>JAXDDW010000029.1:1200000-1910000 GCA_034670385.1 Hoplostethus mediterraneus | reverse complement strand
GGGTGTGTGTGTGTGTGTGTGTGTGTGTGTGTGTGTGTGTGTGTGTGTGTGTGTGTGTGTTTATGCCTGTGTGTTGATGTTAGTTGTCCACTGGCAACTCTCATGTCAACTAGTTCTCTTTCTCAGTAAATCAGAAAATGTATAGTGTTGGGGGGAGGAGGTGGGTGTGGAAGGGGGGAGGAAAGGGGGGTGGGGGGTGGGGGGGGGGTGGTGGGTGAGTTGCAAGGACAAAATGAACTAATGTTGAATATTCCGTATTGGTTTTAGTGTAATTCTTTTCTAATTCTTAGTTTATTCAATTTCATCTCCCCGAGGCTGCTAGGTATGGAAATGAGGTCTGTTTTTTTTTGCCTGTGTAAATTGCAGCTATCACCTCAAGCCTTTTGAACAAGATTACCCAGATGGCCTTGCGTGGTGTGCCTGAAGTTTTATTTTCCTCCTTTCCCCATGCTTTTTCCTTCTTGGCTGCAGGGGGAAAGGAGAGGGAGCTGGGAAACCTCCTGAAGGCTCTGGGCGAGGCCAGGAGGCAGCAGCTGTGGCAAAGAGAGATCTGGGGGAAGAAGAAGAAGAAGAAGAAGAAGAAGAAGAGTGAGATGGGGAGGGAGCAAAGAGAGGGGGTGGAGGAGACTGGTTGTGGGGGGGCACTAAATCTAAAGCTGAGTATGCCAGCCATTGTGAACACTACCCCCTACCTGGCTTGGCTGTCAAGGGGACCAGAATAACCCTTGGAGTACACAAGGAGGGGGCGTGTTGGAGGGGAACGTGAAAAGGGGGGGGAGTGTTGTGTGTGTTGGGTGAGGTGTTGTTTTGCGTGTGTGCCCGTGTAAAGACGGCATTAATACATCACCAGCAGAAGCAATACTTACAGTTCAAAAAGCTCAAAAAATAAATAAATGGGATGAATAGAATCATAAACACCAACCTTCTGCCCAGGTGATCATTGTTGTGCAAGTGGTGGGAGTTGTCATTGGGTTTCCACTCACCGTGCCCCGGACATAATCTGCTGCTGGTTTTCTGCCCCTAGGAAGAATATCATTTTAATACATTACGGTGGTGGAGAGATAGGGAATTATGTTAAAGTGTCCACCTGTTTATTATTCCGACATGCGACAGGCCCCCCCCCCCCACACCCCACACCCCACCACCACCACCACCACCACCACCACACTAATCTCCAAAAGAAAACACCCCCCAACTCCCAGATCGCTGATCTTGGCTCGGAGGCAATGGTGAAAGGAGATTCTCACCTGAGATAAGGTGAGGAGGTGAGGAGGAGCGGGGTTATGCATATATCACATAAAACATATTCAGTGGAAACAAAAAAAAAAACCAAAAAAAAAGCTGATACTGAAAGTGATATTCCACTTCTTCCTGTGATTAAAGACACTTTCCTAACTGGGACCCATGTGCTCGTGCTCCGGGCGTTTCTAATATTTGGTGCACACACTTGCAGGTGCGGTACGTAGACCTATTTGCCGTGCAGACGTTGAGGAGAATTGTTCTCCCGTACCGATGACAAACAAACGTCTCCGTGTGTAACCCCGGCCGGAGCGTTATTACGGGCGAGTGTGCCGTTATAGCGAAACCTCCTTATTATTTCAGCAACAGCTTGTTTGGACGCTGCTGCCAAAGAGTCAATAGCAGGCTATCACTGTTTGTTTTCAGTCCCTCCGTTTGTTTGTTTTGTTAAGGTTTTAGCTCTCCATCATAATGAATCACTTTTTTTTTTTTTCATCTTGTTCTTATTTATTCTCATGGCTGGAGGTAGAATGGTGGTGGTTGATGAGGGGCTGAAATGAACTGAGCCTTAGCCTTAGCCCGGGGGCTGGCGCATATCTTAGCATAAGTGATGGCCGACCGGAGGGCTAGAGCCTGGCTGAGAGCGCCCCCAGGACAGCAACTCTGACAGATCATGTATTTATAGGTCTGTTGAAAGACCTCTATTGTGTCCCACATAGCCTCAGAGCATGTCTGTCCTCTGTATTATAATAAAGCCTCTGGCCTTACCACTATGATGGATGGGTGGCCCTCGAATGGCAAGCTCCAGAATCATTAGAGCACTCCTAACATGCAGGTCTACCCATGTGAAAGGCTGGTGCAGGGGAGGGGAGCTACCGGTGAGCGATACAGTACAGTCGAGGCCTTTTAATCAAGGCTAGGTAGCCCTTATTATTTCTCAACTGAGAGAGCAAGAGGAGAGAGGGAGGGAGAGAGAGAGAGAGAGAAAGAACAAGTGAATGAGGGGGCAAGTTTGATGATGTTTTCGCCAAAGGACACATTTGCAATTATCTCAGTGTGCCTAAAACGCCCTTCAGGGTTTTGCAGCACAGGTTTGAGCGTAGCACCTATAGCATGGTATAGGCAGGTTCAGTGGTCAGATCTCACTAATGCTGAACATTTCAACCAAAGTGAGCATTCCATCACATCTCCATTGAGCCATATAACTTTCAGCTCAGTGTGTGTGTGTGTGTGTGTGAGTGTGTGAGCAATGAAGGTATATGTGAGCGTAGCATACTTATTAGGAGATTTTGGAGAAACTATAAAAAAAACAAAAACAGAACTTGCTTAGATATGCTCTGCAGCCCCGACGCTGCTTGGCTCTTCTGCGCCTAAAGCCTCGCAAGCAGAGTGGCGTTTGAGCTGTTTCCCAATCTCATGTTCTTCTGTTACCTCTGGAGTAGAATATAAATGATTCCCTCTCAGTGTACAGTGTATGCCAAGGGGCCTGCAGCGACCATAGTCCAGTCTAAAATTCCTCACTGCAAGCGCACCATAACTCAAGGCCCGACTGATAAATAAACAATGGAAAGCGCAGCGAGTTGAGACGCAGTACCCCGAATCCTCCACTTGGAGCGCTGTCACACATCAGGACTCGATCACCATGAGTGGAGTTGCGGCTCTGATAAAGGTTGGTGTATAAAATGTACTTTTTTTGTTGGTAATGAAACCAAGCCTCATGTCTAGTCCTCTTGAAGCCTGATACCACGGTGGCCCAGCTGTAGTATCAACTGCAAATCAGAAAACACAACGGCAAATCAGAAAAGAAGAAGTGAAAAGAAAAAGTAGCTATTTTGCACATGCAAAGTAATAGAGGAAGAGCCAACAAGTTGTCCTTGATACTAGGGCTGTGTCTGGAATCGCTCCCTATTCATCATATAGTACACAATTAGGGGTGTCAGCCATTTTGTAGAGCTGTCCGAATTCTTAGTGAAAACTTTTATTGACTATAAAGTCCACAATCGACGCTATCGGACCTTATATTAACCATAATGCAATGCAGACAGCTGCTGGAAGCAAACAACTGAGCCCAACATTATCTACAGATGTTTTTTCTCACGTGTTACTTCCCAATATTAACTATAAATGTAATTACAAATGTTTTCTTCACTATGTTTCTTGACAAAGTTTTGAATAGTTTGTCAAGAGTTAAAGACCGCTTTGAAACAGCTGTAGTCAGCTAATTGCTGTACATTTTCCAGCGCACAGTAATGACAGCACTCTGATTCACTCACTTGTTTTTGCTCACTTCGTTCCCAAAATAGTGTGCTATGTGGATTTTAGCACACAGTGAATAGTGAATAGTGAATGAGTGAACAAGTGACCGATTTCAGTCACAACTTAGAACTTTTTGAAGTAACCGGGGGAAACCGACAGATGGATCGTCCAATCAGCGACGGGGATTCATTGTTCAATTAACTTTCCGGTTTGAGTAACTTTGATGTGTTGTGCTTTCTGATATGCTGTTGTGTTTTCAGACTGGTTAGTTTGTTCTTCACTTCGGGGCCACCATGTGCTACACTAAATAAAACCATGTACAACAAAGGATGTGGGCAAATTTACAAGATCTTTAGAGGTACACGGTAATAATGAGGGGTTGGGAAACGTAGATCTGCTTGGAACATTTTGCAGGAGAAAGACTGTTCTTTTTAAAGAAACCTTTTCAAACACAATTATCTCTGTAGGAAAACAACCTGTAAGCATAACAAGGTGATTACGTTTCATTTGACTTCCTTTCATCCTCTGTTTTATTAGTGATTCAAATTATTCTTGTTGGGGCTCAGAAAGCGAGCTATCTTGAAAAATATATGCTGCTATTAGAAGTACATGCAGATGCCATTGTGATACTGCCAGTTGTTAGCAATTGTCGTTAGCCATCCTCTACAATTGTTGCTCCACTATCTAAGAAACTGCGCTGCTACTCAAAATACTGTATTTTGTATGGCTCAGTTGAGAAAATCCATCATCATCAGGCGATCAAAGGTTACTTGGTTCATCTGATTACACAATAAAATTAGATTCATATAAATCGCCTTGGGCTCCTACAAAATGGAAGAGCAATGTCAGGAGTAGAAGGTTAAGATATACTTTCAACCTAGATTTCTTTTCTATTTTCTTGTGCATTGAGTGTAATAAGGTGCATGTGCCCATGAAACTGCAGAAAAAAGGGGGATGCACATTGTAATTGTTTTGCACCTACAGGACCAAGCCAAAGAACCTATACAGGTGTGCTACGCTGCACTTTTTTTTATTTAGAGAGTAGTTTTACCTCACAGTAAAATTTGAGTACCTATAACTCAAGTGAAAGCCCAGTGTGACATATTATTTCTACTAGTGAATGTCCATTTGAGAACATTTAAAGCCGCAAAGACCATGGGAGTATTCATCATGCCGACAAACTAATTTTTCCACTAGAAATAATGGCTAGAAATATGTGGCCATTATATTATAATAAAGGTATTTATGAGGTTTCAATCTTCAGTCTCAGTGTGAGATATCTTTGAAAATTTGAAATCAGCTCCTGAGGCTGAGGGAGAGAGGGGAGAGTTGGGAGGAACAGAAAGAGAGAGAGAGAGAGAGAGAGAGAGAGAGACTAGACAGATGTGGGAGTTGTGTTTTGCTTTATTGCCAAGGGTTACATTTATAATTATCTCGCTGGCATAAAATGGCCGAGAGGCTTTTTCAATAAAGGTAGGAGGCACCTGCAGTACAGTATAATACCTACAGTTCAACACAAGACCGTAGAGGAGACGGCAGATAGGATGAGGCAAGAAGACCAAATCCAGAGAACAAAGTATCTCATTTAATTGGTGTATTCAGTTGGGCCGTTCGTTAGGAACAGTAGCGGCCGCTTGCACGGTACTGTAGAACTAAGCACTGTAAGGGCTGATGATTCGGAGATGAGGTGAATGAGTCCAGCCACTGACCTTCACTAGTGGTGAGTAAGCAGAGCCCGAGGAGCGAGGGAAAGATGGCCACAGCCAGTATCTCCAGGCCCCACTCTGCCTTTTGAAGACTGGAAATAATCACTAGAGAGAGACATGATCACAGACACACCACAGAAGAGAGGAGGATCTCAAATTAGCTTTATTCCCCTCAAAACCCCCGTCCGCTAAAGGACGGGAAGTCAGCTTCTTAATACCATTCATCTTTTCTCCGACAGGCTGTGTCCTGAGAGGAGGCTATCTCTAATTCCTTTTCAACTTGGTCTGAATCCAGGAAGTGAGAGGAGATAGGGCTGGGCAGGGTCTCATTATACTCAGGCTGCCCCACAGGTAAGAAACTTAAAAACCACATAGGAGCACCTCTGAATTTTAAACTGAACACACACGCTCACACACGCACACTTAAACAATGTTTTATTTTGGTAAAGCCTTTTCTCTATTTTTCATTGGGGTTCATGTCGTCAACCAACAATACTAATGCCACTCACTTTCACTCTGGAAATCTTGGCTAATACATATACAAACTATAGCAATGTGACATTTTTCTTTATATATTTGAGTCATTTTGCTTATTTGAAATGATCAATAATGGGAGTTGGGGGAATATTCAGGAAAAACCTTATGATAGAGATTGATTATTGATACAATTATATTGAAATGTGTTTGTTAAAAATGAACACATTTCACCAAAGTCTAATATCACCTTAACCTATACACCTGAACTAACATATCAACTAAATTGCATGCAACCTACTAATACCGTTGGTTGACTGATTATGGGTTTGTTAAATATCACTTACTACACAGGCAGTGTAAATCTGACTGCGTGATTGAGAGCAAGACCGTGGCCGTGTAGCACTCATTTGTACCTCTAGCCTATGAGAATAACAGTCAGTCAAAAGGGAATCTGGGGCAAAGCGGGCTGAAAGGGAGACATATAGCATAAACCGTAGATCGCCAAAGAAAGTGGAGATTCTGCCAAAAGGGATGAAGACAAGACGACAGGGCTCCGTGCGGGATTTCACTTTGGATTTTGGCCCTGCAGGGATATGTGGAAGCACAACTGACAGGACTTACGTGGAGAAGTCGGCTTTATTCAATATAACTAAGTAAAGAATGCCCCGTCTAGTCACCAATGCACCAGCATAAATCCTCCAAGGTACACTATTGCCTTGGTAAGGGTAGCTTTACCGCTCTGGCTGTAGAGCTAAAGCAATACATAATGTAAAAGATTTTGCTCTTAGGATTCGTCTCTATTGAGAGTACATCATTCGGAAAAAAAACACTGTGGGCGTTGTGAAGCCTGGATATACAAATAAACTTGACTTGATAGATGTAGTGATTTTAAGAAACGTATAATCAATAGGTAACGTGCAACAGGTCAAAGCAGTGCACCAAATGTTGGAGACATATTTGTAGCAATATAAAAACAGCCACCATAACAAATTTAGTTTAAGATTTATTTCACATTTTTTGTGCTACATTCCTCATTACTCAAATCTAGGGAGCGTAGGTGGGTCAGTCATGTTAGAAATACTTTATATCCAACTTCATGTCAATAATATGTGCTGAGAGTAAAAGTGATCTTGCATTGGGTAGTACAATAAGCTTTAATCTGTTCAGTCATGTCTGAGGCAACAAACTTTGAAAAGATTCAATGGAAAAAAAAAAAAAAAAACACAAACACATTAACAATGACAGACAGAATTTACAGGTCAGTACTCAGTGGGATGTTATGTCCCAATTAAATAATTCCCAAGGTAGTACATGGGGGTTAGTAGTTTAAACTCCAAATATTGTGACATAATTTACTAAATTATTTTCTTTATTGAGTATAGATGGTCTTTGACATAGACTTTTGATCTTTCATAGCATAATCCAATAAAATACTTCCATTAAAAGTAAAACCACTTCATTGGTATCACAATATTCAACATCATTTTAATCATGAATAAAAACATTTAAAAAAAGAATTGATATTCTGTTGAAATTCATTGTGTATGACAACTGAGACATTCCATACTGTGAGCAACACATTAGTGATTCTTTACAGGAAGGGATAAAAACAGACTTGGCCAATATGCCAGTGGGAAAACAAAACCAAATCACTGGTGATAGGCTAAGCAATATACTACATGAGCAATAAAACCCTTTCAATTTATATGGGGGGAAAACAGAAATCATATTCAACCTAATGTAGGTTCCAAGTTTTAAAACAAACTTTATTTGGGGATCCAGCGTATATAAATCCTTTTTAAAATCGGTTTAAGGGGGCTCGACAATCACAAATGTCCTTGAGATCTCAAACTTATCAAATGTCTTGTATCTTCTTATGGCGAAAAATCTCCTGTTGCACCTTTTTTTTTTTTTTTTTCCTATAGATGGTTCTCAGGTTTAAGAAAACAAAAACATTAACAAGGAAACAAACAAAAAAAAAACGGAGTCCAGAGCTCTGCTGCGTCAAGCGTTTGGGCTGCCACAGAAAAGTCTAGCACCTCCTAGTGATCGGGAGGTTTCTAGTCCAGCTGCTCCTGTTTTATCCTGTTTGAATTGGGTCCTCGCTGACTTGTCCTCCTCAGTTCCCTCCTCAGGATGTACTCGCTGAATTGGGACGAGTCCACGCCTCCCCCGCAGGAGCCGGTGATCTCGAAGCCGCGTTGTTGCAGACGCTCTAGAACCTGGGGAAGAGTGGAGGGGGGGGGGGGAAGAGAGAGAGTGAGGAAGACGTTAATGACACTATTTGCTGACAATCAAGAGGGGAAAACTTCATTAGCACGTTCCACTACGGGGCTGTCGGTGGCAGACGGCGCTTACTCATTTTCTCAGTTAGTTAACGTCAACCTGGCGAGCCCCGCCTCGCTCCGCAGAGCAAAAGTGAACGATGGGTTAAGACACAGGAGTACACAATTCAAGGAAGGTCTTCCATGTGCAACCTCGACGGCGTTTTGTACACCACTGCCTAGACGGTATGGAAGTCGAGCAGACATCCAAAAAAAAAACTCCCGTAGTCTGTATGTGGCCGAGTTGACGCCACGTCTAGCATTGGAAGTAGCACTGGGAGTGAGATGCAGCAACATACGGCCTGTGACGGGAATTTGGATGAGAAGACTTAAAAAAAAAAAAAAAAGGCTCTGCATCCCTTCTCACAAAACCAAGAACCCATCACTGAGCCTCATTTTCATTGTTTTGTGGTGTGTGTGTGTGTGTGTGTGTGTGTGTGTGTATGTATGTGTGTGTGAGTTTGCATGCGTGTATACATGCGTGTGTAGCTGTTCCTGATCCCACAGCCTTGCAGACATCTACAGACGTGTCCGGGGGGGGGGTGGGGGGGGGGCTGTAGGATCACATTCCATCGAAGAGGCCCCAGGGAGCAGCGAGGCTTTCTCTCTGCCACTTGGCTCAGTGTGGGCTGCTCGGCAAAACCCCCCCCCCCTCTCTCCCCGTTTCTCCCCCAGGCCCAAGCCTCCGCCAAAACTACAAAGGTCCCCCTACTGCTGGCAGCTTTCTCTGCAACCCCCCCCGCCCCCCCCACCCGCCCGAAACCCCCACCCTGCCTCCATTAGCCGCAGATACAGCATCCACCGCCGGCGTGCTTTAATAACCAAACAGGATTATGGGCCCTGCCTGGGGACAACCTGCCAGGGAGCGTGCTCACTCTCTCGCTCTCTCTCTCTCTCGCTCCTCGCGACTCACACACACACACACACACACACACACACACACACACACTTCAGAGAGGTTTTTGTTTGTGTGTTTATGGGAAGGAGATAGAGATTTTGACTTCCTCAAATGGAGACGCAGTCCAAGTCATTGTGAAACCTTTTCAATAATGCTTCTCTACTTTCATTTATTGATGTGTATCTGAGGATTTTACCATTAATGAATGAGTGGAGTGGAATAGCATAGAGATAATTAGGGAAATATGGCCAAGTACAAAAGTGCAACTCGTCTAGTTTGTGGATTCTTGTTTGCTTGTTGATTAAGAACCCGTATAGGTGCGATGTACAAGATTTCTTGAAGCTTTTAGCTTTTAAAAATAGAACGCATTATGTATAAGAAAACATAGTAAAAGTAAAAGACGTGTCGATATCTGAATTCATAGTTTTACTGCTCTGAAACTCAAGATTACAGCAAAAGATGTTTTGGATCAGCGAAGTCTCCTGTAGCAAGAGCCTTCCTCTTCCTCCGCTTGCCTTGGTTTTAGCTTTGTGCCAGTGCTAGCCCGAACCGCCTCAAGGTGTTGCTGTTACTAATTTTTTATTTACGGAGACATCTCGAGTCCGAACTCTGTCATTGATGAAGTTGGGAGAGGAGTCCCGCAAAAGCTTGACTTGGATCTCAAAATCAACAGTCTCACCGATACTGTGAATACTAGATTTCTAAGCGTCGTTCAATCAGCCCGGTCGTTGAAAAGTCGCCATTGATGGACATCCTGCGTGTACCTTAGTTTGATTGCACCAAGTTGTGGGTGTTGCAAAGGGATGCAGGGGATTAAAAACGAGTGATGCTGACCATTCACCAGCTCAACAGCCCAAGTAGAAATTGCTATTCCAGTCAGACCTCAGAAAAAGTAAAGATGGTGGTAGACTATAATGATGGCTTGCTAAATCCACGCTTTGATGAACTCATCAAAGAACTCTTTTCTGCAAGGCTGTTTTTTTATGATTAGATAAGATTAAAATAGATTAGACAGTCTCCTAGACGTTTCTATCAGTCACATTTTGAAACTTAATAATATATCAGAAGATGAAAGAAAGTTCAATGAACAGATTATCACCTCCGTCAATCTTTTTTGACTGAAAAACGGTTGGAAAAAAAAGCATTAGGTTACTTCACCTAACTTTTGACTGTCTATACTTATTTTGAGATGTTGAACGGAGCATTGCCTCACAGTGACATCAATAGACAACCGTTCCCATTACCTGGACTGAGTTGAGGTGGCAGTACCCATTCAGCGGGAAGCGGATGACGTGCGTGGAGTCGTGGTTCCAGCCAGCGTTGACAGAGTTGCACATGACGTCGCCGATCTCGGGGAAGACGTCTTCGATCAGGGCCTTGTCGCCGCTTAGCGTGATCCTCTCGCCCAGGTCGGGCGCCACGCGCACCACCAGGCACTCGCAGGGGCGCGACACCCGGCTCAGCTCCCGGTCCTGACGCCAGCGCTCCAGCTCAGCCAGCATGGGCTGCAGCTGGAAGTACCGCGCCTCCTCGTACAGCAGGCTGTAGTCCTGCGGGGGACAGTGGGAAGGGCATCGGTGGCTTAGGTGGGTGGCTGCATGTCCATACAGAGAAAATTGCTCCCTTAAGTTTTACCATATAGAATCGTACCCCTCTTACGTTACCCTGAGGCAACACTACACGATAGAGGGTTAATAGTATTTAAACTTAGAAAATTGTGCAGATTTTGTGTTAAATATACTTTGAAATATACCCACTGAAATATTGATGCATTCTTTGCTCCACAAACTTTGTAAAAATATCAAAATATTCACCTTGTGGAATTCATTTAAACTTTAAAGTGAATGCATCTTTAAGTTTTTAATAATTCAAACCTCATACTTGTTAAAATGATGGACAGAAAATTACAAAATTAGAGATTAAAATTTTGATGTGTTCTTACAGAAGCCATTATATAATCAAAAACTATTGGTACGTGTTGGAAAAACCCTGCAAAGCAATGCAAGGCACACTGATCTGAATACTATAGACTAGCAGGCTAGCAGCCTTAAAAGGAGTGTGCATCTTGTTATGTAAGCATGCAGAATAAGCCAATCTTCTTTTTAATGTACACAGCAAAAAAAGTTTGAAAACCACTGTTGTACATGAACAAACAAAAAACCCCCAGCAAAGACGCCATTCAGCAAAATTACAAAAGATCCAGAGTACAAGAGATGTTGGATGACATCTAACACAAGGCTGCATGGGGTAGAAGAGCAGATCGTTTACCCACAGGACTGCAGGGCCTAAATCACACTACATTCCAATTTTCTCATGCTCCTTTCAAAATCTACCCAATGTGAAGCTGGCCTCAGTCTGAACTTGAGCCCGTCTTTTGTCTTTGCTTATTTTAGCTGACATACTTTCCCGCTGATTGAGTCACACTGTGGACAGTCCATCAGATAATCCGGTTATTTGTTTTCTCTCAGGGCAAGTTTAGCAATTACGCACTAAATGACACATAAGAGTAGGAAGGAATGCAAATGTGTCACATACAGTGAGACTCAGCGTGTCTCATCTGGACACTTGCTGTTAAGAGCATGCAGAGAGAGCTGCAGACATGCAATGTGGTCATGGACACCGGGCCATTTATTTATTCTAGATGCACGCTTATTGTTTTCCTTTCATATCTCAAAAGGATCGTTGGTCAGTAATAGCTGTAGGGGTCCAAATCTCCCATGCTCACTTTGAGAAAACACATAGCGATAGGATTTCCTGGCGACTGAGCTTTGTTTGGAACAACCTTATTATTTTGTCTCCGGCATGGGAACAGTTTACGCCGATTCGAGGAGGACCAGTGACCGAAGGCATTTCATGGCCTTAGCATTCATTGTGTGTACTAAGTTGCAGGAATGCTGACTGGCTGATGGTACTTTACAGTTTCTGGGATAGTCATCCACTCACTTTGAAGTCGTCTGGGATGAGGAGCTTGGACGTCCTGAGGAAGTTGAGGATGTAGCGGAACATGTGTCCATCCCTGTCAATGAAGTAGTGCTGCTTCAGGCTGTCCAGGACTATAGGCTCTGTGCCATCAAAGAGACGACCAATTCTATCCACAGAGAGAGGGGGAGGGGGGGGGGGTGCAGGGATGGCAGAGAGAGAGAGGGGGGGGGGGTGGGTACATCATGTCAACAATTATAGTCTTATATTTGTGGATCATAACATTACAACATAACATCTCATGTCCTTCTCATAAGCATAATCTGTTTCTTGCACCCTGCATGGTGTGTGTGTGTGTGTGTGTGTGTGTGTATGGGAGGGGGGTTACAGATACGGTGAGGCAGGAGCATGTGCAGAGGGGTGTGACTCACTCAATTTCTGAGGCTCTCAAGTTTTTTTTTTTACACCTTTGCATAGACATGCCCACATTACTGAGCTCAGTGGCGGAAAGAAAGAAAGAAAGAAAGAAAGAAAGAACGGAGGAAGGGGAAAAAAAAGGAAATAAACAAACACGGATGGGAAAAGAGGTGGTCTGATGGAGAGGTCAGGGCCAGCTGGTAGATGCTTGCCTGAGGCAGGGTGCCACCCTCAGGGCTGGGCTCAGGGCGACAGTACGGCCTCCCAGCCTCCAGATGGCCCCATGCCCTTTGGCCCTTTACTGCTGCTGTGACATCTGTCAGAATAACTGAGTTGCTTTTGTCTGTGCTCTGCATTTTGGACTTGAAGCCCCCCAACAAATTGTTTACTGCTTGTAATAACCGTGGGCTTTACATCACAAGGAGCCATTTTGTGCTTACCATCAAGATAAATGCAGAAGCAACTGATATGGCTGAGTTGAGTCAACATTTTACACACACAATATACCAGATATGCCCAAATCCAATGTTAAATTCCAATCATCTCCAATGCATCCATGGGATTCTTTTGTTGACTGGATGAGATCTGACATTTGCTTGTGCAGAGGATGACATTAAACAGTGAGGGAAATACATCTGACTGGAGCATCATTATCAGACTCCATAATTCCACATGAAACTTTCACAATTTCCCCTACACAAGTGAAAGACACCGACCCAAAACATTTATTAACAAAACACGGGCTATTCTGTCAACAGCAAAAGCGTCATTACCATCACGCGATCTGCACGAGATGCTGGATGCAGCGTGGCATTCGGTGCAGACTCACCTGGATTCTGGGTATTTTGTTAAGGTGGCCAGACTGCTGGTGTACATGTGTCCGCCCACGTCGATGTGCACGGGGGCATTGCACTTGGTGAGCTGTGCAGGTGTTGGGATGCCCTGGTTACTCAAGGGAGAGGCTGGTGACCGCGTTATCATGGGTCTGGACATGCTGGAGCGATTATCCTGTTACAAACAACACAAGGGGGGAAAAATAAAATAAACAGGCAGGTGAGACAATAAGTAAGAAATGTTGAAAATGTATTATTTCTCCTTTCATCCACAGATCATAAATGACTGAATGTGATATTTTGCAGTATATTCTATTACAACAATGAGATATAGGAGGTATTGATCGATGAAGATTCCTTGTAGATTTCTACAGTGTAACACACTCCAGTCAGGAGTGGAACAGAAGACTTGCTGCTGCAAAGTTAGAGCAGTCTGACCTTGACCTGAATGTTGCCACAATCCACAACCATCCATACCTGTGGGCCATAATCTCCAAAACCAAATTAATTTGGAGCATCAATCTCACAGCCACTGTAGATGAGCAATAATCAGTCTAGATTTGAATAATGTAATAGGATTTAGAGGAATTGTCTCCTGTTAACCTAAAAACACAATTAGCAGACAATCTCTCTAAAAGCCTTCAGAACAAATACTTTTTTTTCCCCCAAACAGTCAAAGTTTTGGACTCTGAGTCAGTGTGGGCGTTGAAGGTTACAAAGCAGTTTATAGCATTAACGTTTCGTAAGACTGGCCTTTAACAGTGAATTAAATCAGGCTAAACTGCAGCAAACAGAAGACTGTGTATGCATGGTTAGCTTCTACACTGTGTGCATACGCGAAGGCGATGAAACAACCTAACCAACGCATCAATAAAAGAGTTTCGCTCCTCCAGTAAAAGTGGCCGTGCCGGCCGGCCGCTAGGGCTTCAGTCCTCCGGCTTGTCCACACCGTCTCGCGACTTCAGAGGCGTTTTTACCTGCGCGGGCATTACTGCGGTCGGGGAGGAAGTCACGGAGTGGTCATTTTGCTTCAGAGACGCTGCGGGTACGGGATCTCCTCTGACCGCGTACATGAGCGAGGGGTCCCTGCACTCCGCCGCTCGCATCGGGACTCGTTTGAGGGTCGCGTGCGCGGACTCGTCCGCGGAACTGATTGGACGCGGTCGCTTCCTCGCTTTCTGATGCGTTAAGTCCATGATATCCGTTTCGTCCATCGCGAGCGGTTGGTTGCAGGGCTTGGAAGCGAGAGATAGACGCCGGTCGGCTTCCGCGAGAGCCGGGGCTGGAAAGTAGAGAGGCGGGGAAGAGTGGCGGCGCAACACCGGGAGGAAGAGAGCGGCGCCGTGGCAGTCACACGGAGCAGCGTCTTTGCAATGGCTGGGAGAAGTCAAACCCCCCGACAACATTAGCATTGTAGCGCCCGCGGGTCTTTTTGGGCTGTCGCTGTTTCAGTGGCAGGTATGTGTGTCGCATTTTCAGACGTGGAGAAAGGGAAAAGCTCCTCTACGCCTTCGTTTAACCAAAAGTGATAATCTGGTTGGTAGACGTGGGATCGACGCCCACACGTGGACTTGGTTAGCTGGCCTTTGCCCTTTTTTGAAGTAGTGTTTCTGCGCCTTGTCACCCTCCTCCTCCTGCTGCTGCCACCCCATTGTTCATCTGGGTCTGAAGCAGCAGCAGTCAAACCCTTCAACAGTCCCATAAAGCTTGGATACAAATGATTCAATGTTCACTGACTAATTGCCATCAAAATAAAATATTTGTGTTCTAGATTAGACCCACTGGGCCACTCGCCTGCACACATAAGGCCCCATCAGGCCCCTTGACCTTTGGTAAAACTAGTCCTGCACTGCATCTCAACACCTTTCCACTCACATGAAGCATTCACTCATAGCACTTCCCCTGGACAGCAGCCTGCATTCAGTGATTGTAGAAAATCTAGGAGTGGTTCAACTAAATAAAAAGGGGGATATAGCACTTTCTCCATCTTTTGCATCTAGTTCAAATAACTTGAGTAACATTTGTGGATTTAATACAGCATCAGCAGCCAAATAGCCTGCCATAAAAAAAACCCACCCAGAAGTCTTGCCCACACAGAAGAAAGAGGCGCCTGAAATGTCTACTTATGTGTTATCTTATATGTCTGGCTTTCTGTGCAAAAAAATAAAGACAAACCTAACATTTACTGTAGGATAACTACAGTGTGTGGCCGTGTGTAAACACCAACTCTGACGACCACATCGCCACTGCAAAACCACTACTCTAATGACATCATGGAATACAAGACGAGACCACAACATGTCCAATCCTTGTTCAAAGTATTGCCACAGCACTCTCTTGGGCTGTTTTTCTTAGAAAATGCAGGGAATCCACAAATTTTAATAACATTCAGATTAAAATTAATTAGTTCAACCACTGGCCTTAAAACATCCACATTTCTACTTCTCGTTGGCAGTGCGAGTTTCACACCTAGATACCCAATTAGCAATTAAGCTTGCCTTTGAGTGTAGGCCTCCAATGCGGTGTGTGATCCTGGTCTGATTTGCATGCCGTTTGTGCACGCGCTGATAAGCGCAGGCAGCAGCCATACATAGTTTTAAAATTCAACTCCAGAATCCCTCGCAGAAGGCAAAGGGGCCTGCGGGGCAAAAGAGAGAGAAATCACATGGCTGCTCTTCAAAAGGGGACCTGTGTAAGGCAGCCGGCAAAGTGCGTGGGATCACACTCAGAATGCAGGTAATTTGTTCCCTGACTAATTTGTGGAGATGGTGGTGTGTGTGTGTGTGTATGAGTGTGAGTGAGTGAGTGTGTCTGTGGAGAGTAAGTTCTGAAAACAGCTCAGTGGAATTGGATTTCCTCAAAGCCTTGTCATCGCAAAGGTGGATTGAGTGTAAAATCTGTGAGGCATTATGGAAAATTGTGTGAGAGAGAGAAGAGAGACAGAGAGAGAAGGGGGGGGGTGGGGGGGTGGTGAGCTCTTATATCCGGCAATCTTCCTGACTCAGTGATGGGAGTAAAGATACATGTCTCGGGGAGCTAACGCTGGACCAATGGCCACTTATCACGTTTCTGTCCTTTAAAATGTACACTCACGTGCCTCCAGGACAGTTCAGTGGCCACTGCGCCATTAGAATCTATCAGTAAGCACACGGTGGAGGACGGATCATCGATGGCTCCACGCAGCCCGACCGCTGTTAACAGTTTTCGTACCTGTTGCCATTTTAAAAAAAAAATTGGCACGGCATCTGGAGTGCGAGGCATCGTACACGTGACCGTGTGCAGCTATGTCCCCAAGTTTCCAGGTTTAAACAAAAGTCGAAACTTCTCCGTTTAGTGGCTTGCTTGTTTAGCAAGCTTGTGTAGTTTTGTTGATAGTGTCCACACCACAGTATGCTCAAACTAATCTAAAACAGACACGTGCATCAAAGCTGGGAGTTCAAGGGCTGCTCTAGTTTACCCCTGTTGTTTTCCCCGTGTGCAAAAAAAAAAATCATCGTTTTAACATCCGGTACATCTCCAACATTACTGCGCGAGCTAAATACACCGTAACCTAACGTACTGATCGCTGCTCCCATCAGCTAATGCTTTACTAACGCCGCAGTGATGAAAGGGCCTATTGGGCTCAGCATCAGCAACTAGCTTTCAGCTCTGCATCCCACAATGCAACTTCACTTCGGTGTTTCGACACATCACGCTAGTCATAATTAGCATTTCAGATCAGAGCATTAACATTCAGTCGCAGGCAGGCAGACTGGTATTTACATAATCTGGATGGGTTGTCTCTGCCTCTTCGCCCCGTGGCCATTTGTTTCAAATGTCCACACACAGACACTCCGTTAACTTCGCTCACTGCAAGTTGTAAAGTACCCCAAAAATAGTAGGTATTGTGGATACTAATTGTCATTACACCATGGCCTGGGCTAAACACTGGATATTTTTTTTAATTTTATTAACAGGAATCGGGCATTAAATACCCAACCAGAGCTCCAAATCACTGTTTTGACTCCTTTAGCTAGTCAAGGCATTACTATGTCACTACATGTTTAAGCTTCCACTGCATGTCAAGAGTCCTGCACAAGTTTTGGCCTCTTCTACCTCAAACATTGATCCGTTTTCTCTCCCTCTCTGCTTCACAACTTCGGTAGCTGAATCTGTGGATGTGTTTTTGTGCAGCGTAGCATTTCTCAGCTACAGCAAGATACAACTAGCTAAGCATGTTTGTGGTGACAAATGCAGGAATGACCACAGTATTCAAAGTTGAATACTGTGGTTGAGGTTGCCTAGTAGGAATAAAAATAAGCTGCAAGAGCAAAAGAGACTATCCGGACCTGGTCATGAGCACAGCAAAACTACGATTTTTTTGGAAACTCTTATCTTGGAAATATAAATCAACTGTTTTTTCCCCCTGGAAAGTGGTTATGGTAGAATCAGGAAAGAGAGATCACATGTAATGACGATGGAACAAAGTGATCCAGTCTGTGTTTATGAACACGTCTTCCAAAGAACGAAGACTTAAATCTGCAGTGCCATACAACTTGCTGTTACTCTAACAATGAATAAGAAGCTAATTCTCTGAACTCATACAAAGTTTCAGCTTTTCCATTTTATTTTATCCAATAGAAATGTCTCTGAAACAGAAAGGATACATACACAAACATTTTATTTCACACCCTATGACGACAAGTAGCCTACTAAAAGAGTCAGTCACCTCATCCACCTCTTCAAAATCTCTCTCTGTGGAGTTGTACATCAGCGTGACATCACAGATTAGGAGGTGGGATGAACTCTACTGCTTCAAGCTATGGGAGACAGCAGTGGTTGTGCACTGGTTCAGATCAAACTGTGTTAGGGCATAGGAGTAACATAACTCCAAGCTGAAATATACTGGCATTCCCCTTTAAGGCTTCCCATTTGCTCACTGCGAGAGAAGCACCTCTAACTTGACAAATTTTATGTAACCGACCTGCCCTATAAATATTTGTCTGCACTACACCAGAATCAATTTCAAGTGAAACTTAAGTAGAAAAATAATTGGACGTCAAAATGAACATAACATAGAAATTGTTAATGCATTTATTATAGCGCCATCCAGTGACCAATCCTCCTAACAATATCTCAGTCAACCCCAATCTAATCGTGCGCCTTTTCACACTGCTGTTGGTTTTCAATATAGGTGACCTGAATTTAGGGGATTAAATTATTTTAGTTTTAATCAAAATGTTGCTCGGAATATAGAGAATTTAGGCCAATTACAGACTAGACTCGTCCTGCTCTGTAGTGAGAAATAAGTAACCAACCTACATAATCTGCCCATTTTTGGACTATAATGTGAAAATACATGTTTAATCTGCAAACTTTATGAATCAAACCAAACGTTTATTTACACAACACAACGTAAGACAACATAGACCCCGACTTGCATTTGGTAAACTATTATTTGTGGTGTCGTATTTGGACCTCGGGAGTTTATTGCGCACGGCTACAGGTCAGAGACGAGGAGACAACAAATTGTCCCGATGTTTTCTTAGTTTACACAGATGGGATTCTCCTTACAAAGCCACAGCTTGTATTAACAGATAATTCCCTGAATCTGCATTGACGTGTGTAGAATAGGTACCTCCTGTCTTACAAAATAAGAAAAACCCCTCCGGCGAAATTACTCCACAATGGCGTCTTTCATTAGAGGATCTGGGGCAGTCAGGAAATTGAACTGTTTTAGGACAAAAGTGACTCAGGGAAAAGCCTTTAATGGAGACGACAAACGCAGGTTCAGTAAGTTATGGAGCAAGTTATACTGCAACAGGGACACGGAGACGGGAATGTGTTTGGAGCTAAAACGCGCCAGGAGCGAATTCACACGAGCGATAACTGGAGTGTTTGCTCGCCAAGATCGTAGTCTAATCGGCTGTTCGGTTAAATGCAGGGAAAACCCAACATTGACTGTAGTCACACACGCATAAATCTGTACAGTTACCAAGGAACAATAGCCAGGAAGTGGTTAAATATTTTTTAAGAACTGTACCGCTCGAATCGCCTGGCACATGCGTAAAAGCTGCTGCGCCTCCATGTCCCAGTCTGTCCAGCCTCGGAAATAATAGCAAACCCAAATAAATCTCCGCTTACCTGGAACATAGAGCGGCATAAAGTAGCTTTTTGTGCACCTTTTCCCTCCGATTTGGCCCACGATCTGCTTCTCTTCCTACACCAGTGAGAAATGCAATAGCTTGGCTAAGGTAGACAGAACAAAATACAGAGAATACTTGCTCCAGGGCTCCGAAACCCCTCAAGGCAAAGATCAGGATACAATTAGCTCATGTCTCTGCCCCAGTCTAAACCAATCTGCAGAATAAAACTCCGAGCAAAGGAAGAGATCACAGCAGCAGTGCCTCGGTCTTTGTTGAGTTTATGTTTTATAAAATCGAATAAAGAAATCTAGTTTTTTTTTCTGCATTTACAACACCCTCACCCCTGCCTCCAACTTGCCTATTGCCTCCCTCTCGCAGAGAGAAGCTGATTTTAATCGTTATGATTAGTTTTGATGTAACGTTCCCCCAGGCGATTTCTACAAATGGATGGAGTGTTTCTTTGCCAGGGAGGAAAAGCAGCAGATGATGATAATTATATAGATTGTTGGTGGAGTCCTTTGATTTTTTTTTCTACCTCTCAAACGTGTAACCTATCTTTTAGTCTCTTTCCTTTACAGGCCATGCACACTGTATGTGCATCAGACAACTTGTTGATTACCCTCCAATCTACTTATTAAATTAATGGAATGTGGTAAATGAAAAACTCAGTGTAGTTTTTTTTTCCTCCTTTGTAATCTTTTCTGCCTCTTTCCTGCCTTTGGCCAACCTCCAAATGACGTAGTTGTATAAATAAGCACTTGCAGCTTGCTTGCCCCAATCAAGTCTGAATCAGTGCCCGAGGCTGATGTGCGAGCTCATTTCAAATGTTCAACCATGCATGATTTCAGGAAGATTGAGGCACTTCTGAGGCTTGTAGATTCACTTGGGGGATACAGACAGTAAAGGAATTGCAGGCTATAAGTTATTCCTGTTCTAAAAGTCCTTCATAGGTGAAATAAGAACATACACCATTATTCTGTCTGAGTCACGAGTGCTATTTTATGCACATCTGGACATACAATTGAGACGGTTGTTCCTTGTTTGCAGACTCACAAATTACCCTAACATGCCATACATAATAAAATGGATAGAGTTGAAGCGCCCTCTCTTTCGCCCCCTACTGTCGAGAGCACCAACTTTTCACAAAAGCTATGAAAGCAAATCCATTTGGCCATGTGTGATTGTAACATTATCCAACATGAGAAGCAGCAAAAAAAGTTTTCTTTACAATCTGTTTAAAACGGGTATCTACAAATCGGCTGTGTATTTTAATGTTCGTCCAGCGGAAGTTAGATCCAAGTCAACAATGAGTATATGACATTATACACACAGCAAAGTATGAATGTCATGTCAAGGAAACAGTGACTGATAGATGTTTTTAAAATGTAAGTACACAAACCAGTTCCAGTTCTCTTCATCAAAGGAGTACACTTTTCAGAGCATCTTACAGAGAAGATAACCAAAATTGCTTTCGAGGGAGGGCCGGCTACCCCTTGCCCATCCAATCCAGGGACCATTAAACTTTCCACTGTTTGACCACCATGTCCCACAGGAAAACAAACACAGGATTAAAGTGTTTCGATGAAGTTATTTGCCCTGAAGGTTAACGGCAAGCGAACAAACACCGAGCCTTGCATTTCAACTACCCCCATGCACACACGCACATGTGCACACACACGTAACACACACACACACACACACGTATATACACATGCACGCACACACACACACACTTTTTCTTTTATGCCATTAGGCTGACAAACTGTAGCAAACTGAGAGCACCCCAGGCCTTAAAATCCCATACGTTATCCATTTTCCACACAAATGGAGCCCATTCATAATGGGGTCCTCTCGCTTCAGTTTTCAAAATATGCATCAGATGTAGTTGAAACCAACCAGTGGAGATCTTTGAATACTATAGTCTGGTGTTTGAGGCCAAAAGCAAAGCCATTGTTCTAACGCCGCCGTGGATGGGATGTATTTTCCTTGGATCTAGACCTAGCTGCTACAGCGGCAACAGCAGGCGAGCACTGACTGCACCATATTTTGGTGGACAAATTATCCAAATCGGTTGCAGATGTCAGTTGCCCCAAACAGAAACTGCCTGGCCTGAATGACATCATAGCCAGGGCTATAAATGCATACACAGGAGAGACGAGAGAGGGATCGTTTTACGACTCTCTGGAAAACTTAATCTGAAAACTGGAACTTTGACAAACTGACTACAATCGTTTCACAAATACACATACAAGGAGGTATTATCGATTTTGCTACTAATTCTCTCTGTTAAGAACTTTCATCTGGAATCTGACAACATTTCAGCACTAACAATAATACTAAACGTACACTTTTTTAACTGAACGTGTATTTCACTGTCTCCAGTGTGCAGCTGATCAGGAGTGGAGCTGTTATTTTGCTCAAAAGACCTCTATGATCATGCTTCAGTGACAGATAATATTGAAGTGGGTGAACCATGTTAATACTTGATGATAACTTGATGACTTCATCCTCATTTAGTCATCGCAGACACTTTTTCACCCAGTAACTTCTGGGCCATGAGAGATGTTGGCATAGCCCTGGGACCATGCTGATGTGGTGCCACGCCCCTATAATGGCCTGTGGTTATGTAACGGAGTTTGGGTGGATAAGGGAAAAGGGCTGAAACTGCTCCAGAACCCTGACTCAATCTGCCCTGCGGGGGTTATACAGTTTTGGGCCAGAAATGTTCATCAAATATTATCTTTGGCACAACGAAATCCATGTTTTGAAAATGTCTCCGTAGCTGCATTCTTGTTTTGCGATTGCCACCAGGTATGACCCTGGAGGGCAGAGCATTAACGGTGCTAGCTGTACGATAGAGAACAGTCTTTGTTCAACCAGTAATATCAGTGATAGAACAGGCTACCATTTGAAACACTGGAGAAAGAGTCACTGTTCTACACAATGCTGTTGTTAAAATGAATACAGACTTGGCGCACATGACGGCGTCGCTTCTCTTCAGCTAACAGAATAGTTGCTGTTTGGCAGAAGTGATCTTTAAGACTTTACATTGACAAGTCTCTGTTGTGATTTTTGTTTCACTCTGATAAGACGAGGCTCCTTGGTGTATGGGACCACTGGCTGGCTTCCCTTTAAGCCCCAAATCCACCCACCCCACCCACAGTGGACAGGGGAGCCAGTGACACTACTGTGAGGGGAAGAGAGACAAGAGGAGGGGGCTGCTTGGGTAATGCTGGGAGGCTCTAATAAAATGTAATCCTATTATATGGTTCCCACTAGAGGGCAACAATAATAAAGGTTTCCCTAATAACACGGACAGACCAAACCCAAATGGAAAACAGCTCCTCCGGTCAAGTCCCACAGTCGTACATATATCCTCTCATTAACCCAATTGCTGATGGGCCACATTACACCGCCAGGCCTTCGAGATTTGGCCATGATGGCAAAGCAAGAGTTAAGTCAAACAAATGTGTTTCATCAAACTGCAGTTTGGGCTGCTCTGCATAAAGGAATTGGAGGGGGGAGTGAGGGAATGTGGGGGTGGGACGTTGCAAGTAAAGCCCCGAGGAAACCAATCAGGACTTCTCCACCCTCCCTTCCTGTCTCAAAGCCACCGGGGTCTCAGGTGTGTGCTACATGGGCTAATACCTCCCAAACTTGATTGTTTGTGTTAGAGTAATCAGAGTTTTGTAAATTACCATTTTGGAAATGAAAGTCCTATTATTGGTAAACAAAATTGCAGTGCAGTGGAGGAACATCACAAACTAGAAACCACACCACCAAGTTTTGAGAGGTAAGTGAACCTCCAAATGATGATGAGGTTTTATTTTTTCTGACAGGCCAGATGAAATGAAATATACCTCAATATCAAAGTTACAAACAAACGGATGAGCTCACTTCACAAAGAAACTCTTACCACGGGAGCAGTGCAAGTGACTAATGTTAACTAGAAATGGCAATATCTCTGTTGAAATGGGACATAAACACAAAATCTCATATTTACATTATTTCATAATGTAATGAATGTCTTGAGTTATTCAGTTTCCAAGCTGTTTCACAGAAATGCAGTGAAATATTTTTCATAAGTGACAAGGTGAGTGAGGACATCAATCATGTCCTTTAGACAGATGGAGTTATTAAGTGAGCCAGTGTAACAGTATTATGAAACCCAGAATAACAAAGTTATTTATCTCTCTTTCTCTCTGTCTCTCTCCCTCTCTCCCTGTCTCTCTCCCTCTCTCTGTGTGTGTGTGTGTGTGTGCGTGTGCGCGCGTGTGCATGTGCAGTAGTGTGCCTATGTTTATGTGTCTGACAGAGAATCAGACAGAGAGAGTGTGTCGCATGCCTTCCTGTTCCTGTACCACCCTCCAACCCCAGAGCCGCAGACTCAAGGCGGTTTCCAGAATCAAACAATTTCACGCAGCTACTGGAGGAGGAAATGAACTGAGCCCAGAGCAATAATAAAATTATACAAATGTTATTACAGACTCGCCTGCTACTGTCCTACTTTAATTCAAATTTGGGCACTCCAGGCGGTGCTGGTGGCAGAGACCTTCCTGAATAAATCAACATTAGCTTACGTCTAAATTATTAAGGAAGTGGGAGACTTTCTTGTTTATAGTATGAATTATTAAACAAGTGTTTAACGCTGTTTTTCTTCATGAATCCCCAAATATTAATTGCTAATGATCTTTAAGGTGTGTGTTTTATCTTTCGCCCCCCTTCTGTTGTATGCTGGGGATTTTCAAGTTTGAAAATGCAACACAAGGGAATGCAAGATCTATTCTCAGTGGGACGACCATACGATGCGTCTGTATGATGTGCAAATGAAGCTCTTGTTAGAACAACATTCACATCATATTGCCGTTGTTGGTATGTAGATGTACATTTATGAATTATGAAAGCGCTCCGTGCCTTATCAACTCTGTTCTTAACAGCTTGCTGATAGGCCATTCGAGACGTGAACAACCGAGCAGCTGAACAAGAGTCGGTTGGGTCTATTATTTGCTGTCACTTTGCATTTGGTCTGTCCTAATTTAGCTGTCTGGATCAAGCTTGTCAGAGGCACATCTTAAAGAAAGTAGTTTTTCAACACAGAGAGAGAGAGAGAGAGGACTTTTCTCTGACAGTATTTCAGTATTTGATTGACAGTATTAGATTAGAAGTTCTTTTGCAGCATCTGCTCATTTATTCAAGAGTTTGAAAATAAACCATGGGAGATTTCAACAACGCCTTGCTCTGTAGCATAGGAGGGACACCACACACAACTCCTCTCATATTCTCTAACATTTCACTTGCTATCATCACTGTGAAATTCGTTGCAAAGCCAGAATCCAATCCAATGGGGATCTCCTCTCCTGTCTTCCTCCATTTAATCCTCAGATGAGCCAGGGTCTATAAATCAAAACAGAGAGTGCCCATTCCCCACTGTCTGTCCCAAGAGGAAATAGTCAATGCATGGAACATGAGATTTATGTACTCATTTATTTCAGCTATAAAGATGATGAAGGGGAGCTGAGAGTGCTGGCCTCTAGCCACTGATGCCTTGAGGAGATGCAGGCAGCATGCCCACAGGTAAGGGATAGTGCTGCTCTGTGATTCAGACCGGCAGGCCTGACAGAAGAGCGCTCATTATCATCTCAACAAAATCACACAATAATAGCATTTTAGTAATCCGTGTAAACTGTCAGCTTCTTTTTTTTTGATACAGAAAATAATATTTTGATGTGTAGTAAAAATAAGCTTCCCACTCTAATCCTTTTGCGAAATTGTTAAAATGCCGGTGTAGAAAATACAAATCTTGTAAGACTCAATGACTAACTATTATCAAGCGTTGTGTTCAAGAACCGGCTGTCTGTCACGGGGCTATGAGATCATTAATCCTCCTGTGTACATTTGAAATAATGAGCCTGGACCAATTTCAAGTGAAATGTAGCTTAGACTCATGAATAAAACTGACTAGTGTCGGCCCGTGTCTGCAGCCTATCCTCTACATACAAGGCTCGTGGCTGCCCTCCCTTGGAGAATTAGTAACAAGAAAGCTATGATACAGGATGCAATTAACACTCTGCCCAGTAGGTGATGCTGTTGTCACACATACAACTTGCACTGGAGTTGAGGGGGGAGAAGGTGGTCTCAGGATGGGTGGTGGTGTGTGGGAATAAAAACAATTTTGATGTAATATCTGAACAATATTGGCAGTCTAGTCGCTAACACAATATAGTTAGACCATAGAGATGTCTTCGGTTAATGGTGGCAGGATCAGTAGTGCCGATCATTTCCTCTATATTACAGAAAGGATATGGAATTCCGCCAGTTCTCTTTGCAAAGGAAATAAAGTGTATATATGACAGATCGCCTCTATTTCATGTGACAAAGTGATACCATTTCCCGGGCTCTCTGCTGATGGAATGAGATTACATGAAGCTATTCTCAGAGACTTAACTCACAGGAAACACACATCATGGACATTTATCTGGCCATAGGGAGACACAATCTAAAGGTAGATGAGGCTATTCATCATCTCTCTGCCCACCGATAAGCTTCAACTACCAGAGAGAAGTGACATAACATGCAATCACGAGGCCTTAATGTATGATCATTAGCCTAATTTTGAATTTCTGAAAGACACAGTCGTTTTGTATCGCTATGTGTAGTTAGCTGCAATCAGTAAGGAACATATGAATTCATTGGCCAATAAAGTACCTTTAGCAAAGACTTGGAAATGAAAAAATAGTTTATTTTAGCAACTTCAAATCCTTACAGAAACTGCAATATATTGCAATACTTCCAGTCGGTGATGCTATCATTCATCATGACATCCAGGTGGGTAAGAGAGAGAAGTCAAGCGATGTCTAAACACAGAGTCATGTACAGGACAGACCAACCAACTAATAGCAATAGATAAATTAAATACTTCAGTATGAAAATACAGTAAATAATGAAAGTCAATAAGAAATGTGTTAGAACTGATTCTAAAAACAGTAAAATAACAGCAACAATATATCACAATAATATGAAATATAACTAAAATCACCAGAGAGCAACATTAAGAAGGCATGGTAGAATTTGACAAAGATATTTGCATTATAAAATGATTGTGTATTTCCCTGATGGGTGCAGTGAGAATAGAGAGCACTTAACTACAACGATGATAAAGCTTGCCAATAATGAGCTGTCCTACATACAACGGGGCCTGTAATGTGCTTAATGATCACAGGGAAAATCTCTCATGTTCCTACATACACAGTACATGGACAAAATGTGACACTAATCCAAAAATAACAAGGCGGCATTTTCTTCTCCACTTGTCAAATTCAGTGTGATGACCCTACATAATTGGTTGACCCTACACATATTTCCCCGACACGATGTATTGCTGGTTGTCATTCTGCAGTGTGCAATGTGTGCCGTATGCCGGCGCAGCTGTTAAACCATTCCGGGCCTGAGGAATAGGATTAGATAGACGATAGAGGTTTGTGGATACTTTAACGGTCGGAGTGAGCAATAACGTCAAATTAGTTTCACAACGCCGAGGGTGGTTGAACCCTAACATAATACACTGGCAATGCTACGAAACCTCAGATATGGACAGAACGTCATATCCTGCTTTGAGGGTACAGTCTTTGGAAAAGGGACAGGCTCAAGGTGGATACTCCCAAGGTGGCTCCTCGGGCCTGCTCTACAGGTTGGTCTCCATCTCCAGTGCCCGTGATAGTCATACGGAGGACAACACTTCTCCCGTCGAGTCCCGGAATGGATCTTTTTTCTCAGCCTTCTCCACATCGGTGGAGCCGGGCTTGATGGCAATGTCCTCCGGCTCTCCCAGATACACGCCGGCCTCAACCTCCTTGTACTTCCCCGACGGGTCTCTCAGGAACACCTGTTTCAGCTTCTTCTTCATCTCGGGATCGGGGCAGTACAGGTACTCATACAGACCCGCAGCCAGGACGCCTCCCAGAATGGGTCCCACCCAATACACCTACGGTAAGGGACAGGATAAACATGTGTTAATGAGTCAGCTGGGTAAGCACCGCCCTTGGGAACCGCTTTATTACTGTTAACATAATGAAACACTGACATCTCTAGCAAAATGGTCCTGCTCTGTTAGACTACATCGAGAGAGTCAGGTACCTCAGAGTCTGCTGTGACAAGCATTTGCCACCAAGAGAAGGCACATCTGATACTGTGGCGGTTCTAGTGGGATGGTTCTTCCTGCATCCAATTAAGGCTGATTGCAGCTAGGAAGGATTTTAACCTCTGTAAGTGTTTCAATGAGGAGCAGGAGATTGACAAAAGAGTCAGAGGCGGTGGCCGACCTGTCCCGGAGGATGCAGACCTGTAAGAGCTGGCCTGTCGGGGTTTGGAGCTGGAAAGCATCCTGAGATTGGGCAGCTTTTGGTGCTCTGACCTGCTTTGGTTTTGGTGGAAAATGCTGGAAAACGGCGAGTTTTTGTCTACATTGCAAATAAAGCGTCTGGCCGGCCTGTGAACTCTCCACTCCTCCACACTTGTGTCTCTGTCTGTCGCAGCCCCGGGTAGCAAGTATGTTACAGACACCAGTCACAGTGCCAATGCTATACCAACACACACACGCACACACACACACACACACACACACACACACACACACGACACCATTGCTGTCTGAAAATAGCTATGGGTGTATCATTTCCTGGATACAAAATTCAGTGAAAATGCTCTTACACACCTTGGTACCCGACCTCTCATTATTAGGTGCACATTTGCACTGAGGGTACTCTGAATAAAGGTTAACATTTCCTTGAAGGTGTCATTAAAGCACATCTGTCTTCACTGTGGCACGGTGGTCTAACTTTGACCTTACCAGGTTTCAACATACCAGACTGGCCTACTGTAATACAGCCTGCCCTCCTCAGGACATTAAAAATAAGATCATCATTCGCTTAATGCACATAACATAACAAACATTTGACAGAATTCTGACATAGCAAATTGACCTTGCATTTTACTACTGGGCTGATGTATTATACTGGATTGCAAATAAACTGTACTTTGTCAATTATACAGGAAGTGGTACATGGCTGGCTGCCTCAGTGCCAAACTGGCTCAGTGCCAAAACTTATGAATAGCTACTGGCAGGAGTAAATTGTCAATATTTCTGGCCTGGAAAACTCCAGTCGCAGTACAGTCGGTCTTACCCAGTGATTCTCAAAGTTAAGTGTGACCATCGCAGTCCCAAAGGATCGAGCAGGGTTCATGCTGGCTCCTGTATAAGGGATCTACAAGACAAACAATATTATTATTTGTTATTAGTGACACTGTCCGTCTAAATCATTAAAACATCACAGGTGTTGCAAAACATGAACAGCAGAATTCAATTTAGTTACAATGCTGTTATCTGTTAGTTTACAGAATAAAGGAAAACATGCATGCGCTACATAGACCAAGGGAGAAATGAGTTGAGCAGTTGAGAGGTAACATCCATTTCCCTGAGCATTCATTTACTCTGCAGGATTCAGGTAGCTCCCAAGAGATTGGTTGCCATGCAATGGCAGTCTCCAATGACGAAGTGCACGTGGGTGTGAATCAGTGTACACTGCAATATTGTGTATCACACCTTGCAGAAAACATATGCTTTGATGCGCCTGCTCTTTTTCAATTTGTATTGAAATTTGTTTTCAGTGCATGTTTGACAAGCTTGCATTTGGAACTATTCTTGTTTTGCAATTGTTCATTGTGATGTTTTGACAATACTTGCATTTTATATTATGATGAGTCCTTAAATGTCGTTATGACTTCCATACTCACTGCAAATAGGTGACCAATGGTTACAGCAAGGCCAATAGCCAGGCCAGCAGAGCCACTGAGGTCAGTGCGATTGGGATCACAGGTGGCGAAGACAGTGAAGACCAGTTGAAATGTTATAAGGAGCTCCACTACAAGGGCGTGTCCTACAGAGATCTTAGGGTTCACCTTGGAAACAAGAGAAAATACTGATACATGACTTTACTTTCCATTGTGAACCTTTTAACTTACTTAATTGCAGGAATCCATATAATACAGTTTGCAGTTTTAACCAGAAATCCTTACCAGTGTCACACCCAGGCCCCCTCTAACAGCAGCAGGTGTGACCAGGTAGAGGATCCCAGCTCCTGTAACGGCTCCCAGGGACTGAGCCACCACATAGAACAGCGACTTGGCTAGGCTCAGTTTTCTGGTTACAACCATAGCCACCGTGACTGCTGGGTTTATGTGTCCACCGCTGATGTGGCCGAAACACTGCACCATGGTGGCAATGCTCAGGCCAAAGCACAGGGAGATGAGGACTAGGTCAGCAGGGGGAGGGCTCTGCTCCCCTGCAGACCAGTTGATGGTAGATCCCACGCTCAGCAGAACAAAGATAAGAGTGGCCAGGTACTCTCCAGACACAGCCCTCCAGAAGTCCTTGGTCCAGATCCCTTTAAATGCCACCATTATGCTCTGACAGTTACACAAGGACAGGCACCTCCTGGCAACAAGAATAATGAGCAAAATGATTAGCCTAGTTATGTATTCGTAGTGTGTGCATGTGGCTGGAAATGTACTGAACCCTATCAGGATCACAGCCTGTGGGCACAACATTTATAACTCCACTAGGGATTTAAGCCAGTGACTTTCCATCACAAAGTGCCACACAGAGCATTCGTTAAACGTGGTGGATATAGGCTAGTATGGCACTTGTAGTCAAAGTATACAGCATTTAATTGTGCATTGTCACTCAATGAATGTTTCCCAAATAAGGATAAACATCCATACATAACCATCATTACAATGTCATGTCAATAGCAAATAGGTTTGCCATCAATGAAAGCATCTAGTATAAGCTAGCTAAAATGATTGAACATTATTATTATTATTATTATTGAAGATCACTGCATTTTGTCCAGCAAAATACAGTACAACAAATCAACTATATTGATAAGCTTTAGCAGTTGTTCTGTCTGTCCCCTAGGTTCATAAAACTTACCAAACACAATTACTTGCTCTCCCACTCTCAGTCCAAGTTGTATGTGATTTGTCTCCGTTCATAAGTGCAGGTGAGCAACAGAGTGAACACGCAGAGACAACTCTCCTTTCATCACAACATAAAAGTTGCAACGTTACAGTAGTCTACAGAAGTCTACAGTACTTACAGGCAAGACGCAGCAGGCTGTCTGAGCGCTAGAGTGGAGCAGAGAGCGGGTCCGTCGGACGAATATGATCCACACATGCCCTGGGATCTCCTGCAGGACCTTTATGACTACCCGGGCATCACCTCGCAGGAATTAACCCGCTTGATCGGTGGGAGGAGTCGAGTATGCTAATGCCGGAGTCCTCCTAACGGATATGGAAAAAGCTGAAAGACATTCAAACGATAGTTAAACTAGTGTTGCGCCTTCTGTTAATCAATATGAAGAAATGTTATCATGCATCAGCAGGATCAACCATTTAAAAGTGTGTTCATCAGACATGATGTATAGATGGCTCAAAAACTATGGGAAAAAAACACTAAGTCTGTTGGACACTTATAATAATACCGTTTTATTAAAATCCAGCAACAATAACATGTCGTGTGTGATGCAGCCATGGCAGATTCACATTTTAACATCGCAAATAACAATATAAACAACAAAGTTGTATGTGTGTAACACTGTAGTTTAACTATCATTTGAATGTGTCTTTCAGCTATTTAAACTTTTTCCATATCAGTTAGGAGGACTCCTGGATTGGCTCCGCGCGGTCAAATATGACGGGCTCCGCGCGAGCAAATTGAACATCCTTCCCTTGCGCGTTTTGGACACATTGTTGTCCCTAACGGCGCCTCATAGTCGAGAGGTTCACTTGCTGCGCAACCGGTTGCTGTCTTGCAGAAAAGTGAGTCGGTCAGCATCAGCATCTTCTGATCTTATCAGCTTTGAAAACACAATGAAATACATTTACAAAGCGACGAGACTATATTCTTAAAGTGAATTACGACAAAAGGACTACAGCAATCCTAAAATACTTTTAAAATGGCACTAGACAATATCATAGCAATATTATAGGAATATTACAATAATATTATAGGGTTATTAAAGTGATATCATAGGAGTTAAACCATACCACAAAGTAAGGTATGGTCACTATAAACATACTGTTGAGTACCACAACAAAACCCTTTATGAGTATTGTAGTATTTCTTCAGGGTGGGTGATAGATAAATGAAAGACACAAATAAAACCCCTTGTTTTGGTAATGGCACTGTGCTCTCCTGAAAGGAGATTGCAAAAGTCATCTTATTGTTTTGATAATAGTAAAGACTCAAAGAAGTCATTGTGTAACAAGTGGGCTCAGACGATTAACTTCAACAAAGGCCTGTGGTTTGCCAAACTATTTGTAGCATCACCCAAGGGATCGAGCTTAGAGGATGTGAAATAACCTGAAAACCATAAACCATGCCTTTACTTCTCTGGTAAGAGAGCAGATACAATTCCATATTTGTACTTTATCTGAATCGGGTGCTTAACCGTTTGTACATTAGCAAACACAACGCACACTGCCTTTCTTCGTTATTTGCTCCCCGATAAGCTCTGAGAAATGAGAAGTATGTGTTTGGTATAAACGGAAAGATAAACATCTTATCTTTATGGTGAGCTAACCGAGCTAATCCAGCCCTGTTGGATGAACACAGAGATCACCGGGGCTCACAAAACTGACCCTCTCTTGGAGTTATTAACTAGCTTATGTTCAGTTTCATCCAAGCCATTCCTTTGGGGGTCCTGTGATCTCTACAAAACTAATAATATATAAAGAAATATCAAATTGTGGTAAGGGCCCTATAATGCTTCAAAGCATATACACTGTAGAAAAACCATATACTCACATCTTAGGAGGTTGTACTGAGTTCTTAAAAGTAAAGTTTCCCTCACACAGAAGGATTTGGCACTACTAAAGGTGTCTACAAGGCTCAGTTGGGATATTTTCAAGTAACTAATAATGCAGGAATCAGTTTTTCAGTTTTGTGATAACAGTACAGTGGCTCAGTGTGCCAAACAATTTATTTATGTGGCGTCCAGTCTTTTCTGTGTTTCTGTTTTTCTTCTTCTCATGGTTTACATATGCATAATTACACACCTCCGGATTGTTTGGAGCCTCCTAGTTGCTTTCACAATGTTTATGTTATCAGTGGGCATGATGAAGAGGGTTTTTCTTGAGGTGATGATTTGTGATGACTTGTGTATACGCATACCGACTCAACAACACCTAAAGGAATAAAAACTGTATTTACAGGATACACTAGGACGGTCCTTGAGCAGCTTCTTTTCACATTATTGTAATGGCACTATAGTGACTTTTAGAGAGCTACAGAGTCAGAGTTTATAGTTTCACGAGGAGCAAACAGAGAATGAATGGTTCCTCACGAGTCAGGACAGTTCATTAAGAATAGTTACTTTCATTTTTGTAAGAATATAATTAGAATGGTACTAAATCTCACATCAGTTCCATAAGATAAATAAGATAAAAAACTGAGACGTAATTGATGGCGAACACATCTCTGGACAACTTAGTTTGTCTCTTGGCCCTTTGACTCCATACATCAAGTCTCTATCTGTCTCTATCCATTATCTTTGGGTCAGGCTGGATCTGAACAACACTCTAAAACTGGCTCAATAATATTTGGATCAATTTAGGCTGTTTCTGATTCATCAACGCAGGACTTGAACCTATGACAATTTAATAATGACGCACTAAGGATACTCATACGTGCATGATCTCATGGCTTTCCAACAGTGGCATTATACTGAGTGCCATAATGGCTCACTGACTCATGTTTTCATAGTAGTCATCACAGCCCACAAAAAGTGCACATCATTACCATTACCTGGTCTCCCTTGTAAAGGAGATCCTTGCTACCAACGGGAGTGACTAATGAAAAAAATGCAATAAAATGATATGGTAAATGACATGATATGTGCTGTGAGGAGTACAGAGGAGTAACAGAGGAGTAACAGAGGCCTGGTGGTGGACTTTGCGGTGTGGTGCGAGCAGAACCACCTACAGCTCAACGTCACCAAAACAAAGGAGATTGTTGTGGACTTAAGGAGGACTAGGGCCCGGGGAGATGGATGTGGACACGGTCAGGTCTTATCAGTACCTGGGAGTTCACCTGGACAACAAGCTGGAATGGGCCGGCAACACCGAGGCCCTGTCCAAGAAGGGCCCGAGCCGACTCTACTTCCTGAGGAGGCTCAGGTCCTTCAACATATGCAGTTCTCTGCAGCATGTGTTCTACCGGTGGTGTGTTGGGGCGCTAACACCAGGGCCAAGGATACCAACAGGCTGAACAAACTGATCAGGAAGGCTGGTTCTGTTGTGGGCATTAACCTGGACACCCTGGAGGAGGTGGCAGAGAGAAGGATGCTAGCAAAACTGCTGGCCATCATGGATAATGTCTCCCACCTCCTCCACGCCATGGTTATGAAGCAGCGCAGCTTATTCAGACATAGACTGATCCCACCACAGTGTGACAGGGAGCTGGGAAGTCTGCCAGACGCCATCAGTTTTTTAACACCCCCCCCCCAACCCCCTCCTACAGCTCAACTGAGGACAACTCACCTCAGCACTTATCACCTAGCACCCTGCACTTTATGCATTCCCTCTCACACTCATGCATTGTCTTGCACTTTAGACACTTTAGACACATTCATTCACCCATTACCATTCTTTAACCATCCATTCATTCACTCTTCCCTACTTGTATATATGTAAACGTCCATCCTGGTTCTATGTCACCTAGTACAGTACTTTTTTTAGTATTTTGTTTTCAGGCCTTTGTTTGTGTTTTGTACCTTTGTAAGTGACCTCGGTGTTGAAGGACATCCGCTTGAATAGTTTTAAGAGGTTATGCATGTGTGAGTTAATAATTGTCCAAATGATCCTTTTATGCCCTTCATGCTCCTTTAGGCCAAATAACTAATAAACTAATACATTCCAGTATCAATAAATAATCTTCACTACAAATTTGTCAAAATAACGAAGGTGATTTCAGGTTTTTAGATAATCTGAGGCACTTTCTTTCTTTCTTTCTTTCTATCCTTTCATTATTATTATCTTCCATATCTTTGTTTATTTCCATTGACGTATCAGTGCTAAATGCTTTTCCAGAAGGTAACGCAACCACTTCAGTCTAAAGTCAGAAGTTGAACAACATATTAACATAGTAAGTAAATAAAGTACAATCTACTATGTTTGCCTTCCATGGGAGCACTGAAAAACAACCCTGCTTTTTCAAAATACCTGGCATGCACACAAACACACACACACACACACACACACACACACACTAATATTCTAATTCTCCAAATATCCCAGTAGCCTTTATCATCTGAATGGTTGATAGATTTGTCGTGCAGCAAGACTTTAAGTTGGGTAATGCTTAACCTTTCCTCTGGATTCTTTGGCTGCTGACCTTGGGATGGGCATGGAAGTGGTAGACGTTTATTCTACAGTTTCAACGCGTAGACATGTTCTGAGGGTATAATGGGTGCATACTGCAAACAACTGTCAATGTCAATGCCAGAGTTATGCAATATGCTGAACATGATACATGCTATATGATACCGTATGGATGATGTCATAGCAGAGTGAGACTTTTCTGTCACCTTGAGAGAAGATCTCTCGTTTTGGATGTAAACATGTACTACTACTTACTTCTCTTTGGTTTAACACACTTTTGTCTTACCTGAAACAGTTTCATAATTACATCATTAATGCTTCATGGTAGGAGGATCTTATTTTTGCCTCCTTCACACTTTCAGATATCTCATCCATTTTAAGGAGGCAACCTGAGATATGGCCTGAGAGGGGTCTGTTTCACACCAGAGCAGGAGCCTGGGGGAAATGACTGTCCTTATGAATTACTTTCAAGGAAATAAGTAAAAACAAACAAAGTCAACACGACGGATAACAAAGCAAACGGTGGCACCTTGAATTTACCTTGCAATAAGTTGGTTATTATGCATGCAGTACAGTTTTATTTACAATGGTAAATATGACTATGAGGCAAACTCATGTTACATTGAAATTGAAATATTCATGCTATACAAACGTGAATGTGAATCAGCTACATCACCGGGTATAAAGTAGTTACTCAGGATCATCGTTAGCACTTTCCTTGCATCCCATTTCATCAGGACCTCCAGGCAGCACATCAGAGGCTCTTCTTTACTCATTAAAAGCTTGCCTTAATTCTTCAGATTTGCATGTGTTTAAATTACAGTGAAGTCAATTAATGTTTGTTGATACAGTACGAGCGCTGTTTGATTAGAGAGCTATCCTCCAGATTTGGTTGTTTAGCTTTAGAGAATAACGTTTTTAAATTGACATCGGTCACTTTTTTAGACTCTGATCAAGAGAATGGCCCTACGATGTGATCGGACACAAGTCATGGATGCATGTGCAACATTAGGTTCAACATCAGGTCCAGCCATTACCACATAGCAGAGTTTGAATTGTGTCGTACAACACAGAAGAGTGCTTAGAGTAATTCAAATCCTCATAGAGACAAACTGAAGTGTAAACGTAAGAGTCTTAAAGTAAGATATAAATAGTCTGGTGAGACGTGTACAAGTCATTACACAGGAAGATTCATTGTTTCCTGCATTTTAAACAATTTTTGAATACTCTATTAAAGCTCTATTTGCTTTGCTCCTTTTATTTTACAAAAGTGTTACAAATATAATTATATACAATACAAATACAGTTATTATTGTACTTTAACTTCATAGTGTCATTCCAAATCCAAACGAATGAGTACTAGCCCTAACCCTGCAGCCAAAACATCAACGTGTTGCTTATGGACATCGATGCCAATATGCTTGTCACAAAACAAACATCATACCATAAAGCTTAATGGAAATTTAATACCACCAATATGCACAGACTGTCAAATTTACAGCGGTAATCCATCCCTGTTGTTTTCTCTGACAATAACGATCCCTTTTGTTTGTTAATATGCTAAAAATTAGAAAGCTGTCAACCCTCGCACGTTTATTTCCAGCTGCGACTTGAGGGAATCACCCAAGGCAGAATAAGATTAGCAACACAGATCGACTCTGATCACAAACATGTTTTCCTGGCTGAGTAATATTGCCATGCTTCGTTGGACACAAGCTACCGCCTTTGTTAGTGGTGCACCATGCCAGGTTTTCCACACGCCACAGTGAAGTGTACCCCAACACTGTTATGTAACCTTTAGGCTTGACGTGGAGCCAAATCGCTGGCCTCATGTTGAAAGATGGGACTTGAAAGAGGTTGATTCTTATTGAAGAAAATTGAGGACATGGGAACTCTATGCTTGTGAATGCTGCATCTGAACTTTGACACAGAGACAAAAACAGATTGTTAATAGTAAGATCTGGTCATCATGCACGCACAGCACAAAGACAGCACAGCTAACACATGCATGCTTCAAAGCACACGCAGAGGCATGCATAATAATACTACTAGTAAAACTACTACTACTACTACTACTACTAATAATAATAATAAACTTCAACAAACAATCAACAAATCGAAAGAGAAAAATACTTGACATAAAAAACAAGACATAACATCGTTCATGCTTGTAACGTTGGTAGTAATGCTTGTTGTGGAGGCTTGTATCTAGTTGCACGTTGCTTTTGAAGCATTTGTGAAAAACGTGGCTTTCGTAAGTTTGCCTGCTGTCTGTGCACAGCAAACCGAAAATCGATACTTGTGTCCTCGTGGAGAACGTTCTTCTCAACAACACATCTCTACAGTTTGAACTGGGCTGTCAGCTCGAGGTTGTGCCATCAATTAAGACATACAGATGTTAACAGATTGTCAGTATGTTGTCAGTTTACGACAGCATTGTGTATTTGTGCCAGCGAGATCTTCCCTTCCATTCGATGCATCCTCGATCTTTATCCATTCTCTATTCTTTTGTTCTGGAATCGTACTTCAGCCCTTAGATGTTACGTCATGGAGGACAGAGAAAGACCTTGCATTGTCTGGCCCGTAGCATGTTAGCGTGTTAGCACGCCAATCAGCGAACACAGTGGGGTTCTCGTCAACCCGTGAGCAGCTATTTCTGGTCAGAGGTCAGAGGCCTGCAGATGGGAAAGGCCTACTTGTTGGGGGAGGGACAGAAAGGTGTGTGTGTGTGTGTGTGTGTGTGTGTGTGAGTGTGTGTGTGTGTGTGGAGCAGAGCACAGGAGGAGATTTGAGTACACTCCTTGCTAACAGAGTTGTGTGTTGCTTATATTGAAGTAAGTAAAGGAATCTCCTGAAATTCATGATCTTCTGTACATCAATACATCCTCAGTGTAGAATTGATTGTAATGATTGGTGGCTGATTGATTAGGGAGAATTTGGACATTCATAGGTCGTCTCCTTCCAACTGCATTAAAGTAGGACATCCAGACAAATTGGTTTGCCATTCCCAATACATCCATAGCAACAGTCGCAGTCATTAAATGAAATAAAAATAGCTTAGAAGGTTATTTATTTTTAATTCATTTTTATTTTTGAATTGGCCTTCATGGTTAATAATGTAAGAATTTGAACAGAAGTTAAAGGTTATGTCTTTTCTATGGGCTGCCTATGGGGAAAATACTTCAAGCTGCAGTACCAAGATCAGCCACCAGGCCAAACTGGCAGCAAGGCAAGTCCCTGAGGGGCTGGGATACACTGTTTAGAGGTGGAAGGAGGCAGCTGAACATACATACATACGCACACACACACACACACACACCCACACACACCCACACACACCCACACACACCTCTCTCTCTCAGAAGCACTCGGAAGACCTTGAGATTAGAGGGCTTTTGGACAAAAACAACTTGACAAGAACCGAGTGTTTTCTGGTGTGGGGAGAGGGCACATTCCATGCAAGCCTCATTACTCCTTTTCACTCATCCAGAGAGTGTGGGCTGATTCTCTAGTTGAACAACATATCTTCCTTTTGTTTAAAAAAAAAACTCCCTATCTCCAAAATGTCCAGTAAATAATAGTTTTTATCAACCAAGGATTTGACTCATACCATTTAAAAAAAATCAGATAATTTGTTTTCATTTCATGCTACCAATCTTTATTTAACAATAGATGTCACTTTTATCATATATGAGTACGTCATTGTGAATAGCTCCAGGATAATGGGAATCGTGCTTTGGCACACAGGGCATAACAACAAGTTAGAAAACTTAAAAGAAATAAAAATAAGAGACCTTAGACAAACGTACAGACGGGGGTCATACGTAACTTGTTGGGGGAAGAAATGAGGGGATCAGTACATTTGTTAGTGTGGACAGTTGGTACTCTGACGGAGCATCCTGATGGGAGAGCTTAAAAAGTGTGTTTACAAACTACACTATATGGCTGTGGATTTCATTTGAAGTGATGTGTGAGTCCAGCTCATGTGAGGGCAGCTGTTTTTCTCTCGTATGTCTTGCTGATCTTGTTGCAGCACAAGAAGTGGACTGTAACGTACCGGATTGCATCGCTGTCCCGTTTGGCAGGACAGGCGCCGTTCTGGCCTGAGATCAACACCAAGACTATGTCGCACTTGGTGGGAATTTAGCTTGCGTGTTGAAGGTAAACTGCAGCATGAGAGGCGGCAGAACCAATTTGATATAAGATAATTGAAATGCTGAAAACTGACTTGTGTTTGGGTTTTCAATTAAGGTTTCCATCTGATAGATCACTTGGTCTGAATAACGCTCGACAGCTCAAGCCCTCGTGACATCGTCTCATGAGAAGCCCCCCATGAGAAAATCGTATCATCTTCAGCTTAAGTATCATCATCTGCCAGGGATTTTTTGCCCCCACCCCACCACTCTCTCTCTCTCTCTCTCATTCTCTCTCATTCTCTCTCCCTCTCTCTCTCTCTCTCTCTCTCTCTCTCTCTCTCTCTCTCTCTCTCCGTCAATTCAATTCAAAGAGCTTTACTGGTATGGTACAATTTTACATTGCATTTCCAAAGCAATTATACAAAAAAAAAAAAAGAAAGGCAAACAAGCAATTAAACTCTCTCTCTCTCTCTCTCTCACACACACACACACACCCACACACACACACAGACACACAAACAAACACACACACACTGTGAGTTTCACCACAGCCAGCAGTCACAGTCTCACCACAGTGTTGCATTTATTACAAGATGTGACCAACGTGCAGTAGCAGACTAAGCCTTCACTACCCTGTCACTGAGGGATGAGCCATCCGACTCGGTGTGTCACGTCTTTATTCCAGTCCATTTGAGGAAGGAGAGTTCCATTTGCCTCCCTCTTCCCGGCAACGCCAGTGTCACCAAGCATGTCCCCGTGCTCTCCGGAGGTCAGCGTGATCTAAAATCCACTTAGCAAAGATCATAAATAACTCTCTTTCATAGTAACAAAGCAGTGTTGACTGATTTTGTTTATCTCCGTCTCGTCTGTCTCTATCTTTCCCTTTTTTGATTTTAGCGGAGGGCGAGCACATTAGAGGAGGACAAATTGTTGTGTTCTAGGAGGGCTAGTGTGCATAGTGTGTTTCCAGACAGCACACACAGTATCGCAGAACCTTCCGGCCTCTCATTACACCCCAGGTTATTTCAGCTTCTATCCTTCTCGGTTGACCCTTACTGTAATGTTTTGTCCTAAAATAACACAGGCCGCAACTGTCGACTACGAAGCCCATTGTTCCTGGCCCACAATTTACCTGTGGAGCGCTGCGGAGCTTGGTGGGTGGATGGATGCTGGTGACAGGCCTTCTTTCATCTTTTCCTGCAGATGCGGTCTGAATAGTTGGCGCAGTTAGTTAACAGCCTCTAGTTCCTTCGGAGCTGCGTTCGGTGAAAGAGCCTAGCAATTTAAAAGCTTTCTGCTTGTTAGGTCATGCTGGGAAACAGAACAACCACTGAGTGGGCACTGCATGTGCTATACAGCGTCAGCCTGTGTATGGCAAGACCAGCCACAGGCAAAGGAACACATTGTAATGGTCAGTGTTAGATAACATGTTGGACTGGCTTGCACCCACTTTCTTGCAACCACTCGATGTTGATTCTTAGGATCCTGTTCAAAATAGCGAAACAGATTATGATGATAACATATTGACAGCTTGTATTTATGTTGACTGTCTACAATTTACCTCACAGTTGATTTTGCTTCTGACAGTCATAGAGATGGCAGAAAGCTGTAAAATGTAGTGTAAGCAAAACTGTGGGCGCGTTTTTCATTTTCCAAAGTGCCTCTGATTATGTTGTTCACCTGACTAGTAGGTCTGACTGAAAGAAGAGAGGCTTGTCTTCCTAATTGTGTCAAGAACAGGCTTATCGAATCACTTCTATGACTTGCCATATCTATTTTCAAGCCATATAATTCACACAGACACACACACACACACACAGACACACAGACACACAGACACACACAGACACACTGCTTTATCACTTCTTGTAATAGTACATGAAGTAAATGTATGACATTTTTATGAATGTTTTCTTAACATTTTATATTTCAGGTTTTTTTTTTTTTTACCTGAAATTCAAAAGTCCATATTTAATGCAGATAATCCTAAAATGTCCCAAAATAATAAATAATAAATTCTCTAATGAGTCCATGTTTTTTATGTTAAATTCTAGTTCAGATTTAAATTTATTCTGATCCCAGGGGTGGCATTTTAAATTTATTGGTTCCTGCACAACTTCAACATCCTTACTTGCATCACCCTTAACCTAGAATCAGTTTTGAGCACTGGCACTGCATCCAAAACAGTCATTACTTGGCATTCATACCACACATTTTGTCATATGTAGATTGAACCGCTTGCCTTAAACCTACACGAGAGACAACTAAAAACCCGTCGATCGGAACTTCACAACTTGGACAAACAGACGGCGAGGATAAATGTCTGAATGTTGGTACCGGTGTTCGTCTGCTATACTTGATATACTTGATAAAGGAAAACCACAGTGTACACAAGCTCCAAAACAACCGTGTATGTGTCATTCTGACACATGTAGACAGAATGAACACAGTCTTTCTCATTACCAAGCCTTCATGGAGACAAGCTGTCAGGCTGAAACCCACAGGAGCCTACTGCAGATGCTGCAAACCATCAGCCTCAAGTCCCCAAGCCCAGGAACTAGGATGTCTGGTAGCATCGGAATGAGACGGAAAAGAAAATATTTAAAGGGAAAGCATTCAAACTGAATTTTTGATTATAGACCAACTCTTCCATGAGGTATTAGTCCAGCGGGTTCAGTCTGAGTTTGCAATCTGTTGTCAGTGCTGTCAGTGGAGAGATTCCACTATCTAACTAATGTACCTGAACACAACGCGAGATCCCTCTCAGTATCTCAACTCTCAATTTGCACCACCACTATTCATCACTTTTTGCCGAAAAATGTTGAATATGATTATTATAGTTGCCAGAAAGAGTTGGGGAGAGAGAGAGAGAGGTTTGCATTTGCCAGTGTGTCATCACAGTACTGTCTATTTAGTATCGTCATATGTTATTATTATGAGCTGCTGCCCGCTTTCACCTCCAACTTTGATCTAGATGTTGTTCACGTCAAGGTCAGCCAATGAACCACACACAAATCACTGAGGATAATGTGCAAACGTGACAGCACAGGAGTTGTGTGGTCTGATCCAAGAATAGATATTCATACTGTGTCTTCCAGCTGATTGTGGATATTTTTATAGGCCTTGTTCATTTTATTTTACAGCACTTTGCTAAGAACAGTTTGATAGAAATGCAGCGCAAACAGACAATAGAGGTAGTTTAACATTACCGTTGGAATATTACCAAAGCATCAACAAATAAAACTATTATTATTATTATTGTTTTTATCATTATCAGCAGTAGTAACAGTCTATTTCAACTGGAATGATAAGCTACCTTTAACAGGGTGCAGTCAGTTTCTACTGTAAACATTAAACTTGACATTATACAATATATTTGATGCATCTCCGATAGATTAGGATCACTTGTTTACACTCTAAGCACCGGGAGGTTTGAGGGGTAGCGCCCCCTCCAAAACCCCAAACACTCTCTTTATTCCTCTGCCTGCTCCAACTGTGGCTCATGACATGCCACACCGTCTCTCACATTACTAAGGTGTCCCGCCAGCAGTCAGGAGCAAAGCAGGACACCGCCGTCGCTTGTCACCCGCACTCCCTGCTGCAGGACCGCTGGGGCGGTCACCTGGGGTGAAGGGAAGCCCCCTTGGGAAAATATCTACTTAATTCTTGGCAGGAAACAGAACCACAACAACTCAGCCACTAAGTGCACCACCTTATGATGGCGTTAATGGCTTTTGAGGGTGTCCCCTAAACAGGGACGAGGGTGTGGAGAAGGGCAAAGAGGAGGCAAAATACTAAGAGGGGAAAATAAGAACAGTATTTAGCTCTCTAGCAAACTGTTGCAAAGATGAAAAATGAGTACAGAGGCTGTGGAGCAATAAAAATGGCCATAAATGCATGCACACTTCTGGCAACGTGTATTCAGCGATAGAGGCCTGTGTCTGCATTTTGCTCTTTTTGCGTTAGACGTGAGACCCTTTTCATGTTTTCTCCACACAGGGATGAAAGAGTTAGACTTAGTACAAAAAGAACAGTCCAGCAAAAAGCACAATTAATTCCTTTTCGCACCAATTAAATGAAGTAGTTTGATTCACTCTGCATAGCAGTCCATTGATTTAGGTCTTTGTTAATGTACTTCCACCGAATGAGCTTGTTTATAGCCATTGAAAGTTGCTTCTTTACCACCGGTGCCAAGCACGCCTCCTTCGTTGCACTCTTTTCACAGTTGTCACAGCTCAGTCCCAGTGACATTTCAATCCCATGCATCTTCCAGAAATAGAGTGGGGTTGGAGGTCGGGCTGCAAGAAAAGAAACATGTCACTTTCTCACTTTACTTATCACCTCATTAACAGAATGCAGAGCCACCTAGTGGTGTAAAAGAGCAGAAGTCAGGGGCAAAGGCCAGAGACAGATTGAACGCAAGCGTGTCATTGGCAGGATGTAATTATTTCAGTAACAGTTGGAGGTGAGAAGCAGCTGGAGAAGTCAAGACGAATGCCTTTGAGGTATAATTCATTAACACTACAGCTATGATAGAAAAGATGAATTCTCTGACATGATGATTAATGTGATACAGAGTATGAGGCAGTTTAGACGTTATGAATAAGACATGGCTCGTGCTACTTTTTCAATTTGAAAAGGAGAGAGGGGTGTAGTAGTAGCCTACAGTGACTGTTTAAGTTCAAATAATAACAACAATAACAATAACGATAATTATGATAATAATAATTACTAGTGGGTGTAACTGCCTAAGAGGCCCTTTCATTAGCTAATCATCATGTATATTTTTAAGTGTTTTTTTCCCCCTGTCAGACTGCAAGATGCCTGAAAAATATACCATTGCTGGTGTTTTTTAACCTGATGTAGGTGCTTTGTGGTACCTCAGGATGGTGCCAGTGTGCTTTGAAACACTAAGACCTTCACCACAGAGTCACCATCAGACCCACAGCTTTACTTTCTGAATGACAGCCCTAGTGGCATTCTGTAATCTCAACTTAATGGTTGATGTACTGTCACAGCGTGCGCTCCCTGCCAGCTTTCAGGAGCTATTCATATTTGTATCGATCTTACTGAACACCTCCATTAACAAGATGATGTCTCAGTGCAAAAAAAGGCTTAAAAAAAATAAAAAGAGGCTTTGCAGTTGTGTCACAAATTTCCAATCTTGGAGGTCCAGGAGATTATTTGCTATATGCAATAATAATAATATAATGGTTAAATATATAATAACCAAGCTAGAAAAAGAGAGATATCTGAGAAAAGATCAAAGAAATCGGTGCGGATCTATACAGCGGATGCTCTGATAAGGTGGGTTTGTTTCCACATCGATGTTATTCTGTGTCGTGGCTTTATCTCTAACCTCTACTCCGAGTTGGGAAGCGTACCAGATACTGTGGTTAGCTAGCTAACAAGGTGACATTATCTTAACACAGAATCAATCATGTATAATCAATAGCGAAACGATCATTTCCCAGACAAAAAAAAAAAAAAAATGAACCACGTCTAGTTCATACTGTTGCCCAACAGCTGAGGACCTTCACTACTGCTGCCAGAGGACATGTTACATCACCTGGGACCAGCTTGTTTCTTTGAGAATTAAATATAATACTTTGTTTTTTTCAGTTTAATTGTGCTATAATGTAAGGCTGCAATACATTCACATGCTATTTTTCTCCTCTTGATGCCTATGTTCATACAGAGTAATTGGTAGCCTACACGGTGACATATGCTTGATGCAGAACTCAAGTGACATTTTCTCCCTGTGGTTCCTACTAAGAGCACATAATACAACGTCTTTCTGCTGAACGCGCTCTGTCACGAAGTAGCCCAGCAAGCGTTTGACGGGCAGCGACGTGCAGGAGGCACCAACACTTTGCACAGTATGATATTGTTGGTACGGTAAAAGTTAAAACATATTAAAACAGCTTTGGAAAATGATTTGAACTGATATCACGGAGATATTTAGTTCTCGATTTGACAAATGCAGATAGCAGTTGATCCACTATACTGCAGTCCTCTCTAATATTGGAATGTAACGCATTGTTGTGTGTCTCTCTCTTTCTGTATGTGCAAGAGTGAAAAGCACACAATCCCCTCTGGACACCAGCGTGGAAACACACAACTCTCCATCTGTGCCTTTGCTATTTTTCAGCAACTTTCAATACTCTCCCGACGCAGACTCCCCCGTGAACTTTGCAGGTAGGGGATAATTTGTTTGTGCATATGTGTTTTGCACGCAGCTGAAAATTGGGGAGATTGGCACAGTCGGAAGTGTAAAAGTGAGACGCTGTTGTGTTTGTGAAAGAAAAGCCGAGGGAAGTTGTGAAAAAGGGGGAGCCAGGAATTGTTCCCTAGTGTAAGTGGATGTGACAGCCTCTCACCCAGGAGAGCACTTGTACTGAGCACACAGTAGAGGCCAGCAGGGCCACCTGTCACACAGATCTGTGACTAAAGGACTCTATTAGCGAACAAGCACCCCGGGGTAACACACACACACACACACACACACACATATACATACAATCACAAACGCACACACAAAACAATATGAGGATGAACAAAAAAGAACGTAGAGTGATTGTGGCGATGGATATGAGAAGAGAAGATTGACAGCCCGATGCAATATTAATGCACATTTTACTGGTCCCATTTGGAACATTATGTTCTCCTTGTCACTGTGGTCAGCTGGATCATTGCTCAAAAGTGCACGTTTTCATTTTGCATGATTTACACGGAGGGTGTGAACGCCGTAGTGCAACACTGAGTGAGATTTGCTCGTTAATTCATGCCTGCGCGAGGAGGCGAGCGGCCATGTTTCACTCTGTCCACTGTCCACTCCAGCATATGACAATTATCAAGATGGATTTGTGCTACGCCATGTACACTGCGGTGAATGAAAAGTGTATTTGAACAGATAAGAGGGTGTTGAAATAAAAAAAAAGAAAAGAAAGCTATATATTTCAAATAACAGTGTCTGTCAATGTGGGGATGAAACACACTGCCGGCTTGACTGGGCCTTTATCTTGCCACTTTTCCTTTCCCTTTTATTGTCTAAAATAATTACCTGTCAAACACTGTTTATACATAATATAGGTTACTTAATGTGCAGAGATACCCTTCTGGGATGGAATAGCCAGAGGAATTTTCCACACTGTCACTCTGTTGCGGTCAGAAAAATAATCATATTTGACACTGTCGTATCCTCTGGAAAACCACGACAAGTTGGGCTGTCAGGGCTCTTTTGCTTGGTCCTTGTCCTTGAAGCCTTTTGTCATTTCCTCAACTTCTTACTTCCTCCCTCAGAGAGAGGGGTGGCGATGTTTGGTTTTTAAATGGGCGCTGAAATAATATCCGTGAAATCAGGAATGATCATTGCTGTCTCTCAAACCGCTGCCTCCCCCATTACCTCTCCTCTGCAGTCCCTCACGTGACGCTGTCTAGCTGATCCAAGGAGAGAAATACATTGGAACAGGTGGAGCCGTGGACCGTATCCCATTAGTGGGCCTGCCAAAGGCCGGTCCCTGTAGGAGTAAACCCTCCTCTTCATGCACCATAGGCACAAGCTACTGTACATGCATATAGACTCAAATTTATGGGCTGAAACCCCCTTCTCTTCTCTGGCAGAGATAGAGAGGGAATGATGAGCGTCGGCATCACAGTTTCCATTACTTTTAATAAAACTATAAAATACATGTTGTCAACCCTTTTTCTGTGAGGAATGTATTTAGCCTGGAAACATTCAAGAACAGTCATTTGCAATGAAAGTCAGTGGGTGAGAACGTACTGTGGGCTTGTTGATGTGTGTGTTGGGGGATATGCAAAGGGCGGACATGGCTGTGACTTTGGTTCGGCTGTTAGCCTCTGGCTTCATGACTCTCCCCACACGGCAACACATTATGGCAACACTCTCTCAATTCTATACATAGTACAATGAATAATGTCAAAACAAGTGAGAATCATGGCGCTCTCTGATCTGACTGATGATAAACCAGTTTACTTTTTAATTTTCTTGTCACCGGCATTTCACACAAAATGACAAACAGTTTTTTTTTAGAAGAATCCAGATGGCGGCACGTGTGCATGATGGGATTTGTCCCATTTAGGACATGGCGTGACTTGCTTAGATGATTGAAACCCACTAACAGTCAGCCTTTATGATCACTGATACAAATACAAACAACAGGATTGCTTTCTTACATTTTGAACTCGTATCTGCTTTATTCAGCGTTGCACGGTAGGACAGGAACGGACACGGAAGAGAGGATGACATGCAACAATGGCTGTAAGCCAGAATTGAAAACATGACCTTGCAAGACCGCAGTATGTACCTGAGCTGCCTGAACCACTGGGGCGTCCCAGGAATAGTTTCTGGATACTACTCAATCCAAGAATAGATATGCACTTCCTATTGTTTGGGGTAGTCCAAGTCAGAAACCAGAGAACTAAGTCTCAAACTCGTGATATCATCAGGTAAGTCTCAAGCTGTGGACAAGAAATGGGAGGATGATTTTTTGGACCTACTGCTTTTACCTTAATTAGATTTACTCTATCTGTCAGTTCTGAACAAGAAAATGTGTCATCCTTCCTCTTCCCCTAAAGAACCCCCCCCCCCCCCCCGCTCCTGCCACTGCCTTTATCTCCCACTCTATCCCCTTTCTCTCTCTTGTCTGTACAGTGCCTAGTACCTAAAGTCAATCTTTCCAGGGGTAATTCAACAACTTGTTGAGAGAGATGAGAGAGAGGAGAGAGATGAGAGAGAGAGAGAGAGAGAGAGGAGAGAGAGGAGAGAGAGGAGAGAGAGAGGAGAGAGAGGAGAGAGATGCGAGAGAGGAGAGAGAGGAGAGAGAGGAGAGAGAGAGGAGAGAGAGGAGAGAGAGGAGAGAGAGGAGAGAGAGAGGAGAGAGAGGAGAGAGAGGAGAGAGAGGAGAGAGGGGAGAGAGGGGAGAGAGAGGAGAGAGAGGAGAGAGGGGAGAGAGGGGAGAGAGAGGAGAGAGAGGGGAGAGAGAGGAGAGAGATGAGAGAGAGAGGAGAGAGATGCGAGAGAGGAGAGAGAGGAGAGAGAGAGGAGAGAGATGCGAGAGAGAGAGGAGAGAGAGGAGAGAGAGGAGAGAGAGGAGAGAGAGGGGAGAGAGGAGAGAGATGCGAGAGAGGAGAGAGAGGAGAGAGAGGGGAGAGAGGAGAGAGATGCGAGAGAGGAGAGAGAGGAGAGAGAGGGGAGCAGGCAAACAGGATCAAGGATAAAGCGAACGGACACGTTGCCATGGCACATAATGGCCAGTGTGGAGGGCCCTGTCTCTTCCTGAAAACAATATTAGAGAGAGTGAGCACATTCAGTGCTGTGTCCTCCTGTTGGGTTGTGGCACAGTGATGGTGTTTATTTGGGTTAACTGAGCATTCTGCTCCTCTTGTGTCTTTGTCCTGCTGGCTGGAACCAAATGGTTTTGAAAGGCTATGAAATATTTATCCTAGTTGGACTCTGAATCTCATGCTGAGCTGGAAAGCTGGTTGGAGGCAATATAATTGTCCTTTCTGGAGAGTTGAAGAGCCTCATCAAGGGAATAGCCTCGATTATAGAGTGGTGTTCTGTATTTATATGCCAAAAAAGCTGTCTCAATTAACGGGCATCAATAATGCTTCTCTTCCCACCATCCTGCCTTCTGCCTCCAAACTCCCCCCCTTAGGGAAGAGCCTTTCTCGACTTGGATTCACACCTGTCTGATCTAAGTTTTGCACACATAATAGTATATGATCTCGTAATTCTGAGGGTAATAGCCGCCTCAATTTACAAGTAAGTAGGATGGAGTGTCCTTGAGCAACTAGCACTTATGAACCGAAAGTGTTACATTGCTCTGTAGGGACTAGTGGTGACTAAGGATTCAGTTCATGACTCTGAATGTAATGGGGGATGTCAGCGGTGTAATAAGAAAGTCCCATCTATTTTTTTTCTTGACCTTTTGTTTGAATACTTCCTCTGTGTGTGTACATTACTGCAAAATCAATATGTGCATCATGTTGCTTTGTTCTCCATACACAGCAGTTGCCAGTGGCTATACATTGTACTTAACATACTAAGTTATAGGTGTTGTGTGCAGCTGCAATGACCGGGTGAATTATACAAGTATATGGTGTTTTAATCATATCTGAGGTTTGCACGGGCAGGTAGGTCGATAAGGCTTGCAAACGTCTAATAATACCCGCGCTGTTCAACCCTACTTAGATCATCCTAAAGAGACATGAGCTACCTGTGCTTAAAGCTGAATGTTTTATGGTCCATAACTCCTTGTTGGCCTGGCACAGTTCACAACCAGAGCAGTTCAAGCTGCTGTTTGAATAGCAGTTGATAATGGTGGATTTCCTGCTGTACTCCTTTATGAAACAGTACATGTCTAAAGCGCTTTTCCAACCTAGATTCTGCCGACCTCTTCATTGTTTAGTAACTGTTGATCTATCGACTATGGATCCGTCTGTTTGTTCATCTGTCAGTCACGCACAACATCTCCGACACCGCTGATGAAACTTTGGGAGGACGATGCGTCTCACCACGGTGCATTTGCACAATTAAACTGATTGGCCCAGGTGGGGCGCCACATCATTTGTTCATCTGTCCATGTCTCACATGCAATATTGCAGACAATAACGGTTGGATTTTGATGAAACCTGTGGGAATGATGCATTTCATTACTGCTTTCCAGCATTTTCAAAATGATGCTGATTGGCCCAAGAGGGGCACTATATTTACTGGTCAAAACAAAGTGACATATTTGTTACTGATCGGCCCAAACTGGGACCGCATCATTCATAGGGGACGGCATGTTTACTGTTGCCTTGTTTCACCAAGCCATCATCAGTAATTAGTAATGATGAGCATGAAAGTGCTAAAGTGTTATCCCCCCTACAGTAAGTCCCATTGAATCCCTCATAGATGAAAGATATTTTATGACACCAGCCTTTTCTTTCTTGTTGCATTATTGCTTTCCCTTATGAAAGTTTAACATGGCCTTCTCTCAGTAATGGATTTACTGGCTCATCTCTATCATGTTCACGTTTCACTTTAAAGTAATCATGTCCGCATACATCTGATCCTGTGTTACAATGAATTGAATGTCATTAACATGAATTTTGCGCAACGAAGACTTTGTGACCTCTCTCGGGGTTGGGAGGTAAATCTATTTCTCCAGTTTTAAACATAAATGAACATTAAAACATTAGCATAGACTGAATACTCATCTCACTGGCAATACTTTACCCGCCAAGCATTCTGTACACGACAGGATACAGTACCATGTCATACAATATGTGATCAGTGACAGAGACTTCATATATAGACTCCATATTAATATTACAAGAAACTAAACCCGCTGGGTCAAGATGCATGCGGCTATTAAAGTGGAATATGTGTGCAATATAATATAATGTACGGTATATATAACATGTGCTACAAGTTGTATAATGTGAAAAATAATAACTACAGTTTACTTTCACCCCAAACACTCTACAGAGAAAAGATGTCATTGAAAAAGAAATATATATATTTTTTATTTGCAGTTATTTTTTAAAAATATCATCTGTCTGACGGTCATTTTGCCTATCTCTCCATCTGTCTGGCCAGTTACTTCACACCATTTTGTGCTGAAAAGGGCAACAGCTCAATGTGTATTAAGACGCCGTCTATCAAAGTAATGGTGGAGCCAAAGGACCCCCTCATTTGTTATAGATATGAAATCAAAGCAATCTTCTAGGCTGCACTCTGCAACTCACCTATGTCTTCACAGAGAGGATGAACAGCAGAAGGAAAAAGTTGGGGAACAGAGATTCATTCCTATTTCTATTTCTATCAGGTGTCATCTTTGGTAAGACTGTACTGTATCAATAGAATAGAAAGGAATATTTTGCCTGGTCAGAACCACATATGATGTTTACATCCTCCTATTGTACGATGCTTACCAAGTAGTCCTGAAACATTGTTCCACCACAAGTACTGTAAGGAACACTAGATCACAGTGTTAGGTTGGAACATTTTCCCACCCAAGAAACCAATCATTTGTTTCAGTATCTGTATGACTAACAAGACCAAATTAATGGGAAACCAAAAGTTTGGTTGAGAGAAAATAATTGCAATGGATTTTAATAATGCAGCATGTCGTGTTTCTCAGCAAAGGTTGTAAACAAATCCGAGCATCTTCTGTAATGTAAAACGTTAATATCAAATTAAGGATGCAGCTTAAGTCATTTGCAGCCTCTGGGTTAGTTGCACATTTGGGATTTTTCTACCGCCATCATTTACAACAGCCTCCACTGCATAAAATGTAGCGAACGACAGCATTAACAAACCAGCATAAACATACTCAAAAAATACAACACTTCATATCAAGTTACATTTTAAAATGGCTGTCCTCTAAATGCAGTGGACGCCCGTCAAGTTGAATCTATCCTGCTGATGTGCAGGTGGCTCTACATTTCCTGTCTCATGAAGCACGGGGGCATCAAGGTGTAAGATGGAATAGCTGTGCTTATTGAGGAAGACAAGTCATGTTCACTTTCATTTTACAAAGGCTTTGTCAAGATGCCCGGGTATGTAGAGAAGTTCACCCCCCCCCTCAAGATAGAGTGCCGTTTTTTCCAGACCTATGCGGGAAATCCGTTTGACAACAAAAGACTAACTCAAAAGAGTGATTGTTTGGTGGTTGCACCATGTGTTACAGAAAAGCAGTTAACAGCCCGTTTTAAACTCCAATATCAATAAATCTCTCCCTCTCATTGTCATAGAATTGTAAGTAAGTGGCTTTCAGTGAGGTGTGAATGGCAACTTGATGTACAAGTACACCCAGGGGCTGTTCCCGAAATCTGTCTTTTAGATGCTGAGTGCCAAACCCAGTGACACCCAGTATTTGGTATGATGTTGCAAGTGCATCAAACCCTCTACTTTCCAAATGGAGAGGATGGACACTGAGGCCAATGACCTGGACAAAGAACGTGATGAAATATAATAAACCTATTCATTGAGCCAATTCACCATTCATGTATGAGTGGTAGACTGACCCTCAAAAGATGTTTCATAACTTTATCAACAAAGTCTTCCCAATCACCATGGAACGAAAGAAGGAAGTGCTTTCATGAGTTTGCTGTTAATGGTAATGTTATGTAGAAAATGTTTAACCGATTGTATTTGGGCCATGTGAGTTATCTTGATAACTGCATGCTATGTGATATGGTGCATTATCCTGCTAGAAGTATCCATTTGAAAAAGGGTAGATTGCGGCCATGAAGGGGTGCGCCTAGTCAGCAACAATGTCGAAGTACGCCGTGGCATCCTAATGAGGCTCAGTTGGTACTATGAGACCGAATGTGTGCCAAGAAAAGATTCCCCACGCCGTTATACCACCTGTACTGCTGAGACCAGACAGAATGAGTTCATGGATTCATGATGTTTATACCAAATTCTGACCCTGCAATCAACATAGCTGCAATAGAAACCGTATGATCCCCTCCGCTGTTCGGTCGTCGTGATCACATGCCCACTGTCGCTTCGTCTTCTTGTTGTTAGCTGACAGGAGCGGAACCCAGCATGGTGCCTTCTGCTGCTGCTGACTGGATCATCAAGTTGTGTGTTGTGATATGCTCTTCTGCACATCCCTGTACTGAGCTGTTATAAAGCATACTTGTAGCAGCCATTCTGGGTAAACTCTAGTCACTGCAATGCATGGAAATCCTAAGATGGCGGATATTTCTGAGATGCTGGAACTGGCACTAAAAGTCTTTTAGATCACATGTCTTGCAGATTTGAACATTTAGTCAAACAGTAACTCAACCTCTTGACCTTGTCTGCATGCTTTATACTCATTCTTTATTTATATGTGACTCATTTTCTGGGGGAGTGGGCTGTTTTTGTAAATGGGGAAGTGCACAAAGTGGATACTGAGTGTATTTCCTTCTAAAGAGCTCCAGTTATTAGAAGGCTAGCTAGGTGCAGCTCTTAAATGTTACCTTGGGCTGCAACGTATTCGAATGTTTGCTGGTTTATCACGCTGCTGTAGCACTTAATGTCTTTCAGAGCTTAGAACAGTAAAAGCTGAACTGAACAGATAGGCAAAGATTTAAAAAAAAATAAAAAGAGCTTACTTGTCCCGGGCTGTTAGGCTTAGGCTTCTAAGTAAGCAAAGAAAGCAAGGAACCCTGTCACTGCAAAGGGTAAATAAACCCACATTATTTATGTTTCTGTCAAATATCACCCGAGCAGCCAAATTGCAAGCATTTGGTGTCAGTTCAAAGGTGTAAGTTTGGTGTAAGTTCAAAGAATTACAAGAAGGCGACCACATGCTCTGAGTATTTTTTTTCATTCCTCACGAACACTAAGACAGACCTTTGAAAACAGACATTCGAGGTAAGGCCGTGTTTGTCCACCTGCACCTCCTCACTGTGTCTATGCAGCCTTTTTTTCAGTGTAAAATCAGCAAATCCTCTGGCAGACCGCTATTGAACCGCTTAACATTACCCTTAGGCTACCCTGATGGTCAGCCAGTCTTGTAACAGGGGTACACCGACCCCGATGGTGAACTGGTCAGAAAGAGTGTTGGCTATGTTTCGGTGTGTCTCATCAGAGGAGAGGCACGCCGACTTACCCGCAGATCCCACTGAACAATGGCATCAACACAGACAGACAGAGGAAATAAGCCGTGGCATTGAATCAACAAACGGCTGTCAGCCATCCCCACGTTACATGACGGGTTCAGCCGTGGCAAGAACAACAGAGCGTAGACAAGGCAAGGACAGATGGACACGCTCGGTTTGGGTGACAGACTGCACGGCGCGGGGAAAGGTGTGGGACGGACAGCTTTTATAGAGAAATATGTTTGACACGGTAAGAACTTGCTGCAAAACGCACAAGGTTGCCCAAAGATGCCCCAGTGTTGGTCAGTAAATAATACAATAATAACAAAAAGAATAATAATAACATACAGTGCATGTGCTATAGCAGGAGGCTGTGGAAATGTCCATATGTGAGCTTTTTCTGCATGACATTTGTTTATTTAGGCTCAATAATCAAACTTTCAATCAACACTTGTTTATATTTTCAAAACTGCATTATCTTTCATTTTATCACAGAAGATGGATCTCATATAGGCTGAATGTAAAAATCAGAATGGGAACCGCTTTATTTCTGTAAATAGAGAGTAATAAATACATAATAAATAAATAAAGACAAAATTGCTCTACTGAGGTTGTCTCAACTGATGTATGCCAGCAGAAACCCTTGATAATAAAGCAGTGATTGCATGTTTTATCTGCATCGTGATAATGCATGTGCAATCGTCAAGCATCCCCCAGTGTATTCCTCATCACTTGCATGGTATCTAGTAATTCAGATGTCTTCTCATAATGACACAGCCAGGCACCATGCTTTCATTTGAAATGTTAATGCAAATATATGTTCAAAACACACTCATCCAGGCACTTGATTGATGATTGATAATACGGGGGAAATATTTCAAATGAGGTAGTGTACTGCTGGCTCTTTAAAAGACTCCTTTACTTCCAATAGCGTCACATATGTTCAAGCCATAAGGGCAAGGCAAGACACATATCCCTTTCCTACCTCTTTTGGGAATAACACGGTGTATTCTCTGTCTCCATCACCACCATAGATCGTCTTGAATTTGACAACCCCAGTCAATTGCCCTTGACTAATGGCTTGTTTCTCAGATTGAAATGCAGAACGATGTGCAAACATTTCTGGGGAAACAGACACAGGCAGTCTAGCCAAGAAAATAATTTTCTATAAATTTATATATTTTCTTAATAGCAATGCAAGTCACACTTCTCGGATCTGAGTGATCTGGGAAGAATACTTTGTCATCAGAGCTGTCAGAAACTACAAGGGACATTTTATGTTGCTGCAGGTTTTTATCTCAGTTGCAAAAGCATGCAAAGACCATAAACCCACACAGGAGCATTTTTATTACTCTATCTAATGTTGACAAACCATGTTTTTAGATGTTAGATGTTTTAGACTTTAGATGTTAACATGCAATATACAGTATTATGTAGAGCAAAAGATGCAGTATAGGTCTCTTCATGGTTGTTATATGAGATTAGAGGAAGGGAGAAGGCTCTGAATGTTTAAATATCAAGATCACATGGCTGTCAAAGTGAAAGAAATATATATTTATAAAAATACAAATACAATACATGTATGAACATGGATATGTCAAATGTGCATGAAAACATTGTGGAACTGCAATGTTTCAAAATGTTTCCCAGAAGACTAGATGTGATGCTTTCTGATAAGATCTGAATCCACTACTACACAGTATTTTCACAAATATGTTTTCAGGAAATTCTGCTAATATATACTTTAAAATAAACTTTCCTAATACACAGTATAATCCTTGCAAATACACGTACATACACTGTTCTGTGGAAACAGGTACTGTGTGTCTGTGCTGCCCATGAAAGATTAAAAGAAAAGCATTTGTGAAGTTGTGAGGGCTGGTCTTTTTGTTCTGAGGTGCTTTTATTTTCAAAACAGCAGGGGTGAGTGCTAAGGTGACTGCAAGATCGGTGACTGCCTGAAAGTCTTCAACAGTTTTTGTGACAGATGCAGATGAGTGTGACAATCAAAAGAGTCACTAAACATTAATGGAGCCTCACTTGAGATGGATTGCGATCAGTGGCTGCTTTTCAGAGAACAGATTTTCATGGATTCGTCCTGTGATACTCAACAGCACTAATTAAAGTGCCACTCTCCTCGTGGCAGGGGGACTGTGTTGACCTAATCTTGCTCATTAGCTCCCACTAGCTCCACACTTCAGTTGTCAATGACCACAGAAATAGAGCATTAGCATCTGATGTTCTGCTTATACAGCAGATGAAAGATTGGCAGGCATTAGAGGGTTTTGAGCAGCCTAGTCTTATTATTCACCCCATGTCAAAACACCAGTCTATTTCATTATTTATTCAAAGCTGCCATAAATGTTGAAGGCATTTGGAAACCAACCCAGAATCTTTTAGGGAACAAGAAAACACCAGAGATCCCTGGTCCCTGGCTTCCTAAACTTGTAATTTGCACTGTCAAAACATGCAATCTTTTGGGCACACATCCTTGCAATGCTGTGTAACATGAGATGTCATAACATCATCTTTTGGCAACTCATAATGGCTTAAGAAACCTCCCAAACTCCTCTAAATTCCTGAAGGAATATGATAAATTACAATTTAGGAATGACGATAACTTATGCCTAAAAAGCATGACCGATTTTCCATCACTCTCCTACAATTTTATGCTCTGAAACTCACAGTGACTCCTGGCCTGGATTGCTATTTTTCAATTTTTCAGTTTTTTGGGGGGGTTTTGGGGTGTTAATTCCGGCTATCTCAGGCTATGACTCCCTCCATCTTCCCCCCACTCCTCTTTTTTTGGGGGCAGGGTGTATCACTGGTCTGTGTCATATATTAGCAAAACTAGGCTTCGACTGTTTCAGATTCAGATTAAGAATAATGTATGTTGCGTCTTTGTGTGGGGCTTTAGGAATTGAAGGGAATAATTTAGAAGCAGAATTGCACACCTGAAGTAACTGATCTAAAGTAGGATTGATGTCTGAACTGAATTGCCATTTTAAATGTGCATGTCTTTTCTCACACAATACACGGGCTTGTCTCCAAGATTGATAGTTAACACTACTGTGAATGTGTAAAGAGCGTATCAATAAATGTGGCATGGGGGCGACAGCAGGATTACAGAGATAAACTGCTCTCATCTAACAGACAGCGCCACCTTTTACACATGAGGTGTGAGGTCCTGGAGACTAAATGAACAAGAACAGGTTCAACAACTGACACCATTCCAGTTCAAATGAAAATAAACTTTATTGAAGGTAAATTTGTAGGAAATAGAGATTAATTAATTCAACAAAATTAGATTAATACAAAAGATGGAATTCATTGGATAAAAGTTACGGGAATGGTAATGACAGAACAAATGGCAAATTGAGGTGATGAAAATAATCTACCACAGAAAAGGCGAGGGCAGGATTACTGGAGAGAACACCATGTGACGGTGAAACACTGGCGCACAAGCTTGCAATGCAAATTGCAAGGATCGAGAGTAATGAGTAATGTGGTGAGCACAAAGTGATTCTTACCACACCACAGCCTATACCCAGGACCACTACTCTCCTGCAACACAGATGCCCTAAAACACCTATAGCAAGAGATCAAAATTACACAAGTTGTCCCCCGTGGATAATGCAGTCCCCTTTTGGGCCAATAACCAATATGTCACCTTGTTTTGACCTGTAAATATAGTGCACCACTTCACAATCAGTGTCATTTTGAAAATGCACAACACCATGGTGAGATGCATCATTCCCCCAAGCTTTATCAAAGGCTGTTCAGTGGTGTCTGCGATATTGTGGGTGACCCATGGATGGATGAACAAACAATGGGCTAATCAGCGTGATGCAGTGGTGAGATGCATACGTTTTGTTAAAATCCAATCAGCAGTGTCTGAAATACTAGAACTTGGTAGTTAGCATGACCAGCGATAGCCACCATGAGTGAACCTCACACTTAATCAAAAGAAAATCCATATCTCACAGGTTACCACTATCAGAGGAAAAATCCACCCTAAAACAGTTTAACACTGTTAAAATACTAACTTTTGGCAATATCCCATTGAGTATTTTTGTTATTCCCATGGATAATTGTCCAAACGTGGACAACCTAATGTCATGTTGAGATATTTCAGTTTCAGTCAGAACACAATCTAAAACATCTACAGGTAAATGCCAGGTTTTGTTGTCAGTCCGTCTCACTTGAAGAGAAAGTGTACAGACATGTTTTGCTAATCCCATTCTCAGACAAAAGCTTTTACATTGTAGCAGTCACATGAAAAACTCTCAACTCCAATTTGAGTGTGTGTGTGTGTGATTGTTTGCACCCACGTTCAACAATCACACAGGAAGAAATCCATCGCAACAGAGGAAGAGAGACCAATTTCTCCATCCACAGCAGCCTCAATAGTCCATAATGCAACACAGCCACAAGACATGTTGTGTTTTGAGTGAACACAACATTGAGTAAGGGGTACAACCCTCGCTTTTTTCCCCGACTTGAAACTCTTGCTCTCCTACTATTGGTATCGTTATTGCTCTCTCCACCTACGTGTAAAACTCAGCTGAACACTGATTGAGGGACGTTCTCTGGGGAATGTCGAAACCCATTCTGGGAAATGTAGGAAATCACTAACTGAAGAAGAAGTAGATGAGGCAGAGGATCAATTAATACTAGGAGAGACCTCGGGTGTCGGGTGTCCAGTCGGCATTAGAGTTGGACACAGATCAAATTCAGTCTGCATCTTCATCAGATGGTAAGACTATGTAATTATATTTGTAAGTTCAGTTCAGATGTGATCAACCGGTTTGATAATCTTGTACTGTTATAAATCAGGACAATTCTGCAAATATGCCATTTCAGCCTATTAGGTATTTTTTTCCACAAATGTAAGCCACTGAAACATGGTGTTGTTAATGAGGTTTGGCACTACTGTAATTGACTTGGCCTAAAGAATAAGGCACTCTAAGCGCCTTCCCACGTGTTTCCAAACACTCGTAGGTTTTGATCGTACCAATGAACAAATTCAGACACAAACAAAAATGCTGAATGAGACTGTGTTTGTAGAAACGTTCGAACACTTTACGATCAAATCTGATCATTTGTGAACGAGGCCCAGAGTCTTGCTCAAGGACACTTCAACAGGGTGGATGCTTAAACTTGGGCTTTCTAAAAAAAAGTCACAAGCCACCCTGTTTCCTCTGTATATTGCACATTGTAAAGGGTAATTGTTGTAACAGTTGTACACTTTGAATGTCTCTCTCCCTTTGTGTCTTTAGGCATCACGCTACTGTCAAAACCAACTGCTACAAATAGCCACATTAACAGCACAATAATGAGGGCTCTGACTGCCTAACACTATTACCGCTCTAATTATTCTCAAAGTGCTTGGTGTGTGAACATGATCTGATCTCCAACAGAAACACGTAGAGGCTCAGGACCTGCATCAAATCTTAAAGGAAGTCAGCCTCTTCAGGGGAATAGAGACTTAATGAGCTCAACAGCCTTTGAGTTGCCTAGAGACAGTGGCAGGGTTATAAAGCATTAAGGAAGGAAATCAAGTCCCCCTGAACACACAGAGGATGGAGAGATTCTGACTAAGCTGTGGGCGGTGGCTACAGCGGGGGGGGGGGGGGGGGGGGGGGGGGGCTGCCGTGGAGCAACGGCGAAGGACTTTGGACGAGAGGTCGGGTTTAGGATCAATATAGGCGGCATAATCGACAATTCCCTGAGCCAATGCCATTTGGATAAAGTCCATTTAATGCCACATCCAGACTTAAATCTTCAGGAAACAATTCCGTTTAAGTTACTGTTCAGTGGGTTGGAGGCATAGAAATGGCATTTCAAAGCACTGTGCCACCATGCGGACCATTTCCTCTCTTAATTACAGAGTGAATCACAGCAGTGTTTAAAAAAAATGTGGTGTCAAGCACTGTCAAGTGTTATATTTCTGTTACAAATCTTTTTCTCTTTATTCTCCTCCTCTCTCTCTCTCTGTTCCGCCTGCACTCCTCCTAACAAAAAGTCAAATACGTGACAATTGTGTTGATAGGATTGTAGGATACTGCTCTACACCCAGAGGCGCAAATTCCCCATAGTTTGACACCGCTCTCTCTCTCTCTCGCTCTGTCTGCTGATAACCTGGACAGTCCCTGGCCGGTGAGTCATCTCAGTCCTCATTTGTGTCCTCATCCTCTGCACGTGTCGCTGTGGTAACCAGTAATAAGTTAGTTCATCAGAGGCGTCAGGAACTGGTGTAATGGTGTAAAAACCCATTTCCTATGATGTCTTCATTTTCATCTTGGTGATTCAAGGAGAGGGCCAACTGCTGATACAACTCTGAAGAGCATTTTCACCCCTAAATCTCTCAAAAGGAAGTCTTGAGACATCCGTGGTCACTTTTTGTGATTTTTCAAGGTTCAGATAGTGATTGTAATCTACCTGTAGTGGCATTTCAGGTATTTTGAATGGAAAGCAAGGAGAAATATCTCCTCATATCATATTAAATGTAAGAGGACTTGACATTTCTACATTCGGCTATTCAAACGTTTATTTGTTTTCTAAAAATAGTTCATTTAGATTGCAAATATTTCAAAGTTTGCATTTTGCTGATCGCATATTGGTCAGAGGAAATGAAAACAGTAAATCAGAGGCTGGAGAAACCTCCAGGGGATGATTGTGTAGTCTTGTCTTTTATGAGAAAAACAAGGCACAGACACAGACCCTGGCTAATTTGATTGGCGTGTATTTTGATGGCTGCTGAAGTGTCCAGGTGCCCTCTTATCTAATTCTCTGTTCGGCTGGAAGGCTGGAGTCTATAATAGCCTCGTTATGGAAGCCTGTTAAATTCATTATGAAAGCGGGGAGCAGGAGCGACAGTAGGGACAAGAGCTCAGTTGTTCTGACATTCTTCTGGCAGAGGCTCCGCAGGGGGAATAGTGTTTCTGATTTTCATTACATTTCATTAGATAACACCTCGCTTTGCACAGGCGGTTACAAAGATGAGATGCTATTTTGCACTTTTGTCATGTCCTCTGCCCGCATGGAGCTGCTTCAAAAGAGAGTCGCTTTTGAGAAATCAAAAAACGTTTTTGTTGTTTTGTTGAAACTAAACTCCCCCTGCTCAGAAAAGTTGATTTGGGTTTGAATGTTGCACGGAGAATTTGATTGCCTCTATATTTATTGCATGTCGCAAACCAGCCAATATAACTTTAGCTGTCATGCTTCATAACAAATATGAGAATATCCGGCCAGAGCCAATGTCGACCATTTTTTAATACATCCACCCACATCATATCGCTGAATACATGTCACAGTCTGTAGCACCTTAGCACTCTATCTCACTTGGAAGAGAGTATGCTAGATTAAGTTTGACAACAAAACATCATGTTCTTGTTTTATTAGCACTCTGGTCCTAAGACATAGTGAGTTCTCATTACTGAAACCCCCATTCAGTGACTTCAATCTTCACATACACACACACACACACACACACACTGGCAGACAGACACACACACACACACACACACACACACTGGCAGACAGACACACACACACACACACACAAATCTAAAACCTGCATAGGCTCCATACGGTGAATTATGACCAGGTCATCACACCCCAATGAGGTCTAGTTTTTCTCTTGCTATTGTCACATAAATATTTAGATTGAACCACTGAAGAGACACATCAATGTGCCTCCTGCAACATCACATCTTATTGAGATTGAATCGTGGTTCAAATTCAGATGTGTTGTGTAATGTAGTGATATCGTGAGTGCAATGCAGAAGTGTTAAAACGATGGAGGATCTTGGTTTCACCAGGTCTGATTTTAGATCTCATCTTATGTGTTTCAGCAGATCATTTTACTTTTACTTTTATTATTTTATTACGCTGCAACTTTAATACTATGTTGATGCTCTGTACATGTTTTAAAGAGTTGTCTCATATCAGAGAGTCAGGCCACTACAGTTTACGCCCTTACACTTTACTGTATTTTACTTGACTTTTGTGTACTTTACTTTGATTTGATTTCTGATGCAGTACTCTGTGACTTCTGACTTCGCTTTGTTTTTGAGGTGAAATCTCTTTTTCTTTTAATACAAATGTTCTTCCCAAGGGAGGATGCCCCCAGACCCCACTGCATGATATGGCTTTGCACTTCCTTCTACCACGGTTGGAAAAAAAAAAGAAGGTAATAAATACACTGGTGTAGGGCGTACGTAGGCTGATGGAAGGGCTCAATGTGCTCGGGCATAGGGCAAAAACACAAAAGGAAGACGGAACTTAGCAGGCTTGAGAAAATGTGTTAACCTTGGGCAAGGCAGAGAGATTTCACAGTGGGAGGGTGGGAAGGCTCGTTCTGCTCACGGAGACGGTGAAGTGTTCGCAGAAAAGGAGAAAGAATTTGAAACAGTTGAAATGCCTTTAGCATTGAACTGTTCGTTAAAGGTTGCTGTTACTTGTTACACTTGTAAGTACATATTTCTATTATTTTTGCACATGTTCTGCTTCTCTGCCTCTGCCCTACAGATATGCTATACTCCCTTTCGCACAATTTCATTCAGTCTCCTTCCAGCAATGTGACTTTCACTTGGCTTACAAAACACTCCTGTGTGTCACCTTCTGAGCCATAAATAACAGTGTCTCAATTGACCCGGGAACACATTAACGTGACTGATTACTGGGCTGTGCTGCCTTTTGTCGGTAAAGTGCTCAGCATTCACGTATTTAGAGAAGGATTTCTGAAAAAGAGAAACGGAAGGCAAAGGAAAGAAAGACAAAGGTATCACGGCCAGCAAAAAAAAAAAGCATTTGTAGGTTTTAGGTTTTGAATGAGCTGGACCGTGATCGTGTCACAGATCATCGTGGTATGTGAATACAACGTGGATGAGCAATTCGATTTAGACGACTGAATGTACCCCGATCTCTTCCTCTCTTTCTCTCTGAGTGCACACCTACACACACACCTACACTTGTTGAAAGGAACCATAAACAGATAATGTACTAAATGTAATAACCTTCAGAGCAAATTCAAAAGAAGAATACATGAACTGTGTGCCTCCCTGAAGGATGACACCGTATCAAAGTAACATAGCTCTGATTATTGTGTTCATCTCTGCAGTAAAGACTTTAAAAAATTGGTGTTTTAAGTCACGTGGCACTGAATCATTTACGTACATGAGCCAATCTATGCTACTTCAATCACCGCTGACACCTCTTGGTTGATCTGTAATCTTTGACATTATTCAGAGGATATCATTGAGGAGTGCAATTTAGTCACAGCGCAGTGAAGTTCGATATATCCGCTGAATAAATATTAACAGTAAAGGACAAATATGAGATTACCTTGAAATTCATTCTACCAATTACCCATCACAAAATGTATGAAAGAGAGTCTGAGGATAAAACTATAGCTCCTAACTGTACCGTAAATATATTTAATCGCCCACTCTTATTAAATCTGTCCTTTCAAATGGTTCAGAGTCATATAATCAACTTCAGATTCTCGCTGTGAAAATCAACGATTCAGCTGAATGAAAAGAAGCAGCAGTATTGTAATTCAATAAATTTTTGCCAGCAGGGACACATTTTCTTCTCTTGTTTATGATTGTGCCATAATTCACAAAGGCCCTGTTCAACCCCCTCAATATGTCATGTTTAATCAGCAGTTTATGCCAGGAAAAGGACGTAGGCTGGTGCTTACCTAAGACAAATGGTGCCTCTTTGCATCCTTAACTTAAATCCTCTAAGTTTGGCACATGAGAGCGCCATTCCATGTTTTCTCCTGCCGTAAACAAAATTACCTTAAGGCATTTGTTCCCTGCCATAAAATGTCACAATCTGCCCAATGTCATGTTTCACACAAACAGCAATTTACCGACAGGACTTACGTACAGTGACAGTCGTATTGCAGAAGGATCAAACCTACCATTAAAATTTCACTTTAATTGCGTCTTATTATGCCAATTCGCAGTATGAAAGAAGGCTTTTGTGTTTCGTGTTTCATAGGATGCTGTTTGTCAGTTTGGACTTTAAGTCAATTTGTATTGTAACAGACAAATTGCTGTTTGTCAAAATAAAACTATCACAAACAAACTCAAAACTAGTGACTGCCGAGCCGTAAACAGATTCATTAAAGTGTCCAGTAGCCATTACAGCTTGTCACAGGCCTTTTCAAGTACCTGCTATCTGAAAATACTATTATTACACATGCAGAATGAACAGTTATATTTAAGTATGTTTTCATAAGTTGAATAGGCCGAGATTTCATGTCATTTATCTTACCCTGCAAGCCTCCTCCTCCTCCTCCTCTTCCTTCTCCCTCCCCTAAGATCTTCCAGAGCACCTAAAGGTGTCCATAACACAGTTGAGCCTCTCTTGACAGATACCTCATTTATTTAGGTTGTCTCCCTTTTGATGACAGCACCCAAGCTGGGAGAGGGTCATCTTTTAACAGGTATGTTGTGTGAATAGTTTTTATTTATGCATAGAAAAAGAAAAAAAACAATCACAAGAAGAAGAAGAAGAAGAAGAAGAAGAAGAAGAAGAAGAAGAAGAAGAAGAAGAAGAATAGTAGTAATAATAATAAGAGGACGAAGTAAGTCTTTATATTATATGTTGTCAAGATAATACAACTCCATTATATAGTGATCCCTCATATACCACAGCATCCAAATGAATGAAAAGAAGAATACCAGATATATTAAAGTTCCATTCAAACAACAGATGTGAATTCAAATGATCTAAATAATGTTACCCGAGAAGACTCTTCACATCAATTTCCTTGCTTCCGTTAAAGCACTCAATAATATCTGCTTATTCATAATAATAAAAGAGAAATTGCACAGAGCAATGCCACCCACAATGTCACCCACATTAAACACCTAAACTATTGGCCATGCCACTTTTGACAAATGCCCATTTCCCTGTGACTAAAGGACCGTCTCAAAACGTATAGATATGTGCCAAGAGCACCGCGTGGGCAAACCATGCAAAATTATGAATCTGTCAGTTGGAATCAATTCAAGTGAAAATTGAAAGAAGGGGTAAAGTAAGACCTCTGAATTAATCCAGTGGCGGGACAGGTTTTTGAAGATAATGAAATGTTGTTCCATATCACCTCAGGCTCATGTAATCTATACGCATGAAAGGACGACTCCAGGTAGGGACCCTATCTGAATAACACAAAACCACGTTTAAACGGAGGAAGCAGAAAATAAATAATCGTGAACAGCATATCGAACATCACTTGACAATGTGTTTGTTAATGATAATATCAGTTTTCTCATGTTCAGTCATATTATCTTGCTCAAAGTCGAGTAACATATTGTTTTAGTGGCACAATAGTATCATTTCTATCTGTATTTCATTTCCTGTACATACTGACTCTTACTGGGAGCCCCCTATTTTTATACATGCATCTCAATATTCTAGCACATTGCCAGTACAGGCTCAAGGATTACCGCAATATTGTTTTTTTGTTTTTTTATTTTCCTGATTCCCTGGAACCGAAGACTTTCACGCTCTTATACTCCCCAAAGTGTAACTATCCTCTCGGTTCTGTCAGCCGAGTGGGTACATGTTGCCTAAAGGAAATAGGCTTCACGGCGTCTCACTGGGGAAGTGATGTTGGGTTCTTACTGATAACTTGGCTATCTACCAACGAATCTACCAATGAAATCCATGCAAAATGAATGACCCTGCGGGCAGAGTGCTGGCATAGAGCTTTTTCTCACACTCACACTTATTGGGGTGTCAGTGTTGAAATGCAGACACGACACATAATTTATTGCCACCTAACACTAAGTAGCAGTTCACTCAGACATATTTCTAAGTGGTTGATCGTACAACTAGCGGAGTACTGGAGGCGATTGGAATTACACTCTTTAATCTCTACAATTAAGATAATTATGGTTGAAATGGGGGATTCTCTGATTTATTGCTGTCTGTTTAAGAGTCAAGTCAAAAAAGACAAAGAAAAGAAACAAAGAAATTCTCTTTAATCTGTATAAACCTTATTCATACTGAACCAGCAGATATTAAAAACATTGATGCACATTGTACATCAGGCACCAAAATCTGCTGTCACATTAGTCTTACTAAGATTCCTTGAATTGCTATTCACCATTTACCTCTCCTCTAGGTGAACGGCCATCCATAATCCTTAAGGCTGGAGCTGTCTCTCTCATGTTGCTTTGAAAATGCCTCCAGCAAAACACTTCGATTGATTACTAACAAAAGCATATTTACTTCTACTCTGCAATGCCGACGTCAAGGAGAGATGAATGTCTGTCAACACACTGCAGGAAATAATGACTCTTTCAGGGTGTTTATGAAATTCGGAAGTCACCTGATTGCATTATTGTGCTATGATTGAGCCTTGAACACAGATGAAGCCGGTATCACAAATCTTATTTTATTTTAGGTGTAATGTTAAGTTTGGTGTGAAGGTTTTTATTCCCATGGCGGCAACATCAGTGGTGTAGTCTAACTGAGCGTACAGCGGTATGCCCTCTGGGGTTTGCAGTATTCCTCTTTAGAAATGAGCTGTGATCGTTTTTTTTAGTGCTTTTCAAACAGCGGGTCCAGCCAACAGGAAATCAAAGAAATGTTCAAAGAGCATCATGCAAGCAAGCCAAATATGGGAAATGTGCTTCGAGGGCATGGACATAGCAAGTGACAAAGCCGATGAAAAGTCCTAACCCTAACCCTATCGGCCATTCCTGTCCACGCCAGCATCGATAGTAATGTGGTGCCTAAGGTAAAGTGTGAACAGAAAACACTTGAGCGTTTTAAGAAAACTTTGTTCGGGAGGAAACTGTGGACGGTCCCTCAGTAGCGGGATGGCAGGCGGTTTTGTCATTTATTCATTTTAAGGCACTAGTCACTAAAAATTAAACACTAGCACTAATAAGCACTAGTTCTTATAAGGTCTTAGTGCTTATGATGATAGCTACTTTTCTCTTTTACAAGTAACAATTAATTAAACACTAGTTTTACTAAATTTACTAGTAGTCACTGTTCTAATATTCTTCTTCTTTTTTTTTTTTTTTTAAATGTTTCTATTTTTTTTACTTTAACTAGCAACTTTACAATAGTTAGACTAACCTTACGTGACTTAGACTAATTAGCTAGGTTGGATCTCGATACTTGAAGCACATATTATGTCTCCAACACGTTAGCTAATTAGCAAACGTTAGCTAATTAGGTTCTGGCGTGGCCGAGTAACATTGTCAGCTAGCTAATAAATTATCAAGTTCCAAGTTGCCATCAGAATTAAATATGATCAATAAAAGCTTTCCCTATGAGGTTTGGGCTTGGCAGTTAAACCTCCCAATTCATATTGTGTAGTGAGCACCATCACAATAAGGCATGGTGCTGTGAACAGACAAGATACTTTATTTTGTATTGCGTGAAATCATAAGCTGTGTATTGGCCAAGATGGGATCTTATTTATTTACATTCTAATATTTTGTGTGAATCTTCCAGTAGTCAGCAGCACGTTTTGTTGTGGTGTGTCTCTACTGTGAACTTCCCTGTTGTTTTCTAGACACAAGAACGTGGCCTCGTGTGTCGATACAGAGTCAGGCAAAGGAATATAATGCCAAACATCCCTGGTTAGAGAGGAAAGACAGGAAGTTAGGTAAATGTCAGTCAATTCGCAAGGTTAGTCTGTCAAAATGTAATCAATGAGGCCAACTATTGATTTTAGACCTGTATCAAATATCACAGCTACTGGGGGCAAACAATGACTGAAATGTAAAAAAAAAAAAAGAAAAATCATGTAAAAGTACATATTTTCATCGCTCATTTAGATATGCAGCATCATTCAAAGTTAATATTTCATCTGTAGCGACCAGGCAATGGAGGACAGGAACTATTTCATTGACAAACTCTGGTCATCACACAGCCGAGGCAGGAGACGCTTGCCCCAAGCATTTCACAAGACAGTAATAGGAATATGGATAGGCCTATAAGTCAAATGCCTTTCACATCTTATTCAGTGAGGAATCAGAGGTAAAAATAATGAAGTAATAAAGGAACAATTACTCATGACGGGTGAGATGTACTTCCTATTGAGATTACACCAGTGTGTGCCATTTGTTGCCACCTCTTTATCCAGCATTTGGTAAACTGGTATTTACTTCCCCCTTAACCTACAATCAGCCTGAATTAGATTTTCAGAAAAATATGTCTAAAGGTGTGTTAGGTATAGTAACAGTCAATATTTCTAGCATGTTTCTCTAATTTTACTAAGGCACTATGTTTCTGCATGCATATCGCATTATTGATATCATGTTCACAATAATCAGAAAATAATGCACCAGAATTATTTTGTTCTTGTCCAAGTCGCAGTGCCTTATTTTGAAGCAAAAGAGAAAAAAATCGGTTCAATTTGTGTCGTTTTAATGAATATCACAAGTAGTCAGTGGGCAATTTCTAATTCAGGCAAATTAAGTTCAATGATACGATGAGCAATAACAATTGTTCTCTTCTGATTTCTTCTCTACTAGTACTGTGATATTCCTCCAAAAAGTTTAAATAGAAGTGACCCTAATCAGTAATCAGTACAAGTACCCAGTGTTGGTAAAATATATTAAATGATCTGTGGAATACCTTTCATTCTTTTTCGCTGGCTGAAGCTGAGGCTTTCAACAAAGTGCTGCTATTTAAATCAATACATCCCTCATTACAGAACGATGAATATTTCATCAGCAAGACTATTACTTCAAATGAATAATTTAACTGTGTTATATCAGTCAGGGTTGGGGGTTCAGTGTTACCCTGGTCCCTCAGCTTTTAAACCCAACCACTCATTATGGAGCTCTTTAAAACACTGCACAACCCCACTGGAAAGCCCTTGGATTGGGTTCAGGGATTGTTCTCTCTGAAAATGCCAGGGTCGCAGTTCAAACCGGTGACAGAAAGGCATTCTCAACTCCAATTAGCCATGATATACACAACGTATTGAAAAAAAAAAAAAATCTTTATCATAATGAGCCCATTGCCTGCTGAAATCCCGCGTGGATGGATGGTTTTGTGCTCATTATAAATACCATAAAACCTCTACGACCTAAAGCGGGAACATATCAAATATTCAAAGGACTAAGAGGAATAAATAATGGTGGAAATGGAAATGTGGTTTTTAAAGGAAACTGCTTCATTCAGCTCAAGTTAGTTGGAACAAAATGATAATTCTTGAATCCATTGATTTGTATTTCTTCCAAAATGACGGATTTGTTGAATAACTGTTTAAACGTAAAGATTTTAGGTCACAAAAACATGTGTGAATCTTATATAAGTTTTTTTTTTATACAAGCATACTATACAAAGCTATAATAACATGCATTGGTTGTTTGACTTGCATGCACACAAGTACAGTTACAAAAAGGGCAGCTCTGTTATCAACGACATCAAATTCACTATTATTCAAAAATCTCCAGTGAGTAATTCTCACCACTTGGGATTTCCAAGGGGAAGAGGGATGAATCCACTTTCCCCCCCGTATGAACTTCATCACAGTGGAGATAAGAGTCCTTTTGAGTGCTGAGCTGTGCTGGGTATTAAGTAACACAAGGTCAAAATTCACCGGTCCTGTAAGATTATGGAAATGTCAGTCTTCTCCCGTCTCTCCACTCTGTAGTGAAGAAGACTGACACTGATGGCACCGTGGTTAAGTATGTCACACACAGCAGAGAGATATGTTGATTGTGCGACGAGTACCCATTTCAATCAGATCCCTGCTCATCTGTACTCTTTCACTCAGATAGGTTATAATTTCTGTGTAATTACTTCCATTAGCTTGAATTGCTCTTCTGACACTCGAACATGTAATGACACTGGGAATGCAGACAGTGGAGCATGGGCATCACACGCTCTACAATCTTCTCCTGTGAGAGCCGACTCTTCCTCCCTGGCTAAAAGTCAGATCAAGTTAATTCATCAGAGGCAAAGCACAATAATCTAACATATCAGCAGATAACTTCATCCTTCAGGGTGTAGGTTACAGCGGACGCAATTTCTCCACTGCCTCTACGAGCATGATGATCACAAAAAGACAACACACATATTTATACTATTACCACACCCGTCACGACTACAATTATTAGTACAGTGACATTTTCCGTTTGCTAGAGAAAGTGGCTGACACACTTCTAGCCTACTAGGTTTGGCTTTGTTTTGTTTTGTTTGTTTTCATGACACTTTGGCCATTGTAAAAGATCCCTTTGTTGCATTTGTCCTGCAGCTGTCCTACTTTAGGGCCCTGTCACACTATTGCGTATGAGAGAAACGTATTAGTTGCGTATGAAAATTCATTTCATACGCACAAAAAGCCCTTGAAAATACCGTATTGAACCTATGAGTAGCGTATTGCCAGCGTATGTCCAGCGTATGGCCAACGTAGTATGCGTATGGCTAGCGAATGAGTAGCGTATGAACTGCGCATGTCCAGCGTACCGCTATCACGTGACATGGTGAACTGCCAAATCGATCAGATCATACTGGTGTTGGAGAAGAGCTGCTACTACTACAGGCCCTGTCACACTATTGCGTATCGTACTAGCGTATGCCAGTGTATGAAAAAAAACACTCATACGCTGGCATACGCTGAAGACGCTGAACATTATTGAGCATGCTGAAAAATGTTGAGCGTATGCCAATGTATGGTTTATACGCAAAGCATACGCTAGGTATACGCTGAATACGCTCGAGTTACGTTACTCATAGGTGGAGTACGCTGGTCATACACTGGCAATACGCTGGCATGAAGGTGTACCGTACAGCAGGCGTATGCCTGACGATTGAGTAACGTATTTAACGTACTTAACGTACAACTAGCGTATGATTGGCGTATGGCAAGCGTATCCCCAGCGTATTGCCAGCGTTTTGATAAAATGTATATATAGGATCCCATTTCCTACTTCTTGCCCTTTTCTCGGCCCCGGGTAGACGATGTCTTCTTCTTGGGAGCCATGTTGATAGCTTTACGTCTACTGCAATAATGCTGCAATGTGCCGCTATAGCGGTACGCTGGACATGCGCAGTTCATACGCTACTCATTCGCTAGCCATACGCATACTACGCTGGACATACGCTGGCAATACGCTACTCATACGCTACGCATAGGTTCAATACGGTAAGTATAAGAAAAACTCTGTATTTTCAAGGGCTTTTTGTGCGTATGAAATAAATTTTCTAACTAACGTTTCAACTAATACGTTTCTCTCATACGCAATAGTGTGACAGGGCCTTTAATGTTGGAGGGTGTACAGTAGAACCAAACAGTAGAACCAATTTAGAACCAAAATATTACATTTTAAACAAAATTCTAATGTCTCAACCAGTAGAACCAGTAGAACCAAACAGTAGAACCAAACTATTACATTTTAAACAAAATCCTAATGTCTCTTAACCAGCTAGTGTACCTTGCAATTTACAACAGCTGAAAAGAAAAGCCATTTTTCAACAGATATATCCTTTTGGTGGTGAAGCATTATTACAGCAAGCAGTACATAGTGTGACTGCTACCACGGCTTCATCTGCATCACTGGTGTGCTTTAAAAGCTTTCGGGCATTTTCTTTTCATAAAGCAAAAGGCCTTGATCATTTCTGACTCTGGCATGTTAAGTGTTTCTCCAGGAAAATGGTTGGAAACAACATGTCCTCAATATTGTTGTAGCTCAAGCTCCCGTCTCCCACTGCCTGGCACAGCTTTTAATGGCAGTGAGCAGATGCACCAAATAATACGTGTGTTGGCCAGACACTGATATGTAATGATGCACAAACAAGGACATATTCCATCATGTTGCAGGCTCTCCAGACATTAATGGAGCCATCGACTGCATGCATGTCAAGACTGTCAAGACACACATCCATAGTTTTATAGGAATAGGAAAAGACAAGACTGCAGGGACATTCTGGTATGTAATGCAGATGTGGCCATAGCATGTGTTCACGCTCTTCGGTGAGTTACATGAATACACTGCAGCAGGGTTGGTTCGGTTACTTTCTATTTGTGTTTGTTTTTTCTGCACATCTCTTTCTTGTCTATAGTGAAGACCTTGACCTTTGAGCTTCTAATCCGATGTATACAGCATTGCTGGTAAACCTTTTAGCGGCCGGCCCTCCATATCCCCTCTAACAGTATGTCCTGAGAGACTACATCGATAGTGGTGGTTGATGCATCTTATCAGGATCTATCTGGCCTCTCCCCTATCTCTCTATCCTCTGTCCAAGAGACCTGCTGAATGACAAACTGTACTGTTCTCTGTGGATCAATGGCTCATAAGTATAAACCAATTTCCTTTACAAACTGCACTCTGGGAAATAAAGAGGCATACTCCCCGAGGAGCCAAAGGCCTGACACTGTCTGCTTCAACGGTTCGTTATTAATTCTAATGTTGTGGAACTGTAGTAGATAGACCAAACTTGTGAGATATAGGGAACGTTTGTTACGTTACATTTCACTTCAGAATTTAATTTATTTATAATAGGTGTCTGATGAAGAACTTCGTTCATATAACCATCTTTAGAAAACTAAGATTATAAGATTAACTAAGATTATGGACATTTTAAGGACATGCCTTGCTATACAAGAGAATTTCTCTCAAAATTTTCTTTACATATTGTTTTAAATATTCATCCAGTGGCTGAGCATGCTAGATACATTGACATCTGTTTGCTGGCAAGTTCAACCAAAGACATCCACTGTTTGCCACTGAGCAGCTCCACTGGAGCAATTTTAGGTTAAGTGCCTTGTTCAAGGGCACCTCAATGGTGCCCTTCACACTGATAACTGGAAGCTCTATGGTCCGTGATGTCCACCTACTCCCATCTTGCCCCTCCAAGTTTCACTGTTTCCATTGTGTGTGTTTCAGATTTATACACTCATCTCCTACTGCAAAACTGTAAGGGCTTTCACTGTCTAGATCACCTGCTGTCCACTAGACAATGGACAATCAAATTCCTTGTTTACCATAAGGCAAAATTGCTAATAGTCCTGTTAACTTTGGATTACTGAGCACGAGGTCTTTTATATGTCAAGACTCAATTACCTCTGTATCACTAGACTTTTGAGAATTGAAACGTGGCTGAGTGAGGAAGTCTGCCACGTTGATTGAAGCCACGCCCCCAAATGACTTCACCAAGGAAGCCTATGTGGTCATGGTGGTGGAGTAGCAGTTACAATTGATGTCAAACGCTCTCTCATCTCATTTGGGAACCTCTCCTCATTGCGCTTCTTAATTAATAGCATGTTTTGTGTCCCATTGTATAAATGCTCCAACGCTACATAGTGAATTTGTTCATGATTTCTCAGAACTACAGGTTTTGATTCTGCCAACACTTGATGAAATTTCAATGCTTGGGAATTTTAAGTTCCATGTTTGTTGGTTTTGCATCTGATTTTATGATTTGTGTTTTAATTGAATTCAGTGTGTTAATGTTCAACTCAAAGAAATGTGTGTATCCATATGGCATTGTTTATAGTGTCCTGTTGTCCGAGCCTTCTCTCCTCCTCTGTGCACATGTTCACTTCTATATATTTCACTCTGCCTCTGCAAATTGTCTGAGGGTCTTTTATGCAATTTCTTCTGGCAGTACTCAGGGCCTCTCTGCATAATTCTCAAGAGTTTGTTGACTTGTCTAAGTAGTCTTGAAGCTGTTGCTCATTTTAAGAACAAGATGAAAGCTTGGGCTGTGAAGAGAGCAGAAAAAAGACAAACCCGAATAGAAAGCTGATGAACTGCAAGTGTCCTGCAGTATTATGCCACCAGGAGAATTTTAATTTTGATGCCTTTTGGCACCCCCTTAAGTCTGCTAGTGGTAGTGGTTGAGTCTCTCACTGTTGCAAAGAGACACGCCACTTGTTTGGAACTGACATGAACTTGCCGTGGGACTGTACAGCATCTAGACTTGTCTGTGTATTTGTTTGTGTATAATCTAGTAGAGCGATTCAGAGTGAGGCAGTCCTCTCCCTGTTTTGGAATGAGGCACTTCCTTTACGCCTTAATTCAATCCTGCACAATTGTACCTGGGGACACAAAGAATACACACATGGAATAAACTAGTTCTCTCTGCGGTGGTCTCATTTTTCTACAGCCATTACACTATGCTATGAAAATTAATCTGAGAATGATATATTTAGGTCAATATTCTACATATAGGATGTAATGTTAATATTATGAATGGACCTTTCACTTACTATAGGCAACTCATCCTCATCCTCATCAGACTTTACTTGTTTCTTTCAACTGAAGAACATTTCCAAAATGAAACAATTTTTATCTTTCAGCGATGTGGAAAAAGTTATACATGCTTTTATCTCTTTCCACTACTACTGCAGATCACTGTGTTATTCCCTCAGTCAAAAGTCCCTCTTTCATGTGCAGTTCATACAAAATGCAGCAGCGAGGATTTGAGGATCTGAGAGAAAGAGAAAAGATAACATCACTCCAATTTTAGTATCTTTATATTGGTAACCTGTTAGTTTCAGGAGTGGTTGTTAGGGCACGGATAGGTCTGGGACTAAGCTATATCACAGACCTTTTTAACCCCATATGATTCAGATCACAGCATCGGGAAGGTCCCTACTAGCTGTTACAAGTACACTTTCTTTGAAAGGAGTCAGGCCATTGTAAGAGTTTTTTATTTTTTATATTCAAATCCACCAACACAAACAATGTATTCAGATGATTAACACATTATGAAACTTTTTTGATCCCAGTGGGCAAATTGGGTCACTGCAGCAGCAAATGTAATAGGATACAGCAAGAAAGAGAAAAATAAGTATATCAAAATAAACATAGGATATAAACAAACAATAAAAACAAAAGCAATAAAATAAATAAGAACAATACAAATTTAATAAATAAAAAATAGAATAATTATAAACATTTGGTTTCTTGGTGTTTTTATTGTTTTTATTTTATTCACCTTATTGCATTGTCGCCACCGTGCCACATTATATTCTATTCTATTCTATTCTATTCTAATGTGCATCAGCAGCTGGATGTTGCCCACTGATAACTGCTGCCCTCCACAGGCGATGACAGGCAATGCTTTGCTGATCAAAACCGACACAAAGTCATGGAGCACTAAGAGGTTCTGATCTCTTGCAAGAGGCATTTTCTGAGAACCTCCTACTTAATGTTTTGTCTCCGTTATCCATGTAGATGATCTGCACAGCGCTTATCAATACTAAGAACTCTCTAGTGCACATGAAATGTATCCGTGCTTGGAGAACGTTCACATCTTAGGAGATGGTGATAAACACTCATTCATTTCAGGTTATGTGCCTCTTTGATCTTGAGATTGGAGGCAGATAGAAAAAGAGGTAGAGGAAGAGAGAAAAATGGTGTGGGAGAGACAGAGAAAAAGAGGGGGGAAGTAGGTAAGAAAGAGACAGGGATACAAAGAGATAGAGAGACTGAGAAACACAGAGTAATGGGGGAGGAAAATACCTCCTAACCATGTATTGCTGATCTATGGCACTGCAAGAAAATTTCTTAATTAGCACTGTTGACACTAACCTCATTCAGAAGCACAAAGCAACACTTCGCATTGGCAGACGTTATCAACACCGCTCTTACTCTGGACAAAGACCGGGATGAAAAGAGGCAACCATGTATTGTACAACACGAGCTGCCGTTAATTATGTTCCAATTTCCTCTTTAACAAAAATGTCCTTCATGTTGCTGTTGACATCATGTTCAACTGGAAAGAAATGGCATTTTTGTTTCCATTTGAGGTTATACATGATTCTGGAAACTGCAAATACTGTATGGACACTATCAGGGGCTTTTCTGAGAAGTAAGCTCTTGACACTGATATGTTAAAATCAAAAATCTCTCTGTCAAAGATTTACAATCATAAGGCTGAGAACATTAATGAGAGAGAACGAGGAGAGGAATAAGTAGAAGATTGCTGATTGCAGAGAGAGAGAGGATAAAAAGAGGGATAGTGGCGGGTGGGTGGGGGAGTGAGGGCTACCTTTCATTATTAATGCACGATTTAACTCCCCCAGAGTTAGCAAAAAAGCTAATTGTCATCGGTAATCAATAATAATCAATAATATTATTCCCTCTAATGCCATCTACCAGCTAATACTATGAAGACATTTTCATTACCTTGTCATTGATAAATCTCATTGCATAAGGCGTCATAAGGGGTCATATAAGGGGTCAAATACTGATTCTGTTGATCAGAGGTTTGGAGCATTCCAATAGCATGAAGCAGTTGACCTTGTGGGCAAGTATCCAACCACAATAATCACAGCACTGAAGATTCTTTCCTCTATTGTGTTTTATTTAAACAATGTTATTGAAAAGGCAACCATTTGCTAAAAAGCCCCCACAGCAACCCCCCATACCCCCAGTCAGTTCAAGATCAAGTGCTCTTAGACTCAGAACAGGTCACACAGACATGCAGTACTCCTACACTTATCAAAGTTCACAAACCTCTCTCTCTGGATTTCTACTGGGTGACATTTTCGTACTCTACTGGGAATAATTTGTTTTTGTGAAACTGAACACTGTTTTTTTGCACATGTCAATTGGAGGTCCTTAAGCTTGGGTTCAGTCTGGTTCCCTCCTATGGATGGTGAAGAGACCTATTTCAAACCCTGAAATCATCCCTGGCTGCCCCTAAAACCAGCACAGCGCCTATACAGCAAGGACAGGCTCAGGTCCACTCAAACCTAAATGGCGCTGTCATGGAGCTCCCCGGTGCCTGTTGCACCTGCATTAACATTCATTTCTATTCTTTCTAACATGCCGGCACATTGAAGTGTTTGTTAATTGCACGCTCTGCATCTGGTAAATGCATACTTAACATTGTTTGCAACAGAGAAGCTTTCAGTCACTGCTGAGTTTATACCAGGCCTGCCGGCAATGGCATGTTTGGTGTTCCATTTGCACCAACGCCTATTTAGATTCCTTTTGAAATGGCAGAGACTTATATTTTTCAAAGATTGCTATTTACTGAGCTAAAAAAGTAAAGTGAATTCCTTGTCTGCTCTCTCTCTTTGTGTGTTTGTTAACCCTTTTCGGCGATATGTCACTGTAAAAATACTGCACTCGCCGTGGTAAATAAACGCTCAGTGCCCGCTTAAAGACTTTACTTGTTCCATCTCCGCTTGGTGAACCGAACAGGCGCCATTACTTCAGTTAGTAAAGTGCCTGGCTCTGCCTTTGAAAAGACACTTTGGAGATTCTGTAACTAGTCACTGGCTTGTGAAAACGCTTTGTAAAAGAAGTTGTTTTTAAAACCACTTTTTCAGAGAATGCACAGGACAGAAAAAACAGAGAGACATAGAATCAGTTTGTGAAGCTTACAAAAACAGCAGAACTGTCTCTATTATCGCCGGTCCCATGTAAACTTTGTGATTAGGCAGGCACATGCTGTGGAATTGTATGACATTAATGTGTATAAGGTCTCCATGTTGTGTGGATATTCACTGCTACTGTAGGTTGCTCGTGCTACAAATGCCTGATCTTTGACTCTTCAAAGCTTTTCTTGTGTTCATCTCAACTGAATTTTATTGAGCACTAAGTTAAAATTGTTACATGTCTTGGCCAATATCATCAAGTATTAAAGAAAAACTAAAATTCACCTTAACATGAGCTTGGGGCATTCTTTTCAACATTTGTGTACATGAAAAATTCTCTCACAAAACATGAAACGGTGGATTCAGAACTGTAATGCCTATCATCAAGCAGCACACTCAGGAGCGGCTCCCCGAGGGCTGCCGAGGGTTTCTTGACAATGAATATAATACTGACTTTGTGTGGTACAACCCCTGGGTATTTTCTAGTTTGTAAAGCTGGCATGTTTTGGGTCTAAACGCTGCCTACCATATTATATAGTTCAAGTGATAACGCTAAAGTGATACCAATAAGACATTTTAGCTCCATCCCAGAAGGAACTTATTCCCATTTGGTCTTATTTTGTCACATTCTCAAGTTTCAAGAAAATTACCCTCAGCATTCATTGCAATTAATATCCTTTCCAAGGATTGTGTACACTCGCAGAGGAAATTAATTATCACCGTTGCTTTTGGTGAAAAACCTCTTTATATCTTTCAAGGACAGTCTTACAAGGACTACCAACAGTAGTCTTTACAAACGTAATTACCTAGAGTCCTTGAGTGTGGGTGATAGCTTTTGGAGAGGGAGAAACATGTACAAATTCATATAAAAACAGTCGGTGCTTTTAGCCAGTGATGGGGGGGGTGCAGCAGGCAGGAGAAAGAGGTGATGGCGCTAGTGTCATCATGGCTGCCCCATCGCTATACGTGCGGACAAACTGTGCTGGAAGGATAGGGGACAAAGGAGCCGATTAGTTGGACAGAGCACTCGTAATACACTCTCTGAGGACCAGTAAGTCAGGCAGCTCAATGCAGCAGCCAGGTTCACTGAGCAATTAAGAGAGCTGAGAGAGTCGCAGTGGCTTAGTGTGATGCTCTGCAGCTCTGCGCCAGTGTTGAGAGCAGAGGGTCACTTTCAACCCCTATCAGTCCACCTGTGTCTTAATGCACCCGTCTACACTGGCTGGAAGAGCTGAGAACTGAGCCAGTCTAGAGCCAAAGGGACAAGTGGCCTCAGCAGTACATGGGAGAAATTATTCTCCCCTTTCTCCATAATTGTGTCTGACAGATCCTTTGGCTCTTCTCCCAGATCACTAGCAATACATATATTTTTCTTTATGCCCTTGTTATCCCGGGCTCCTTAATGAATTATTTATGGTGGGGAGAGTGAGGGGGTAAAAGACCATTTCCCTGGGAGTAAACATACTGAGAAAGGAGAGATGGCTGCAATAAAATGATATGGAAGACATCATTTGCCCTTTTACTGAAATGGGTTTCAAAATATGCCTTAATGTGCCACGCAGCATTTTTAAGCTTCAAAAACACACACTTGGAGAGAGCCGAGCAGCTCAGCATCACGATTATTGGGAAGCGCACCAGAGTGAAATTTTAAAACGTTGGATCAAAAGAGCCGTCTCTGCATTGCAGGGACCTTGATAGTCAACTCCTCCATCATAATTCATTTGCAACATACCATCGATCTAGCAATAATCCTGGCTACTATATAAATGGAATAAATGAAATCCTCTTCATTATTCTCTGTTCTATTCTCTGTATGTGTTTTGACCAGGGTAAAGTAAGAGCAAGCACAGCCATCAAATTGTTATTTCCATTGCAGTCTCTCACAATTTTAGATAAGCGTCAAATCCTAGCCATGACTAAAACGGCAGGTAAATGTTGTACTATGTTGGAAGCACCGAAATAGTAAGCTCCCTGGGCAATCCTCAAAAGGTATTTTTCCCCCAATCCGATTTACAAGCGAGACAAAACATTGATGCCCAGAGAGAGAGGCAAGACTTTCCAACCGACCACCAGTAGGTTCATGAAGACTCTCTCGCTAGAGGTCCTCAGAGAAATCTCCACTCCAATTTACAGCTTCCACAACAGAGTGGGAAATGACTGTCTTGAAAATGGGGAATTGAGTTCCTCTTGTGCATCTGATGAATTTGGAGGAGAAACCGTCACCTTCGGAGAAAAAACAACAGGGCCAACATTGAACAGCAATCACACTGGCTCTCCCTCTCTCTCTAAACATGGCATGAGTGCTTTCAGGTTTAATGTCAATGTGCAATCGAAGCTAAGGAACTCTCTTGTGTGGTTGCTCTCACTCATTCTGCTATAGTGTGAATAAGAGACACACACCGACGTGGAAGTGGAAGTCTGCATGAAGCTTTTACTTTTCATCACCGCGCATTTGCAGAGTTGCAGCGTTGTATTCGGTCAGGCGAGGACAACGGTAGGTCAGATTGGAGAGCCTGTTAATTGAAGTTCTACATAATAAAAGAAGGGGAGGGAGGGGGGATCTGCACATTAATAATTGATCAAATAGCCGTTAAATGGAAATGTGTTTGCATCAATTAATCATCCCCCCAGATGCCACTAATCAGCTTTTTCCATCAAAGCATTATAACAATCCTACAGACTACACCAGTTGTGTTGAGCCTAACCCATCATCCATCATGTTACTGTGCTCCTGAAGCCGGCCTCAACTCTCTGACAGAGTGATTAAAATGTATTGCCATTGAGCGTTGGAAGCTTTACTCACAATCTCCTCTGGAAGTTGGTTGCAGTCTATGTAGTGTGCATTTTGTAACAGTGAAGGTTAATTGGAATTCAAAATGTTCAATTAAAACATTTTTAAATTTGATTTCAAAAACAGGCTCCACAGTTAACAGATTTAATAATGCAATAATAATACAAATAATAGTGGATAAGTGGTTAGCACTGTCACCTCACAGCAAGAAGGACCCCGGCTCGATCCCTGGCCCTTAACGTGTGGCGTTTGCAAGTTTGCATGTTCTCTGTTTTTGCATGGCTTCCCTCCCATATTCCAAAGACACGCAAGTGAGATAGATTGGAGACACGAAATTGCCCACAGGCATGAATGTGAATGTGAGTGAATGTCTGTCTATCTGCGTTAGCCCATATGAAGGACTGACCATCTGTCCGGGGTGTTTCCCTTGCGTTCTGCCCAGTGTAGTATGTTGGCGTATAGGCTCCGACCCCTTGTGAGCCTGGAAAAACAATAAGCAGGTAAAGACAATGAATGTGATTTAGAGTTTCCGATCCATCTGACTTTCACGGCAGGGAAGCCATGCGAATAATGGGAAAACATGCAAACTGGGCCAGGGCCTGGGGCTGGACAACCTGGCTCAACCACTAAGCCACTATGCTGCCCTAATAATGCTAACCATACTAATAATAAGGGACCATGTGTCTGTCTTGCCTGTGTCACCTGAGGATAAAGTCGTGAGTATTTGATGTGTTGCTTCGAGTCACCTCCATCTAATCTCCCTGAAATCAGAGCGCCCATCTTTAATTAAGATGAAAGCACACACTGATGCCTTCTATATTTGCTACGTCAGTGAACATCCAGGTTAATCCAAGCAGGGATTATCTCCACTGAGTGAGAGTGACCACTCATGTGATAAACTCACAGGTAAGGCAACTCAGTTTCAGACGGCCAGCCATAATATTAGACAATCCCACTAAGTCGCGTTGGAGAATGTTCCTATTGCCTTTATTTAAAGTTTGATATGTCCAGGGCTGTGTCTCTCCCGATGCTGTTGACATAAAAATGATCAATGACAGCAGATCAGCCCCATGGGAAGTGAAAGATACACATCGCATGATTAATGGCTTTCCCAGCTGTCATGAACTATACTGGACCAATACAGTGAAGGCTTCATAAATCAGAAGTGTTCTGACGCATGAAGTTTTTGAGCACTTCATAAAAGCCAACATTCGGTGTGTTTTAGTCATATTTCTATACTCTGATTTCTGCGACGCTTTGTGGGGGATAACATGATAACTTGTATTCATAGTTGTCACATTGTCAATATTCCTATCACAAAATTTCTCAAATGTGATAATTAATTACACCTGAGAGTTCAATGACTATGAAGAATATGTGCCAATGGGTATACAAAGAAACACAATTTGGGGACACTTGGGTGAAACGTCCAGATCTGGTGTGGGGCGTCAACAGCAGATCCCTCAGCATCGTCATAACAGTGGGGGACCACAAGGACGCCAACGCTGGCCAGCAACAGCCTGGAAACAGATATGAGACACATCCATACACACTGCAGACAGACTGGAAACAGATGGGAGGCACACCCATACACACCCATAGATGCAGACAGGCTCATTCATGTACTCTCGCTCACACAGACAGACATGACTATGAGTAGACAGGAGCATATAGGCCGGGGGAACAGGACTTGTCACTCCCTAACTGTGTAAAGCAAATAAAGAGGTTTTTAACTTCGATTTAAAGACATCAATGACTGTCCCCAAATTTCCCAGATGAGTATCTGTCTATATCTATCTCTTTTCTGCAATTGTTTTTTGGTCAGTGTGAGAAATCCACTCCTGCTGATTGCAACAATACCATGAGATATTATTATTCTCATCTCTTTCTCCATACATTTACATTCCAATGAAATGACCATGAATCACTTGGCTGCATCTGGCCTTAATGGGCGTATTGGCAAGACCGGTCACACTTGGGAATGATTAAAAATCCACCCATCCACGCTTGCACACATGTATGCACAAGTGCATTACTCAAACATGCATGTGTGTGCAGTCAGCATGGACACAGACACAGACACGGAAAAAGAGACATAGAGAAGGTATGAAGAGAGAGAGGGAGAGAGGGAGAGAGAGGGAGAGTGAGGTAGCGTTGTACAATATAGTGAGCCCATTACAGTTACAATTATACTCATTAGGCTGATGTCTCCTCCTCCCTGTCCAGGATGGTATGCAACTTCCATCAGCTTTGTGTCATACCCATGGGGACCGGTATGAACATATGGCACATATAACAATGTTAAAAAAAAAAACTTGGATTAAACAAATCTGCAGTAATTCATCTGACCATGCCTATGAGAATACAGAGCGTTTCTGTCTCACTGTCCAGTAAAAACAGAAATATAAAGTGAAAGGGAGCAAGCCAAGTTATTACCTTTCTCAAGCCTTGATACTAAACACTGAAGTTTAGCTAGCTTAACTAACTGAAGCATAAACTAAATTTCCCATGATCCCCACAGTGAAAGCCATGCTTGTGCACTAGTGGGTAATTCTTGATTCAGCATGGCATTATATACTTTGTGGAAATCCTCCTGCTGAAGGGATGTTATGTTTGCGTTATGTTTGGGCGGTTGAAATAAACCAGTGTTGTTTAGCGGTGACGGATCCCTCCTGAGACCTCATCTTCCTCCGTCCATTCAATCCAAACAACGTCTAGTGTGAGTTTTCCATGGCTGTTTATACGTTTTATATCGTACATGGCAAGGTCAGGGCACAGTTCCTGAAGAGCTCCTTTACTCCCACTGAGTAAATCTGCAGCCAACTTTGCCATGACCAAAAGGCAAAAGTAAACAAGCGGAAAACAAGCCGGAGCTGAAAAGTGTTCACCGGACCTTTCTGTGTGGAGTTTGCATGTTCTCCCGGTGTTGGCGTGGCTTTCCTCCAGGTTTTCCTCCAGCTTCTTTCCTCCCACGTTTCAAAGAAATGAAAGTCAGCTAGATACAGAATAGATGAAGAGATGATAATGTGACTGTGTTTGTTTGTCAATCCGTGTTAGTCCTTTGATGGACTGACAATCTGTCCAGGGTGTTTTCCTCCAGTGTATGCTGGGATAGGAACCCCCCCCCCCCCCCACACACACACACACACACACACACACACCTCCATGGTCCTGATTAGGAACAAGCAGGTAAAGATAATGAACGTATAACCTGAAATGTCACATTTACATGGCTATTGTTTGGCAACTCATTTTTTATTGATGTTCATTATTGATCTCATTTGTCTGCCTTTAGGTTCTCCATTGCGATGGAGTGTCCCTGGGGAGAGTTTTGCTCTTTCGGTTAATAATGTCAAGAACCTACTGAACCAGCGGTTAATAACAAACAGCCCGATGTCTAGGACGGCCTCTTTCACATTTTGGCGCATTTCATCCTTCACTCTATTTTACATTGTCTTTTGGCTCGCTGCAACTTTATGAGATGGTATGATTTAAGGCAAAGTCCCACAAAATTACATATTTTGAAGAGTCATTTCATGAAGTCATGGAGGCAGAAGGAAGAGGTGTGGCGTCAATTTTATTCACAATAATCAATTCTAAGCAAATGTTTTTTTCTTTTTTGGATAATCATGGAGCTATATTAAGTATAACTGGTTCAAATATGGCCCATATATAAACAGGTCATGGCGTATTCATCAGGTTTATTGATTTTAAAATGATCAGGAGATTTTGGAGATGTTCATTTTCATCCATCACATCAAGAGCCTCCTGTGAATACATAGTTGCTAAGAGAACAGTGGCAAAATGTTCCTTATTATTTTCCATTTATGAAGAACAACTTGGTCTCACTAAGTGTTTTAGAAGCAACTCACTCATTCATTATAAAGCACTAAGCCTCCATGTGAGGAATATCCATGTATATGGAATCAGCAATCTTACAATGAAAGGACTTCACTATAAAAGGTTAGTGAAAACCTGAAAATGAATGCAATTAATGCAATCATATGTCCAGTGATTGGGAAGCCAGTGTTTGTGTGTTCGACATCTCCATTACATGCAGCGTCTCAGGCTGTGAACCCCTGGGCCTGGCCCGCAGATTACAGCCGAGCTGGGGACAAAGGCAATCCAAACCAACAACCCTCACCTCCATGATTAATACTGCATGAGCCAAGGCACCATGCTTTCTCTGATCATGTCAGATAATTTCTGTCATAGTGGCCTCCATAAAAAAAACAACACCCTACAAACAAGATCAGACAACACAGGGAGAAAGAGACCACACTATCTTGAGATCAAACAACAGGCGCACAATGTTTGAAGGTGTGACTTTGTGGAGTCTGAAGGCAGTGGGCTTATGATGATAGGTTGAGTGGGTCCTATAATGGCCCACATGGCTGAATTAGTTTTGTCCATTTTCCATTTATTTTATGTATTTATATTCCACAAAGACGTTGCATATTAATCAACATCACTATAGACGTGTAACAGGTTCAAATTCTAGTTCACAAATGTATTCTTAGAGCAGATGTTACCAGTTGTACCAGATGTTTCCCTTCTCCCAGTCAAATCCACATATATACAGTGTGTCCTTCTGCACTGCTTGTGTTTGTAGGAAAAACAATAATTCTAATTTCTAAAAGTATTCACACACCAGAAGTTGGATGAAACCACTCAATATGACTAAGCTATATAGCACCAGCCATTAAAGGTAAAGGATAAAGGTAAAATAACAGACAATAGTGACATTTTGAAGAAAAAGTCCTAGCTTCCTTTGAAGAATGATAATTTCTCAAATTCACTTTTCAGTGATGAAGATGTGGTTTTGTGGAAGAAAAGCATATCTTATTGTTGTTTTTTGATAACTGCATTATTATCTTAATCCATTAAGAGCGTAGGCTGTTTGTGTTTTATGACAGCCAGAGATTCGGGAGAAAAGTGACCACTGGATAAAAACCTGCCAGGCAGCAATACAATAAAAGCATACTGCCAGAGAATAATAATAGGCACATTAAAATGTCTGCAGTCAGTACAGGAAATTGCTCTCTATTAGGCCTGAAAGGTGAGGAAGGAAAATAGAAAAACTAGTAGCCTCTACAATTGCCCCAGACAGTGTTATGCTATAGGAGGGCAGATGGAGGTTCAGAATGGACAGCACAGCAAAAAATATTTGGGTGTTCAAAGCTCTGGTACATATATTCAGTATGTTCTGGTTTGAAGGAAGATTCTTACAGTTTATATTTACAAACCAAACTGAGCTACTCTCAGGGATAGAAAATCGTATTTCATGATGTTTCCTGTCAAATGTGAATGCTGGTACCTCTTCATATGAATGGATCATGTGTGTAAAGATCTGGTGCAGCATACTCTAATTCGGATGTCCTTTCCATAGTGCAAAACACGTGGCAGGTATTTGTGTTTTGCAAGTAACCAAAATTCATCCGGCGCATTCATCGAAAATGCATGTAATGAAATCATTGTTAGGTGTTGAAATCAATGCCAAACTGGTTTCAATATTGTAGCCATTGTATTACTTTACTTTACCACCAATTTGGAACTACAAAGACAGCGAGTTTGCAGTCGTATTAATGGTAAATAATACACAGTAGTGTAGATCATCTTCATCTAAGTGGTCAACAGCAGCTCCCAAGATTTCCTCAACCTTGTTTGAAGATGGAAAAAAAGAACTGTTGTGATCTAGCTTGAAATAGCCTCAACAGATTTATTGAAACGTATAACTGAATGAAGTTATACTTATTATTCCTATTATATTATATTATTATGTTATTCCTAAAATTACTTCTACTTGAATACTTGAATTAAAGAGAAATGCTTTGTCTACATGGGATTTGTTTTGCCCCCTCACCACATGTGTGAATGGTTAGAAAAGCACTGACCCTAACCACCGTTCTGAAATAGGCATAAGGGGAAATACCCTGCCCGAGATGTTTATTTCTCCGTTGCTGTGCTGTCTGTTTTAAAAATGTCCTAATGTGGTCATCAGGATATACCGTAACCTACACCGCTTGTACAACCCGTGATTGCGCAACATCTGGGATGATTAAATTCAAAAGCACCCTTTTTGTGGTTTCGTAAAAGAGGTGTTAAAATAAGTGACTCCACTGCTGTACGAAACTTTTAACAAGTTGGCAGATGGATGTGACATGACGTGAATGCTAATCCCTCTCTTGGTGGGAAACATGAATGAGTATGAATATGGAGAGGAGCCATCGGCACCTGCTGTCTCGGTACACCTGGCCATTACGCCGCCGCACAGTTGCTGCTGGGACAAGTTTCTTCAAGTTTGCTTTGTAGACTCCTCGTCCTCTACTTTCTTCAGCCTGACATTACAGAGGCTTTAAACCTGTCCTGTGTACATGCGGTTTCTTAGCGGCCAACAAATCTTGTAATTGTACACCACATGTCACTATCTGAAAAATCCATCAGTTCTACAGTATAAACAGACCTCCCACAGTTATACTGAGATACAGACCAACGGCAGGAAATAAAATAAGTTTGTTTAATTCCAAATCATCTGGATTGTAGAGCCGCTCGCTACCCATCGTCAAACAGGCGAGTAGCGAGGGGATCAGGAATGAAAGCAAAAAAAAAAACTCATCGTGCTGTATCTTTAAAGTTTCCGCATCGGCAGCTTCAGACCTTTCAGCATCTCCACACGGGGATGTAGCGCGCACCGTGTGGCTACCTAGTTAGCTACCGGTCCCTATCACCTCCCCGGCATCATCACCCTGGTTCTCGGCGCTCAGAGGATGCCCTTTTTGGGGAAGAAAATCATTTGATGGTGTGAATTCTTAATTAAGAGAAAATAGCGAGCCGCTTGGGGCCTCGACTTAGCGAGGCACCATAGGATTCGCAGTACAGTCAGCGCCCGGGCAATAAAAGCACACAGGCACACACAAATACACACAATACACAGGAAACGGGGGCCACGGGTGGGTCCAAATACCCATCTAATCCTCATGGAGTGCTTTGTCTTTGCTGGCTATTCTGTAAGTCAGGCTGCTGGAATGCTCCATCCAGTAAGTGGTGCCCACAGCCAGCGCTGGGGGAGCCCCTGCCAGCCCAATGTGTTCTGCTTGCAATCACAGCCCACTGAGTCATGGGCCAGTGGAAAATGTCAGATAAACATCACGCCGGGGATGAAGTTCCTCCCTCCCTCTCTCTCTCTCTCTTTCTCTCTCGCTGTCTCTCTCTCTCTCTCTAGCAGTGATTTGTTTAAGAATAGTGGCGCAAGATGGAGCTGCTTATTTTAAATGACACGATGAGAGTCAAGATGTCAAAGGAAATATAACAGGAGCACGGTGCTAAGTAGATGAGATGACGAGGTACACGCCAATGTATGCTGTAGCTTTGAGTCTGACTCAAAACCTATGCTGCGTGTTATCCTGTCTCGCTAACATCTTTCCTGTCGTCCTCTATTATACAGTAGAGACACATAGAAAGCAGAGGGAGAGGAATTTGGGTCTATGCTTGCAGTTCTACCACAGAAATGCCGCATTGTGAGCTGAGGTTTGTCAGTAAGGGTGGTAACAGCTTCGATGTGGTCTTTAGTCGACAACAACAAACAATAGAGGGAATTTAATAAGCCTGCAAGCCCAGACTTGTCTTATTTTCAACCATCTTATCCACACCTTCGCACAAACATTCACACAAGCTTGTCGTAATTTCCTGTGAGACCTTAACAAACACAGAGAACGCACTGGAGGCTGCTATTGTACAGCGCAGGAGGGCAGCTCTGATATTTCATTTGTGCAGAAATTTCTCCCCTCATCGACCGATGGGAGGAAGCAGCCTATGAAACATTTCTCACGGTATCCTGTTGTATAACACAAACTCTCCGCTACACTGGAGGTATAACTTAGGTAACATTTCTGTCAGACATAATAGCTCTGACTTATTAAACCAGTGCATCAATGGATATGGAAGAAAAAAACATCCTTGGCTTTGAAATGATTATAGCATGAAAATCAAATTTGGTTCATTACCACACTATGAAGGATGTGTTAATTTGGCTTAACAATTAAAACGCCTTTGCTGAACTTCAAAAGACTTGGCATATGTCAGGTTCATCAGCCCTAAAGTCTATTATTGTCCCGCCTTAAATCACGCTTCTATTCTTAGAGGATGAAAAGCACATTTGCGCTGGACTACCTAATCGCTGTGCTGACTGTGTGCTGCTCGCTCTGCTCTGCAGCTGCTGCACAAAGCAGGGATGAGCTAGGTGCCGTCCAGTTCCTCCTCTTCCCCTGGCGTTCGGTCGTGGTGATCATGGCAACGGAGGGTCTTTGGCCGGGGCCGGCGTGGTCCGGGCAGCAGTAGTCTGCTGGCTGCAGTGCTGAGGCGTTGTGTTTAATTAGGCCCATCCTGCTGAGCTGGTGCTGTTTATTTCCCCTGTGATGCTCTGCTGATCTCCACTGAGCAGCCAGGGAGGGAGAGAGAGAGAGAGAGAGAGAGAGAGAGAGAGAGAGAGAGAGAACATACACTTATACACAAGGGTATGTACCTACCTTATTTCTGTACAGGTCAGGCGCATAGGGTACCTCTCACATACACACACACACAGCAATACTCTCATATACCTATACAGTACTTGCTACGTACACATTCATTTACTGGCAGATTTCATTCTGTGCACACACAGCCACTTTGTGCAGAGCCAGTGGAGCAGCTCCTCGTGCTCACCCAGTGATCTTCTGGTCTTAGCTTGCATTTCTACAGTATCCCACTGTAGCGGTGTGCTAGCCTCAAACATCTCCACTAACACAGACACACACACACACAACTCCTGTATGCTGAGTTGTTGTATGCTTGGTATTGATTTTGCGATCATTTGGACAAATGATCGATGCCCCCCCCCCCCCAACCCCCACAACTCCCGCCCCAAATTAATTAGTCATGTGTCACATTTCCCACTCAGAGAGATGGTCCATAAAATGTATTATTAATGGCGGCATCAAACATCCAGAGCGAGATGTGGACCGCTGTCAAGGCCATCACTCTAAGAATGTGGATCATCGCACTTTGGAGCTACATGAAAGCGGATTGACTCTGGTATGAATACGCAGGTGTTCTGTGTGTGTTTACTTGTGGCCTTGGTATGTAAACCTACAGCAACATGCCAATGTAACCTCTTGAGTGGATACATCTGAGGAAAGTTTAACCCCTTGTTAAAAGGTAGGTATACTGAACCACAAACACACACACACACACACACACACAGGAAAATGGAGTGTAAATCAGAGGGGAGAAAGAGCCTTGTCTCTTTGGTGCAGAAATCAATCAAAGAAATGCAATAGCCCTGACAGATGAAGTTTGGCCGGGCCTCCGAGGCTCCGGGTTGCTCAGGATCCCTGCAGGGTAGAAACTCCATTGAGTTCTTTTAAACATTAGCTATTTAATTTAAGTGTGGGTCCAGTGAACTGGAAGAGAATTGCTGTTTATCTCCGCTGGGTCTCTATGCGGCAGGGAGAAGCATCAGGTCAGCACAACACTGCAGCCAAATGGAGAGACAGAGATAGATGGGTGGTCAGAATACCTCAGCGCTGAACAGCTCATAAGACACGTTTTCCCTACGTGCCGTTTAAGCTGCTTAGCGAAACAAAATGAGTCAAGTGAAGGTAGACAAACGGGGCGGGGGGGGGGGAATGTGCCGTCCTCACAGCCTCTGCCTGTTTCCTTTTATTTATTTGTTTTTTCCCGTCCTATTTCAGAAGCTGCAAATGAGAACAATGAGAACACATGGCATGTTAGAAAGCGAATGTGACTACCCTGGCACCTAGCAAACTGTGAAAGTGGAACTGGCAAAGCAGCCATATGCTCAGTGCCAGATTCTTCTTGTTACAGACACACCCATGTGCACACACATACACAAACACACAAACACAACACACACACACAAAAGAGGGAATTTGATTGAATTTCTGTTTTTAAATATGAGCACTACTACTTCCTGCCCTCTAGTTGTCACGTTGACATACAGTCTCCATAGACAATGGAAAGGACAGAACAGATCCATGCTTTTCTGGGACTCGTCATACAGTGATACACAACAATGATATAAAGCAAGCTGTGCACGAGCATTGCATGATTCCCATCCATTGGCTGCACAATAGCTCAAGGCTGTCAACTGATACGACATCACAAATTAGATTTAGTTTTTATGATTTCTGACACAGCCCCAGTCCATCTGGTTTTACTCCTCAAATGAAGTGTAAAAGATATATGTATGTGTATTAAATGTATTTCTATAATGTCTGTCATTCACTGGCCACATGGTGTCATTGGCTCTACATGACGTGATCAGACTGAAAGCTGCCAAAAAAAGGACATCTGGGAATTCTTTTGAAGTACACAACTGTTCCCGTATCGGTTGCACGTGAAGTATAATGAGGGACCTTCCCGTTGCTGCCACCTGTGACAGACTCATCAGACTCAACATCACAGGGGCTAATGGAGAGATCACCCGATGGGATACAAAGGCGGCATGTTATGGTGGGAGGTTATCGTGGCGTTCGAGCATTGAGATGGGATGCGTGGCGGCGGGTTTATTTATGGTGTTAATGTATTTTAAAGGACCTCATTTCTCTATTATCATGTATATTTGATCCTGGAGAGGATGGAGATTAGCTGTGGAGTCAATGTGTCCTCGCTGTATCACTCTTCTCTCCTTCACACATTCTGCTGCGCCCAGACTGAGTATTTTTCAGAGACTCTCGGTGTCCAGAATGACTGTGACCTTGGATTAGGGAAGGTCCTCGGCACCGGCAGCGTTTCTGTCGGATGATAAACACCAACCTTAAAGGAAAAGCGTTTACTTGATGTGGTGCCTTGGACTGGAACATGTGGAGAATGCGTCTCGATTGCTGCCGATGTTTCCTTAACCTGATTAAGAAATACACTTATCATTGCATGAGCATGAAAGCAATTGCTATTTGGAAAGTGGAAGCCTAGTTCTTGTAGCATTCATGTTGTTTTATCCCGCCAACCTTAACATTCCTGAAATATAAAACGGATAAGAAAAATGAGATCCATGCTGGAATAGTTTCTCTGGCAGGGTCTCGCAGAGCTCGAGCTTTAAATGATAGCGAAATATGCAAGGTGAGGCGATGTTGCACAAGATGTTTTATTGGACCCTGTTTGTTTATCAGTGTTTGGCATATGTTTGGGGTGTTGAGAGACTTTCACAATCAAACATTTGTTTGGTGCGATGAAAGGCATTGGAGTCCAAGACCAATACTGACTCATAACACGAACCCTCCTTGCCAAATGTTTCTAAAGATCAGCCACAGTCTAACTGGCATTTTAATCATGTTTGATAATTATCTTTGATGGCACATTAGTAGCAATGCGCTACATTTGTGTGTCTCGGCAAATCAGACCCACTGTTGGCTTCTTCTTTTTGATTTATTTTATTTATTTATTTTTTCTCCTCCGTGGCACCAGAGTTCATGACAACACTGCTGGCACTGAGTATGATTGGGAGGGGGGTAAAAAAAGAGCAGTGACAGGCATGAGCAAACAATCTCAGCATGATCAAAGCCGCCGGGCGGAAGGGAACACTGTGTACAATGACTAGGGGGTGGGACCGTCGTGAAAGAAATCACACCAAAACAAAGTTTCTCTGACACGCAGTAAATGGGACGGCATCGAGGTGTCATATTAATGTTCAGCGACGCCTTTGTGACCCTGCGCTCACTTGTGATCTATAGCAATGAATGCCGGGCATAACCACCATGATGTCAAAATGAATATTATTTTACTGTATTATTACCTCAGGTGAAACAACAAACAACAACAACATAGATGTTGGGCTGTGAGGCCCCATCGTTCTGCACCGTAATCAAGCTGACGGGGTAACAACCTCCTTTCTGTATCGCATTCACAATTTGGCTTCTTATATGATTACCACATGACATTTGTGCTCTGCAGCGAACATTACTTCTGGGAGCCACCACCCCCCCCCCATCCCCCCCACCCGGAGAGGGAGAAAGATCTATGACACCCACACTCAACAAGCGATGTCATTAGACGTTGAGTGGAGGCAAAGTTCGGAAAACAAGCCCTGTGTTAGGCCTAATGGTTTCAAATTGGGATGAGGGGTTGATGGGGGCAGGTCGGGTAAAGACGTATCGTGCGGTGGGGTAATGAAATGGAGGCAGTTAACAAAGCCGCGGGTGTCTGAAATGTGGTGGAGAATGTCAAAGCTGTAAAAAAAATGCGTATTATTTTCGAGTCGTGACGTTCTGCCTCTCGGTACAACAGCGCCAGGCTCTTCAGATGACGACACGAGACCCCGCACTTGTTGGGTTTGACCACTATTATGTCTGTGTGTGTGCGTCTGCGTGCAATCATGTGTACAAGTCTGTATATATACACATTAGCCTATATTCACTGGACACTTCTGGGTCAGTTCCTTGGCAAGATTCAAATCAAATCGCTTCATTTGCAATTAAAATACCACTCAGGAACACGGCGCTACGTCCCAATTATATTCCTCCAAATGTGAACAGTTTTGCAGCGCAGGCTCCTCGCTGCCCTCCGCCCACTTCTGAGATTGGGTGACAGGCGTCTGAAATACCTGGTTTGCCTGTAGAGCTTTTCACAATGCCCCAGATCCATCACCACGGGGCCATTGAGGCTCATTGTGCGCATCCATTAACTGTATCTATGGTGGAGCCTCACAAAGGGCCCCGCTTGAAGAGGGTCACTGGTGCGTGGGCCCCCGCCATCATAAATCTGGTGCAGTCCAGAACTGAACCTCCCTTGTGCTCAACTAATGGAGCTCTAATCACTCGTACCACATCGTGGGTGGGATGGCAAGAGGGGGCGGGAGCGCGGGGGGGGGTGGTGGTGGAGGTTAGGGGTGGGGGTGGGGTGTGTAAAGCATTACTCATTTGTTTCCAAGCTCCGAGACCAATGAGCCCAAACTAATCACTCGGCTTTCTGTCTCTTCCACAAAAGTGTTTCAGGAGAGCACAAATTGGCCAACCGTTTTAGAGACCCTTCCTTTGTCAAGATATTGATATTAATCATCGTCCTCATCCCCACGCCACGACAGTGATAATGTCCACATGAATAAAAGATAGACTGTGCATAAGGGATGGTCAAGCCGCTTCTCTTGCAAGCTTTCAGGATGGATCTCATTGTTCCTTGTTATTGAAGTGGGTCAGTACCTCCTCACCTCTGCTCAGCCTTAGAAAAAACTGATGGGTTTGGAGAATGTCCAGAGACCTGCAATATTTAATGCCCCCATAAAGCAGGGAGGATGTTCTCTGCCATGACTTCTGACCGTAAATATGTGTTCATCTTTTGTCACTGTGCTGAAAGCCGGTCCTAGAGTCATTATAGTCAGGAATTGGTTTCTCTATTTATAGCATGGCAGCATTGTTTACGGTAAGTACAGTAGTAAAACCTGTGGGGATACAAACCATATCGGCCTTATGTGGTTCCTTGCACACACACACACTTACACATATACTCACATTTATATACACTGATCACCAGTAAGTATCACAGCTCAAAATTGTTTGCAATATGTCACATTATCACACCTCAACTAGATTCATATAGCAGACAAAGTTCAAGACAAATAAGGAATCAAAAGACTCTGATGTGGGTGTGTGGGCTGATACCATGTACATGCCATGACGGCATAGGCTCCTGTGAAGCTCATGACTTGTGATATCTGCCATCCTCTCTCTCTGGGTTTGGAAAATGTTGTTCTCTCTCTCTCTCTCTTTGTCTCTCTCTCTCTCTCTCTCATTTTTGAAGAAACCTGTTTTGAGTTAATTGTGCATACCGGCTCTTTGCACCAAGGTCACAAATTGTTGGCTGTTGTTTAATGTGTGTTCCCTGAGCTCTTTGAATGCTAAGCGATATTCCTGACACATTGCCATGCAGGTGCAGGTGCGCCACTAATATGCCTGCAGGACACTGGGAATGGCCAATTCCCCAGTGGTCATCTAAATGAGCTTATTTTGGACATGCTAAACAGCATATGTGCAGTTTCTTTAACACGCAGTATCTCAGAGTTTGTCCTCTATAGATTGGGAAAATAATTTACAAATACTCCCCTGCACATTTTCCCTTGCTTTTTCCTTCTTTCCTTCTCCGGCTTTGTAGGCAGCTCGGTCAGAACATCTCCCACAGGAGTCTGTGGGTGTCCTCTCACATAAGAGGAGCTACCATTGGTTTCCCTACTGCATCCTACCCACACACATCCAAAGGTCCCCCTCTCACAGCCAATCAGTCCCTGCAGATCCTGGCAGCCATCACAGCGTCTGAAACACAGATATGTGTCCACCTTAACGCTGTCCCTGGATGCCTGGAGATGCAGAGTTGTGGGATTGACATGAGCAGAGCCAAAAAGAGAAGGATGCCTTTGCACGGGGACCCCCACCGCCCGACTTCCTCTGTATGGTGGATGAAACCTCAGAGGAAGGCTCAAGACAAGTGCCCAGAAGACAATGGCTTTTTCCTGCCAAACACTGCAGGGCTACAAATGGAATGTAGCCAGTTATATCTCAACCCATATTCAACATCAGTCATACCGTTGATATACAGCATGATACTAACTGTATTCTCACACTATAGTAGGAATAGTTAGACTCTTATATTCAAGCAGAATTCAAGACAATGTGAGGTGGGTTTAAAAACCTTTATGAGTCTCTGTTTTATTTATGTTTTTATGCTTTCTCTGATGTGATCTATATCCAGTAACACTTTATTATCAGTGAAGCATATGGAGCAATATACCAGAGAGAGACATATCACATATTCATTTGAGGTAATTTCTAATGTGCGAACGCGAATGTCGTCCTTGATAAGGGTGTTCTCACTAGACCAGCAATGATGATAGATGGGCAATGATCCACCTCTGTGTTATTCACCACTCCCCCAAACGTGCTCATCAGATGCAGGCATTACCATTCTGCCTCTTCTCTACCAACAAACACATATCCATCCTCGGTAGCAGTTGCTAATATTAGGCTGTGGCTAATTGTGTTAATTATACTGTTACTTTACTTCAAAGAACTTAATTGTGTGCATTCAGTTGATAAATAGATTATCTGTGGTGATTATATAACAGGTAATACATTCTCCCTTTATGTATTAAAGGTTTCATATTGTTCAGTTTTCATGATTTTGTTTTGAAATATACTTCAGGATGAGAATACTGTTCTTCAAGATGTTTTTCAGATAAATGTGGCTAAATCAAAAGTTGAGTTTAATTAGTTGATTAATTAATTAAGTCCTCACCGCTATACTGGCCCCTAATTGGCTGACAACACCAGCTCCTCTAATTCAAATGAGGTAAACCTGCTGAGTTGTTCCTGTAGGTTTGTTCATTCAAATGCTGAAAACTGGCCTGACTGGAAGGATTTCAGGAGTCTAGTTCTACCAGTCAAGATCCAGATCCAAGTCCAGTTGTGATGTGTTTACTGGAAGTGTGCACAAATCTGCTTCGCCTCTTACTGCTACGCCATTTACTTTCACTGAAAACCACACGAATAAAAAAGATTTCCCTTCGCATTCACACCGAGTTCATGTGCGGTACACTATGACTTGTGAATCCGCCTGGCCGGCCAAAGGAAACGCACCCTTGGGCCTACTGACCTCTCAACACTGCTCTCCTGCAGAGTACAACAATAAGCAAAGCAGAGATGCTGCTTGGCTTGCATTCAGTCAGCAGGTAGGAATAGATAATACATTTATGTAGTTGTTTTTAACCTTTGCGATGCTTTCAGCAGCGACATGTCGTAGTTAACACCACAACAACAGTTTTAAAAAACTCAAACCAAGCGAACTGGATGCTAGCTAAGCGGGCTCTGCTAACATTAGCGACACCGCTAACGATCCATCAGCTAACACACATCCTGCTGCCACAGAGCACACTGCAGATTTACCAGATTTACAAGCCAGCAATTACAGATGAAATAACATCGCTAGGTTGAGTGCATTAGCGTCCTATTGCTGTATATGTTTCTGGTCCTTAGACTTCACTCATTCACTGTCAGACTTCATCTGACTGAAGGGCGTGCATGCGTAGCTATGGCGTAGTGGATCTCTGTCTGTGGGCCTTTTCAAAGAGCACATCACGCCACATATGCAGAGGCTTTTGGAAAGCTCTCCCACCCTAAGACACCGGATCGTAAAGGCGATAGGAAGATGTGGGGTGACAAGAGAAAACACAGCCACCACCTCGCTGCAGGATCAAGCCAGGCAGGGCCAGGTGATGAGGAAGAGAGGCCACATTTGTGATTTGTCACAAATGCACGGACTGACACCGGTGCAGAAAAACACCGCACACTTCATTTTGATACCATATTGACATTGAAACTGTCTTATATATCATACTGATGTATTCACTGATGTATTGTTCATTGTTTCTACACAAAGTCTACTGATAATCACCATGAGGGTTTGAGTGCCAGAGCTGAATGCAACAACCCAGATTCTCCACTGCCCAGGCATTGAGACACACGAACACTCATGTCCACACGCACATTAACCATTACACATGATTTATATCATAATCTAGAATGAGGTGTTATAGAGTTATTGAGATGGGCTATAAAGAAACTATGACTGTAGGATGGAGGCAAATGATTCTGTCCAAGAAAACTCTTTCATATACTGTATATCTATATATCTATATCTATATCTATATCTAAAGGTTAACAAAACAATTATTTTTTAAACAACAACAATCACATAAATGGAGGACATTTTGTATTCCTATAATATGGGACCTTTAAATACATAAACAAAATATACATATTGTTGTGACCAGTTCCCTATCAGAAAACATGCAAACATGCAGGAATCTTTCCCCAGGGATGATGGAAATTGACTCAAATCAGACACCCCCTTAGTCTCTGTCTTTGGATTTTGGGAACATAACACACACCCTTAAACAGGTAAGGTACAGTAAGGTGTGTTACTTAAATGTTTAAACATCACTCTCTCTTGCTGGATATCCAAGTTTTTGTCTTGAGAATTTGTTGTGAGTCTCTTCTTCCTTCCACACTCTCATTACTAAATGAGTGACCTGCCACTGGTAGCTATGCCTGAAGAGTTATGACAGGTTGTTCCAGGTCTCAAAATGACACCAGCATTGCCATAATGATCCTCAATAGACTCCGGAAACACGGGATGAGGAATAGGGATTCAGTGCCAAAACTCACCACCGTACAACGATGCTAACCAGCTAACCTGCGTCAGGAAGCAGACAGAAAGAACGGAGCAGAGAAGGCGAACGAGAGCAGGTCAGAGGGAAAAAGCAGGTGAAGGAGTGAGACAAGCCTCGCCTCTCATTAAAAGGTGTGATTGATCTCAGTATCATGCCATTAACGGTGTCGGAGCTCACATAAAGACACCAGGATAACAAGGTCACGCCACCTCTGGGTTAACAGGGTTTCAAAATCTGACTCACTCAGCTTGACTCACATTATTATGAACTACAAATTCCTGTATTCTGTAATAATGTTGTGGAAATACCTGTGAAAATGTTCTGTACTCGGATAATGATTTCATGACCGATGCGTATTAATGACATCTCTATGGTTCCTGATTAAGACTCTAATGGGCAGTAACAGATCTCAAGCGGTGGCGTGTTATATCAAATTAATTATTGATCCTGGCCTTGTATGCAATTGATGTCTCAGCCCCTGGATACCTTGTTATTGATGTATTTCCACCGAGCTTGTAAGGCATGCCTGATACCAAAATGCATTGGGGACAGAGGAGCCCCGTCTAGTCATAGGCCAGCTTCTACAGATTTTCAACTGCACTGATACATTTCTGAGTTGTGCTCCACAGTGAAATCAATGAATCAGTTTAATTTTCAATGATGGCTGGCTCAGCTGAAGGGAGTAACGTTGAGATAATGAGCTGAAATTGTAAACTGGATGATATGCCCTGTATGAGTTGTATTTTGCACATAAATAGTATGAATTTTTGTAATTGTTGCAAACATAGTTACTTAGTTATGGTGCATCTAAAGTTATTGGGTTTGTGAGATAGTCGAGCCAGAGGGTCCTGAAAATAGGAGGCAGACTCAGGACAACTTCTTGCATGGAAAAATGGTGGTGATTTATTTACAGGTGCAGGTGAGTACACGTGTAAAAATCAATGAAGAGCAGACAAAAATCAAAAAACAATGTCTTTAACAAAGTAAAGGTGCCGGTACAGAAGGTCACGTGGTCACAGCAACACTGCCTTAGCTGACCTGATGCAGGAGGGTGGTATTGGCGGCCTCGTCCCCCACCGTGTTCCTGCATTGGTGAGTGTACTGTGAGATGCACTTGAGATGTTTTGTATAAATGTAACTGATGAAAACAGTAAAGGAAACTAAACCGGTATGTTTGATGTCTTATTTGACCCCAAGTTAAATAGAAGTTAAATAGAAATGCTGATGGAAGATGTAACTGACGCTAACTAACTAACTAACTAACTAACTAACTAACTAACTAACTAACTAACTAACTAACTAACTAACGCTAAACACAAACAAAGTGTAGCAAGTTACAGTGTAGAGATGAATGATTAACTTAACGAGTTAATAAAAGAATGATATTCCTGTGTATGTCTAACGATGTTCTTTAGTGGAGACACGCGGTGACAAGTAGCATACCTTCAGCCCACGTTGTCACAGGATTTGAGGATGAAACTGGAAGGAGTGGGGTCCTTGGGGTATCACAAATACACTGTATTTGTATTGTGCATTTAACCTCATGGTTTGTGCCATTTGGGGGCTTGGAGATGATATATATCCATTCTGACAGGCATGTATTTTGGTTGTCTGTGAAGTTTTTAGCACGGGCACTGCTGTCTGCATATCCCCTTTGATGCTGCCTGCTCTTGGGGCCCATTTTTTTCCTTCCCAATAAGTCTCTTTTACAAGGGAAATAGATTTTGATAGGAAAAAATGATGTAAAAACAGTATCTTAAAGGTCTACAGGACTTCATATTTGACCATATTTTTGTTGATAAATGTGATTAATTGTGGAGAAGCTCTTCAGTGCTCCATTCACCTAAAACAACAACTTCTATTCATCCTAAAAGGCCTTTTGTAATAACCAGATGCTTGCTCTGGAGCAGCCAGTTTCATTTGACAGTACCAATTTATGTTGTAATATAATCTCTGTAGTTATCAACATGTTATTATAGCCCTAATAAAATAAAGAGGCATTGAAAATGGTATGCTCCTTAAAAAGTAAATTACCCCTATATGGGCAGACTGTATACCAACATAAATCAACCACTGAAAAGATGAAAAGTTCATCTAGTGAAATAATGGCCGGGTGTATTTTTTATCTCCTCCATCCACGAGAGACGAGCAAATGCAATAAGGCCCAATGTGACACCTCTGAAATCCCCCCTGAGGAAAATCTGTGCTTGGACGTTGGACTTCTAAAGGACACGGCGGCGAGTAAAAACTTTTTGACACAGAGATTGTAGACGTTCACATTGAGCCACCCTGCTTTTGAAGCTGTTCTCCACTTAGAATTGAGGGTAAAGGGTCAAACCAAGAGAAGGAATTTGTAAAAACGATGGTCCTGAAGAGAGATTAGTCAACCGGGGGTGAAAACTCATTTAACATCCTTCGGTTGCTGTGTAAATCTGTTTCACACCTTTTTGAGGGTGGCTGGGGCAACACCGTACCAGCAGGAAGTACCAGTTTGAGCCATTTAATAGGGGGTGCATCATCGCTGTGTTTATCAGCGCTCAACCAATCGCAGTAGATGACAATGACATATCTGACTAATTTCTAGTAATTGCTATTTCTATTTTAATCTTCTGTAATTCATTAAAAATATAAATTTAGTTTGCGCTAAAGGGACAATCTTTTATACACATCAAATAACAGGGTGATTAAAACATACTTTGATTAATGTGTGCTCTGTTGTCACACCCAAGGGTGCACATGTGGTCTTAAGGGGGACGGGGGGGCCGACGTTGGCGATGCCCAGTCCTTCCCTAAAAGAAAGGTTTATATCACACACCAGTTCAGACGCAAAATGATGCTAATCACGCTAAATCAAGCTGCCTTATCATGTTTGATGATGGTGGTGAATGATCTCTCAATCATTCATTGCGGATGATCGGATGGTGTCTGGGAAATCGTCCCCACCCCCCCTCTGTTGATTCGTTCAGTTAATGTACAGTTCTTCGTTAGCCTTTAGAGGGCGCTGATTCCCCCATTTAGCTAAAACCGTACTAGCGGCAAACTGGAATGACATGATGGAATATTAACAGGGTTGCGGGGCGAAGTCGGGATACCCCCCCCCCCCGAAATTTGCACCCTTGGTCACACCTACCGTTCTTTGACAATGCGTGAATGGAAACTGATGTCCTTTAGACCGCGGTCCAGAGTTTTGTTCCTGTGTGGCTGCAGGCTTGTCGTTCTCGCCCCCAGCTACCCGTATAAATGGGCGACTACAATAGAGCCAGTAGACAGGAAAGACGACCCAGTGGCCTCTTTTTTTCCTCCTCTATATAGACAATAATACAACTGTGCCATTGTCCAATCAGCAGCACATTGATCTGGAGCTGTCTAGCCTTCAGCACATTTATTAGCCACTGAACATGAAGTCGCACAATAGACCAACCCAAGACCATAATAACATTTTTTTCTCATTTGGAGAAATCATCCAGCAATTGTGCGGTCGTGGCCGAGGGGTATAAAGCCTTAATGGCACGACGTTGATGGAATGTCAGTTATTTACCAGTATAAAGGGACATATAAATTCAAAGACCCACTAGGGAGACGTTTTTGTTTCCTCCTTTTCCTCATGAATATATTGTACAGATTAATACATCAATTATTTAATCTCACAGCAAAAGAAGTCACGGAAAAGAATAAATAGTGCATGCTTGCCATTTGCTATTTGCTTAATGCAGTTGCTCTTTGAAGTCATTTTTTTAGGTTATGTTAAGTAAGGTAAGTAAGTGCATGTGTGCTTCAGAGAGAGAGAGAGAGAGAGAGAGAGCGAGAGAGAGAGAGAGAGCGAGAGATGGCCTGGGTGTCTGTGAAGGTCTATGATTACATGTCCTTTGTGAAACACAGAAATACATTGATCGCTCATGCAAAAAGAATCCACACCGAGAAGAGGAATGCTTTCCACACAGTCACGGGGCAGCAGAAAGTGACATTGAACATTATGTACAAGTTGAAAACGACATGCTCAGCCGATACGCATCTTATGAAAAGAAATATCGCTCATCCTTTTTCGTCTCAGTGCGCCCACGCCCCCCCCCACCACCCCCACCACCCCAGAGTCGCGTTTCTGTGTGGAATGAGAAGAATGGTGCGATGGGGCCTGATAAATGAGAGCTGATAAATCAGTATCACAAACGCAGGGAGGAGAACAATATCTGCTAGAACAGAGGGTAAGCCATTCTGGAGATATCTGTCTGAAGTCAGCGAGAACAGAGGGGGCGGTAGATCAAGGCTGGATGTTGGTGTGATTGTGCCACTGTGGCAGAAGGCAGAATCGCGGTGAAATGAAACTGATTCCACATAAGTGAAAAGGTGTATATATACGGACTTACATTAAGGAAAGCGCGTGCCCTCTGTGTGTGCTCCTCGTCATCCAGCCTGCTGACTTATTCATTCGATAGGTAGCACGCATGGGGGCTGGGATACCGTAAGAGATATGCTCCCGCTGCGGGGCGAGAGAAATTTATATCGATAGGCCGGGTAGCATCCATCTTCTCAGAGTCCGCCAAAGGTCAGGAGCAGCATAACTTAGCGGCCGGTTTGCATCAGATTCTAGTCGGTATTCTGCGTGTTTCGCCTGACAGTCTCCCGACGGTGGCTGGGTGGCTCTGCGACCAAGGCTGTGACACTCGCTCAGCCATCCAGACACTGAGCGGGGATAGCTCTCTTGTAAATCTGGGATGGTGGGGAAAACATTGTTTCACAGCGTGTGAAAGGGGGCCCTGGGGGTGCTGGTAAGAACAGCAATGTACACTCGTTTTCCAAAGGAGAGCAACTGTTGCATTTGGGGGGATATAAATTGAGTCCTTCCTTGTATTTGGAGTTCATATTTTGGATTAAAAAGAAAAAGACGAACTAAAACATCAATCTCCCAGCGCACGTTGCAGCATTGGGTCTAACGGGAACAGACATGGAGTCAATGGGATGCGATCTGCACGAGAGCCAGATTTTACTCCAGTAGAGACAACAAAGCTCACAATGCTAGCCAACAAATTATCTCCATGTTGTATTTCTGAGGTGTTTTTTTCATGTGGATTTAACATCTTACATGTCAAAGACACCCACGGAAAGTAGCAGATAAAGCTGATGTCATTTTCATCCGGTTTAATTAGCTCTGCACACACTTTTCTACATATTTATATTCCCTTTTAGCACTATTTTTCTCCATTGTCAGCTAGCTGAAATGTGCAAATGAGATACTGTTTTGAGCAATTAATTTAGCCGCCCTCGCTGGAACATATGGCAGAGAATATTATCATAATATGCCACACACACAATAGTTATTACAATTACCGAGTCAGTCCAAGTCAAAGATTATAATCCTCCAAGCATATTGCCATTTTAAAATCCCCTGAAAATGTGGATATATTCCAATATGTCTCTCTAATCTAACTGAGCACGACAGTTTTCTTGCATTGTTCAACAGCGCCTAACACTGCATGTCTATAAATGTTACAAAACTGTAAATGTTTTGGGTGTGGGAAAGTGAGGGAACTGTGTAGCAGCTGCCTTTATGTCCTGGGCTCTCTTAGATTGCCAGCATTCCTTTGGGGATAATCCATGATGTGAAATTGAAGTGCAGGGCTGGAATATCAATTCTGTTTTTCTCCCCTGCCGAGGGTTAAAAAATGAATCAGGACAGTGCTTGGCGGATTTGAACCCATTGGAGCAATCTGAACATCAGGATGACAATATGGCAGGGTAGGAGTGCCTGCAGATTGGTTGGAGTTGCAGCAGGGTTGCTGCATTAAGAACTGGACCGAGCCCTTTATATACTGTAGCACTAGGCTGCAGCTATCATGCTATTCATGTTTTCTATATCATTTATAGATTCATGGCTGGTTCACAACCGTTACCTTTGGGAACATCTAAACTGTAAATAAAAACTCACTGACTGGTCAGGTGGACTGGACTCACCAGTGAATCACTCACCACATCTGAGTGGCAAGAGCAAAGTAAAGAAAGTAGTTGGGCAATGGTTTCAGTGGTATCTTACTGAAAAGGAACAAAGAGGAACCACATTAAAACCTGGCGTCTGGATTGAAAACCTCAGAAGTTAGAGGAAGTGACCTTTGATGACTCAAATCTGACTCAGCTGCAGTTGAAAAAACAATCCCCTCCAGGTCAGGGAGTTGGTTGCTTAACATTACATCCGGGAACATAAAATTTAGTGTTTCTTCTGGGAACTGGAGTGCATACTAAGCACATTCTGCGATAAGTGATACGCACCAGACGAGGCCGTTCAAAAACAACAAGAATAACACGGAGCGGCTAATTACACCAGCTGACAAGCAAGAGGCAACAATGGTTCAGTGGTGAGTTATAACAGCCATTCATTGCAGTTTTTTTGTCTGTGGACCACAAAACCAAACTTGCTCCTGTCTAATTTGATGAACTTAATAAGCGATGTCTGTCCCCATCCAGCCAACTGGTGCCTCTGTGAATTACAAGTCCCAGAGCAGAGATGGAAGGAAGGGCAGGTAAAGGCTAAATGGCTGACGTTCTGTGACTTTGAGCATCCGAAGACAGTACGCACGTGATAGCTGGATCACACACACACACACACACACACACACACACACACACACACACGCACGCCTCGTACTCTTTTTCACCCCTCCACATTTCCCAGGAGTCCGGATACATTCATAGTCCCTCGGGCCAGTTTTTGGCGCCGTGCTTCATCTCAAGGTCAAGTCCACACTGGACCACTGTATATTTCAGAGCCCAGATAACAGACAGGCACGGGATGGATTTGATGTTTCCATGGCCTTTCGACCTTGAGTTAGGGACACACGCAGTAGATAGCGCTACAGAAATAAGCGTATTGTTTTCTTCTTTCCTCCCAGCCACACATCCTATCTTTTATGGGCTTGTGTACGCCCCTTAGCACGTGTTGCTTGTGTACAATGTGTGCAAAGAATAAACTGATAATAAATAAGGGCATGAATGATTTATTTTGCCTTTCGGTAAAAAAATGGTACAATGAACTATTTATTGTTTAGAGCTATTGTTCTGCAAGATAGATTGCACAGTTTACTAGTTAAGCCTCTGAGATAATGCTGAGTTTGAGGAAAAAACAAATGAATAAAGAGGCAGTTGTTAGCTCCAAAATTAGCATTTTATTTGGATGGTTGGGGTCAGAGATGTGTAATTTGTATTCCAGTACATACGGTTATCCACAAGGCTCGAGTCAAAAACCTTTCCCAGTCTTAAAGCTGATTCAGTAATTAGTGCCTACCTTGTCATACCATCCCACCCCCCTTTTTGGTACAAATTCAAACAGTTGTGCTGACAAGATTGTGATTTTTTTTTTTTTTTTTTAGATGTTTTTTTTTTTTAAATTTTATACAAAAAACTCTCTTAATGTCTACACATTTAATGTCACCCGGATTTTTTATTTTTTCACTTTGTAAATAAATTTTGGAAACAACATCATTTCTTTTTCGTTGTTGTGAAAAGATAAAAACATGCAAAAAAAATGTAATTTGTCGTCCAAATTATACATTTACAAGTTTGGAACCTTTTGCACTTCTTCATATACTACATCAAAAGAAAATAAAGAGAAAAAAAAACATTATGTACACACATCTTTTTACAGTGAAGCAAAAGTTGAAAAGATCAGATGATGACTAAGGCAAATGAAGTGTACATGGATTAGACCAAAACAGGGTTTTTTTTTGTAAAATACTACATCACTTCAGAAATAAAGAAAAAAAAACTTAATCTGCTACAAAAGTATGATTCATAACTCCCTTTATTTGCAACCAGCTGCATAAGTTTAATTTTTTTTAGTGAAAAAGTCTAGAAGTCTAGCGTACTGTACAGTGCTGTTCTTAATTGTTTCATCCCATCCAAGCTAGCAAAGGATCCTTCATTTCTTAATCTTTGCAGTTTACTTAAATAATCATTTCCAACAAATAGGAGCATCGTGTAACCAAAGAAAAAAGCATGTAGAAGCATACCATAGTGTAACATACTTTTTTATGTTTGAAATCACTCCAAAAGTCAGTACCATTAAAGCCTTGAACATAAAACTAATCATTCAGATCCAAAAAAATGTACAAAAAGGCACATTATATCCCAGTGCTTCTGTACTGTGAAATTCAAGTGTAACTGAGCGCATTCAATACCAACGATCCAAACAGTGACAGTCCACCAGTGTTCCCTCTCATCTCCTCCAAAACTGGACCACAGCCTATGCCTAAGCCTTCAACAAGCATATGTATGCGTAGACTACAACAATAAGCCTAGGTTGGTTTGTTTTTGAAAATTTTTCAGAATCGTGTTTATTTTTTGTTTCTTTTCTTGTCATAGTTCCATCATTCTTGTCAGGGAATATCGGTATATCAGAAGCTGTCCACGTCCATTGACAGGAAAAAAAAAATCTTTCCTTTTCTTCTTCATTTCTTTTTCTCATCCTTCACGGGGGTGGGGGGGGTGTCCTAGTCGTCGCTTCCACCGTACATGTCTGCCAGTTTTCTGAAGCGAGGGCCCCAGTCGTTGAGGTAATCGTAGTCCTGGTCGCCCCCGCTGCTAGAGGAGTTGAGGGAGCTTAGGGAGCCAGCTGTGGAGCCGCTGCCCTCGTAGTCAAACACCAGCAGGGAGTCGTAGGGAGGGGCGGTGGGGTCGTTGTCCGCTGCCTTGAGTCCCTGCGAGGAAAGGAAATAAAAACAGTTCTGTGAGGAGGATTAAGCCTGCACAACAACACGGTCCGCAAAACAACAAGTAATTCAGATCAACACATCGCTGCCCCCGCCGCTTCAACCGCGACGGGCTGGACTAAACCCAGTCAGCGGCTCCCCCTCTTGGGTGCATGTCCGGGAAATCAGGTCCTTGTCCGGATTAATCAGGCTTTAATGTTCATGTGAGTTTCCACTGTGTTTTGGTTGAGATCCTCCTGATGTTGCTGGGATGGAGGATTATCCAGTACTTGATCAAAAGCCAAGATTGAGCATAACCAGCAGCCTCTGATCACTGGAATCCTACCCACTGATGAGGCAGCCCCTTCCCCCCCCGTGACCCCTGCGCTTGGCCTCTTCCATCCTCCCTGTCCAAGGGGCCTTGCGAAGGCAGTGTAACTCTGGCGTCTCGTAATCTTGTGTCTGGATGGCAAAATATCTTTCATATTTCATATTTATCGGACTAAATATTAGCAGTAAGCACTGATTACAATTGAGGAAGAGATGAAAGGAGTATGTGTGTGTGCTTGTGTGTTATCTCGTGGCTCAGGGAGGCGGGGGTGTTTCCATTTTGAAGATTGTGCTTAACATTCCCACAAGCCCTCAAAGCATCATGAGAGGTCCTTATGGATTGCTATTGATTTCCATGCCCAGTCCTTTACAGGACTCAGGGGGCTTGATGGATTGCTAATCTAGCAGTGGAGATGCGCTGTGGCCATGAACCACGTTGGATCTGAGCCTGGTTCCTCTCTGTTATCGCCACAACCGAGGGCGCCTAACAAATAATAACTGAATTAACAGAAACAGAGCAACAAAACACAGAGAAACGACACCTCAGTTCACTGGGAACTTGTCAGAGATTTATAGGTTCCTCTCTCCTGCCATTATAGCGCTGCAATGCTCTCAAATGAAAAGATGAATTGAAATAAAGTGCCCAGGCACTTAGTGATTATTTTCCACTTGTTAGCCTTCGTTAAATGTTTGCTCAGGGCCGTGGTGCTGATAATTTGGTGCGAAATATGACAGATGGATCGTTCATTACAATTACAGTCATCATTGCTCTGCTGGTTATAGCCCCCTCTATCTAGAAGCAACACCCCACTGGCGGTCTCATAAGATTAGTCAATCACAGAGCTTACCCCCTAATTCTATTACAACTGAGTCATCCACTATGCTGGAGACAATCACCTCTCTTAGTCAAGTGAACTGTCCCCACTTGCTGTTTTTGGCATCACTCTCTGTCCCACAGATAACAATGGAGTCTGTGACCAAACTGACTAGCATACTCATTCAGAAACAATCTCTGTCTGTCTCCACGGCGGTGTGCGACCTCCTCGTCTACCTGTGACCAACAGGTCATGCCAGGTTGGGCTAATTTACCAAATGTTACCCCCCCCCCCTCTGTGGGAACAGGCTCTGAGTTGAATAACAGACCTTTGTTTGCTCCTATGAGAGGTTAAAGTCCTATGCTAACCCTGTTAATGCTACACTTTTCATCCCTCTTATTTAATCAGGGGCCAAAGGCTCCATGGGCGTGGGGGTTGTGGGCACATTCAAGGCTGAATATCAGCTCTCCCTCCCTCCCATCCTGCTCCTCTGGCATTCAGCCCTCATTGGTCAGTTCAGATTCCAGCTCCATGTAAGTGGCGGATCTACCATGACTGAGCTGAAGCGGCATTCAAATCTGGGACTAAAAACAGGCAGACGTTGCCTGGCTGGAATTTCTGGGTCAGGATGCTCAGACTTGAAAGGTGCCGAGCGGGAAAAAAAACCATGTAAAAACAAGGTCTGATGAAGAATAGTGCACATTTTTGCACCATATTATTTATAGAGCAGTGCAAAACATTCAATCTCATATATCAATTGTTGCGACAAGTGCATTACGTGTATTCAAAACACTGGGCGAGAGCGAAAATGAGCGGTGGGGGCTGGGAGAGATACAGTGGGGGCAAAGTCTAATCTAAAAACATGGGAGCAATCCAAGAACGGGGAGAGAGGACTCCATCTGTAATGCTGTGAAACTCTTGTCTGTTGGAGCTGGTGAAAAATACATGACTGTTCTTTTCATTTTACATTCTCCCTTCATGCTGGAGTCAATGATGGCCTCGGGCAAACGAGGGCACGTTGAGCAGTGCACTTCTACGGAGAGCCAATGCATCACCTCTCTCAGCCCCGTTTCTATGCTGACACACATATAACTCTGTTTTTCTGGAAAAACAATTACATCTAAGTGAGTTAGTATCATGTACTTTTCTGACTTCATACATGTCTGAACGGATATATGTGAGATGAATAACCTTCTCCTGCTGCTGCTGAGAAATGATGAAAACAATTCTAATAATAACAGATTCAATTTAAAAGACATTTCTCTGACTAAAGGAGAGCGTACAACCAAAAGATATTAAACTTGTGTCATATGAACCAAATTGTTTATTTAGATACAATCTTGTTATGAGAAAGTCACTCAACTTGAAAATGAAACCCGCGCTGTGACAGCACCGTTTGCTTCAGCTCTTTTCCTTTGATTTGCTTTCACCATGGAGGAAGAATATCGCGGCTGATAGTTTTACCTCATTGATGAAGTCTCCGATATCTCCAGGGTGGGGTGCTGCTGACCTAATGGGGTACTGTGGCTCGGGGTGGAGGGGTCTCTCATCCAGACGGCGGATTCCCACGGGCTTGATGGCATCGGGCTCTAGTGTGTCTGGCTGCTGGAGCTGGCTCAGGTCGTAATCCTGGGGAACCAGAGAGACAGATGGGAGTTAGCTTGAAGCAGCACGCCGAGACCCCCTAACCAGGTTGATGGAAGGGCTTGGCATGGAGCAAAAAAAACCAAACCCCACCCATACACGCACTTCAAATAGGGACGGACATCTTAGATATCAGATTATTATCAGATAAGGGAAGAAAAGTTTGCCTAGGTGGAGCAAGGTTTGAGCAAACGGAGAAACCTGAAGCTCTGGGAAGATTGATGCATTTGCAACATCCAACACTGAGGGAGTCCAAGCGAAGGACCAAATCACGAGTCGCAGAGTGTTTTCGCAATTGCGAGGTGTGCTGCAGGAAGGGTGTGCAAGCGGCTGCTGTTGCTCTAATCAGTGCCCAGACACGTGATGGTGGATATGCATAAGCCATTGCTAATCCTATTAACATTACCAAGGCAACCTGAATGGCTCGCAGTTTGTGCAAAGTCATGGGCAGGGAAAGAGGAGGAGAAAGAGCACAGGGAGAGAGAGAGAGAGAGAGAGAGAGAGAGAGAGAGAGAGAGAGATGAGCTCTACTGTGGTGAAGTGCAGAGTTAGGCTTAAAGGCCTGAATGACATCATGGTGACAGAGCAGATATGATAGAGAAAATGCCATCTGAGAATCAGGGTGTGTGCCTAATAAGCGTGTATGATGGATTGTCCCTCTTTAGAAGATTTTCAGTAATCCATCCATCTCTAATATCCCCTTCAAAATTGCCTTTGCTCAGTTGCACGTGTACCTACACACCGAGACGCATGGGCGCACACACACACACACACACAAAAAAGAAGCTGCAGACACTCTGATATAAAAATAAACATGAGAAAAAATAGAAGCCCTGTGATGATGCACAAACACAACTGAGTGTGCAGACACTTGACAAACACCTCCTCAATTTCACACTAATAAGTATCATCCCGAATCCTGAACAAACGCGTTGATTATTCATGTGTAATTTGATTTCATGGGGAACGATCGTAACCCTCGGGCTAGCTGGAGGAGAACAATGGTCGTCACACACGGTCTGTCGTCTTCGGTTCGTTTCGGTGACCTTCCGCGGGGTCACGCCGGAGGTCAGGTGACTGAACCAACCACAAATGTCTACTGACATACCAGCACCTCTCAACTATTCACACGTACAGCGGGGTCCAAAAGAGTCGCTGCCGAGAAGTCAAAAACACACACAACTTCGCAGTCAATTGATATTTCTCAAACAAGAGCGTCATTGTTTTTTTTGAGCCAAAAACTTGTGCCCAGCGTGGCGTTATTGCTGCATGATTATTTCCTGTGTCTGGCGAGCATGGCCTGATCAGCTGTCCGCTTTTGACAAAATGAGTGCCTCGCGGACCGATACAAACCAGAGCGTTGGCAGCAGCGAACTAAAATCATACACTCCCAGAGCGACCAATAGCCTGACACTTCAATTTCCTCCCCAGCGGGAGATAGGGAGAATAGAGGTGGGCATTATAAAGACCACATTGCTGGGAAAGTCAGGTCCATTTTTTACCCAACACTGACTCCCCAATTCCACAGACAAGACCATTTCCTCCCGGTGCCCGGCCCTCTTGAGCGCCGCTCAAAATGGAAGCTTGTTTTCTCTCGATAAATCTGTGCACCCGCTCCTTTGCCTTTGAGGGGTGTTATATCACGCAAGTTTCCTTTTCAACAAGTTCTGTTCTGTGTGTGTGTGTGTGTGTGAGAAAGTGTGTGTTTGTGTTTGTGTGTGCACTCCCTTCTGCCTAATCACTGGCAGATGTGTAATGGCTTTCCAGTCATATTGTTACCTTAGACAGAGCTTCATTATTACGCCACAGCAGATGTCTGTCTCTAAATGACATCAGCTTTCCAATTACAAGACGCTAATTTAGCACTGAGCTGGTGCAGACCGGGGTCTCCCACTCACTCCTGCTATACCTGAGCCACTGGGCCACTTCAGCCAGCAGCAGGAAAATAGCCCATTACTGGCCATTTTATAAAATGATTTCACTCTGCTAACAAAGGGTCATTAGGACAATTGAATTTGTGTGTGTGTGTGTGTGTGTGTGTGTGTGTGTGTGTGTGTATGCCTCATCAGTACCACGAATGAGTTGGTATGGACATGTACCATTATTAATGACCTATGGCCTAGCTTGTACTAGCATCTCTACTGTGTGGTGCATTAAAAGTATGTGTGTTTGTGTGTTTGTGTGTGTGTGTGTGTGTGTGTGTAGGGTTCCGAACCAAGACCAAATTCCACTGAGGAACCAGTTCCAATATTTCTAGGACCAAGCAGAATGAAACAAGTTTGCCTTATCAACTCCTGCTATCGATTTCAAGCTCTTTTCCAATTATTTTTTTTTAAGTAGAAGCGTAGACTACTAAGACTGAAGACACACTTCACCCAACGAACCTCACAGTCACACACACACACACACACAGTTTTAGAGGCTGGAGTCATGTTGGAGTTAAAGGGTATTAACGCAACAATAAAACAGCGTGATATGAACAGTTAACGGTTGGGATTGGAAGCAGAATTCAATTAATTCAGTTTCAGGTTTGGCATTTTGGGGATTTTAATGGTTTATAAAGGTAATATCTAGTATATGTAAGGGAATTGTTAAGGAATCGACATCGATAACAACGGCCATATGTGTGTGTCTGGTGTGTGTGTGTGTGGGTGAGTGTGTATCACCACTCTACCTGATCCTCCTCTCCTCCGCCTTCCTCATCATACTTGAGAATGTTGTCTCTCACGTCATCCTCGGGATCAATGAGAAGCTGCTTGGCCTGGCGCTCTTTATCGCGACGCTTCATCCACACCACAAACAGCAGCACGAGAACTACAGATAGGAGGGAGAGAGAGAGAGAGAGAGAGAGAGAGAGAGAGAGAGAGAGAGAGAGAGAATATCATATAATAACTTACATATTTTCATACAAATGTAATCCAATCCGTGTTTTAGAGCTTGGATGGGGGCCTGATCAGGGCTATCTTTCCAGTAATCCCACAGTAATCTAGTGGTATCTCGGATGATGTTTAGCTGTCTTCATAATCCCTGCCTGTGTGTGTATGTGTGTTAGTGTGGCATGCTGTCTGGAACGGCGGCGTTGAGACACTCACTGAGGAGGATGATGATGCAGAGGAGGATGGAGATAATGGCGCCCGTTCCCAGACCGGCGGCCATGATGTGTTGCTGGTCGGTGCAGTCTCCGTTGATGTCGCACTGGCACACCTTGATCCGCAGGTAGGAGGTGTTGGACATGGGTAGGTTGCCTGAGTCCGTGATGATGATGGGGAGCTCGTAGATGCCGCTTTCAAGAAAGCCAATCTTCAGGCTCACCTGGGCATAGTCACCTGAGAGACGGAGGGGGTAGAGAGAGAGAGAGAGAGGGAGAGAGAGAGAGAGATTAGCAAGAAAAAAAACATTTTGCTTTTCAGTGATGAACACTGCCTCCTTGTCAAGTGTGAAGTGCCGAGTTCAGAGAAAGACGTTCTGTCGCGTCACTGTTGTGCTGAAAAATACAATGAAGCCATATTTCTTTAGCGGAGGAGCCTGAGAAAACATTTTCCATAGAGGGGATTAAATCAAAAGTGCATGTGTAGCCGTTTGTATGGAGCACGTTCTCACTGCGATTAGGACCTTATCACAACAAATATGTGTATCAGGAATTCCTACCTGGAAGTTGCGTCGGCATATCTAATCAAAAATATGGTCAGGATTTAGATTTGCAGCTTATGAATTGACTGAATACCCTTTGATAATGCTGCTTAGGCTAAATTCCCAGCTGCTATAATCCATGTGACTATTATCCTATTAAGATATATTCACTGCGTTTCAACTCACACCATCTAATCGCTAACACACAATAAACGCGTCCTTCCACTCGTGTTTGTGTTTTGAATTAGCATTAACAATTAATGACTTCTTGGCAAGGCTAACACAACACGGAGATCGTTGTCTGGCTGGGTCGCAGCTGTACTTGACCCCTCTGCAGTGTACTCACAGAAAACAGCACCGCCGCTGAAGAGATGTCAAGATCACAGCAAAAGTTCAAAGCTTTAATTGCTCGCCAGTAGAATTGAAGCGTGTGTAATATTGCTGATTTTCCAGTTTTGCAGGTAAATGACTGATTTGCCCCGATGTTTATTTACAAGGTCTGGAGGGGCCCCAGCAAAATGAAGAGTAGTTTAATTTCACTAGTATTTCACGGCATTATTCTCACTGCTGTAATCTTCACACCTACAGATTATACGGTTGTGAAATTCTGGACCAAATCATATTTAACAACTAAAATCTCCTCATAATGTGAATCAACCTGCCTTGGACAGCGCTGTGACTTACCACTGAGTCTTGTGATGGTCCAGTTCCTCCTGACGTCCGTGGGCCTGTGGGCCAGCTCGAAGGCAAACGGCCCAGCGTTGGGGTTCAGGTCTCCGTCCACCGCAGTGATGTTGATGGCGTTGGGCTCCGGCTTCTCGCACACCTCCGCCTCCTGGGGGAACACGCGTGGAGCGTTGTCGTTGATATCCAGCAGGAAGATCTGGAGAGTGCCTGTGCCACTTGCTGGAGGCACGCCTAGACGCGACAAAGAGACACATTTGTGAGAATACTGAAGAAAAATCTACCTCTGGATAGGGATGCGTGCTACTGAAACCTTCTTCAACCATTATGCAGTCAACACTAGAAAAGCAAAGCAGAGTTTATTCTCTGCGCCTCGTGCTAAAATAGCGCACTCAAAGCAGCTATTTGCTCTAGTGGGAGAAGACCCATCCAAACTGCATACTGATCTGAGGATCTCATCTCAAATGAGGAGGGAGGAACAGAAAGAGAGAGAGATATCAGAACATGTGCGTAGTGTGTGTGTGTGTTTGTTTGTGGCTGAAGAACGTCTTCCTGATCAAGGACACGGGATGGGAATACTAAAGCAGACAAACAGAGCCCACTGTCGCTCCTCTCAGGCTCCTCTATGTATTCACTGAGCTAAGAGGCTTTTTTACCATTCAGGCCACGCTCAAAGGAGCTAGTCATCCCATCCTGACCCATTAATGCTGAGAAACCTCTTTATTGGGAGAGTTTTTAAGCCTATTGGCCTGAGCTATGCTCCGTAGAACAGGGTAAACCCGAACAGAGGTAAATCCCGCCAGTGCAGGGAGGAGGTGAATATATCCACATGCTGGCTAGTTTTTTGGATTGCTACCACATTAACCTTCAGCTAAGGTGGTCACTGCCAAGTGCCAGGTACAAGGCTGACCTTCAAGCATAGAAGCTGCTTTTGTGCCTGTACAGAAGAGAAATTCTCAACAGATCTGGTGCATTTGTGCACTACTGTCTGACACAAAAGTGCTCAAATTGGTGTGAGGTGGGATCGTAACTTTCAGAAGGTAGGCTTTGAATCTGTTCCTGAATGTTCCAATAATAATGGACTGGACTGGAGTATAAAAGCCTGGCTAAAACACCTAAAACATGCAAAAAAAAAGCATCACAGCAACTCGATGAAGGTAGTTTTGGTTATGTACCGCTGTCTGAAGCCAGGAATGTTGCATTGTACAAACTGTTCTTCACATAAGGCGACTCTCGGTCCAGAATGGCGATTGTTGTAATACGGCCGCTGTTAGGGTCAATCCTCAGCCAGTTGGCTGGATCTGAGAGTTTGGAGTATCTAAGAGAGGAGGAGAAAAGAGAGATTCAACAATAGTTTGTAATCCGTACCATTAATTTAGACTTTATGATGAATTTTCAGTAAGGGATGATGTGCAAGTTCATTTTTATGAACAGTGAGCACCGCCTGAGGAAGATTGTGAGGTTGAAATGTGTTAAATGTTTTGCACCCGTCAATCGGACTCAAACGGTTATTTCCTTTGAAGGTGTCCGACGTTTCGACTAGGCTGTGCTTTTGCGATTATATTCTCTCACTCCTCCTTTTCTTTTCATTAAGTACCTCATGCTTTGTGGCATGAAGCGATCGGGGTCCTGGGCAGTGAAGGTGGTCAGTGTCGACTCAGGCATCATTCCCTCCTCCAATTTAATGAGTTTGGGGTTGGGCTCGAAGTAGGGGCTCTCATTGACATCTATCACCCTGATGGAGACAGTGGCAGTGGACTGGCGAGGAGAATGGATGCCTCGAGCCAGGGGAACCTCATTCTTCGCTTCCACCGTCAGCACATACGTCCTGCTCATCTCGTAGTCAATAGGCTGGAGAACGACAGTAGACAATATAGACAGATTGTGATCGAGACGTCAACATGCTGGATAGAGATGCAAAGTTAATTAAACAGAAGAGAATGAACAGTCGGGGTGTTATTTGCCACACGTAATTCAACACTTAAAACAACACTTGTGAAGATGTGAAAATGGTGAAAGCGCAACAAGAATATTCAAAGCTTTTTGTTGCTGTTGCTGGAAAATCATAGTGAAAGCTCATCAGACAGTATGTCAGAGAATGGGCGAAGTGATGAATTTTGATGTAGGTTTTTTTCAGTATCATGCTCTTTGAGTTGCTCTGTACATCTTATTCTTCCACAAAAATGTGGACTGTGAGACTGTTCGGCCCACTAAGGCAGCACTAACATACCATCCCCTCCAAAAACATTCAAGATATTTGACATAAAATGAATTGCATGAAAACATTCCTGAAATCTTCGCTACCTAACCCACAAAATAAATCACAGATGACTCCATGCACCCAGGTTGATGAGCTCTTAAACTGAGGGGGCAAAGATGAAGGAGTCGTCTGCTAATTCATCATTAGGCTGAGCATACCGAGAGCTTTGTAGTTTGGCTGCAAAATACGCTCAGGCCATATGGTGGAAATGCTGGATCTTAATAGAAAGACAAATACTCAGAGATATCAAGTAAGGGGCTGATCCATGCCCAATCCATGCTGCACGGAAAAATGATTTTACCAAAATTATTGACCTGCAGCACAGCTCAGTATAGCATACATACCATGCAGTGTAGCATATTGACAAGTAGTATCAACTATTCATCTGAAGGATTTGCACCTCATGTATTCAAGGTAAGCATCTCCCAGAGGATACAGGGGCGGAGTTTGGAGGGCCGGCCTTACCTTGACGACGGTTACCAGGCCCTCGTTAGTGGTAGGATCAGTGGGCACAGAGAACCTGCCGGTGGGGTCGCCCCCGGTGATTTTGTAGACGGCGTTCCAGGCTGGAGTGTTGGGCTGGTCCTTGTCAGTCACCGTCAGGTTGGCCACAATGACATTCACCCGGTTCTCAGGCACCTCGCCGAAGAACTGCATGAATAAACCATGAACGCACAGAGCAGCGAGCTGTTAGCGATACTGCTGTGGCAGCAGAAAAATACACCGGGCCCCTGCTTCGGAGCCCGGCAGAACCCATCCCCGGTAAATAGACATCTACGGCAACTTATCATGTCGCCGTGGTCATCTCACTCCCCCGTCCTCCCCCGGTAGCACAACAGCAGCATTAGACATTTCAGTGATTCACAAGCACATTAAGTGCCTCCTTCACTCTAGCAGACGTGCCGTCCCAGTAGTTGCGTGTGTCAACATTTGGAGGGGGATATAACAGCGTACGCATGGCTGGCTACTTGTATGTCTGCATGTCTTTGAAAATGCCGGGCAAGCAGAACTGAGTAAGCGAGCAGAGCTGACGGTTGAGTGCACGGCTGAGGGTCTTTCTGGTGCTTTAGCTGAGATTACCGTGTTGAGGTCTCAGGTGTGAGGTTGTTTCTTACCGTCTCAGCGGTGAACTCTGGCGGGTTGTCATTAATGTCAGTGACTTTGATGAGAGCGGTGGCCGTGTTGGAGAGGCCGTACATGGGGTTGCCCTCCATGTCAGTGGCCTGGATGATCAATGTGTACTGAGGCACTTTCTGGAGGGCAAGGGAAGAGAAAGAATAGCAAAATTAAATCATTGCACACTTTGCATGTGTCTTATAAATATTACAATGACATCATATATATAAATCAGTATGATTATGTTGACCTAACAAGATTCAAATCAGAATTGGCTAGCTTCCTAATTGCGATGACTAATGGTAGCTTTCTAAATAATATGTTCACATTTATTCCCTCTGGGAGAAGGATGTGAGATGTGTGAAACTCACACATCTACTCTGTACACCATCATGACGATAACAAATGACTCCTTTCACATTAAAAGCCACTCAGGTGACAGACCAGTTGCTAGGTAATGAGAATTGGGCAAATTACTTTCACGGTGGCAACTGGCGGACATAAAACAGCGGCCCCAGGGTGGGAGTGATTGAGCAGCCACCTAGCCAGATTGCCCTCACTAGAATTGCACCAACTGGCTGCAGATTTATATATTTATTTTATTCTTTACTTTTTTTTTGTTTTGTTTCTCAGACAGCCATGCCATCCGGTTAAATTAAAGACTGCTAGCATTTTTAGAAAAGAAAGAAACATAAAACATGGGTAAAGCTTCTGCTTCACAGAGGGCCAGACAGAGAGAGGGAGAATGAGAAAAGAGAAACATTTAGCGGCTCAATGATGCATGGTACCACCATGTAAGAGTAAATAGGTGTGAAGCTCCCGAGTCATTTTCTATTGGTCATTTAGAGTTTCATAATCAGCAAAATTCAGTTTGGCTCATTAGTTATGAGACACTTTGGATATTAGCAAAAACACACAAGCTCTGTTTTGTCTTGGTATTTAAAAAATGCATGGCTCATTTATGTAAACAGAGAGAGGGATGTGTTAATATGCATACAGAGCTGCAACAAGCGGCAAAGGAAAGAAGAAATTAAATGTACATAATGGATGGCCGTGCTAATGAGAGTGTGACTTAAATGCCAATGCAATATGAGTTTAAAAGGGCTACATTTAAAAACACCATCTATCCTAGAGAGAGGGGAGGGAAGGGTGTTTAGGGTCTTTAGGGTTTAATCAACAGAAAAAAATCATAGACAAGAAAGTCAGAAAGAAATAAAGAAAGAAAGTAAAATAAAAAGTGAGGGAAACCTCTCGGTCCAGGCCTGCTGCCACTGTGATGATGCCTCCAGTCTTATTGTTGATGGTGAACATATTGGAGGTCGGACTCTCAGGATTCTGAGACAGGATCTTATAACGCAGCATCCCATTAGCTGTTTTGGGGTCATCTTTGTCAACAGATGTTACCGTCATAACAAATGTCCCTAGGGATAGGAAGACAGAGACAAGATGCAACGACTCCACCCATTTTTAAAAAAACACACACACTTTCTGCCTCTCTATCTCTGTCATTTAGCTACAGCTACTGCACTACTCATTGGCAATCACAACACATCAGAAGTGTATTGAATATGGTACATTGAACCAGATTTAAAGCTTTGTGATATACAAGGTACTTGCTCATGATGTTAAAATGGCGGAGATCGAGTCAATACTTAACGGCAGCCAAGTTAACAAACTGGCCTCCCCAGGAATGCCATCAATGCTGTTTGATCTGCTAATAGTATGGTGGCACGTGGAGCTGGAGGCTCAGACTACGGCTGATCTGCTGCTCGTACTGTGTGATGCCGGGCCAAGGCATTGTCTGGGATCTTACCAGGCTTGGAACCCTCAGGGACGGTGCCGTTCCAGATCTGATAGATGAACTCTGGCCTGTTGTCATTCATGTCGATCACATTGATCACAATGTCAATAGGGTTTTCCACCTGGTTGCCGTTCAGGTCCACTGCATGAGCTCTTAGCTGGAGGAGAACATGTAGAAACACATTTGGGTCTATAGTCCTGCTCAAGCAAATCAGGCATTTGCAAACTCACAAGAACAATTATTATCTTAAGTGTGCAGTCAAAGACAAACGAAAACTTAATAAATACTCCCACTAAATTACTGTGACAATAAACCCAATCAAGCACCACTAATAGTCCTCAACTGGATGTAAAAGACCAGACAATAAAGAGTGTCCTCTTCACTGAAACCACTGTGGCAGGAGACAGGGCTGGAGCTCTGCTTTTGTGAAGCGCAAATCTTTGCCACAGCAACTCCCAGATAAAAAAACATATCAGATTGTACTCGGCAAACACACATAAGAGTTAGCCTATTACATAAATACATTGAAATACACTGGTTAATGTGTACTGGTTGAGTTAAAGCAAATGAATGTGTAGGATTGAATGTTAAATACTATGCAGTTTAATGATCAATGACTAAATCAGCCTTTGAAGGAGCTGGAGGTTATCGTAATGTATTTAACATCCACTCCATTCACTCAAAAGCCTAAAATTGAATTCTTTAAATTCTCAGACGGATAAGTCAGATTTCCTGGGAGACCCTCATCATACCCCAGACTGTATAGACTCTGAGGGCTGTTTGGGCGACACATGATCCTTGAGCACATGCCAATTGGCAGCAATGTACAGAACAGCCAGAGAGAATATATTGCTCTTGATAAAGTAGGCTGGAACAACCATTTGCAAAATACAGGAAAACCATTAAAGGGAGTGCCCCTACTCTCCATTTCAAACCAGCAGAGTATTTTCACTATTGTGTCAGACTTACATGGAAGTTGGAGATGTGCTCTCTGTCCAGGGGCTTGTTGACAGACAGCTCTCCAGATATCGGGTTGATGATGAAGATGCCAGTGGGGGGCTGGTCGGCACCAGGGCCCGTCACACTGTATCTCAGAGAGCGGTTTTTGTCATGGTCCGATCGGATCTGTGGGTAAGCAGGGTTAAGCGTTAACGGTAAATTCACTCAAAATAATATAATGAATGTAACACAATATTATCTGAAAGAGAAGAATGATATTCAGATGAGGTAGGTTGTGGTGGCTGCCGGGGTAAAGGAGTGCACATGAAGTGTGTGTGGTTGTTTAAGCAGTCCTGTCTAGAACTAATCTGTCTGGCTGCCTATCCTGTTCACTGTGTAAGCCAAGAGCCTCTGTGCCTACACTCTGTATCCACGCTGAGAAAACAAACTATTTCCTCACCCTAATATCATCCAATAAAGCCCAGACACATCCCGCCTATTATGGCTGGATTAAATATAATACACACAAATGGTATATACAGGACTTAGCACTCAGTCAGGAAGTCAGCTTGTGCTGGAAAAGGATCTACTTCTTAGCTGACATGAGAAGGATTGCTTGTCCTCTGTCAGCCACCCACATCCTGCCATGACCAGGGAATGGTAGCAAAATGAATGGGGCAGAGTGTGTCCTTGAGCCATGATAAAAGGAGTACAATATCTCAACAGGCAACCTGGGAAACATCCCACTGGTGAACACTTTAGACTTCTCTCTTTTTCTAAATAATGCCAGGTCACATTGGTACCGACTGCCCCCAGAAAGGAAAGATAAACAATAATAGACCTGAAAAAGAATCCTGACCTTTAGCAAAGTGCGGTAAATACAGAGCATTTTGTTGAAGACAGAGGTCTGATGTCTGTGGTCCACCGTGTGGGAGCTGGGGGCAATGGGGAGCTACAAGGTTGTCATATCAAGCCGGAAAGCATTTTCTTTGAACTTGCGAGCACTGTGTGAGTGTGAGAGTGTGTATGTGTGTGTGTGAGGGCGTGTGCTATGTCTTACCCGGACAAGCTCCAGTGGGAATGGGCCTCGTGAGTTCTCCGGGACATTGATTGGGGGGATGACCCAGTCTCTCTTCATGCGTTTGAGCTGGCTGTCCGTGTGCCGCGATGGAAACACTATTTCCTTCAAATCCTGGGACAGGACTGGAGGGACAACTTCCTGGACCTGGCAAAGGAAGACGAGATCAGTTCAGGCACTGGATGGTGTATATTGAGTACATACAGAAGGACTTTGATGTGATGATAAAAGGAGACAGACTGCCATTTTTCTGCAAAACCTAATAAACTATCCCAAATGTCATTTAATACCAATTTTAAATGCACGCTCATTCAAAGGATCCATTCTTTTATGACTTTCTTTTGTAGCTTAAAATATCTCCAGTAAAACACGTGATGATATGCCTTTAAGCGAGTGTTTGAAATGCTTTTGTGTGGCTACTGCGGCAGCCCCCCCACCACGAGCACTCGTTTGCTTTAAATGGCAGACCTCTTCTTATGTGCTGATAAAACGCACCCACAGACACACGGGCTTCCATAATGGATCTGCCATCCTCCCTCGGCTGTAATGAATGAGATTTGAAACAAAGGAGGATGGTACCTGCAAGCCAGACACTAAACACCCAGATGGCTCAAATTGCCTATGCCGCTCCAGAGACCGAGGAGACTGAAGTAGTGCCAGAGAAAGTTAAAATAACCTTGAACAAAACGAGGCAAGAAGGCAAACAGAAAAACAATATCTAAAACCTGCCAATGTCAATGAATGACAGCTGTGATTTCAGTGGAATAGTCACGCCCCTTGAAGTCTGTTCCCTACTGTAATTATTAACTGTTGATTGGTTACAAAGTCCTACAAACTACTAGAAAGTTTTCCCGTGGAAACATAGAAATTAATTACCGCTTAGCCACCTTACAACGTGACCCATATCCAACTCTCCCCCTCCTCTAACATCTGGGGAGCTGTCGGAGTGCCTCCACTAATCATGTTTGAAATCTGATTATACTGCTTTCACACATTTGAAATGCAGAGAGGCAGGCAGACAGATAGCGAAGGGGCATGCTTCAGAAATATCTATTACCCTATTAAAATGGGAGCGAGTGAGAGCAGTAATTATTTGCGACCTGTGTCTGGAATGATGAATGGCATAGTGGGTTTGTGCAGCCCAACACACATCTATCTCTGGAGTGCTGGAGGTCTGCACCAGGCTACACTCTCCAAACCCTCTCCATCTTCTGACTAGGAGACTACTTCAGACTCCTAGAGAGTCTTAGGTTGAGTGATGGCCTGCGTGTTTGTGAGAGCGTGTGGGAGGGATTATATATGTGTGTATCTGCTCGCTTATACCACTTTCACACACAAATCCTGGGGTTTGCACGGGTTATGAAATACGGGTATTTCCCGGGTTTATCCCAGGTCGTCGACCATTCAGACAATCACCATATTCCCAGTCACCATATTCCCATCTGTATAGGTCATTGGTAACAGGTCATAGGTATAGGTCACTGCCACGCAAGGCCGAACAAGTAACTGTGTGGTATTGCTGTAGATAATTGAATCTTTTATCGTCCTGGTAATTTCTCGCTTTATTTCTTTTCATTTCCCCACGAATGGACAGAAGTTCTCCGTTCTATCGGTTCATTATTTAAACGGTCCATGGTGAACTGGCTTGCTTGATGTGCCTCTGATCTTAACTAATAAGGTTTTCACCAATTGCATAACCAGCATTCACCCCCCGTTCTATCAGAGTATCTGATAACCCGTGTAGACTCATTCACACCAACGCCTCACACGGGTCATTCACGGGCGAACGGGGGTATTCGAAAATTCCCCTTTAGATTCTGAAATGTTTTCTCCAAACTGAGGTTCCAGTAGACGTGATGATGGTAGCGAGGGACTCTCCCATGCTAATGAGGATATTGTTTGGTTGTCATTGATTAAAATGTTTCCCTGAGGCTGATGCATTCACAGCGCTAATAAAAAAAATCTAATCGCTGATGTGATTAGGAGATGCCTGATGATTCATGACAATAATTGTGCTGGAGAGATAACCGCTCATGACCTCATAAACTTGCAAGATAGGGGAAAGTCAATCCCTGATTTCATTACAAACAAATCAGGGCAAAACCAACTGCTGGCTACAGATGCACATGAAGGTACAGCAGCTGATGGTAGAGTAACAATAACAGCATTTCTATACACATATATGTACATGCTAACCAAGGGGTTAGCGGTTCTGACTACTGTTTAAAAAAAATCTGTAGCGAGCCGATGTTTATCTGTTTGGGACAAGTATGTATTTCGCCTTGACCAAATGACAGCAGTGACTAATGGTATCATTAAAATCACATACCTGCAAGAGTCCCTATAGTAAATGAGTGTCAGTGGCTAACGATGGTGTTTTGCAGAGCCATGGTAAATCATTCCCAGCTAGAAGTTTAATTTCAGCCCAGCAGACCACTGCCCCCGAAGCATTGACAGTAACTAGACATAACTGTCAGCATTAACTTTTAATCTGCACCCACATAAAATACGACATTCACCTTTAATGAGATTATCTGACGCGCTGCTGTACGTTTTGTAAGAGGTAAGAATAAAACCACCGTGGTCTTTGTAAAACAAATATTATTGTATTTAGGGATGTTTATTAAGACATGAGAGGGCCCGTAACCTAAGACCTTAGTGCAATGATTACTATCATATGCACAGGATTGCTTATAACCCTTCAGAGAGGGTCAGAAAGTGGAAGACAGAGAGGAATGTGTGTGTGTGTGTGTGTGTGCGTGCACGTCTGTGGGAATGGGCCTCGTGAACATCATTCCAGTAAGTTTAAAGCAACAGATATTATCTAATTGAGCAGGATCACATAATCCTCTGGCACTGGCAGTTAACACCTCAACAATAACACAGAGCCGCTTTTCATTTCCTGGTTACAAAGCAGCAGGGGCGGGGGGGGGGGGGGGGGGCTAGGGGGGGGGGCGGGGGGCTAGGCGGGACATGTGCGGCGCTTTATTAGTGCACTTCCTCTGATCTACGGCCAACCACAATGTTGATACATGAGCACATGGTCATCCTAACTAATTGCAGATGACTGCACGACGGCAAAGGTTGAAACGGCACTCTGAAGCTGAGACAGATGCTTCCCCTCGACCGAAGCACCGAAAGGGGGCGTGTCCCCCTTTGGATGATGGGGCAATAACCTGGGCAAACACAAGGCGGGCTCGCCGAAATCAACTTTTATGAGGAGCTATTTTGCATCTGCTCTCGCTACCCACTGACCGTGTTGAGTATATGTTTGTGCTCCTCGTAAATTGACACATTACGTTTTAATTAGCGAGCATCCATTCAGTCTCTGGGAACACCTGCTACGATTTAGGGAACGAGTCATCTGTGTGAATGTGCATTGCGGCTAATAAGCGAAAGTTGCTTGACGCGAGGGGGCCAAATTGACTATTCCACCTTTCTACGGCAGCAGCAGCACCAGTCACGTAATCTGCAAACTAGACAAAAAATGTTATAGCAGCGGTCGGGGAGGGGGAACAAACCTGCTGGCCGGGATGCGGAGACGGTGTCAGCCTCACTTGGGTCTCCCATCGCTGCTGTGTGGCGGTGTCCCTGGCCGTGATCACCAATGGCGACGCCCGGAGGCCGAAGAGCTGAAGACTCCTGGCGGCGTAAACCACTCCGTCGGACTCTATCCGGAAGTCAGACGGGTCACTGCATTCAAACAGCAGCAGGCCACCTCGGCCACAGTCCACAAATCTCACTGTAAGAGACCCAGACGGAAATAGGTTTAAGTGGGAGAGGAAAAACTAGACAACAAAACAGTGTTAGGGACAAAGGAGTAGGAAGACATACACACACACACACACACACACACACACACACACACACACACACACACACACACACAGACAAACAGACAGACAGGCAGAAGGTCCACAAAGGTTTTCCAATTCTTCCTCTCGCTCATACATTATTCACTTCGTGCTGTGCCCCAACGGTATTGCTCAAAACAGGTGCAGTGGAGGAGAGAGTTGGAGGGAGAGAAAACTATAAAGAAAAAAGGGAGATGTGCCCCTTAAGGAAAAGCAAAAACCTAAAACGCCATATCGTTCATTTAAAACCTAATATGTCGCTTAGGCTGTGTCTAAATGCACTTTTAACGGTCTGGATGAGAGTTAACATGTATAATATCTCTAATTCCACTAAGATGTGTCTTTTCTTTTTTAGCGTAGGCAGCTGCATGCTAGCGTTGTCCCCGATGACATACGGGGATGCTTTCTGTAGATGGCGACCGATCCTCAGCGCCACAGGAGGCAGAAGCGTGCGTGATGTTTATTTCATCAGTATGTACACACACGATACACAGGGAAACTCTCTCTCTCACACACACACACACACACACACACACACACACACACGCACACAAAGCAGACAGGTGGCTCATGGGGGCTCAAGCACAGAGTCCCAGGGTGGCAGTGGTACAACATTGGTTCACGTTACAGGTGAGTGACAGTACAGGACTGACTGACACACACACACACACACACACACACGCACGCACACGCACACGCACACGCACAACTCAACACCTAAGAGCTTCGTTGTCTGATCCTTTTGTGTGTATACACTTCTCCCCCTCATGTTTACAACATACAAAGCAGCAGAAAGAGATCGGTGAAGTTCCTCCTGACCACAGAGATCACAGCGTTAGATATACGTCTTCTGTAGAGGTTCTTGCTGGTGCCGCTTTGAATTATTAAAGCAGATGTGGAATTACTAAACAAAAGCCTTGAAGGAGGGTACCTAATCTTCCTTTGTGCTGCTACCTTGGGGACGGAGCGATGCCTTCAGAGTATCTACAGTCAGTGCACATTGAGTTCCTCTGGGCCTGAGAAGAGGTGTTATTGTTCATTTTTGGGGTCTAAAGGAACTCAAAAGTTTAACCTCAGGCCCGATGTAGTGGGAAAATGGCACACTCACACACTCTCACACACTCTCACAACATTTCTCAGTGATGACAGGAGTGAATTTAACACTTTTCTTGCTGCTTTTTTTAGGACGCATCTGGCCCCTGCATTGACAAAAAGTAGTCTACCTGTTCCTGATTTTTCACTGAGCACTGAACGACAGAGGGGCTAAAAGCGACGCAGCGGGAAAGGGATGGCAAATCATCCTGCCAACAAAACCTATTATTGAAAAGTGAATAAGGTGAAAGAAAAGAGTGGATGACACAAATACTCAACTTTTAGCAGGCAGGCACTCGCACACAAAATAACATGTTTTCAAAAGCAGAATGCAAGCGCGAGGGAGAGTCAGACAGAGACATAGGGAGAGAGAATCAATAAAAACATGAGCTTGCGGAAAGTTTGAAAATCGACATGCAGTGTGTTCACAATGTATTCATCGTGATGAATGAAAATACAATCTAGCCGTACTTTATCAAAACCCAAACAGAGGGGAACAAATATTCTGTAAGGACCCTGGCTGCATCCCGTTACACCCCGCCGAACGATTTAAACACAACATGAAAACAATATAGCATTGTATACTGGCCCGTTTTATCCGAGGAACTGCCATTCATCGAAATTTTGCACACACGGTTTTTGCCCAAGGTGGTGTAGCACTGTGAGAGAACAAGCCGTTTTAATAATGAAGATATAAGATGACAGGATCTTTCTTCTATACTGGAATACACTTGATATTGACCATCTGCTTCCTGGCTGCTTTTGTTCAACCACCCCTGACCAATTAGTTTTTCTTTTGTCTGTTTGAACCTGGCAAAGCCGACATCAGATGTATGACCTTCACTCTCTGACGGTTTTGCCTTCAAGCCAGCCGTCTGTAAATTCAAAGCCTTCAGGCAATCACCTAGCCAGCTCAAGTCAGCGGATACTCAGACAGAGGTAAAATACAGAGTAAGAGACGGTCAAAACAACTCAGTTCACAATACAGCAGAAGGCAGTCTAAGGATGAAAAGTTTCACAATGTCAGAATCCCCAATGAGGTGCTTGGATGATGATGAAAACATCTACAGTATATGTGTATATTTGTATCTAACTGCATTCTAGTTGAGAAAATAATGTATATGATTCCTGCAGGTATAAGTACAGACAACCTTGAGGCTTGATACCTCAACCTATCAATCAGAGGATGCATGGCCACCCTACAGTCGCTACGAGAGGGTGGGTGTATCCACTGGAGCCTAGATGGAGCCTCTGTTGTGCCTTCCAACAGGGCAGCTTGAAGACGCTTTTTATCGCTTTATAGCTTTTTATCACTTCCACGTTACTTTCATGTTCTTCCAGTCGTTCCACTGTGGCCAGATCCTGACACACTGGTGTATTTTTGGGTGTGCGAGTCAGGATTCTGTCCGAAGGAATGTAACAGTAGCATCAAGCGTGCAGTCATCTCCACCTATCACAAGTAATGTATTAACAGCTCAGCTGGCTTGGTCCAAAATGGCAACGCAGTCAAAAACGTGGCTTCAAAGACAGCCCCCCTTCCTGGCCGCTTAGGATGTAGCCCATGTATATCTATCCCGTTGTATTGCTACATTTGACTGCATATCTTTGTGAATGTGTGTGTAATAGCGCTGGTGCACTTGACTGCAGCGTTTCCCCTGTGAGTCTTTGTAGCCTAAGCCTCTTGTTGAGCTGAGCTCTGGCTCTTTAGCAATGCCTGAGATTTGGCCATGGTAAGACCTCTGGGAGGCCCTTCAGCAGTCAGCCCCCATGGCAATCGTTCCAAAAACTCCCAGCAGGCAGCACTATTTCCAATGATAATGAATGGGGATGTCCAGCATGTGTCTTTCATTTATCACACAGTCTGGAGGCTTATAAAACCACAGCAATGTATAGCGCGGTACTGCTTAAACCCTGGCTGCTGTTATCTATATCTAGATGTATTGGCTCCCCAAGGTAAAGGGCTGAAACAGATCTTGGCTGCCACGCCCTATCAGACATGTCGTCATGGACACAAAGATAAAGGCCTTTGCTTTGGGCAGAAACGCCGATGCAGCAGAGGGGGGCTGTTGGGAGTAAAAAGGGGGAAAAAAAGAAAAACCGGCCTGTCAGCAGAAAGGCCGGTCCAACTAATGCCCTGCACCGGGGCCCAAAATTACCTCCGACTCAATGATCCTATTCACAGCCTGGAAGCCCCCCTCACTGACAAGCAACACAAAAACCCAGGCTAACCTCTCCGAAGTGCCAAAGTGCCTCTCTATTGTCTGCTGCATCACGTGATAACTCTAACTCAGACAGTCACAAATAGTTAGAGGGGGGGAGAGACAGGCAGAGAGAGAGAGAGAGAGAGAGAGAGAGAGGGAGAGAGAGTCATTTAATTTGGAACACAGAATGTGGAAACATATCAAAAGTCCTTATGCGATTGTACAGAGGCAAAGAAAATGTTCCACATTCTCAGCGTGGATGCTTTTCTGCCAAAAACACTGCTTGTCAATGAGCACAGCGAAGCTCCCTCTAATGTGCTGCAAATGTGAAGCCCCTCATGTGAGATCATCATAATATATCATCATTTATCTTTGGGAAGTGAGGTCAGTGACAGTTGAGAAATACTCAGCATAGGTGTTTCATCAGTAGCCGGGGAGAAATGCAAACCCAGGCAAATACCCCAGTGGCAATGCCCTCGGGAAAAATGGTACAACACCCCTGACAAAATGCATTATTCACAAAGGCATGTGACCAGGTTGTGTACAGTGGCCGGCACTGGCGATGAGACAATGCAATATGAAGCAGAGGCTCTAATTGAATGGGCTGTGTGAGACATCCATGCCAGCACCACTGTTTATAAGATCCCGTTAAGCCCCAGTGGAGGTTGCACTCTGGTACCTCAATTCAAATTGCAGTGATATGAAATTCTAATCCAGTTAAAAATTGGGGAGAACCTGCTGAATTAAGGTCAGCATTCTTTAACAGCATACAGACTGTGTGCCTAACCACAAAAATAACCTTCACAGCATATTCTCTAATTGCCCAATTATTGCACAAAAACGCTAAAAGCACATCACACTAATGCTTTTAAAATAGGATAGCTGCATGCTACCCAGTATTATGCAGGCATATGTTATTCTTTTCAACAATACTTGTTTTTTACACTTGTGGTATGAATACATTTTATACAGCTTCAAGGGTAAAAAGTAAACAGCTACTCTTATTCTTTACTTTCACATTATTCAACAAAAATATCCTAATCAAGGATTTTTTTTAATATAGCAATTATGGGTATATTCATGTAGATGTAGATGCTTTAAGTGCAACACTTAACTTTTTTGTAATGTATGTTTTCTAATGGGGAAATAATATATTTAAAACTCTGTGATCCTGCAAAAAATCAAAATGCAGTTCTATTTTTCTCCAATGTTCATAAACGATGTACACGGAACCACTTACAAAACACATTTAAAACTTGACTTGCAGAAAACGTATCATCACGCCAATTTGATAAAATAAGCAAAGCTGGTAGCAAGGCAATCTTGGCACCAAAGGTGATGCCAGGTTCCATTTCTGGATTGAACCACAGACGTGACGTGAAGCTTTTGCATTCTTGTTTGGAGTAAAGAGGGTATTCTTCAGAGAAAGTAAACTGTTTGTAGCTGACGCTTGGATCAGGGAATGTTGGTGCTGCCTTTTGCCAGACTAAGCCCTGGAAGGCACTTTACTAATGCACCGCACTTCAAACGCGCAAAAGAATTCCATGCATTTATAGCTGGGCCTAAAATATGTATGGGATTTGCATGAAGGAAACATGCAGTATTTGTACTCCGTTCAGTGTCTCTGGCAATTAAGAAAACTAAAAAGGAATTGCATCAGAGCATAAACACACTTAACAGGCAGCTGGCTCATTTTCCTAGCTTGATTGCAGTGACCAAGTCCCCTAGCACTCAGCTTGTGTAGTTTATGCGTCGTGTTTGGAGCCATTTTTCCTTCCTGAAACGGCTGCTCCAATTAGAGAGGCATGAAGAGGCACGTTGATATCAACTAACCTGATCACATACACCCATATTGGCATTAACACTGAAAACTTCAGTGGAAATATAGCCACATGAGCTCAGACACTGGGATTTTTTAAGCTCCCTTGATAAACTGGTGAAGGGGAAAAAAAACATTCCACCGTGGATGTGATTCCCTGTTCTTTGTTTTCTTCTTACACTTAGCATGTCTATCACATTAGCACATAGTCATCGGCTCTTCCGGGGTGCAGCCGTTGCATTGAAAGGACAATAACAAGGTAAGCAGACTGACTGCCTACCTCCATTTCCATCGGTGGTGAAGCTTCTCCCTGTTGTATAAAGGTTCTCTGTTCTCACTGAGCAATGGCTAGCCGCGAGGAAATTAGCATTAGCCCTCTCCTCTGGTACCCTCGTGTCTGTACATAAACTACGGGCCTGGTAGGTACCTCGTGGGTTGCGACTGAGCAATGGGTTGCCGGTAGCAATTGGCCCCGGCCATCTCTACTGAACTGGCATTCAGTAAGAGGCTCTCTGTGGGCTGGTAGAGCAGGGGAAGCACAGGGAGATATCAGAATAAGTCTAGGGCCATTGTTGGGTAAATGAAATGATTCTGTGTTTTTCAGTGCAATGACAGCCTAGCGTCGTCTGGATTACTGTGTCACTGGAGCCAAGAGCTGATAAGGCTAAGCTACATCCTTCTGCAGTTATCAGCGCATAGCTACTGGGATTTTGTTCTGTGAGCTATCGAGACGAGCGGCTTGATACGGAGGCTTTAGTGGGGGTATTAAACTGACCACATTACCAGGATGTCAAACACTCTGTAACTCTTTATGATGCCTTTCAGCCGAGCTCTGCGGACCCCGCAGATGCATACAGGTGAAGTTCACTACTCGGTCAAACAGCTCGAATCCTTGGGAGAGACTGACAGAAATAGCCATCTCACAGTATGTTTCACTGTTCTTTTCCCTCCCGAGACCAAAGGAAGATAATGGATACGTATTTTTGAAGAATGAAGGCAGTGTTATTTTTTACTGTAAACCCTGAAGGGGCTAAGTGATAGGTCGGTGTGTCCATATAAAACCAACGTAGCCTCCTCTTCCCAGGATTTGTCTCCAGCGGGCAACGCCCAGTTGGCCGAACCCCTCGGACCTAAATCAACATTATTAGAAATGAGGTGCTGAACTGCATGTCCATAACAGCTGTCCTTTAACCTCACCCTGCCCTCTCATAAAGGTCATAGGTTTTTAATTGGACTCTATCCCCTCTACCCTCATAACCGCTGGCATTGACTGTACTGGCTTTCATGATCGAGGGAGGGAGCACGGGATGGAGACACAGACAAATGAGAACAAAAGAGGGTGGTGGCACGGAAAAGCAATCTGTGTGAGGTTGGAGGCCAGAGGCAGGCCGAGACACTGAGATGCCTTTTCAAAATCAGATTGTGAATAATAAGCCATTTTACATGTCCACATGCATCACTTTTTACTGTACTGTGTATTCCAGAGGCCATTTTCTGGTGACAAGTGCAGTAATACACATTTTGGGAAATGCTCCACCACCTCCTGCATCCATCTCTGTGCCATTGTACTGTTGCAGCGCAATTGCCTCTGAGGCACTTCCAATTGGACACAAGCTAACACATCTCTGGCGGGATAAGAAAATAACCATAAATATGAAGCATCCAAGATTGAACACTTTCTGTTATACGTCTCATGTCATCTTGCAGAAAATATAGAGCTCAAGCATCAAGCGCAGTCAGATTCACACACAAATCCAAATCAATTTTTCAATACGAAAACCACGTCCATTCCATTACTTTTATGTATTGTTATATGTGACATCACCATGAAATACTGTTCCAGTGCCTCAAGTGTTGAACAGTAGTGTGTTAAACACAGGCCTATATAGTGGATGGTTAAATGATGGTATGAAGGTGATTGCTAAAATAATCGTCAATAATCTGTGATAAAGTAGAATATGTCAACCCCTCTCACATGCTCCCCTTTATATATCCTTTATCCTATGTCCGTTACATGTTGTTTTTTGACTCCATCCACAGGTACAGCCTCTAACATTACTCTCAATAGAATTCCAAGAGAAAAGCTTAAAAGAAAAGCAGCCAATAGCTTTATCAGCTGATCACTAGGCCTTCGGTGCCAAGCCGAGGATATTTTCTGAGCAGGCTGGATCACGAGGGCTGGGCACTAAACTGCCTGAGTGCAACCTGTAATGGGGCATTAGTTGGTCCTTTTGATCTCCAAACCACAGCCTCAAAGCTATTTAGTTCATCCCCTTGATCATTTCTATCAAAATACCATCATGAAAAGCAAAGGGAGAAAGAGAGAGCCAATGACCGACTGAGGTCTTTCTCGTGAGTTGCTGTAAGACTTTTTATCAACCGAGCAAAACGGCACCTGACTCTGGCTCGTTGCTCACTGCAGACCTGACTATTCCTGCATTACTTTATGTCAGAAAGAGTTGCAAAAACAGGTAGAGCTCTCCATCCAGTACTGTGGTATTCTGTCTTCCACAGGGGAAATGGTGGATCATTGTCCAAGGGGTTTGATAAAAAACAAAAACACTCAAAGAGCAAAGTGGACGGTCACACTGGACCCAGTTGTATGTGAACATGAAAATGTTTTAGTAAAGGATGGAAATACAGCATGCAAATTCAGAGTGCTTTCAACGGACGTCAAGTCGCACAAAGATATACTGGTGTAACAAGTGCTGCCAGTTTTCTCATTTCTTAGGCAGGACAAAGTAAACATTGGTGTCTTTTTGGCTTGAAAGCTAAAGGTATAGCAGCCTACATTAGACTGTTTATTTGTTTGGTTTTTGTTTGCGTAACACTATTTGACGGAGCGCTCTATTTTTCTATGTTGGCTAGTATCTGACTTGATTAATTTTAGGACACATATGTTGACGTTAGGCCTCGCTGCTTTGAAAAACATTTAAAGTAACACTCGGTGGTGTTGTAAATGTCTTTCGATTACAAAATAGAACTTTAATTAATCATGTCTGATTTCCAATAATGAATCATTTACTCGTAATTCACAACATAATATATGTGGCAGTCGGGGCATGAATGAATACGCTTCAGTGAAGGCAAGAGCCCAGCAGGTTTCCCACCACGCACCATAGCCAGGAGAAAATGTAGCAGGAATTTGGCATCTATGATGATAAAAGCACGCAATTATGACCGGATCACACCCCGGAGATGTAATATATTGTACATAAAATATCATGATATGAAAAAATATGCCAAACCCTTGGTGGCACTCTTATAAATTAGTCCAAACGTTCCTAACCAGTGCTCCTTCAAAGCAAATAACGGTGGAGGCATCTGTAAGCGCTATCAGACATGATATGCATCGGCATCCAATTCAGATTAGCTCTCGGCAGCTTGCTGAGGGTTTTTTTTGCGTGGGAGTGTGGACATGGGTGTTCAGTACATTCGTTCGGTAAGTATGTGAATTTTAAAAATGTGTCTGTTGGCTTGTCAAGAGCCAGATACCGTCCTGAGTGTCAAACCCAGGCCACAGCATCTCACAGCACAGCAAGATGCCTACAGGACAGGTGAGTTTCACGCCGCAAAATCAGTTTGGATGGCGAAGGGCCATTTCGTAGAGACAAATGCCTGGTGAGTGCAGAATGAAATTAAGTGGGTTGTCTCATCATTCATGTTGAGAATTGAAGGATGACGTGCAACATTTTGTGAAGACTTAAATTTGAATATACAAAACCCCTGAGTGCTCCGAAGTTATAAAAAGCCTTTGAGACATGTTGGGAGTTTCAGCATAGAAATGGTAATGAAAGTTGGATCAAGAAATGTAAATTAATAGAGATTTAATTATAGAGAGAATTTATCTTTGCACATGCCAGATTCAACTTAACACAGACACTGACAGAACCTTCCACAGGAGAAAATAAACCACAGTCCCTCGATTTGCACCGGACAAATGCGGTGCTAATGAAAGCGCGAGAAGACAAAGACATTTCCCCGGAGCTTGACCAGCAAGGAAGCTATTCATACGTTATCAATTTTGATAAAATTAACACGGCTGTATATTAGGACGTGATTAAATTCTGACAAATTGTCTAACCTCGTGCACCATTGCTCGACACGCAGTTCATTAATTGCTGCAAGGAGCCAGCTCCAGCCGCTGCAAATAATAACCATCATGCGTGACACGGGTAGGTGGCCTGTAATCATACAGATGTGACATGCCCCACACATTTTTTATGCAGCACAGGCGTAATGCTGTCATACCTACGCCACGTTCTTCAAGTGATTTCTGTCTGGTGGTAAAAATGAGCATCTCGATCGCCTCGCCAATATTTAATTTAAATAGGAAAACACGTTTCAGCGTTTCAATCTAAACCGGAACGGACCAAAAAACACCGCTCTTACAGTTACACAATGGCCTGTGATAGCATGTGATATCCAAGGCAATGCGACAGAAAAAAGATGAATATTCCAATTTACATGCACTAGTTCCCACTATCTGTTTAACGAGCCATATTCACACATTCACAAGAGTCTGGATGACAAGCTGGCCTGTTACAGTGGGTGTGAATAAAACAACATCCAACCTTATATGACGAGTATAAGCTGAAATAAAACTAAAAGCACAAAATAAAAGCCAGTTTCGCATCTATACTTAGAATTCCTTTACCTCTAAGAATTTTTTTTAATTGCACTTTTTTTTTTGTTACCCTCCTCCAAATGCGATCTCCAGCAACAATGAGTCAATACTAATTAGTTAGAAATAAATGGCTAATGAAAAAGGAACGGTTTGTGCAGCCTCTCTACTTTCACATGGCTTCATGCTAGCGCTGGCTTTGCATCGCTCTGTTGTCAATCAACCCCATGCAAATGACTAGCTCAGGTAAAGACTGATATGGTCCACTGCATCCAATTACAAAACTAACCACACACACAAACATGCAGGTCTGTTCTTTCTCTCTCTCACACACACACACACACACACACACGTACAGTTTCCCCTCTGCTCCTCCACATGCTCAAAACAAAACAGAGCAATTTGGGACAGATGCAAAAAAATGAGTGATTTTACACAACATACAGTATCTATAAAAAGACCAATTAACAATCCTCAGAGGGATGTGTTTAATTTTTATGTGGCGATGCACTCACCTACAACATGCGCTAAAAAAGCTGGAGGAAAATGAATGAGGGCACAGAACCAGCCCCTGTGCCTTTATGTCATTACGCATGAAGCAGAGTAGCAGGTTCGGTTCTTGAGGGCAAAGCTAATGGCATTCCTGCACTGTGTCTTTTCCCTGGGAGAAGCCGGGGTGTGGGGGGGAAGAGACCGGGATGCATGTGAATCCTCTTTGGCTACAAAATGAAGTGGCAGACAAAGGAAGGTGAGGCTGACAGCCTCCAGAGAGGACCATTGTACTGTAAGATAGTGGCTGGTTCTGCTTCTCTTTCTAACAGAAGACTGATTTACTGAGTCATTTTCAAATGGACGGGACACACACACACACACACACACACACACACACACACACACACACACACACACTCACACACACACACACACACACACACACACTCATTTATTCTGCCTCACTGTTTATGCCAACCTCTGTAAATTGGCCAAATGGACATTCATGTGCTAATCAGTTTTAAAGCACCAGGCATGGATTCAGAAATTGATTTTCAATTTCACCCAAAAGAATAAGAAAAACTATTAATATGAATATTAAAAATGTAAGCACACTTTTGCTACAAATACATTTCCATGTTTCTTTTTAAAGTTACACAAAACAACAAAGTCATTGTTGTAGGCAGATGCTGTTACAGCTACATGACAAACATTGAAACATGTGAAACATTAACTATCCTAAACTACGAACCTCCCTTTACTCCCTTGCCCTGTGCCACACATTGGAGGACACTGGAAAATCCCTCTTCAAAACCCCTTTAAAAGGCAAACCAAACCAGTAGGCAGAAAAGCGAAAGGCTGCCGAGGCCCTGAGTTTAGCTTACTCTGAAAGGCAGGGGGGGAAGAGAAAACAGAAAAGAAAAGTCCTCAAAACAATGACGCCAAGGAACGAGAGGCTTCTTCAAAGAGAGGGATTAGGGCCGCTGCCAATAGACAGGCTGTGCACATTTGCCACTGCACATTTGAATCAATACATGTCAAATTCCGCTTGAAACACAATTAGCCCGCGCTTTAAGAAAAAGAAAAAAATACACAGACGGAAGATTAAAGGCAAGCGCAGTGTTCCTCTGAAAAGCTTTCAGATTCAACACATACGCAGCTATTCAGACACATGACAGCTTGTTATGTGCTGCTCTGGTTGAAGAAAGCAAACAGAGAGGAAAGCATGCATTTGTGTGAATTCCCAAACGCTGTCTTAATGTGTCAACTGAAGTAATCCCTTTGTACCGTGTTGGTTCCTTGCACTGATAGATATATGTATCGTACTACTAACCTACTTAGACCTGCTTGACCCTCCCCCACACACAGTTGGTGCTCAAAGGAGATGAACTGAGTAAGATGGAATAGAAAAGGGGGGCGGGGGGTGGGAGGGGCAACTGCTGCATGGAGGGTAGTATAACACCCATCTATGCAAAGCAATTAATATCTGTACATCCAGGCTAAATTAATCATATTCTTTTCAAATTGATAGCACGGGCCTTGTGTAATTGCACTGATTGTTTGGTGCAGTCGAGGAATAAAGAAAGCTGTTTTGGATCCTGTCAGTTTGTAGGTTTTAAGAAGTCAAACTGTTTATCTAGGGTAAGAGGGGAAGTTAGTGTAAAGTGAAACAGACATCTCATGTACATGTTGTACATCCCTTTTGCTGTTCTTGTCTTTGATGCAGAAGTTCAGTCTGTGAAGCTCAGTGCAGCATCAATTTGTAAGAGACACACATCTTTCCATTAGGGCTGCTCACTTTCATATGCATGGCTTCTTTTTACTTCTGAGCAGAAGCAATTTGACACAATCCAACCCACTAAATTGACATACTGCATTGGAGGAGTGAGGCTTGCCTTTACATAACGCAGGGGTGAGCAGCGAGCTATTGCTTATTGAAATTGCACAAACAATCTGATCATTTCAAAAAGGCTTTCCACTCCAACATGCAAGTGAAATGGGCCACATTTGATCTTTTTCAAGATGCCTGAGAAATAAACATGCACACATGCAATCAGCAAGGTTGCAACGCATTTTTTACAAGACAAAAATAGGAGATGCTTTTGCTTATGTGAGCAAATTCTGTGTTAGGCATCACTAACAAGGATGGATACAGTCTCACTCGGCCCAGACCTTTCTCCACAGTTTTTAGGAGAAAGGTCTGGCAGAGAACTCGATCATTCTGGCATAGAGGAAAAAATCCCCTGGGCTGTTTGTATTTCTGAAAACCAATCGCCGTCATCCAGGGCGGGGCTTAACTCAATACCCAGCGACAGTTCCAAGTTGGCTAACGAGTGTTTGTTGTTTTGTTTTTTCAAATTTTCCAAAGAATTTATTTCTTTAAGAAAATCCAAATCCTTCTTAAAAGTTTTACATCGTTGTGTTTTAATCACTACCTCTACAGCTAGCTGGCTACAATGTTGTTGTTGCACTACAGCATCGGATTTTGAACAGAAAAGGAAGCAGAAAGGGATGGGAATTCCAGAAAACCAATGAGGAGGCTATGTCGTTTTGCCTGCTTCATGTAGCTCAGGCAAGGATGGAGATAGCAACTGAAGCACAATAAAGGTGCAGTGATGCCCAGTGCAAATGCAGCACCATAATAGGTCAATAATTAGTCCTGGCCACAGACCGGCTCAAGTGAGCATCTCTTCTCACACACAATATTACCACTGGTAGGGAAATAGTGGGGAATCAAGGCTGTATGACTGGGATCTGTGAGAGGGGAGCCCACTTACTCCAATGTAATCAGCTGAACTGAGCGGGTTCAGAGGAGGATCTGTGCAGCTGTGCTTTATTACAGACACAATGAGACCCAGATTAGGGGAACTGGAAGGAGGAGGGAGGGAAGGGAGCATCGGGGGAGGAGGGGAGAGAAAAAAGGGGAAAATGACTCCAAACACATCTGTCCTCAGTTTGTCTTCAGCTGAAACACCAAACCACAAGCATGGTCATGTACAAATCTGTCTCCACTTGGGACGGGCCGCCTGCGGAAATGTTTCCAGACCTTGGGTTTTTTAACGCTGGGGCTCGTGGGAATAGTCTGTGATAGCGATGTTCGACAGGATCGCAGCGACATCCACAATGGTGGCACAAACAAGTGAATGTTCGTGCTCGGGGGCCGGTACATGTGAATGACTATAGACAGCTGCTGGTGATCAGTGTGTCCCGAGGAGGCGATCAGTGGTGTTTCTCTAATCATGACCCTTAATGAAAAATTAACATTTATAGTGACAAGAGACATGCTGCTTTCCCGCTGTTTCTTTTGCTTTGAAATCTGTCATTAAGCAGGGTAATTGTTCTGCAATTATACAACGCTCGCAGCCCAGGCCTGATAGTGCATTTACCCAGTTGTTAAGTGGGCTTTCAGACTTCAAGAATGCCATCAAGCATGATTTCTCCACCTGAGTCACCCGAACGGACCCAGAGAGAGAGAGAGAGAGAGAGAGGTGCTATGTTTGTCAGTGCTCCCCTGTCATTCAGCTTCACTGGTGCCTCTCAGGCAAATAAAGATGCTGGTTCACAGCATGTTATGCCAACAAAAGCAAGATTCACCAGGAAGACATCCCACTGCCATTAGAGCTGGTCTGTGTTTACTGAAAGGCCTTTCTATCCGCCCTTTGAACAGCTCACGCATAAGGAGTGATTAAACATCAAACCGCACTGTTGCACACTAATCCACCATCCAACTCCTCATGTGGCCTTCTTCCTTCACACATGGGGAGGTATCGGGACACAAAACAGAATATTATTCAGGATTAATCCTCCAAAAAGGATGTTGTGATGTGTCTGAAAAGAGGCAGCAAGGCTTCCCTGTATTACAGTTTACTTACAGCAGCTAACCTGAAAACAAAACGCACCTTCAATTTTGATGGATACTGAGTACTGCCTTTCCATTCTTAGGGTAAGGCTGAAGGCGGGGAGATCTAAAGTTGGCAACAACTGCCCGGCAGGCATCTATAACATACGGCAGGCTACAGCGCCGCTTCTATGTTGGAAATAGTTGGAGGATTAAATTGTGCCAGGTGGCGTCCCATTTTCTGCTGAAGTCCCCTGCTAGGCCTCCAGGTATAAGAATAGCAATTCTGGAGACAGGGATTGATCCTATTCTTTAGAGAACGTGAACGGGCAAACAGGAACGATGGGGGTCTGAATTACTTTGACTGTGGCTACTCCTATTACTAAGATTGCTGATCGGCCTCCTCCTCTCGGGCTGGCTCAGGGCATGTCTCCCGACAGTAATCCCGACAGGACTCTTGATTCACCGGACTAGGCACATGGCTTACGTGTGCCCAAGCTCACTGCTTTTGTTGGCTGATAAAAAAAAAAAAAAATCTGCGCTGCGCTACAAGTAATCTTATTTCCTTCCAGTTTTTCTGGACCATGTATGTGAGTGTACTCAGATGCATGCAGGAATCCATGTATGATGATCTGTTGTTAATATCTTCTGTGGCTGGAGTGTGACACCGCTGCTTATTAAGGAATATGAGCTCCTCCGCTACTCTATTTCCTCTAGGACCACCTTGGATAGATCCAAGCAATATACATGGACACTCAAGATGTACGGCCTAATAACTCACATTATATGAATTCAATAACACATGCCTATAGCCCTGCATGGTTGTTGATGGGCGCAGTAAAACAAACTTTAATATCCCAGTGTGTTAGAACCCGCTAATCTTCAGTGCTGCGGGTACCGGGGCTGTAACTCACTGTCCACGGCCACCTCACCTCACCGCCACCGCGCACTGTATTTCTCGCACTAACACTATACGGCTGCGTTGAAGAGGCATCCCTCCAAAAACACAGACACCGTGTCCATAAATAATACATTCAGTTGATAGTTTTACAGTCTTACCGATCCTATGATGTCAGCGCTGCGCCTCTGGACCCCTGAAGCCCTCTCCGCACTTTCTGATTCACCGTCTCCAGTTGTTTTTTCTCAGGAATACACTGTATGACGCTGATCGTTTATGAAGGTTAGCCATCAGCGCGTGACAGCGCGTGGCAGCCGAAGCCGCGGAATTAGTTACCAGAGGTAGAGCTCTGGCAAAGTTGGCAAAGAGTATTTGCAAAAATAATATAGTATGCAGTGCACAGACGGTGTTGGAAAGAGAGAAGAAATCCACCATGAAGAGCTGCTTCACTACATCTATCGAAATGTATTTGCGAACAGTTGACTTCCAGCAGGTGTCAAAGTAAAGACTTGCAAAAATGATGCTGCCTACAACTGTACAGTACTGAGCATTTAAAAATCCAAACTTTTGACTCCATGACGTGTTGCTGCTGGGATATGCGGGCACATTATTATTTAAAACTAAAACTTTGAGGAGGGAAATGTTCAACACATCACGGTGCTAATCGGCCGCAGCATGACAGTATCATGAAAAGGAACAGGTTAACACAGCCTTGCACGTACGCAGACGCATACAATAACCAACAGCTGCCAATCACGCTGAACTAAGGACGTCCTTCTTTTTTCAGAAATACATTTTTCCATTTAAGGACCTCATTGTACCGAGGAGAAGCAACACAACGGCAGAAGAGGAGGTGCACAAAAGACAACTCTGAATACGCGCGGCCATTAAGTCCACCTGTGCGGCTTCCATTACTGAGGTGTCAAATAGAGCACTCTCATATTCATTACGTCTGCACACAAAGGGAGGGCAGACATATGCTTCCAGGGTTTTGGTTAAAGCAAAGAGAGCAAAATGGTAAATTAATGTTAACCTGCTTTCATGGGAGCAGTTCAAGGCTATTGGGTTGCTCAGCGGAGACTACAACCCCTCAGACCAGCGATGGTCAGTAGGGGATATAATCTGGGAAAGGGCGTTGTCCGTGAACCTCAACACGTCGCCCCATCTTGTGTTACAGGTCCCCCCCCCCCCCCACCCATCCTTTATGTACGGGGACAATAACAGCTTTTGGGAGGGAGATCGGCAGGGCCAGGCGGGGGATCTGGTTACCCTTCCCTTCCAGCGCCATAACAACACGGTGGAAGAAGCTCAGTAACGTGACGATAAATTAACGGCGGTTCTCGAGGAACACCGCGCTGTTTAGACGCCTCGGGGGCACACAAAGAAGAGAGAGAGCTTAGCAAACGCTCAAACTCACAAACGCCATAAACACACGCACACACGATCAGAATAAACTCAGTGTGTGAGTGTGTGTGTAGGAAACTGATTGTATCATCCGTGCTCTTTTGTACACTCATTTACATAATGTGGGCGTAGAGGGGTCAAAGGTCGTCCCCATCACAAATCCCTTTGACTGAGGACTCACAATGGGCAGCAGTTGAATGCCTTTAGCCTAGCCGCCAGGGGAGAGCAGCTCCTCCCTCGCTTCAGCGTTCCTCCGTCCACCATATCCCATTATTCACTGGGTTTACCTTTTGAAAAGTATCTTCCAGCCGGCACTGTAACCCCAAGCCAGTCTTTTGCATATCCATTTTCAACCAAGAGTAAGAGGGAGGAGAGCTGCGGAAGAAGGGGGAGGGAAACGAATAACGTTGAATAAAATGTCTCTCGTAAACAAAGAGGAAGAGGAACGGGGTAAAAAGCAGAGCTCCTGCCCATAGCTGTTTGGTAGTATCCTGGTCCAGAGGGGGGAAACCACGGGGCTTCTTTTCAGTTGTCACATTAAAAAGACCCATCCGTCAGACACAAAGCTCAGTGTGATCCCTGCTGACTGGCCAAGAGGGGACACTTTCCACTTGCACTGGCCAAAACCCCTTAACCCAGCTAGTGTAAATAAGATTTCCATTCATTCATTCTCATTATGGCCGGCGTACAAAGGCCATAACATTCCACAGAAGAAGGAAAACAATGAGCATAAAGACGTGGAGGGAGGGAGCATTTCTGCACAGTAACCAAGGGTAACTAAGCAGAGGGTACACCTTTTACCCCCGAACAGCATTCTAAGGACATACTGTCCAAATATGTGTGCCTCGTTAAAAGGTCATTCAGCGCTAGGAGGACAGCGCTGCCAGGCCATTAAATCAGATTCCTCCCTTGAAAAGTACAGTTGTTGTTTTCCGGTTCGGGGACTTGAGCCTCAAAGAGGACTATTGTGCCGGAAGCCTAAAGATTACGTCTGCAGGGCTTCTGTCAGAATATTAGCGGATATCTCAAAGTGTCTGCAGCTGGGATGCTAGCAGATATTGTGTTGCATTCTGAGCTCGATGGGCTGGGCAGGAAGGAGATAACATGACAGCTGTAGCGACCCGGGATACCAGGAGGACCTGGAACCACAAACATTTGCCTTTCTGCCTCGCTGGAATCCACATTAGGAGGTCATCACCGTCGCAGCAACCCCCAGACATGCCCCCTGTGGCAGCTGTGCGTGGGGTTCTGGGCCCAAACACAAACAAGGGATAGGGTGTCCAGAGAGGGACGGGTGCTGCCATGCGTATACGACACTTATGTGACACACTATCCCTAACTGGCTGGAGTTAACAAAATCGTTATTTTACGACAAATAGTTGCATAAAACCAAGAACACATTTGGATTAACTATGTCTGTAGTAAGGAATAAGGGACACACATGAGAGGAGTGGTAACATGAGAAACCCCATTTGCATCATAAATCAATCATGATAACATCACCAGGGCCATGTGATATAACACCCAATAGTGGGATCCTTGATGTTGTCCTTGCATATGTCTCACTCAATCAGTCTGAGGTCCTCTTTGGACGAAACACTCTTGAGTAGACCAGTGGGAGCCAACCCCTTTAAGATCAATGTTACATATGGCACGCACCAAACTGGGAGGGAGTGGCGCCCAAGGGTTAGATTTAAACATGGATAGACAGCTGGTGCCGAGAGCTATGACAGCAGAGAATCTTAGGGAATTCAGCCCCTTTTTTATGGCTGTGGAATTGTGGGCAAACTGTGGAGCTTCTCTGCTAAGAACATTAAAGGGCTTTTATGGGCCTGCTAGCAGAGCCCGGGTCACTTTAATGAGGGACAGTGTCCAGCCCACGTTCCTCTCCTCTTTAACTGCATCCTGCACCGCTGTGGACCCCCAGCCACATCGGGGACATCTGGCCCCTCCATCTACAAACATGGCCCTTAATGGGCAATTACAAACCCCAGGGCCAGGGGGAATACGCTTGGCTTTATGGTTCCAATGTATCCAAACCCAGAATCCTCCGTCCATCACGGCCACATTAGGTTATATGAGACAGGAGGCCCATCAGACCTAATAAGCCTTATCCCTTTCAGAGGATGGCCATTAAACTCCCCCCTAACATGACGGCGCAGCCATCAACTCCCAGTCTAGTGAATTAAACAAATGAATGTCTTCTTCACTGTTACAATTAAAGCATAGAATAACATAAAGCTATGCAGCCCATTAAAGCACTACTCCATCTACCCTCCAGACGGGGGCCGGGACGAACCTAATTATAAGACATTTAAATGGTCGTCATGGAATACAATGTGTGTATGCAATGCTGTACTCTGCATTCAGCGTCTGGTTCGTATTCAGTTTGAATCTATGCCTGCAGACAAGCTTACTCGGAGGAGGGTGAGAGTGACGCAGGTTACACCGAGGCCTTTTGGTTGCCCCTGACAACCCGCAGCTTTTGCCAAGTTGAGCCCTCTTCATTTAAGTTCTCGCTTCTTCTTTTCACATTTCCTCCCTCTTTTTTTTCAGCTGGGGGTCTCCTGCCTTTATTAAGCCCCCTCCCCCCCTTTCATTACAAGCACAACAGTGTTATCCGTGTCAAATCCATTGGAGACAGCCTGGGGAAGTCAATATGGAGCCAATAGATTCTCTGCCTTCGCTGTGCAACTACTTGAGGCTAGAAAGGCCAGCAGAGCTCAAACCATCAAGATCAGCGAAAAACAACCCAAGCGATTCTTTATATTAGGCAAAAACAACATCTTGAAAAAAGCAAAAGAATAAAGAAACTACTTCTTTATACAGTCAGGCAAGATTTATGCAATTAAGTTTGAGAATCCACTTGTGAGTTTGGTGTTACACACATGGCTTCTACATTTTTAAGGTGTTAAGAGAAATGTTCCAGCCAGCCTTTTCTCTTCCTAACAAAGTGATAATAAATGAAAATTCCTGGCGCCCCCCGTGCTTAAAAGAAAGGCTGGACATGCAGTGTGAAAAAAGAGAACGGGACTCTTTTCAGGAGTGCCGGTAAGCCTCAGAGCTCACTGAAAAGAGGATTTTTGTATAAACACGCTAATCTGTGTACTGTATTGAAGTGCTTACCAGGCTGAGCGCAGAGCAAATTCAAATGCAAGGAAAGGCAGAAGAGAACAAAACAATCGCATCTTGAAATACTCTATTCCTCCCACTTAAGTCAAGACACGCAAAAATAAAAGTACTGTAAAACAATTATTCTTAGGAGTGTGAAATGTTAGCACGAGACAGAGGGAAGAAAGGAGACAGAGAAAGAGTAGAAAAAGATCAATTATTTCCCGTGCTTTGTTTTCTAACAGAGTCTTTTTAACAGGTGTCTTTTTTAACAATTAACACCTACCAACAGCCTTTCACCCCCTTTGTCCTGAGCTGCAGGTGTGAGGAGACCGAGGTGTGACCTGATGAAAGCCACACTGCCAGTGAAGTGCCAAACAGTCATTTCCCCTCACTGATAGGTCATACTTTATCAAGCCGAGCCTAGGGAGGTATGTTTAGCCTTTTTAACGGCTAGACCGACGCACAACGTCACCGGCACTAAAAATAAACCATTACCACCTGCACGGCCTACTGGTCGCACATCATCCCAAACAAGTATTCACTGCATGGTAGACACCAAAACAAGCCGCACAGAATACAGCAAGGCATGGAAAGACTAAACGTGGCATCACAGGGGCATGAGTATGAAGCGCCACCTGTGTGCGCTGCGATTTCACCCGGTCTTCCTTCTGCTCACCCAATGGCCGGAACTGTAGAAGTGACAGTGAATACTAACAACGGGAGGCAGTGTCTCCTGGGCCGCCGTACGGCAGGCACGGTGCGGAATCATAAATGAGCGATTTTGACAGAAAACACACAGGCTTACGGAAAAAAAATAAGGTTGAAGGATGAGCAGCGGTGGAGGCAATGAATTTAGAGGTTGGGGGATTTTCGATATGACAGGGGTAGTTATTTGCTGGCAGCAGCAGGCCCTCTACCAACAAAGGGCCTTTCATATTTCCTGTGAACAGAGACAGAGACTCCCATTAATCCCTGAGGGAGGGCTCATCTCAGGCTTCTCCTCCGCACATAAATTACTCTTCTTATGCCCTTCCTCCTATTACTGCTCAGTGTTTACAGCACAGAGAGTAAAGAAAGAAAGTAGAGGAGCCAGCCATACATCTTTAATGTGTTAGGCCACTCTTAAAACAGTTATGTCGGCGCTAACTCATAACACATGTGCCAACATTTGCTTTGCTCCAAGCCACAGCCAGGAAGCTGTGGCAACCCCTCTCTTTATGGTCCCCCCTCTCTCTCTCTCTCTCTCTCCCTCTCTCTCTGGTGTGTTTCTGTCTCTCCTTCTCATATGGGAGGAGTGTGAGAGCTCTGCCCAGCTGTCGCATTTTTGAGCAGATGAAACCCGCTCTGACGGGCAGAGAACATGCCAATCCCCACTTATCCCGCACAGAACGGAGTTTAACAGCGGTGCACAGCTGCCCGCATACACATGCTCAGACCCCCTTGGTGGTCTGGTGCGAGGCATGATAAGCGGCTGAGGAACCATCATCTCGCCCCTGTGCGCCACGCCGAGGACGGATTTGCAAAATGCGGAGGGCCGAGTAAGATAGAGAAGGAAATGGAGGGAGAAAGGAGGAGGAGGAGAGGGGGGGGGGGGGGGGAACTCCTACTTATGTGTGTGCCCGGTGTCTGGACCACCTTATTTCAAACAGACACAAATCGATGGTGGTGCAATCACATTTTCCAAGTTTGCTGCGGACGGACCAATAAATAAAGGCCAGGGCTAATCAGAGGCTGGGATTGGAGGTGGGGGGATAGACTGAGGAGAGGTCAGACGCTGCCTCAGCTGTGGTCCGAGTCGCGTGGAATGCTGTTCCAGCTGTCAACAGGGTCCGGCACCTAATACGGCACACGCCATCCCCCCTTAATGTCTGCCACAGCCCTCCCCCGCTCAGAAGGTCCTGGGCGTGAAGGAGCTGTGCTTTCCTATCACGTCCGTTATATTGTTTTGCTTGTGACATTATACTGATTTAAGCAGTGTGTGACAGGTGGGTGTGGACAAATCATCGTCACGGATTGCTCTGCCAGCCTCAGCGCTCAGGTTATTCATGTAGGCAGTTCTGCTTTAGTACCAGCCCGTGGAACCGTACAGCAGTTTTGTATGATTCAACTATGAATCATGGGTAGTGTGCACAGCTGAAGGCGTGACGCGACAGGACTGCATGGTTTGCGTGTAAATCCGCGGGGTCTAAAATATCAAACACAGAAGTGGATTTTAAATGTGCTCCATCTTGCATTCATCAGACATCAATCACTGGAAAGCCACAGATCTGCACGACACATCAACATGTACTGCAGGACATGGATTTTTTTTTTTTTTCGTGTAGGAGAAAAATGCCAAAAGTCAACGAGGAATTCAACCGAAAATCAGCAGTTGTCAGTTGTAACGTCACATTAATCAACTTTCTGCTCAAATGATCAATCATTCAGCAGATGTATAAGACAACAATGGCCAGTGTTGCCCACTAGAGTCACTCAGCACAGAATAAGGCTGGTAAATGCAACACAATGCCTTGTTTGTGCGATTCTGACCTCAGCTCTCCTAGCCAACGCATTCTTGGTAGGACACAGAGAGAAAACAAGCGTTTCACATTCAAATGGGTTCGCCACAGTTGTCTTTCCACTGCTCATCCAATAAGGTCCTCTTTAAAGGACAAGCTGTATCAGTGTGCGTGTGTGTGTGTGTGTGTGTGTGTGTGTGTGTGTGTTCGAGGGTGTTCGCTCTAAAACAAACGGTCGGTACCAAAATAATAATGCCATGTGAACCAGATGATTTATGTTATTGGCCAGGCGTCCACAACATTTAGAGCCTTTAAAGGACAGGAGTGGAGATTTATCTTTGTGTATGTTAGCCCATCAGCTGGCACCCACTTGTCCATAGTCCCTGCTGGAGGAATGAGCTTTGTGATACGGAGCTTTTGAGGTCCAAAATAGACCTCCCTCCCACGCGTACGCCTGCTACCCACATGCAAAGATAATATTTTTCCATTTGGGATATACATTTTCAATGAATATTCCACCTGAACACACGCAAACGCCTCGGCCCGACACACAGGCAAATGCACTGCATACACACACGGCACACTCAAGACACACACAAACATAAAAAAAAAATATATTTGTCCTTTCACCTCAAACGATACAACAAACACTTGAAAAATTAAGAAGCTAATCTAAATGGATACCGCAGAGGATGGCTAAGCCAGCACCAGTGATTATGTCTCTGTTCTTGCTCTCCAAATGAGGCTACAGCTAAGCCCACTTGTAAAAATCTGAAGTATATGTATGAATCACTGCACAAAGGAACAGCCTAATAAGCTTCCTCTACATTATTAAAAATGTCCTTTAAGTTGGACCTCGCCAGGGACAGCCTCTAATAACAAACACACAGATACGGCACAGCACCATTACTGTTTCTCCCTGTCAATTTGCTTATTTCCACCGGGATGCGATAGCGGTCCTACGTACGAACACCTTAACAATGGATCAGGCTCAGATAAGCTTCCCCAGAGTCAATAGAAATGTTTTTAGTTGAACCCCAGTGGGGACAGAGTGTGATTATAAACACAAGGAGTGAAGCTGGAAAAATAAGATCATAGCATGTCGGTCCAATATAAATGCGTGCCTCCCTTGCCTCCCACCAGGTTTTACAGACTGGGAGCTTTGAGGGAGGACGGGGTTGAAATAACATGTGGTCAATCTCCTCTATCCGTGGCTCTGTTGCTCCCTAGTCCACACAGCATTCTTTACATATTTCATTTAATTCAGATGTTCTGGCCCGTCTCAGTTCTTTTTTCTTTTGTCTTATAGCTACAGACGGACAAATAAATCATGAGCATGAGACCAAACGGAAGATCAAAAGATTTCTGTCTGAAATAAAAACCGCAAAGCCGCTCTAGCACTTTAAATCCTGCTTGCATGAAGACCTTGATCACTGACTTCAAATTCACAAAATGCTTGATAATAATGGCCTCAGGTCCAAGATGAACTACTGTAATATGTTTGTGCTGCAAGTGTTAAACCTTCCATCAGTTGAACGCGCTGCACCCCGATCTCTCTCACAGACACAGGAGAGCATTGTGATTCAGTGTAACTCCTGCTTGTATGTGCTCTCAATTTCTACTTTGGCAGAAGACAATTGGTCAAACAGTGTAAAAAAGTAATGATTTAAATTTCCACTGAAAGGGAACGTCAGGAGAATAAAGTTGCTCCCAGGGTTTGATTCAAAGCCCGGCTCCTTAATAAGCTCAATTCATTTTCCTCTTGGGCCTGACTCCCTCTATCACTAGTGACAGGCGTGAAAGGTCAATAACCTTGGCTCATAGCCCTCATATGGTTAGCAATGCCATAAATTAATGGTTGAGGCCGTTATTCCAAACTCTTCAAGTCAGCCGAAGGAAGCTTATCTTCTACAAAGGTCACAGTGCTAAGAACATTTAGTGTGAGAGTGAAGGGCTGACACAGAATCCATATAAGATTGAGTGTATGGCTGCCTGGTGGACTAAGCCGGGAGGTGGGGGCGGGCGGGGCGCTGAAAAACCACCTGGAACAGCCGTGTTACTGTTGGTTCACAAACAGAGGTGAGATGAAATGAGCACATCGATAGGGACGGTTTAGACATTTCTGTAGAGTTTATTGAACGTGTTAATTCAAGTTGATTAATGACCGCAAGCGTGCTGCTTCTTAGTGGGATGATCTCCACCCACAATTCAGACGCATCTTGCTCACAATGTTCACAATTCACATCAGACAGAATTCAATATGTTATCTACAAAGAAATCAACACACAAAGAAGTCAGCCTCCAAATAACATTTCAACTGTTTTGTCTTTTGTCCACCTCATTGGTGCATATAGCGCCCATACATTATTCTATGCATGCCAGACCCGACATGCACGGGGCACTGAACAGACCTTCAGCTTTTAGCAGTAGTTATTCCCTCCAGTAACCCTAAATCCCCCACCAGCCCCTCTCCTGCTGAGCAGGCAGTGCTACAGGAAATAAAGTGGCGACATGCTGCACGCTCTTTAATGCCTCAGTAAATATCGACAGAGAGAGAGAGAGAGATAATATAAACCCAGACAACGCAGGCTGCAGAGCGTTATGTTGCTCTCTGCTATAGCGTACGCTGAAATGGAGACTAGAAATCGCTGCGGGTCAATCATAATATCCGTGTCGTGATGGCAGGCACTGGTGTCAGCAAGGCCTGGTAACAGTAGATCACTTGGAGTGGGGCAGGTAATACGGTTGGCTACAAACGTTCATCTGATCTCAGCAAATACTTTGGGTTAGGTGTTAGCTTGACATCTAAATTTAAGTAATGAGAGGTTTTTTTTTCCCCCCCCTCCAAAGATATGCTAACAAAGATCAATAACCGTCACCTCACAGGTCCCCGGGATGATATGATCTATCAGTCGTGGATGGTATACAGATACATTCATATCCTGTCTGTCCCTGGGCTCAGACACACAGAGAACTCTTCCGTTCGGGGAAAAAATAAAAATAAAACTGCCACAGGGAAATATCAAAAACACCAGCTCCACAAAACAACCGAGCGTCATCTATCAAAAATATTACCAACACCACTAAAACAGCGCTTCCCACTCACGGCCCCACTCATAAAGCAGCCAAGGTCACCCCAGGAAACAAATTGTTTGGGCACAAAGAATGCTGGATTCAATGCATCAATACTGTCCAGGCATTACTCAATTAAGCCACATCCATCATTCTGTGGAGGCCAAGGGGGCACCTCCATCTTCAGGCACATGTGTGGTGGGGGCGGGGGATGAAAGGGAGTGGCGGTGGGCTGGATAAAAGGGAGGATGCATAAGGAATGTCACGAGATACGACCTCGCGAGTCGACAGAGGCTCGCATCCAGAGAAGCGCTGGTGCGTTGAAATTGAAGCCTCTGCCGGAACATAATAGTTGGCGTGGCCCGCAGGAGGTAGCCGTCTCTTCCCAGGCAGGATATTGGCCTTTGTGACCATGGTTACAGTATCTGGGTCAATTAATGTATCCCAGCTTCAAATTTCTCTTTTGTTGTCAAAGAAAAACAATGCTGTGCCAATTCTGTGTAGCAGCCTCTTGAGCACAGCGTGGTTTTTTTTTTTTTGAAACCCCGAGCTAGTACACTAAAAACACAGGGCTACTTCCGTCTCCCTGAAGCAGTCTCTAAATTTGCTCAAACCGTCTCATTAATATAGAGTATAGAGTATTAGCTTCCCTATTTGACCCTGCAGACAAAGAGGACGCCATTCTGCCTCTGCTGTCTTGCTCACAGCGATGTGAGACAGGTAGTGCTACTGAATCAAACATCTGGGCAGACAAATACCACCCCCACCACCCCCCCCTCTCCTGTCTAAAGCCAACAAAGCTGGAGCTGCGTGTATTCTCTCACGAACAAAAGATCAAACTGGAGGGGAAAGTAGGAGAAACCGAGAGAGGGTTTAATTCCCCTTTACATGCCCGGCGACGTCTCGGGTGAGGGATGCAATGGAAACGTGCGGGCTAGGCTCTCTATACCCTCGGCTAGCTTAACTTAACGTGCAAAAACAAACTGCGGCAGAGAGAGGAGGTGAATCGGACGGCACAGTTGAAAGGGGGTCTGAACATCGCTCGATAAAACACTGCAAACAGGTTTGTAGAGCTGGGATCTGGGCAAGAGTTGTTCACTCTGCTAGCCAAAAAAGGCTAAAGTCCTTTAGAAAAACACACAATTCACTCACACGGTGTTTCAACTATTGTCCGACCATGTGCAAGCTGGCAGTTTCTCGTCCACGTAGTCTGGCGATTCAATGGGGGGGGGGGGGGGGGAAACAACACTAGCCTGGTTATATGGAGGCATGTATGTGGAAAGCCGGGTCAATACCCGCTATTTATACGCAACCTCATTACATGGCGGGGTCATGTTATACACTTTCCAGATTTGTCATTCACGTTAACTAACTAACGCTCATATCTGAAGCGGCGTGCCAGGCGCAGCACGCCACAGTTGCCAAGAGTAATTCCAGCTCCCCCCCCTCTCTCTCTCTCTCTCTCTCACTCACGTCATGACCGAGTGCTTACAGGAAAGGATTGTTTTAGAAAAAATAAATGAATCTCTTCCCTTTTGACAGTCTGGTAGATTGAAGCGCACGAATCCATTTCAAAAAAACCCCCGAGCAGTAGTACGTCAAGGCCGGAGGGGCCCAGGTGTGATCTGGAACCGAATAAACCTATAAAAACCTCCTAACCTTCACATGACTGGGGTGAAGCAGCAAGCACCACGAGAGCCCGTATCCCGACTATGAAATTTTTATTAGCAAATACAGTTACACAACGACGCTGTGGGGGATGAAAAAGAACAATCTACATTTAACCATTTTACAGTCTGATTATAGGGCACGGTCTGAACGCCGGTCCACTTGAACGCTGTATCTTGTGTTGACAGCGGTGGTCTGGGACGCATAGCCAACAGCTGGGGCTTACAGAAGCCTCCGCTGAAGGAGTCCCCTCCACCTCCACCCCCACACCACCACCACACACCACACACCACACACCACCACCACCACCACTGAGAGCTGTCTGGGTTGAACAGGCTAATTATATGCCAAGGACAAACACCCACTCACAGGCACAAAAGACAGGCACCTTAACTACTGCCCAATGTCGGAGTCACATACACTCTCGGGCGCCAATAGCAGGGGGCAGGACATGAGGCTGATACGAGAGATAGGAGCGGAGGCGTTGAGAAGCCAGCCGAGCAATGTCAGCCCTCTACAAAATACTTTATCTGTTTTTAGGCATTTCACAAGTCCCTGTCGGCCTCCCAATGTGGAGGGGCGATATGCAGGCTACCTGGCGAAAAAAGGTCAGACGTAAATAAAATATACCCTCTCTTGTCACACCACCCAGCAAAGCCCTAAAAGCACACCCCCCCCCCCCACCCCCTAAGAATTAGCCGCAGACAGGCGCACTTTCATTAATACTCCAACAACATTATTATTTCATTGTTGTGTTATGGCCTTAGCGCTGCAACGGAGCCATATGATCATAGTGGCCCTACCGCTACTACTACTACACGACTTTGTTGTTATGTTGTAGGCAAAATTTCATCAAAAGTCACGTTCCAAAACCATATACCACCAAGATGCAATCAGCCGGCGCAATATGTGGCGTTTATCTAGGCCACGGTGTTCCCGGGGAAAAAAAAAAAAACAACAGTGACGGCCGATGAAAATTTATAGGGGCTCATAACAATAAAGAATAAAGCAAATTCAACTCCAACCCGCCAGCGATGCTTTAGCTGGGAATTGGAGCGCAGCCTTCATTACAACATATTGATCAGTCCAAACAAAGACCCTGGATTTATTGATCCACTTCCAGAAAAAAAGAGCGAGGAGGAGGGGGGGGCGGGGGGCGGGGGGGCAATGGACTGGTCTCACAAACAAGACTACAGTGGAAGTGCTGCCTTGGCTTAAAAAAAATGAGGACGAGAGGGATTTAGAAGCCCGTCAAATGGAGAAGCGTCGGCATGGGGTTGCACTTGATGTCCCACGATGAGAAAGAGATAAGACAGTATGTGAACCACGCAGCAGTCTCTGTAAAAAAGGAGAGGCACTTCTTAGTGTCTCCTGCTGCTCTGCATTTTCCTCATCTGACTGCACGGCGGCTCCTCTGTGCTTATGGATCTCATCTTAAACAGCGATTTCAATATTAAGGAAGTCGTGTTTGACTATTGAATTATTCAGGACCGGCGCAGACGTCGGCCCTCACCTCATATGCCTCAAAGAGAAAGACCTCAACACACACAGCAAAAGGCTTTAAAGACACTCTTGGTCTAAGGTCATGGGCTTCCAGTGTTACTGTATTAAGACTCGGAGAAACATCTGAAGGTGTTCCAGCCTTCTGTCTCTATTGAATATTTGAAGAAACAACAGAGCTTGTTCATGTTCAAAAAAAGAGAATTCAAATTCGACCAAGTACTGCATACTCCTGAGACAGGGCTTTTGTACAACATGGGCCATAGGGGTGGTTCTCCCTGCCAGTGGAGGACAAAGATAACTTGCATGACTGCCTGTACACCTCAGGTTTAAAACTTGGCTTGACTCTGCTTTTCCCAATGATCGATGATCAACTACGCAGGTCAGGACAACATGTGCTGCGAGGTGCTGAGCATTTGGGGCCTCCCCGGTGAGGGTCAGGACCCCCTTGGCTGGTCTTTCATTCATCTAGAGCTTGCCAGAAAAACCCCCACCATCCTTCTCCCCCCCAACCCCGGAACGGTGAAAAAGGTTGAGTCTGTTGCTGAGCACTTGGCCCAGTTTACAGGAGGGGGGTCGAGCGGGGTCACGTCTGACCAAACACTGGGGCCTCTCCCAAACACATCTGAGAGTGGCCCCAGCTGTACCAAGGACCGTCAGAGCATTGACAGAGTGCAGAGAACCAGATCAACAACATGCACACAGATCAGTCAAAGCAAAACGTAGGGAAAAAGTAATTACACTTAATAACAGATTGATTGAAAATTGTGATATCTGTTGCCCGAGAGCACTTTTTCAGTAGATGTTCTCTTTGCTAATGCTGACACTAATTGTTTCCGCCACATTATGAGACTGGTCAACGGTGACTCCCCTCCCCCGTCTCATCTGTGGAGCCTGCTCACTGGACCTTCTAGATGCGCTGGTATTAAAAGCGCTTCAACCCAAGGTTAGAGCGGACTAACATTCTTCCCTTTCATCACCGGAGCACGCATAATTGTCAAATAAAGAAGTAAAACTGTGGGATGGAAGAAAAGTAGGATAGATGGTTGGGGGAAGGCATGGCAGAATAACAGCATAAGAGAGTGTATTAAGCTCAATTAGGCTTTTGGGCTTTTCATTAACCCAGTTTTGGAGAGGGAAGCCTCTGCTGAATAATGCTCAGACTGACTCACTTTACAACCCTGCTTTAAAGGCCTCATCTCAAAAAAAAAAAAACCGGCACAATGTGTGTCATCTCTCTAAAGCCACACAGAATTCCATTAGACACGCAGGGTCAAACCACCCGCCGCCGCAGCATACCTGAAATCTAACACGACGTAGTTAAATGAGTCCCTTTATCAAGCAACCAAACAAGATGAGAAGAAACACAGCGTGAACGCTTTTAGGATTTTGGACGCATTCTGCAAACGCGGCAGCGTGGAAATGAATAACTATGTTTGGTCGTTTCTCTCCGCTCGCTATCAGGCCTGAGCAAATATTGCAATCTTTAAGGCAAGGTCATACGGGGCCCCCGGAGGGCAGACGGTGGGTAACCTCCTAAGCCTGATGCGGTGCTGCATCTGCAAACAATGAGCTAAACCTCCCTTTATCGATCACCGGAGAGGAGGAGGGCTCATGGATAAATAATTGTCCTCCCTGGCTTCCTTCTCTGCTGCTCTTGCCAACCAACTTTGTCCAAATGCACGCTAACAAACCTATTGAAAATCAATGGGGCATTCACTTGGCCAACTAACAGTTAAAACTCCGGATATGCACCCCCCCCACACACACACACACACAAATGTGATTAAATCTTACAATCAAATAACTATGCCGGCTGCAACTGTCATAATCAAATACCCAGGATGTGCTTAATTTAGGGCTGTTTGCATCTGAATGCCTCCTATTTCCGGGTTGAGCAGCCCTCAGGATGCGTATTCTCTTGATCAATGACAAAGACGAGCTTACAGTCAGATGGAAAGAGATATTTAATAGCCCATCTCCAACCTTGTCGTGCATATCTGGGGGTCAACAGCAATATAGCAAGAGCAACGGAGTCACATTACCGTCACCTTATACATTGTACTGATAGTATTACCCCCGATATTCCAAACGGATCCCGTTTCAAACAAGAACACTACCCAGCCCTGCAGAGAGCTGGTAGCTAACCGCTCGCTAATAGCTTTTCCAAACGAGGACAAGTTGATGCATATTTAAACCAGCTGACTGGATTATTTTTAACATAACAAGGAAATGTTTTCTGCTGCAATCTGCATCGACACTCAGGTGGGTTGAAGAGAGGGAGAGAGAACGACTCCCAACAAGACTCACTCAATCCCCATTCATCCATTATTTAAGGCTTTAGGGTACAATTAAGAAAGATAATGAAATGCAGGGGAGGCATTCTCGCAGTAAAGCATTAGCCGGCTACATGTGGCTAAAGAAGTGCCCTGTTGAAAAGCCCTCCCCCACGGCTCCTGGTCAAAAAAAAAACAATATTTCAAACCAGCGTGGTAAAAGGCAAAGTTGAAAAACTCGGGGGTTTGCTCTCCACATTGTGGGCAGCCTTGTCTTTCAAAACATGCCACAGGAGCCTTTCATTAGAGAATGGAGTTTCATTAACATCATCCCACGCTGCTGAGCCCTGCTGCATTACAATGACACAGGGGTGCCTCTCTGTCAAGGAACCCTCCACAGAGCAACAGCTCACTGGGGGGGGAGGGGAGGGGAGGGGAGGGGAGGGGGGGGAGGGGAAGGCAGAGAAAAAGAGGAGAGGGGGCAGTGTGTGAGTGTGGTGGTGGGGGCAAACAAAAGGGAACCTGATTACCCCCGGTCACGGCTCATCCACAAGCCAACAGAGAGGGAAATCCATCACCTACAGGATCAAACGGAAGCTTGTGCACAAGGTAAGGCCCAGTGAAAGCTCTACCCACCCACCTAAACCCCCCCCCCTCTCTCTCCCTTCACTAGCACTCTCTTCTTTCCTCTCATCATCGCTCCCTCCCCCCTCCAGCCCTCTGACTCACACCAACGGCTGCATGTGAGTTTTAGGCACATACTGTGACATCCAACGCAAGTGAGAATGTTTTCTGGTCCAAATGACATCAAGGCTCTAACCTCTCTAATGGCACACTGGTGATATATTCCAGTTTTTATTACCGTCTGTAGGCCTTAGCACCGTTTCACGGTAGCTGCATCCTCACTTTGCCAATATTAAACTCCAAAGAGGCAGTATTGGTCATGCCTTCTGCAATGTAATGGCTTATTGCAAAAGAAAAATCATTATTTTTCGCTTTCTTGTTTTGCAGCAGGTTATAGGTTGGAAAAACAAAATGAATCAAAGCCCACTACATCTGGATTTCCTACAGAAGGACTATTGGTCTAACAAAACATTTTGAAAGATCCTTAAATTGCTATAAGGGAGAATTACTGCGACTGAGTGGGCTTAGGAGTATAACACTGCATTGCAACTGAACACATACAGTATGGTGTGAAACCAGCAGGGAAATGCCTGAAAACCCTTGAAACCCTGAAAAAGTTCCTTTTTCAAGCAGAAGGAAGCTATGAGACAGAAATAGTTACTGCATTTGTTTAAATACATCATACTAGATAGCCATTTGTGTTATTGCTATGATGAACGTTGCATAAAAAGGAGTATTTATATACACACACGCTGTATGTGATTCATGTCTATTCATTGGAAGAGGAAGTGTCCCTCATGAAACTGGTGACATTTCACTTCAGAACGGGTGACATTTCACATCAGCTTTCCTACTTCTGATGAATGAAGCCAGTAGTTAATATCCACCTCAGGAAAATACAAATTGCAACAACACAAGCAACACAATTTATGACCTAGCACTTAGGTAACAATCTGCTCATGCATTCAAAGAAAGAAAAAAAAACAACAGAAAACTAAGAAAGCAAAATGGACAGAAGCGATATAAAGTTGAACCAGATTTGAGTTGGTTTACAAGCCAAACTACATGACTCGTAAGCCCACACTACTACACCGAAGCTAATTGTTTAAATATGTCAGCCTTGCTCCGATCCTCCCCTCAATGTAACACATGGTGTGAAACCCACACATGCGAATGTTCATGCCCACACACACACACACACACACAGTGAACATACACAGAAGAAGCATGCAGCACAAAGAGAATTTCACCACTCACCGTTGAAAAGGGGCTGTCCTTTCTCCGTCGTATCTGGTACCACTGCGTTGTATACATCTTCAGAGAACCCCGGCCTGCATGGAGGGGTGCCCCTGCCCTCTGCTGCGATCTGAGGTGTTGGGGACGGGATGGGGTGGGGGGGGGGGGGGGAGAGAATGAATCATAAATCAACCCTCAAAAATGCACCCTGATACCCCCGAAACCTCTTGGTCACGTTCTGAAGTCCACACAGTGGTACAAAAGCATCTGTTGTTTGTATAGCAGGCACCGCAATTAGGATAATGAGGCCAAAAGGGTTAAGCATTAGCCGAAAAAGCACGGCTAGGGCAAGAACAAGCTTCATTTGTCCTCCGGAGGGGCCCAGGTCCAAGCTAGGTTTATAGCCAATGCTCCCGGCCGGCCCCTCTGATCACTACACTACTCTGGACAAACACTTCCCTTTGAAGTGCAGGAACAAGGCAATAGTAAAAGTAAATGCTAACAGTCCACTGTTGTGGGAATAAAAACCTTTTGTGCGCGAATGTCTGGATAGCTAAGCACAACCAGTCTGATGTCTCACGGAAATACATGGCTATGACTCTTAATAATGTAAGCGCAAACTGTGTGCTTAAAATGGCAACACTGAGCATATCCGGGAACACTGGGGAAATTGCAAAGAAGCAAATATCCATTGGGAATCATTAGGACCGGGTGTTCAAAAAGCCTGGACTAAGAACGAAAGGAAAGAAAGGCAATCTCTGGAAACGAGATCTTAAAATCAGATCAGTAACATCTTTTTTGGAAAAAGGACCACAAACTATTCTGAAACAGAGATGGACTAGATTCACTACCAGCATGTGCAAATCAGCTCCAACATACAGCGTGGGCATCAGCATGAACCCACCTCCTCCCAGAGCAGAGGCCCAGCCCTGTTTCTTTGCATGCACTCTCAAAAGAATGTAAAACGAGAAGAGTCCCACTGAAAAAGAGCATTGTGGGTCTCCGTGCCACTTGCCATTCTCAATCAGTGGGGTTTAAATGGAAAAGGTTTGGGGGGGGAGTTGGTTTCCAAGCAGGTTAAAACAACGCACAATTGTGAAAAAAAAAATATGACAGCATATAAGCAGATGCAATGTAACAGCCACAGTTTAGATCTTATTTGAAATGCCAAGACTGCTATGAATTTGCTTTTTGTTAAATCAAACACACTGCAGGGATTAAGTCAGGGAAATAAACTAAAAGACCATTTGTAGGAAATGTATTGTTCTTTAACACCTAGTTTCCATCCTTAATCCTTAACATAGTTCCTTCCACTTATATATAACCTTAATAACTACAATATTATAGACTAGTAGACTACTTTCATGATTGTCCATGACTGTTTTTAGAGAAAGACCCCCCCTACGGAAGGCTGTTTAATCATCAAACCAGGGAACGTGTTGAAGCGTTGTAAGCGAAATAGTACCAACCTGAACTAAACGTAAGTACTAGTACTAGGTTAATGTGGGCCTATATCGCTCAACTTCCACACATTTAAACATTAAACGGTGTGAACTCTTTCATTAAGCTACGCCAGTTATTATAAAAAGCGATTCACTGAAATCAAATACGAAGAATTTCTAAATGTTTCCCGTAGTTTTTACAACGCAGCATCTCATCGACGTACAATTTCAAAAAAAAAAAAAACAGTCTACCAACAACGACCCGCTGCCGCCGGAGCCATAAAATCGTGAATTTGGATACCCGGTATATATCGCGTAGGTTGTTTTCTAAACTGCACACTAATGGGATTTTGCCGTGTAAAACTGTTAGCAGGCCGACGGCTGGACGGGCTCGTAACTCAACGGTCGGGCAAGCATCGCCACCGGAACAACAAGCACCCCAACTGTCCGGGGCAACTCCGCCGAAAACCTCGGAAAAGACAAATTTTACCTGCAGTCCTGCCAACAGGGCCAGCAGAAGCAGACCCTTGCCCTCGTGTAGTAAGTACATGGCGACGCCGGCGACTGTGTTAATTTCCCCCCTCGGAATCCGTGATCAAAAAAATATCCGTCTGCCTCAAGTGCGGTTGCGGTGAAGAAAGGTCCCTCTACGACAAAGGCAGCAGCGGCGGCGGCGGCGGCAGCATGAAGCAGCCTCCTCCTCTATCCAGTCTGTCCTCAGTACTGAGCACTGCCTGGTACTGAGGCTGCTGCTCCCTCCCCATCCAGTCCGACACAAACAAAAAAGAGGGCCACTAGGCATTACGCGCCCATCTCACTGTCTCTCCCTACCGGTCACATTATGACAGGCTCCTCTGCCGTGTATTCCCATAAAAAGCACTAAAATGTAGCCACTGGTACTCACTAGTCACTATTCTGCCAGTTACTAGTCGCTATTGTAATTGTACTAGTTGCTATATAATAGAAACTGGTTCCATTTTTTAATAGTCACTTCTTTTTTATTACTAGTAACAAAGCACCAGTACTTATTTTATAGTTACTAGAATTTCATTTTTACTATTCCCTAAAAAGCACTAGTTACTAATACGAGTCCTTATTTTATAGTCACTAGTCACTATTCTGCCAGTAAAACGTCCCTAGTCACTATAAATTAGACACTGGTACTTATTTTTGTGTCACTAGTCGCTGTTCTGCCAGTCAACAGGCTAGTTGTAAGGACTAGTAGTTTTACTAGTAAGTAAAATGTAGGTACTACCACATATTTTTTATTGACTAGTCACTATTCTGCTGGGCACTAGTCACTAAAATGTAGGCAGTACTTATTCTTTAGACACTATAGACAGGCACTAGTCACAAGGTTAGGCAGTAGTACGCATTTTAAGTCGCTAGTCACTACTCTGCCAGTAAAATGGCAGTGTCACTAGTCACCATAGTTGTTACTGTAATTTGGCTTCTATACAATAGATACTAGTTCTAATTTAATTATACTACTATTACTATTATTCATTCATTATTAAACACTAGTTGCTATTCCACTTCACCAGTGAATGTTCCATTGTTACTAGTTTCTCTTGAATAGAGGACTTTCTATAAAGGACTAGTTCTTATTGCATTTGATACTATCAGCCACAGTTAGTTGGTGTCTTCTTTGGAATAAAAACTAGAAGCTATTACAATACTGCTAGTCACTATTTAATAGCTACTAGTAATAGCAGAATAGTGACAAGTAAAGATTGTGTGTATATTTTTCATTTCATTTTCTTGATATGCTACAAACAGAAATGTTCTCTGACTGTCATGGGTTTCAGTTTCAGTCAGGGTTTCAGTCATTCTGGTTTCAGTTAGTTCGTCTCTCAACCTGCATACTGTGTAGACCCTATTGATCATGAGATGGGTGACTTTAGATAATTGTTTACTACGCGCCCGATCTTATGGATTATTAATTGTCAATTGATTGGCGCTTAATGCATACTTAATTATTTTTTTAATGTTTTTTTTCAGAATAGAAGGCTCTCGCTCTCTCTCTCTCTCTCACACACACTTTCTCTCTCTCTCTCTCTCTCTCTCACTCTCTCTCTCTCTCTCTCTCTCTCTCTCTCCCTGTCTCCCTCAGAGCTGTCTAATAGCCCTACTCTGTTTCACAAATGTCCCACTCAGTATGGAATTTTGAATTTTGCATTCTATTCATTCATCTTCACTTAAGCCGAGGATCCGTAAGTAAAGCCTTTTTTCATGTTCCCCTAAAATATGCAATGAATAATTCCCTTACATTATCTTCTCATGTGATGCAGCCTGATGAAGGTTAAATTACCTCAGTTGTGCTGCTGACATTTAATCAACTATCAAGAGATCGCTCTATGGAATAGATCTAATCTACAGCACAGAGACATTTTTAGTTTGGTTAGACTAGAAAACACCTATTCCCTCTCCAAATAATAAACAAGGGCTGACTTTTGCTTCACCTCCTCCTGGGCAATCCAATGTTTTCTAAATTATGGGTGTTTTGAGGTGCAAGGGAGTATGTGATGAGTGCAGCACTGCTCTCCTCCTCCTACAAATCAAAGCATCCGCTCCAGAGAGTCTACTGTAATCCTGAACAAACAGGAGGCACGATCACATCTGCCAGGCTTCAGCATACTCAGGAAGGAAGACAATGGGTTGAATAGTTTTAGAAAGGGCTCACTGAGTTCTCATGATACACAATCTAAATGATGCTCTAATCCTATGAGTGACTGTTATTTTCATCCTCTTCCCATTGGTTTACACAAATGATCATAGTGAATTAGGGACTAACTTTGAAATGAATGCAGCAAAATGAAATGCGACAAGATGAAAATCACCAGTGTATAAAATACTAGCAGCGCTTTGCTACTGCTGGGTTGCACCTCATTCTGCACGATCCATGTCCATGATCATCACAGGGACTTCAACACCTCCTCACTTTCATCTCCATCTCCCCTTCACAAATTAAGTGGATTTAATAGGTGAAATCCATAAGGAATCACCTGGATCCACCTGGTCAGCCTATTTCACGGAAAGAGCCCCAATGCTTTGTCCACTCTGTACAGTTACACTTTTTTTTTTTTTCCCTCTCAAGGGAATAAGATTCACTGTAGAATAGTTCATGTCGCTTGCTGTGACAAAATTGAGCACGAGATCGAGCTAAATGACCAGTTGATAATAATAATCACATCGCATGCCATTTGTTAAGTTTACATAATCTGATCTAATTGAGAGTGGGATCAAAACGCACGAGCACTTATCTTCCATCGCTTATCCTCATCTAGGCAGGGAGATGAGGAGGCGTTACAGGGAATCCAATTATCACTTGGTGCATTCAATTAAGCAATATCGTGTTTCATATTTCAGAAACCATTCGGAGTCCCTGAGATCTATGTGCGCAGCATATTTCTCTTGGGCTATATGCCTGTTTACTATTATGAAATCGGCATGGTTTAAAACATGCAGTCAAAAGAGAAATGTAACGTGTTGTCGTTTGATGGAGCGTCCTGATCAAGGTCTATTGTGAGAGACAACGATGTTTTCATCATGTTTTCGTCATGTGTGAGGCGGCTGTATGGGGCATGTTGGCCATGGTGCTGACACTGCGGTTGACTCTGGTAAGCGCAGGTGTCCGAGGGCTGGTGGACAGCCTTTGATTCGACACATTTTAACCTACACGATTGGAAGTGGCGCTGTGCATTGCAGCGTGGTGGCCTTGACGGCACTGGAAGAAAAATGGACGAGGTCAGCAGCACTTTCACGTCCGCGGCACTTCTTCATGCTGACTTTGTGTTGATACAGGGATATCGCAGTTCACCCTGCGCACACTGGACTGAATAGCTCAGTCATTTCTACTGAGAGGTGAACAAAGAAAATAACGTGCTGCTACATAGATGCATATATCCTCCTTCTGTGAATTCGCTAGACCGCTACTGTAAATCGACAGCGAGGGAGGGACATTTTCAAATGATACTCAGCATCAGCATTCAATTAGTCGAAAAGAATGTCTTCTGTTTTGGTATGAACACATATTTTATTTTGACCCTTCTCAACAGTTTCCTAATTGCCTTGTTAGCGTTGGTAGTCCCACGCATGTCAAAGGTTGCTCTGCAACAAATTAGCGAGTGGAAAGGAGCAACCTAGCGTTCAGAGATGTTATCAATTCCAATCAAGCTTCATTGTTATTCATTCAATAAAAGATCTCTAAGGACCACAGTAATGCTCTGATTATTCTCCTCTCGTGCCAAATCGGCTCATTCAATCTTTTATGCCATTTGAACAATGGAGCCAAATAGAGTTGTGTGTGTGTATGTGTGTACGTGCATGCATGTGTATGTCTCTGTATGGTGTGTATGTGTGTGTGTGTGTCTTGTCTAGCTACAGGGGCTTGTTTGCAGCTTTTCATTGTATTTATTAGCAATATCACTGCATGTCCTTCTCCCCAAGCATAAGGTAATGCATATGTTGCGGGAAAACACATTTTAATAGTTACTTTACTGATAATTGCACGTGAAGCCAAAAGCAATTTCAGAGAAATACATATAGATATCTAATTTCAGCTGGATGTTTTCATTGTAACTCCTTGTGAAAAGACGTGTCATTTGAGCAGCTCAGTGCCACCCCCTTGTCGACAAATAAAGGAAAGATGTTGCTCTGCAGGCTCCGGCAGTTTCTCCCTCATCTCACTCACAGGGCTCACACAAGCGAATGTCTGCCCCAATTTAGGGATTGCAGTTTAAGCTGGGGGCCACATCTGCCTGCTGCGTGCTGGCATGGCACAGAGATCTAATAGCGATTGATTGCCTGATTAAGGCGAATTGTCTTGAACTCCAGAGCAGCCCAAGGAGAGAGGCAAAGCATCTTTAGTGATGCAATAAAAGTGTGGATATTCATTTTTAATGGTACATGTGTCTCAATCAGTTTGTTCACTTGTTGTCATGCCACAAGTTGTTTTGTTTCCAAATGAGTTCTTGTTCATCTGTTCATTGTTCCATCACATACATATCACAACATAAAAAAAACGATGGATCATTGAATTTGTTATATGTAGCATATTATGGCTTATTGGTTATTTAGTTATGGTCTTAAAATGTAATGTGCAAACTATGTAGTCTATGCTAGATGATTTAATTTGTTCTTTTTCTGTTCACTACACAGGGGTGGGTTTCCCGCTAGCGAATGATCTTGAAAACTCGCGACACCTTCACGCACAGTTTCAAGAAAGTTCTTGATCATCACGTGCGTTCCCCAAAGAACGTTGTGATGAAAACACTTCAAGAACTACTTGAAGATCAACTTCAAGAACCCCCATCACTGTAATTCATCACAGGTCGATAAAAGGAGTCATTGATTTGCTGAGCTGAAAGCATGACAAGACATTGAAGAATCATCAATTTTAATTGCATATAGGACTTTATCTTATGGCATGTAGATTTCAAATGTAGGCTAGGCTGCACATATGTTTAAATGCATAAAAAAAATCAGATAGTTTAGGTAAGACTGTCTGCAGTGTTGGATCTCGCCTTCATGTCACCTGCAAAGACATTCTTGAAATCTCACGACTGGTGCCAGGATGTCGTGAGCGAACGAGAGATTTCACGCACTACTAGAGTTACGAATGGTTTCTGGGAAACACTCGTGAAATAAACCAATGTCTTGGAGAACTACTTCAAGATAGCACTACAACACCTTTTGTGAAACCCACCCCAGATTGCTATGACTTATTGTTCCAGAGTAGGATACGAGGAGTGGAAAGCATCTGAACAAGTTCCTATTTCTCTCTCCTTCAACACCAAATGAGAAAATAATAAATGGCTGCTGTTGTTTGTGGTTTCAGAGTGGAACCAGACTTTTTCTTTTTTTCCCAGAGATTTGATCTTCTGTACATTGCAGGTCAGATGATGGAGTGTACACCCACTCACACAAATGCACCCTCATGCACGCACACACACACACACACACACACACACGTTCACACCATGTGCATGGATGCACACAGACACATACACACACAGAAGAACACCATTTAGAATTGCTATCTTTATTTGATCTGTCACATCTTTTTAGTCAACACGACATCATTCGCACTAAACTAGCTTCACTATCACAGCAAATCAAAATGTGCATAACAAAAAAAAAACTATAAAAAAGGAATTACCTTGATGACCTGATGACAAGTATATCTCATCGCAGGGAGATCATCATTTCCAAAGTGATGTCTGATTTTATCCTTAATTGTTCTCACAGGAGTAAACAACGTTGACGAAATCATCATCATTGCTCCCATAGGCTTTTCACACTTGAATATGTTAGCCCAGGGTTAACTTTAACCCTGGGTTATAATAGCCCTGGGTTAACTTATCTCACGTTTCACACTACTTTTCTTTAACCCTGGGCTAACAATTGACCCCGGGTATTCAGTGTTCAGGATTTCACACTGTAAGCTTGTAGACCCCAGGTTAACGTTTAATGCTAATGTTTAACTCCCTGTTACATTCTAACCCCACAACGTTTCACACTATTGTTCTTAGCACCGCATTTCGGGGATAGCACCGCAAAAGCGGTGCTAACCCTGCTTCGTAGCAGGGTTTGTTAACCCAGGGTTAAAAGCGGTGTTCACCCTCTTTCAAAAATGCAAGTGTGAAACGCTGCTTAGCCCAGGGTTAAATGCGTCCTTAACCCAGGGTTAAGAAAGACGTTAGCCCGGGGGTTAAGTGTAGTGTGAAAAGCATACCAGTGTGCAATATCCCCGCCGTATCATTCAAAGTTACATACCTATGCAGCTGTTTGGAACCCGAGTGCATCTCTCCTATGCTTGATATTTGCAGCTTGAATCTATTTCCCCTTATCACTATTGATCTGCAAGAAGACAAGCTGTCTAGCCATGACAGCTTGGCCTGTCTGATTTAGGAGTGACCATCAGCCTGTCTGAACACATGGGCCTGGGATGGATTTATATGGAGGCCTCTGCTGATGATGATCCACTAGCCTGCCTGCCTCTGTCTCACTTTGGGCTTTCTTATGAAGAGCTTAATTTTGGAGGCGTTCAGGGAAAAAAATAATCACAGAGGTAATGAGATTAGAACTTCCTTCAATAAACGTTGTTGGTTTTTTTTGTTGTTGTCTTAACGTTTTCAGTTGGGATAGTTAATTTTCACATTTATTAGCTTGCTTTCACAGAAATAGTGCAGAACCCTGATTGCAAATACATTGTTTTGATAATTACTGTGGGCTTATTTTCTCTGAGTTTGGAAGAGAGGGTGATAAATATGATGAAAGACATCCAAGGCACCTTATTACTGTGTCAAAAATAGGTTTCCTTTATTCTAGTAGTATTCTATATTAACTAAAACAGTACGTTTAACTAATGTAGATGGACGCGCTCAAGCTTTTTAGATCAGACCGCATTATTGACTTGACACACACTATATATTAATCACGTACTTAATCATATGATCTTATTCAATTGAAATTGCCATAGTACCTATTCCAACACACGTTCCTGTGGGTATTAATATCTATTTTTTTTCCTTCCTGTCAAAATGAACAGGATTATTATCCAGTGCATAATGTTATTCTCATCAACCCATTTTCCTTTCATTAATTCAAAAATTAAAAAAACTAATTTTCCAATTGAATCACACATTTGCTGAGAAGAATAAACACCAAAGTAATGATCTTCATGTCATACCGTGCATATAAAGTGCATTACTGCTGTATTTAGTCACCCTGTCTGCATTGCACCCAGAATTTCAAACCTTAACATTCATGAAAGCACCTCCCTTTGCCTTGTCTTCAGTCTCAGTAATTAGTACAGCAATGTCCTGGTTATCAAGAAACATGAGATACGTGATTCAAAAAACAAAGAAGGATTATGTGTAATAAATATATTGCTCTCTTTCAAGTTGTTACCCTCATTTCTGTAGCGGTGTGTCGGATAGACAAAGGTTTTAACTGCTAAAGTAGAAGCAGGGTTCAGACGACTTGGAGGGGCATATGCGGCCAAAGCAGCAGATGTTAGCGCCAGGTTGCTCTGAGCAAAGGGTGCCTCATTTGGCTCGCTCAGGAGGTGATCATGAGACATATTGCCTTTACTCTCACCCTCCTTGTGGACACATGACTGCATTCTTTATCCCTTGGGGAATTCTGCAAGATTGTGATATCAAAGGGTCAGCAGGAAGCAGCGAACATCTGAATTCTTAAGAGTATTTCTTATTTTTCACATTGGTTGTTTTGGAAATTCCAAACTCCCTTTTGACTGTAATATCAGATGCTGTTCATAATCTGCAGAGTTGATTTTGTTAAACTAAAGCAGGATGATACATAGTGATACATACACAAACATCCCATATTCCTCCCACACACTCCACCCACAAAACATGTGTGAATCAGTCTCTAGAGATGGTTTCGTCAATGTGGTTTGTTAATATCACAGGTTGCACTGTTTTTAGAGTATATAATATAGTGCTGTCTCAAATGAGTTGACAGGTCGGTGAGAGGTTTTATTAAATCTCAGGTACTTTCACAAAACGCTGCTCAGCGGGAAAAGGATGAGGATCAGTTTTAGTCCAAGTCTGATTTTTTTATTTTTTTATTTTTTTAGCAATTCCTCTCTCACCTTGGCTTTTCTTGGTGTCTAATTGGGTTTCATTGATTTATCCTCCATGATGCTGGCTTGGCTGAGCCTCTGCTGACCCTGCAGAAAAACATCAGCCAGGCCCGCCTCGCAGCACTCTTCCTGCTCCACTCCTCCCAACACTCCCTATACAATGAGCTGTGAATGATTGTGTCAGAGAGCTGGAACTGAGTCAACCTGCCTCTCCGGTAGCCCTCGCAACAGAGCAGTAGATTAGCGTCTCACTGAAACAACAAGAGGCTCTAGGGGTGGTGTCTATACCCGCTGTTCAGGGACTGCTGTCCGGGTGTAGCGGGAGAGAGCAAGGGGGCCAATTGGCTGGTGTCATGAGGCCCGGGGACACAGCCACTCATCTGTGCCCGAGCAACCATGTGTCACCTTGAGCTCTCCAGAGGAGGTGTCCGGACACAAACCTGCTGGGCCAGGCGGGGCGTGAAGAAAGAGGGAGGACGAAGGGAGAGGAAGTAGAGCTGGCTCTCCAGCTCTCCATATGTGACAACTGTGACTCAGTAGCTGAGAGAAAGCTAGGCAATAACCTGAAGGAGATCCAAGCTGAGAGTGGAAGATAAAAAAAAAACACTCGCCTATTCATTTCGTGCATACAGCAATAGAGAAAAGAAAAGGATATCATACAGACAGAGCTTTGATACTGACTGTGTCCTCGTTTCCTCCTCTCTGCTCCTGTCCCCCCTCTGCCATGCATTATAAACGGTTGATTATGACAGCCACAGCTCCTCAGGTGTGCAGTATGCTAGATTTGTTATTCAGCTCACAGGCATTGCTATCCTTCCCTCTTGCCACCTGCACACACACACGCACACACACACACACACACATTGCTCACAGCTGCTGTGTCAGCGGGACTCTAGGGCCAGAGAGGAGGAGGATATTACATGAATCAGCTTCACACAACTGTTGTCCTCATAGTGCTGTGATCCAACATCGCAATATAAATTGTGCTTGTATTGCTTGATTAAGATTTTCATAGACTACCGATGTTAGCATGACCTTAGATTTGTTTAATTTGTAACACATTGGCAAGATGGCCCCATTTTTTTGTTTGGTGGTGTATTTTTTTCGCATGGACAACTGGCTAAATATTGACAAAGTGATGTCAAGTAGAGAAATTTCCAGAGCAGCTGCAATGGACTTTGATAGTAGACAATTTCCCAGCTCTCTAAAACATCAATAGGCAAATGTCAGGTTTTGGTATCAGTCCCTCAGAATCACATATCAAGGGCTTCTTTCTAGACCCACCATTTTGCACACCAATGTTTCACCAATCATAGGGCGAAGAGGCAGAGAAGCCAATTTCTCCACGGACAGTAACCTGATTAGACCATAATGTAATAGAGCCATTTGCATTTTGAGAAAGGGGTGCGGCCGCAAACATAGACATGCCCCAACGTTCACAGACTAGTTGACTAGCTGGCTATCTAGCTATTCATTTGCCCACATGCCCACCTTTGGTTGAAAGCAACTAGTTCACGCCCTTTCTCTGGGGCGTGTCAAAAGTAATTCTGGGAAACGTAGGAAATCACGTACTTCTACTTTGAATTTGAAGTAGAAGTAGGCAAAGTGGATACACCAAAAAAAGTAAATTAAAACACTTCATCACAAAATCACTCCCGGGTCGCACTGAACATCACAAACTGATGATACCTAGGAGTGTAAGAGGATCTGAGGGAGGATTTTTCTTTGCTGGTTTGCCTTCTCCTCACTTGTGTGTGAATATAACACTGAGGATCTGATCCTGCAGCACTCATCATCTTGCTCCCTTTTCCCTTTAGCACTTACAGTGTTACAGTATTGGCTCGAGCCTTGGAAATGAAAGAGCAGGGGAAAAAAAAAAAGGCTCTGTAAAACAATCAGGGTGAGTGGTATTTATTTCGGGGCATGTATAGCAAAAAAGTAAGATTCCTGAGGTGTTGATTTTGAAAAGTCTCCTCACATGGCGTTTCTCGAAGTGCCAGTGTTGTTTCTGCAGAGCTCGTGGCTCAGCCCTCTAATTTGCTCCAGCTTTGGCTCCACTCTACCATGTAAATGCAATCAAGTTGCTGACAAAGTATTTCTTTTGGCAGAGCTGCCGTCTGCCTTCTCCATTAAAAAAAGAAAGAAATAAAGAAATAAGTAAAATGGGGAAATGATCTAAAAATAGAAACATTAATCACTTTGCCAGGGCTTCGCCGTGGGAAGCAGTAACTTGCGCAGGGTTACGACTTCACCTTTTAAAAGTCACATCGATTTCATTGAGCAGTTGGTTATATTCGTGTTTCTATATATGTCAGGAATATTTTTAACCTAATGTAACTTGACAAGGTTAATTTTGCGAGGCCCAGTATACAGTAAGACAGATTGCTGACCTTTTGACATACAGATTTATAGTCAACTTTTAATTAGGTTTCACGCTCATTTCATTACTTTGCTTTTCTAAGGCAGGCAGATAAAAAAGCAGATATATTAGATGTGATCTAACCTGAGTAGGTTAACAGAGCGTTGCTCCACCCACATTAAGACGGATTACCCAACCATACACACAAAGGTTACATCAACCTTCAATTAATGCCTCTCCAGCTGTATTTATTCATGCCTTTCTTCACGTTTCTCACACTACCCAGAGAACAGTACTGTCGATGTTGGTAAAATGATGGCTAGGTCAAGAGCCCAAAAGTTAACGCCCTTGTACATAATTTAGTCTGTTTCCTTGAGTGTCATAAAATCATAAATGCATCATTAGGTCCTCATTTCAGCTCTGCCTTGGGGGCAAAATAGGACAGACGTCACCTTGATGGGAGGTTGCTGGTACAAGGATTTAGATACATGGGTCTGTAGTACCTGCAGTAGGAATCAGTGATGTACAGGGATGATTTCTACGATTTGAAATATGTTAAATATTAAATAAAATAAAATACAATAAAAATATAATAAATAATAAAATGACTGTGCAAAGAAAACGTTGGAAGGGTTTGCATTTCAAATTGACACATTAAATCCGGGAGGAAATGCCTCAAATGTGTAGAGGAAATGTAGACATTATGTAAAGGATGTGACCAGCTGTCTGTCTGGGCCATGGGCACTCTGGCTTACTCAACAGCGATGAACCTTCGGGACTCTGAGCATCTGTTGGTGGGAATGCCAGGGCTCAGACCTCTTAAAATCAGACTGAAATGGATACTGACAGAGAAGCTCTTATGAATGTCATGGATTCCTGACTGCAATGACAGATTGTATAGTGGGTATAGTTTAGGATTCTGGTGACAAAGTGTCATCTTGCATTAGCTTGGTGAAGATAGGCGGATCGGGCTAAACAAGGTGGCAGTGAGGTGGAGAAAGGCAGTCAGCAGACGAGACTGTTCGCTGTAATAGGTCACCGCTATTCAAGAAACAGCCAGCGAGTCCAGGCCATTTTTAGGTTTCACGGTTTCACACGCAGATCTTTCATTTCAATATTGGCATCTTCAGTTTCTTTAGATAGACATGTACAAACACATAAGCACCACTGGGAGCACCTAGCACAGCGTGCTCCTGCGTTATATAGCAACAATAAGATCAAAGCTATAAGCTCCTCTGCTTATCAAACCTCATCCACAATATTAACTTGGAACGAGGCTCTGACATCCATTCTCCCCCCTGGCGTCTACTTGTCATGTTGGATACCACGCAGTACAGTGGTAGGGTGGAGAACGACCTCAGATGAGATTTACCGCTTTACATACATTACATACATTACCAGTATTTTATTGGATTCAATGCTTTACATCAAAGGCATGTTCATTTTGATGCTTGATCGCATTCAAATATTTTTCAAGGCCTTTTTCTGATTTATTGTTGAAGATGGATGCCTCTTAGTCTGACAGGCAGAGCAGAGCAGCAACTCTGTGCCTCCCTGTCATCATCTAGGCCTGCCAAAGCTCTGAGCCAACCAGCTGGACAGCTTTATTGTCCTTTACCAACCTTCAATGGGAGTTTTGATGAAATTAGCCGAAAAACGTGGCTGAAGATGTGCAGCATGTCCACATCTATTGCCAAAAGACATTCCTCCTCACGTGTTACACTCTGCTTTGGTGTATTAGTGTGTCTCTTCTGTTTATAAACCACATCAGACATTTGAGATGTGTTCTAGCATATAAGCATTCAACCCTGGAGCTGGGAAGAAAATGTAGAAAACTGTTAATAGGATGCTGAAAATTGTCCCTTGCAACACCATGATGTTAATTCAATTTCTATCTCCATTTTAAGATTTGACAATCTGACACGTGAATATCTCCCTGCATGCAAAATAGGAAAAATGTCTTATCTGATAATGGCTAATTCGATTTCATATGTGAATACTGACATGTTTAACAGAATTCTCCTACCAGCGTCCTTCATGGACCATCTTCATATTTATGATCCCCATTGATCCTGCCAGCAGAGTTGAGACATCTTGCTCTATGTGTATTGGAACAGACCTTCTCAATAATTTCAAAAAATAATTCCCTGTCTCGATAGATCTATTGATGCTCAGCTTTAGGGCAGCTTTCTTTCCAATGAAGACTGAATTCAGTTTTTCAGTTGCAGACCAGGCTCTTTGTGAAACGGCTGAGGCAGGCTTTAGAGATGTATTAGCAAATATGCAGTGGCATTAAAACGGATAAATGCTGTGCAGTCAGAAAGACAAAGCCCAGTTCTAGCAGCATATACTTGATTTAACAGAGAGGATTCGCCATGGTCATGGTGGGTTAGCTTCTTCTTAGTGAACTATACCATTAAAATCAATGTTAGTCAAGATGTCAAGCCTTGCTTAATAAGATTTTATTCTGTTTTATGCTTTAAAGTCCTGAAATGCACACAAATTATTGCGCAAATTCTGCCTCTAATCTTAACTCAACCAGCATTTGATGGAAAGTTAAAACGCAAATCATCTTCTACAGCCACATCCCTGAGCAGAAGGTTGTCAGGACATATGAGGCAAATTGATAAATTAGTTGTCAGCGCTATTGATTCGTCGGCATCTCTGCAATCCTCAACCCACACCGAAAGTCCACACACCTCACAATTCACATATTACTCACAAACAAAAAATTATTCTGGCCTTGTTTTCAGCAGGAGGAGGATTTCAGGCTGCGGTAAGAATGACAAACTAGGTTTCCACTTTTCTTTTTGTTTTACCAAATGAATGTATCCCTGTTGGTAGAAATGTGGCTGAGGTGCTGATGGTCGTGTCCTCTCCGAGCATGCTAAGGTCCGTGGCTGTTTTGTTTTGCTCCTACCTACTGCTCTGTTAAATGGGATGTCACTAATGCTGCCACACTAACAAATTGACTGGTGGCTTGCCTACTGCTGTTGCAACCAACATCATTGCTTTCAATAATCACCCCTGATTTGCTAATGGACCTCTATTATTGAGGCTCTCCATATTAGTGTGAGGCAAATAATGTGTCATCAGATGGAGACATGATTAAATTGAAAGGCTCACACCTGATTTGCTTGATCAAGTTAACTGTGTTTATTTGATGAAAAGGTGTCTTGCAAGTATAGGTTGCTTGGATACTGTAATGTAATTCAACCTACTTTGGTGAAGGTTAGGGTAAAGGTAAGGTTTTGGTCATGGTTGAATATGAAGTTCACATCATAAAACTTTTGTTTTGTGCATAAAACTGGTTGGAACTGCTTTGAACTTGAGTCAAAGGCAAGTGTATGCACCACTGACCAATACACATATCCATCACAGACAAGTGTAATTCATTAAACGCCTGCACTATGACATGGAGTTTCCTGTCAGGAAGCATCTTCATTTATGCCAATCTCAAGTTATTTACAATGGACATGTTTTTTGTACTTACATCAACATACAATTAGGATCCATCCAACTCTCTCTCTGGCTGCTGCATCACCTCACCACCTGCTGTACTCAGCCTGACATGAGGTGGAAAGTTCATAGCCATTTTACCTTCCAGATAATAATCCTTTATGCTATTATACAGATACTGTTTCAACAACCTAGCCACAAATTACAGTCAAGTTAAGGGTAGTGCTACTGCCCGTCCATTTGTCATGTAGCTCTGTCTAGCTAATGTTAGCTAGCTGATGCTACTTTCCCCCCCCTTATGTTCATCCATGCAATAAGGGTGCAGTGCTCTGTTACTGATCCCTACTGATCCCCCACCTGAGCAATATTCTTTCAGGGGCCCCTGAATTCATAGGTACGGTCCTGCTCTCTTACGATACATTCATGTTGCTGCTTAACGCTAGGAAAATTAAACAAGGTGACAATTGAAATCATTGCTCTATATACATACATTTTTCTCCTGTAGTCCTATTTCCTTCATTTCAGGAGAACATGTGCTCATAAACAAAATGTCCCTATAGAGCCCTGGTTATTGATATTATTGATCAAATCATTTATATCTTTCTGATCAGTAGTTTACTCGCAATTTGAATGTTTAATGGAAATATATTTCCATGTATGTCAAATGTCCTCATTCAATTCAAAAATGATGTTTAAATATAACTTACAATAACAATCTGATTGTATTGTAGGAGAGTGTTGATGTGTCAAAATTCCAGGGTTGCTTTTTTAAGTCTGTGTTCCTACAGAGACACATTGTGCATGCACAGGATTTGAATCTACGATGTCCTCACATTGACCTGGTTGCAGAGATAGTGATGCAAGCAGCATAGGCAGGTTGGGGTATGTGAGGTGTGATAGGGTCATGTCTCTTGTGGGCCGTTGTGAACCTCTTACACCAGTGCTTTTAAGGCAACAGCTAATCTCAGGCTAAATCACATTGGCTTTACTACACAACAGACCTGCGAGAGACTGCGTTTCCCACTCTTGGTCAACATACAATATATCATTTAGGACTGGACTTCAAAAGCCCCATTAGAATTCAACCAATTAAACTTTGAAACATGGCAACACCAACAACATTTTCCATTCACCTTTGTCTCGAATGAGAACTTGAAATGCCTTTCACACTTCACTGTAGTGAAAAGGGGAATGAAATTGTAAAAGTGCAGATAAGGGCATACCTTTGCAGCATGTGTTTACACTGTTCTGTAGTTCCTGTATTCACAAGCTCCAGATTTCAATATTTGATATAAATTCCCTGAAACGGTGGAACTTCTGAGCATAATGAAACAAACAGGTCTGAAGTAATCTCAGTCAGATAAGCTAAATAAATACTGCACACATTCTACCCTCTCTGCCCTGACTTTTGTTGAGGTTTCACTCGAACTCTGGCTGAAACTACTTCGGTGACATATGAGACTTTACCATGGTGCTGGCAACCCGTCAGTTTCGCTCTATGCCAACACCCCGAGACAGGCCTTGCCCTGGGTGCCTTTACTGGGCACCAGGGAGGAGAGTTGGACCCGAGTATTGGCAGTGACGCATTCTCCCTAATCTGGCCCTGCTCCCGCTAGCAGTCACGTGGGTTTGAGCTCAGCTTGATGACAGTGGGGAAGTACGAGCAAAATAAACAGGGAGTCAAAGTACAGTTTTAGAATTGTTTAGTGAGTAATGACATGGTGGGTTATTTATATAACCCAGAATATAGTATTTAGCACCCTTTAGGCCTCTTCTTCTTTGTCTTTCAATGTTTTTTTAACAAAAAAAAGAAAGATAGTGACACCTCAGAGGTTAGCATAGTCAATTTATGTGTAAAGTGTAAGACTATAGTGATGAATCAGCAGAAAATGGGTGAAAAATATCTCAACAATGGAAAAAGATTCAACGGTGGTCTGAGGATTTAATTCATATCAAGGCAATAATGACACAGAACTCATAGCACACATGTCAAAAAAGATGGATTATTGTTCTTAACACCAAGGCAGCTGATAGTGACAGAATAGTAGCGTCTCTAAGTGTTTTCAATTCAACTCTTATGAAAATGCCTGACTTCAATTCTCACACAAGACGTTACTCAACACTCATTACACTCAAAAACAGCAAAACAGCTAGAGAAAGCCTAATGAACAAATCAGTGGGTGTTGGCCATCAGTAGGAGACGTATTCAACTTCATTCCTCGTTGCATATAATGAGTATAGCTTATTCAAGAAGTATTTTTCTGATGCCTAAATTTAGTTGAGCATTATTATCATCAAAGCTGTTCTGACAGGAGAAACAAACACAGGAGGCTGATGGAAGAAAAGGACTTGTTAAACAGAAAAACAAAGTGTCTTTTGGTGCCAAACTGTCACTGAGCTCTACTGATAAAGGTGTTATGCAAAATATGTTCTCAAACTGAAATGGCGTGGATAGCGGTGCTGTTGTCACATGCAATGACAGCTGGGATCTAGAGGGAGCTATCATGAAAAGGATAATTGTCGTATACCTGACATGGCAAGTCTAGTCACCTAATTTCCTAATGGACGGAAGTGAGTATTCAATTACACTTGTATGTTTAGAGAAAAAAATGGCTACGTGCCCCTCCTCTCCAAAGCAATGAACAACAACCCTAAAAAACACAAAACTATAAAGCAGATTTTAGTTTCATCGCCGAGGAGGAGCTGGATTTCCCAGGTGTCTTAACACTGAGTGGACAGGAGGTCGAGGGGGATTGCTGCACACACACAAAAATTGTGGTAATTAATAACACTAAAAGGATGGTAGGTCTTTTTTTCACCCAGGGACAGAAGGGGACACATGAGAAAGACCAGAAATACTTGTGTTATAGCAGCTATGGATTTCTTGCTTGCTGATTGAGATGAATTCACCTTGAAATATAAAATAATGAGCACACAAGGGTTCTAGGAAATTCATTGTACTATTCAGATCTTTTCTCTCTGTAGGGAAACTAAGTCTGCAGCCAGCCATCATTTCCCATGTACCTGTGTGTGTGTGTGTGTGTGTGTGTGTGTGTGTGTGTGTGAAGACAATTGAAATCAGACATTATAATGGTACAAGTGTGCAGGAAGCCAATGAGGTTTCATAGGCTGCTGCAGAATTGCACTAGTAATTACAGAAACAAATCACTCCAGCGCGTCCTAACTGAATTCCACATGGAAAGCGGGGAAACGGATTTCCTAACACATTATAGCATTCATTGAGGTTATGCTACCCGTGTAGACCATTTCACAACCTTTTGAATTGCTGTTAAGATGAAAAAGGTTCATATAGTTTTAGGACATTATAAGCTGTTTAAAGATAATATCATAGGTGTATGTGTGGTAACAGTAAACACTCAATGTTTATTTACTAGTACATATACAGTCCTACAGTACATATTTGATGTAGGTCAATTATTACACTAATTAAGGTGCCAAATGTAAGATTTTCTTACTATGATGCAGTGAAATTAAAAGGCTGCAATTACATTTACTTCCTTTACTGTAATTGAGTAGCTTCTTTTGGTAGTCAGTAACTTTATTATTACTTAAGTACAGAGTATACATTTTGCTCTCTATAAGGCTTTCCTTTCATTGGAAATTGGCCAATCTTAAATTAGATCTGCATCAAACCTATGCAAGCATGTGGAGGTAAGATTAATGTAGCCATGACATAAGCTTAGCTAACATTAGCCAAAAAGTATCATGTATCATGGTTGTTGTCTACATAGTTCAATAGACTTGCTATAAACAACATCAATGTAATAACGTTGTTAATAATGAGGAAGGGCAATGGGAGGATAATAGAATAGGCTAATGGAATAATGGGGGTGGGGTTGTCAGTTTTCTTTTTAATTTTTTATTCAGCACAGAAAGATTAATGACATGAATTTCAATAAGGGGTGGGCGGGACTCCAGCTACAGTGCAGGGGCATTTTTATGGCCTGTAAAGAGACATTGAGCTGAATGCAGGGGACCATCACAAACCCAATGGGGAAATGAATGGATTAGAAGTTCATCCCTTCACCATGTCTTTTAACCTACTGAGGAGGAGGACTGTTGGCTGGATTGAAGTGGAAATCTTACATAGACTGTAGTAACTGTAGATAGATGTTTTATTTTTACAACAGCAATTTTACTTCAGCTTGAAGGAAAAATCCTCCCACGGATGCTCTTACACTGTTAGATATCATCAATTTGTGAAGTTCAAAGCATTCCAGCAGTTATTTTGCGATGAAGTGTTGTAATTTACTTTGGTGTACCCACTTTTCCCTCATCCTGTCTCACCTACTTCTACTTCAGTTAGTGATATCCTATGTTTCCCAGAATGACTTTGACAACCCCCCAGAGGAGGGATTCTCTGTGCAGGTGGAGAGAACAATTGCGAGTTGAGAAAACCAATTGTTGCTGTCTGGTGAAATCCTCCAATTTCTGTAATTTTCAACTTTATTTGAAAGACTACATGTTTGAATGATTACATGATTACATGCATTGCATTTGGTCTACTGAGACTACTGTCAGTGAAAAAAAAATTGGCATCTCTGCCTCTTCTATGATGGATTTCTCCCTGTAAGATTGTTGACAGTCGGTGGAAAACGGTTAGGCTAGAAAGAAGCCCTTGTTCTTTCACTTTGAGGGGCTGACACCAAAACCTGACGTTTACCATCAATGTTTTAGATAGCTGAAAATGTTTCTGCTATCAAACTCTATTGTAGCTGCGCTCAAAATATTTTAGTATGACGTCACATTGTCTGCGTTTGCTCAGTTATCAGTGGGCTTTGGAAAAATAAACCACCAAACAACAAAATGTGCCCATGAACGCAAATGTCAACATTACGCATCAAAAGCAGTGAAGAGGAGAAGTAATGACATTTGTTGATAGAAAGCATCTCTGGGGCTAGTAGATGGTAGTAGGAACGTTATTATTACAATTTCTTTGACAATAATATGCAGTGTTTAATTGACAGAGAAAATAATTGCAAATAAGAGTAACTCATAACTCTTGGTTTCTGGACAAAACAGCAACATTTTCTACGCTAAAATCCAATTCAGCAACGTGTTGGTTTGATATTTCCACTCTAATACTGCAGATGTGGCTCTGCACTTTTTGTATACTCATGGTAAATGTTGATGATTAATTTTTGATACGGCTTCCAGTGCTCTGCCAGTATGTCCTCACTGTGCTATAACCCCAGTTTATCATTTCAAGTATGGCACCCCATCAGCAAAAACCCCACTGAAATTCAAATGTGGTGGAATGCAGTTATCTTCTTTATGGGGATTTAGATGGAGCTGTTTGGAGTTGGGGCTTCCTATTCATGTATTCCGTCACCATCCAGCCGCTCAACTGTATTACTGAATTGATGCGCAGTGACAGTCTTAAGCTATTTTATCTCCTTTCGCCATCGTATTGAGAAATTACAGCTGATATAGAAAAGTCATGGTTTTCCACCCGACACCGAACTCATCTTGATATGCCTGATAACACCATCTGAGCCTCCGTATTGAGTTTTGTTCCTCTGTGACCTGTAGATCAAAGTAATGGACTGTTGGAGGTTGTGCACACCAAACTACAGAGTACTTTAATGGTTTTGGGCAGGTTCTTAATTATAGGACAGTCTAACCTGAGTGGTGCCTCTCTTATAGCAGAGCAGGGGAATTGTGCATTTTCACCTGATCAATACAATGAGGATGTTTAATAAAAGGTACATGAACAGACTCCATCAGATCAATTAAGGGACAATTACTCTGAAATGTGCATTCATGATACATTAATACTGTATGGCAGAGAGAAAGTTCCACGCAGTAGAATAACAAAATCATTCAATTCAGAGTTGATCTTTTTTTACGCCATACCTGTGTATTCCTCTTCAGGGGTCATTGGATCCTATCCCAGCATGCATTTTGTGGATGGCAGGGAAACACCCTGGACAGGTTGCCAGGCCGCTCATGCTCACATTCACACCTATTGACGAACATGCAGTCTCCACACAGAAACGACCAGTGCTGAGAACTTTCCACTGAGCTAACCACTGAGCCACTGCGCCTCCCCCGTCACTTCTGACATGAGTGTTGTTATTATTTAAACAGCAGTAAGAGGATGTCTTAGGTGGCTCCCAACAACATTTCTTGAGGGCCTGAGCTTGGTCTGTGGCCTGAATGTCCTTGCTCCCTCTCTTTCTGCGGGCATCTTGCATGAATGCTCTGATGAAGCCCAACTGTTGTTCCAACAAGTTCAGCAGGTCAGATGTATCATCCATTTTACTTTGGTCAGGGCTGGTATTGATCTCTGCTAAGTGTAGCTTCTTTTTCTCTCTTAGCAGAGACTCCTGGAGCAGAGAGGGGAAAATACTCCTCTCCAAGCTATCTGCGAACACGATCACACACTTGTCACACATATCTTTCCGTATCTTCCAAGCTGTAAACATTGAAAATGTTCCGATGGAATGGTAAGAAACTGATGCATTGCAGGTAAATATATTTGCAGCGCAGCGGTACAGTGAAATCAAATTTTATGATTGTAAGTGAACTGCCTGAACTGCCTAAAAAAAACCATACATTTCTTCAATAATTACTTTTTAAATTTGGTACTGCACTGCAGTCCCTGTGCTTGAGTTTACTGAGGTCTTTAAAACGATGACTTCATTGTTGGTCATCAATGCTGTATTTAACGGTAAAGTCTCAATGAAATATCCACAGGATTCATATGACAAGTCCTATTTATTTGATCCGATTAAGGGAGCACATTGCAAGGACCTGATAAGTGCATGACAGAAAGTTATGGAGGATAATAGGCATTTGAATTTCATGCTGTAGTGGACTTCTCACAACTACTCTGCACAGGCGTCGCTAAACCATTGTGTGAAAACACATCTATCTTCAACTAATTGTTATGTGCTCCGTGGCGTATCTCGTCTCTTGAAAGCCCATTCCTCTCTTAAACGTATAAGAGCCACATTTTCCCAAAGCAAAGCCTGAATAATTCAGTTTTTCCAGTGGGATTGAGGTGAACTTGTCTGGATCGCCTCCTCTTCGGCCACGATAGAAGTATAGGCTGCTTTCTGTCAACTCAATGAAGTCTGTCTAAAAGTTCATTTTGCAAGCGTTTCATCAGCCATGCATATTTTTTCTTTGATGCGCCTGCAAGACGATGGGCAGCATCATGAGATGTTTGTCAGATCTTGATGTTGGGTCACTGAGTGACAAGGCCGTTCTTTCTCTGCAGACAGCTCAGTGGGCTAGCCCTCTCATCAAGGGTCCTGTGATGGTGTGTTCATCAAAGGAGGAAAGGGCTGGTCCTTTTAAGTTGCTGCAGTATGTGTGGTGTGTTTTTGTGGCAAGAGAGTGTCCTTCCGGCTTGTCTTATTTGTTATCTTACATTGGATCATTTCCTTTCAGGTTTAGGTGAGAACGTACACGAGTATGCTAAATATATAGACTAAGAGCTGCGAGATCTCACATCCCCTGAATCCATGTTAGCATCCTGACTGTGTTTGATATGTAAAACCCGAGCATATCATTATCACTCTTCAAGAAAGGATATGTTTCCTGTCACTACGCTCAGAAGTGAGCTCGTCGAGTTAGTCATTCAACTCACTCTGTGACTTTGAGAAGTTCTGCGAGACCTCTTCCAGTCACACGACGAACTAAACTGGATGGGAATGATTCAAGACAGACAGCGATATCATCCATCAGCCACTTCACCTGGGCCTAATGGCTGCCCTCAGACAGGCATGTTTGACTGTGTGTTTGATGTGTGCATACCACATACCCGCCTACTCTTTTTATGTCAGAATATCAGCAGGCAGCACAGTGTCAGGGCTCACAAATGGATTTTCTAATCCACTTGTTTGTTGGAAGTTCTTTCAACCCCTCTTTGAAGCCCAAGCCAAAAATGTACTTAAACATGAGCATCCCCTTAGACTCCTGTCTGTCTCACCCTCACTGTCATTGTGTGTTTTGAATGGCTAATACGTTTCTGTGGCAGAAGGAAAGAGACGCAGGCAGGAAAGGCGAAGGACATCAGGAAAGCTCAAATAATGACATGTCAAGCAGGGCAGACCATAATTGTTAATTACATTTATTCCAGTGCGTTTGGAAAGCAGCCATGATGCTTTCAGGAATATAAAGTGGTGTCCTCAACATGTTCCAGGTTGAGCCTTTTAAATGCGTCTGAGTGATCAGCCCTGAAACTCAATAAGCAGGGCCCTATTCCAATCCTCTGACAGCCCATACAGGGCCATATATGGAGCAGAGACAGATGTACATGTTTAACGTGATGGATAGTCTCTACAGCATTTATCTAAGTGTAGTATGGGCTTAGGCAACATGACGTTTGACCCGTCAATGTGCCGTTAGCTTGCTCTAACATCATTAGAAAAGAGTTTGAGTTCTCTGGGTTGGCTGGACAGGGCTTAATAGTTTGACATGTACAGCAACATGTTTTATATGCCAGGATGTTTGCTTGGACCAAACAATCTTTGCTTTTTCCGGCTAACTGACAGATAAGATGAGATAACTGAGATTTCCTCAACTACTTTTCCTCCATTGAAACTCATGCTGCCCGTAAAAATCTAGTGTACCAGCAGTGTTTGTCACTGGGGCACTACGTCACTGTGCCAACAATGTGGGTGGGTGTGGGGGGTTGTCTTGACGTCGGAGCAAAGATGATTGTTTTTAAAAGGTTTTCATTACGTGCTGGACGACACCAGTCCGCAGGATACTGTAAAACTCACGAGTGTATCGCATCCTGTAGGCCTTCTATGATTTTGGTCACTTATCTCCTATCCAAAAAAAAAAAAAAAAAAGTGTCTCTTGTTAGAGTTGGCTGAGCGTACCGGCAGCTCAGTCCCTTAATTGAATTCTAAAGAGAAACTGTCAGTCATTCTGCTCTTACTTTTCTGTCACTCCCAATGCATTGTGGGTGCAATAAAGCGCCAGACTCAGGAGGGCTACAATTATCATTTGGTTTGGAATCAACAACTCTGCTTTTTACACGTATGCACATACACACACACGCACAGATGCACATACCTTCCCAACATCACTTGCCACCCACAAACCATCTGCTACCAGACATTGGAAATTAGTTTTAAGGCATTCTTGGCATCTGCGATAATTACTCTTTTATTGTTTCGTATTGTATTGTCAATGTTGTTGTTGTTTTGTGGCTCGTCCTAATTAAAAGTTTGGAGCTTCTATGAATTAACACAGGCTGCCCTTTTTGTCCTTCTAAATTGCTTATCCTGCAAAGCTAACATGAAAGGAGCGTGATGGATGCAGTGACTGACTAGAGCAGATATGGTGAGTGACGGTGAGGCGTCTCAGTAATGGCACAGATTAAATCCTCTGGACTGCAATGTACATGAGTATCTGTTACCACAAGCTGTAATGACTTTGAGGTTTCCAGGATGTTGGCACTTTTTCTCTCGGAGGAGAAACTATCATTACGTTTTTTATCGGAAAGCCTTGTCTCACAACCCACCAAAGTAAAAACAACCTGTGTCTCCACTCTTCAGATTTCTGTGACATTCCTCTATTTCTTCCTACCCCGCCATCCCCTGGGTACAGTAGAAGTCAATATTCTCCCTGCATCTCTCCCGGCTCTGTTTGTTTTTAATGGGTTTTAAGTTGACAGGCGGTCAGAGATGGCTGTCTCAGGCCTCAAATGTGTTGTCTGAGAGGTCCCTGGTGCCAGGGTTTGGTCATCGTCACAGCTAAATCCACTTATACAGAACCCACTAAGCTCTCTCATTCAACAGCACACATTAACCTGAGCTAAAAGCTCTCTAGATTAAATGAAGGACTTGATCAAGTAATGGGAGAAAGAAGACAAAACAGTCCAGCTGGCATTGATGGGCTCAAAGATCCGATACATGATCCTTTGAAAGTAAAGTACTCCTTTATTTTCCAACAGCCACAAGAAACGTGATTCCCACATATTTTGGACACAACACGTGAAACACTGGATTCATGGAGAATTCGCATCCTACTCAGCCTCAGTCAGTAGTGTGGAAAAATACACCCACTGTTTATTAAGGTAAGCTCTCAGTCTAGACACCGAGAGCTTCTGGAGCTGCACTTGACACCTCATGCAACTCAAAGCAACCGAGGTTAACATGTAGTGAGTCATACTTACAGCTCACATTGACTGCTAGGATGATGTCACCTCAGTTCCTGTCAGCCGCTTGCAGCGCTACAATAAAATGTTACCGAGAAGTATCCGTCAGTGTACTGTGGTGTAATGTCGCCTTGATTATTATAAAATGTTGAGAAATGTTCTTTGTTATCAGCATTTCAGTTGTACGATTCTATGCCATCAGCAGTATGAAGCAGTAGGAGTACAATATGACTGGCTCAGTAATACATTTCTAAGCCCAAGCTGTAGCTTACACTGTGTAACAACCAGTAGTTTGGGAAAGGCAATGAAAAAAAAAAACTGTTTATCTCGTTTTCTATTTCTCATGTGGAGCTGTACCTAGCTTTATTTCATGACACTTCAAAAAGACCTGCACAGCCACACATGTTTGTCTTGAAGCAGACCGGACAAAATGGCTTATCTGCAGAAAATGTGAATGCCATCTTTTCACTTAAACCGGCCGCAATGTTCACCACTTCGACCCGTAACGAGCATTGGCGTTCAGTAATCCATTTTTCCTTGATGAATTGTGCGGAGATCCATACTTCACTGTTCACTGTGACGTCTAGTCCTGCCTTCCTGGCGGTCAGCTGTCACTTGTAGTCTCATCAGAGTGTCTGGACGGGCTTGGTAATCATGTACCCAATAAAACATTTAGCTTCGTTGAAAGCGCCCTCGTCATGTTGAGCGCTGAAATGAGCCTGGCAGATTGAAAGTTACAAAGAAAGTAGCTTATACCATGCTGTTTTTGATTTGCAAATACTAAAACTTAAGGACTTGCCATCAATCAGCAATTATAGCAAATTATATGACAAATGACAAACAAAATAAATGAGAAGATGTGATTAATGACCACAGCTCATTTTCTGAAAAATTAAATACTGACAGTGAAGCCGAGAATCCTATTTGACCTTGCTTGAATCTGATTATACATTTCAGATCCTTAACAGGAATGTAATTATAATAATGGTTATTGCTGAAGGTTATTGCAGAATCAAATTTGTTTCTTCTCTCTGTATTGAACAGAAACAAAATGTATTTGATCATTTTCATTTTCAACATTCTTCCACAATGTTTCTCTTTTTCCTCATTACCCGGGGTAAAGTTTGTTTTCACATTCCCCCTCATCCCTAAGCTTAAATGTCACAGTATTATATATTTATACTGGCTAATGACCTGTGCTGAGAGGGGGTACAGCTATCTCTTTATTTAACACATGGAGGGTAATGATTTGCACTCAGAGGGGGATCTGGTGAGGGCCGGACATTTCAGTCTGTGTCCCCTAATAGGGCCTGTCGCCGGTGATTAGGGATTGTTGACAGGGCAACTTGCAGTGCCTGGCACCAGACATGGTGCTCAGTTTCTGTTTCCACCATTTATTACCTCCTGCCCAGCCATGCACAGTAGCAAGTACTAGCACGTGCACACACACACACACACACACACACACACACACACACACACGTTTTTACTCATTATGTCAAATATCAGATGCTGAGACAAACATTGTCAAGTCATAGGGGAGAGCTTGGCTGTCTTTCCTCCCACGCCTCCCTACAAAATCTCTGAGGTCTCAGGGCCACACTGGCTATCTCATGCCAGCTCTCTCATCCTTACACCCTGGTTCATAGCACAGCATCAGTACTTTCTATTCTGATCTCGGCTATAACCAAACTAATTACCCTGTCATCTTTATTCTCTTGTCTTTGAGGCTCCTGGATTGTCTGTGATTAGTTTCCTCTATGTCATTTTTAAAATGGTTCACAGGCTGCACACTATTTTCTGTCTAAATTAATCAACAGTGTCCTTTCTTCTTCTGTTAAAAAGGGGCAGACCTTGGGCTAATTGTAAAGGGATGGCTCTGTCTCAAAGTCTCTTACCCCAATATGGGGGGAAAAAAAGAGGCCTAATTCCCTCTTTCGGAGCTTGGGCCTGAGTGTGACAGCCCCATTCCTCTTTCTATTCTTCCCCATGCCTCTAGAGATCAAACCCAGGTTCACCCTGGGCTTAGAAAGCTAGGCCACTAGAGATCAGATTCTCATTGACCTACACCTTTGACCCGTGCTTGTACACAAACTCTACAATCATAGTGTAGGCAATGCATACTGAATAGCCGCTACTTCCTCCGTGTGTTAAAGGCTAAATTAATTTGTATGGAAGTCAAGGATAACTAATGTGCAGCCTGCAAGAATAATACAATAAGTGCCCTCCTATTCTGCAGTAATTCATACACAACACCATTTTATTTAATTATATATTACTGTGAAACGCATGCTCACCCCCATCTGCAAATAGCAGACCTAATGGCCTGCTAATGTATAGTGGTAGCCGATACGCATGGAGCGTTTCAGCTTAAACGACCACTTTGACAAACCACAGCCCCCAAATTCCAGTGTGCCGTATATTTCAGTTCATAACAGTTTATTCTTCTGAAATCAGCCATTAATTGCGTCGCGTTAATTGCAGACTGAACTGTAGATGACCTCTACTGCTCTGCTGCTGTGCTGTATACCCTGGGAGAACAGGGTAATAGATGTGCTAGAGAGAATAGACGCACTCAGAGGATTAGTCTGCGGTCTCTTGTGGCAAACTGGAGTTGGCATGTCATTTTCTAAAATAACACTTGTGCACAAGAAAAAAAAAAAAACGCTGCCGAAATCATATTTTAAGGGAACGTCTATTGGTATAGAAGGTATAGAAGGTATTGCCACAGAATCAGTCTCCAGACTCGCTCCCGAACTCAAAGGCATTCTCCGAACAGTTGACCCTTCTTTGTCACTATCCATCATACATGGTCATTAACCTGTGACACGTGACAACCATCCACCAATCATCTGCGGTCATAAATCATTTTGTCCAATGAAACAATGCCAACCATATTTTGAGCTACGTCCCACAATGCAATCACCACATGGGAGCAAAGAAATTAAAGCAAGCAGTTACGGTTTCCTGTGAAACTGGCCAGGGGGCTGCCACTTGTCACATGTAATGACGGTCACAAAGCCAGCTCCGGTGTATGAGCCTATCAGTACCCATGTTAGTTGATATGGACTGGCCAATGTGCATGCAAGCTCTGGCCTTAATCAGCCATGATTATAACTAATGGCTGTAATGATGTACATTCTCTCCCCAGCAGGACAATGCAATTAGGATCAAGCGAATTCAGTATCTCCCCAGGCAGTCCCCGAAACCCTCTTTCTCCCACAGTCTATTTAGCCGAGCCTGTGCATGTGTGTTGTGCGTATGTGTGTATGTATGTGTCGGTCTGTCTGTCTGTCTGTCTGTATCTACGTGTTACATGTTTAACAGCAAGCGTGAGAAACGTGTGTGTGAACGTGCCGTATGAATCTCCGTGTTTTTGTTGATCGCGGAGCATGACTGCATTATTCATCGAACCGAACTTGCCTCTGGTGGAATTCCCACCACTGTGTTTTTCCGTGTTGCTTTTTTTGTTTATAAAAAGGCATTGAAAAACCCTCTATATCACTTTGAATCCAGACGTTTTCAGACATTGTATATCGCCTTGGGCCAGTGATATGTCTAATTCAGTTTGTATGGAGATTCAATCAATTATAGTGAGTTCGTTAGCTAGTTGAACAAAACCTTCCACAATTTTAGGGTTGACATGCTGCCTTTGAAATGGAAACAATCTGGACCAATTTGTCCCTTGCTCGACTTTTGGTTGCCATGGATACTGTGATCCAAAGAAAAGTACAGTAGAGGATATGCATTTTACATTAAGTAAAGGAATTGGGGGTTTACTCTCAGCTGTATCTCGAGGCTACTTCAGACTTTTGTGCACACACACACACACACACACACACACACACACACACACACACACACATTCCCAAACACACACATACACACTCGCACAGACACACAGACTCACACATTCACATATAGACACACACACACACACACACACACACACACTGTTCTCGTCAAATCAAGCCACGTCTCCATGGAAACTAGAGTCGAATAAAGAGAGTGCCTTAATCACTTGATAAGTACTACAAACTCTGCTCTCGTCCGGCCGAAGACATTCGGTTTCCAATATGATATCAAGTTCAGTGTGAAATGTGTGAGGCCATTTCATTCTATTACAGGCTCACATCTGGGACAGCTCTCCGATACATTGTACTCGGGGTTAATTAAAAACAAAATGGTCAAGTCTATATTTCTAATAGAGCTGACAGGAGCTCATAATTCATTCAGATTTATTAGATATTAAACTAGTGGTATGGGTAACCAGCAGCTGGAGATGGCGATGTGAAACAGTTATTATATAAAGACCACTGCTCTGACTGAGACGTGGAATGAAATCAAAGGAGGAACCAAAGATTGTTAAATCCTGTATTATTTATACAGTACTAGTCCTTGCGGTTTATGTCACATAACATTAATTGTTCACCAGAAATCGGTTAATAAATGCCATCACATAGCACTAAAAGTACACAAAATTGTGAATTGTCCTGAAATGGACATTACGCAATAAGTATAATGCTAATGATGTATTTCTTCATGGTGCACAAAGACCAAGCAGTGAATGATGTGCCAGTTTCAGACCCATTCCCAGAAGAAGGCTCTATCTGTGTTTCCTATGCCCATCCCCTGAGGCAGCGCTCTGATGTGGATGAAGTGAAGACTTATTACTTGGGGAATAGAGGGACAGCTGCCTACTGTACCTGCATTTCTTTGCATTTTTCATTCTGGTGCATTAACAGAAAAAAAACAAGGAAAGATTCAATGAGTCTTTCTCACATCACCCAGTGAGTTTTATGACTGAAGGTGATGAAAATGTTCCCTGTTCTCATAACGTGTTCAATAATGGATAATGAGGTTGAAGCAGCACGAAGGTAACTGATGGAAAAACGCTAACACAGAGTTTAAGTTGGTCATGAGTATATTACGCCTCTTGTAGAAGTACCTGATGTAGCTTTGTGCAAAGATGTTCAGAAAGAACACATCCAGTCAAATTACATTTATATGTATGTGTATTTTTTCTTCTGTGAAAAGGCATTTATTATAGATTTGATTATTAAAAATAGATGTATCATATTGTTTCACTTCAAAGTCATTTTGAGGACAACCAATCTAATACTCTACTCTAATACTATGATTGTTGAGTTTACATCTCCAGTAAACATTACGCTTTTTTTCTGAGGGCAAGTGAGAAAAGATGATGTTGTTTAAATGTAAACGCCGCTGAAAGCATTTCCATCTGTGTCACAATAATTTAGTCATGGAGGCTGTCACCCCAGAGCACAGAGTTAATTCTGTTGGTACTGAGTCATCCCAAGCACATCTCCAGTCAAATCTTATTTCTGCAAAAGCTATAATTTCCCGCTGTCCAATCCCTGGAATCACAGTGTCAGAGAAAAACATTATAACCCGCCGAAGCCGAAGCCGAAGCCGAGCCTCACCAAACGACAATGAATCCTGACTCGTCGTTACGTAGGAGCGACACAACGGCAGCTCCCAGATCATTAAACTTGGAGCACAGTTATGAACTTCGGCCACCGCAAAACCCAGCTTAACCTTTCCGGTATGACAAAGGGAGCTAGATATAGGGGCTATAAATAAAAGACATTTTTCATGATTTTTCCTCATGGTAAGAAAAAATGCTGACAGAAGTGGACAAATGTGGTAACAGACTTGGCAGCCTCATGGAAAGAAGAAAAGATGTAATTCAGTCAAGAACTCAAATTCATCCGCTGCACTTGAGGGCTAAGTGCTGATATCTGCAGAAGACAGAGGAGGAAACATGCCTGCCAATTCCCCATGTCCTATGAATAACACATTAATATCGGAAATAAATTATTTAATTAAATGAAACCCTCTGTCTTCATTTAGATGAAGATGAGAGGATCAGGAAAAAAACAAGATCTGAGGAGCATTTTCAGCTGTGATACTTTCGGCTTACGAAAAGTTTTAATGCGCAGGGATGAAATGCTATTTTGGCTTATTGAACAATCTGTTCAGCACTCTAGTTTGTATCAACCTACACAATATTTTGCCTCAGTGCTTTGAAATATGTTGGTTTTTTTATGTCTTTCATGGTACAGCTTTTCAAACAGATGCTTATTACAACATCTCATTTTGCATTTGGATCCCTCTCTGTAGACTTGTTGAACAGGAGGAAGAAGAGAAGGTTCGCTGAGCTTTAGGGGAAGAGGAATGACCCCTCGCTCACTAAATGGCAAACCTTGTTGGATTCTATGTAGGTATTGGAATATATAATATTCCTGATATATATTATATAGTTATATATTATATCAGGACTGTGAACTCTGACCTCACCAGGGCCCCCACCTAGACCCACACACTGCCCCTCTTATACACACACACACACACACACACACACTTAGATAATGACTACACATACTTTATAGTATATTACATTCATACGATTTCCCTTACTTCTATATGTTCATTTCCAAAGTGCTCTTACTGTATATATTGTGTTGTTTTTTTTATATAAGAGCTCTTACTGTAATTACCGTAATACTGTAAATATTGTGTTGTTTTTTTTTACTGTAAATACTGTGAACTGTTGCCCCTTTGCACATTCCCGTTGAGCATTGCCACTTTTTCATTTCACTACACACCCCATGTGTGTATGTGACAAATAAAGTTCTTGAATCTTCTTGAATCTTGAATCTTGAATATAACTGAATGTCTCTTAGTTTTTTAAAATGCAGTTTTATGATGGATTCATTCATTTCAATGTTTGCATTTTATTTTTCACCTGGTCTTATTACAGTAGATTACATCAAACTTGAATTATCGCTACAGGGATACAGAGGATATTTCTGGGGTGGATAGAAAACTTTGAAATGGAATGTGGTCAGCTGGCCACACAACCTCGTTTTAAGCACAATAGGCCTTTAGGGCCTTGAATGTCTTTGAGGCACTTAACTGTTTTTGTTCATTCTCAGAATTCCCACAAGAGGAAAAACATATCTCAAGTTACTAAAAATATAAACTATTCTCACAGGCTTTTCACAAGGTCTGAAGGTCATTGTGAAGAGTTTAGGAACGTTTTTGGCTATTTTTGCCCGTCTAAAAATACAGACAATTGCAGTCAACTGACTGATGTGATGTTTTTCTCTACAAGCCTAAAGATTGGCAAAACAACTTGAAATACATAGATCAGCAAGCACAAGCCTTTTTAAGCATGCAGAGCACAATGTCATATTCATTTTGAAATGTATTTCACCATATTCAATAATTGAATTATCAAGGTAATTTGTACATATCTCCAGGAAGGACTCAATTTGTAAAAGCCTCGACAGACTCTGTAACAGCCACAACTCCCCAGGACATAACATGTACTATTTTGTGGATGTTTTTATCCAAAGCACCCTTCAACACCATGAGTGCACACATTTTTAGTGGCCCCAGGGTGAATCCAGCCCCTAACCTGACTGTGTAATTGCAATGCTCTACTCACTGAACTACACCGGAGCGACAGATCTCTTCAATACAGTAGTAGGTTTCCCCATGTAGTTATAGTTATTACAGGTGTAATAAATTGAGAAATGCCAAAGTGGGAATGAAATTGAGTTCATTTCTCCTTCTCACATATTTTCTGTGAAATAAGCTGTATGGTTTTTTCTCTTGTAACGTTGCCAGTCTGTGGCAGGCAGTTATGGAGCTCAATTAACAGCAAATTGTAAAGTGATGGAAATTATGCAAGCCTCAAGGCACACAGATGAGGGGTTTAATACCTCCCTAGTTTATCTTGTTTCACTTGTACACATTTTGATACCCAGCCTGTCAAGATAATTACAAGTACAAGGAAAAAATAATACATGAGCATGAATATGTACGTATGATAATGGAAGACATGCGTGTAATGAAGAGCATAACACATATGATGGCAAATGGCTGCATTTATATAGCGCTTTTATCCACAGTGCTTTACAATATATGCCTCTCATCTCACCCACACACACTCACACACCGATGGCAGTGAGCTACCATGCAAGGTGCTGGCCTGACCATGGGGAGCAATTTGGGGTTCAGTGTCTTGCCCAAGGACACTTCGACATGTGGACAGGAGGGGATCGAACCGCCAACCTTGGACAGTGGACAACCTGCGCTACCACTGAGTCACAGCCACCACAGCCACACATGTCCCTGATCTATACGCAGGCAGGCCTATTACATGTTTTAAATCCTCATTTGTTGTCTGAACTTATTTCTCCTTATTCTGATTCCCTCAAGTTGCTTGTATCTATGAGCTTTTTGGAGACACAGCTAATGTGAAGGCTTTCCCACCAAAATTGTATCTGGATCACCTCGAGCAAAGACTATATTTGATACCATAATGAGCAGCATGTACGAATGTTTATGGTTCACGACAGCACTTTCCTTTACATTTGATAAGCAGTCCAAGCCATTTTGAAGACCAACTACAGCCAGAACAAGAAACAAGCTGCCGGTGTAAACAAATGTAAAAATAAATTTTCTGTGGCTCTATCGATCGAATACTACGCATCTACTATTAACCTGTCCTCCTTGGTGGTGGAGTCAGGATAGTCATGCTTTGGTGGTGGCCCTGACCCTGCCGGATTCTGAGATATAAAAGAGAATTACAAAACATAATCACACTTTTACAGGGTTTTAAGTGGTTGAAAGTCCAGGTGATGCTCTAAACTTTTCTCACATGAGAGCACCTCAGTGGATGCGAATATGCTGGGCCTCCAGAGCTCTCACCGCGGTGCTCTAAGAGCCTATATGCTTTGATGTGCGCTTAGGCAGGTAGACATGCTGCAAGAGAGAGAGAGAGAGAGAGAGAGAGAGAGAGAGAGAGAGAGAGGGGAGAGGAAGGAGTATTAAGTTGAAGGCCAAGTTAGTTTGAATTCACACTTTCATGTTTGAGAATACCCTTTCAAAGCCGAGACCTGCACTAGCATGAAACAAAAGTCAGTGGAGATAACTTCTTTATCGAACAAGACCAAAAACGTGCAGCGACCAAAGGCCTTTTTCGTCCCGCTTTTTTCTTCCCAGTGCAGATGAAGGTAGCCTCGCAACCGCCGCGAACGTAAAAGCACACAGGGTGTTGTGTTATCTGTGTCAAAACTTAAACAACTTGTCCTGGCTGGTGCTTGTTCAGACGTTTGGAGTGTGAGGCAAAAAAAAATCTATAAGGAGCTTATTGTCTTACAAAGAAGACACCAAAAAAGCGTATCCATTTTCTCTCATGAAATTACTCCGGCTCAACTCCTTCAGGTGATATTGTGTCAAAACCAAAGTCGTCTTGAAGCGGAAAATATCAAATGCGTCTTTTCCTAAACATAATCTTGAAAATGCGATCATTACCTTACCTGACGCGAGATATTCTGCAAACTATGACAGTGTTTCCGTCTATCGAAACCCCCAAAAAAATCACACATTTGCCTCGGATGCTTCTTCGGAAAAAAATGTAATTTCAAAGGAAGCGTGCTTGAAATGCCGTTCACGCAACGAGCGAGACATATGTTCCGCTCACTCTCATTCATAGCAATAGCCCACTGCTGGCGGTCGAGCTATTCGCTGCGTTTGCCAAGCTCCCCCGATAGGAAGGAAGGTGGTTTTATTTAACAGCTCATTTAGCATTCCTGTGTGGTACCTTTAGCCCGGGCTCCTAATGTCCTGGATCCCCCGGGATTTGTCATAAGATGTATGGAAATGAAAAGATATCAGCAGGAAGTGCCCCCCCCCCCCCCCCCCCTCCTCCTTGGGTGTGGAGGCAGATTCAATAGAGCTGCTGCGTAACTTCTGGTTCACCTTTTGAGCTGTACAGCCGTCAGCTGGTTGAGAACAATCACCCCTGTTAATGTTGAACTGTATGTCTGAATAAAAAAAAAAAATGAAAGTAAAAACCCGTGTTGCAAAGTTAAAAGTTGAACAGCCGTATATTGATCATGCAGCAGGGGCAATTCAACTGCCTTCCCGCTTTCCACCAAGAGTGAGACAGGAATACGAGCGTTTCAGCGTGATGGAGGACATAAAGATGTTGACGATGTGCAAGAGGAAAAGCTGCCAGACTTTTCATTTATTTTAAACCTGGGGTGTCTCTGAGCATTCACCTTCACGGCAAAGCACAAAGTAACTTTTACAGAGCATTTTTAATCACTGATTAGCTTTCCTGTGTTGTATAATCCTTTCAGGGACGGCACACGCGCACGCGCACAACAAAAACAACATCCGCAACACTCGGCAGGCAGACAATAAATCAACAAACCTGAGCATGTGTTGTTCCTCTGCCTCTGCATCCAAAACAATCCAATTAATTACATCTCTTCCCCTCCCCATACCTCCCCGCTGTCAGCTGGCTGCGTATGAATAGGAGTGAAAGGTCGTGGCTATCCTTTACCTGTGCAGTGCTGGCTACACACACACACACACACACACACACACAGGGAGTGAGAGGAGAGACACCTCAGCCAATCCCATTAGGACTGAACTCCTCCAGGCCTTGGCCCCCTATCAGACAATTAGATACCAATGGCTCCTGTAATGGGTTTAGTACAATGTATTACCTGGCTCCATCCTATACAAACCACACTGGTTTCCTTTAGACATCGAAAAAGGACTTTTTTTTAAGTGGCTCAGTAGTTCTTGGGCTTTTATCAGGTGTTTAAGGTGTCAGCCCAGGGGTGGACTTAGTGATTTGGGGGGGGGGGGGGGGGGGGGGGGGCACGAGGCAAAGGAAAGTATGGGACCCCTTGATCCCAACCCTCACCCTTTTCAATCCATCCTTTCAAAATATTACTTTCAAGTTGGGCAAAGTACTGTGAAACCTCCAATAGTGGCCAGAGCCTTTATTTACCTAAAAACAGCACTAGGCCTTTATTAGAGACCTGGTATTCCTAAAAGTGATGCACTTGCCTTTTTAGGTCTATAGCCTACAAATATTACTGATGTCAGATATTCCAACTACTACTACTACAAATAATAATAATAATAACAACTATCTGGCTGAAATAATCAGGCAAAATAATGAACTACTTTATCCAAGAATGTGACTTATTACTGGCAACATACCGGTATGCTACCAGGTCATACTGGTCATCATCATTGCCACCAAAGTGAATCAAAAAGTCTCTCTCATGTATTGACTGTGTAGCGATCCAAGGTGTGGAATTATATTTGAATTTCAAGACTCACGACCTGTATCTACAGCAAAACACAACAAGCTGAACATGTCAGCGTATTCCACTACAATGCAACATCTCTTTTTGCTTGGTATGAATTTAGACTGCTTGCTGGTAACTATTTGTACAGTATGCATGCGAGGGTTGTGCGGCTGATCTCTCCCGACTGAGACAAGATACACACTCGCCACGTTGTGACGCTGGTCATCATTATCATCCACTATTTGTGTTGTTTACCCTTGCCCGCGGCTCAGAGCATCACTTGGCACGGCAGCACACCCACGGTCGCTGTTGCAGTTGGTGAGCAAACACTGGCAGCAGCTGATTATTGGATGAAAAAAGCTGTCAACAAAGTACAGGTACAGGGAGGAAAAAAAAGTGTTGTCACCTCTCTTCCAAGCTATTTGCGGCTCAGAAATGTACTAGATCACATCACATGATAATTGACAGATTGGACAGACAGCTCTCTGCTCTTAGTGGAGGGAGGGTCATCATCAGACCTCTTTGGATTAAACAAGCAGAAATAGGCATCAGTTGTGCTATTTTGTCGCCGAACGCTAATGGAAGTTAATGGAAGTCAAGTGGAATAGTCCACTACATGAGTAGGGGGGTGACCATGACTCAAGATTGCAACGAGAGGCGTTTGTCAACAAGTACATTTCTTTTAAATTCATGAAAAAGAAGCTTGCATTACGTGATATTCTCGTCTCTTGGGGCCTCAGGCAGTCGCTGAGCCACATGTCAGCCCTAAGTGTTTGTAATGTGTGGATGTCTGCTGTCAGCTCCCCTTCGGTGGATGACAACTGGATCACCGCCAAGTAGACCTCCCCTGCAACGCGTGTTCTTTTTCCTTTCATCTCCTGCTTCGCCGTGCTAAAAAAACCTCGATGTTGCAGGTGGGCATCTACTTTTATTTGAGCTTTCCACCTTTGACAAATCCTACCTCAGTAACAACCTTCACTCTTTCCGCTACGGGTCTGTTTGGCCGTGTCAGTTTATTCTTTCAGCGGTTTCCTCGCAGCATTTTCGGGAAGCGCAGCTAGCGAGATAAAAAAAAACAGCAGTTGCGGTTGCATTTTGAAATGACGAGTTGGAACAAGCCGAGCAACTCTGCGTGATGCGATTTTAAATGAAAAACATACACATTGTGAAAAAGCCTCTCCACTGACGCTGTGTTTTTAATGACCCCTTGAAAGGGGAGTCAAGGTAGTTAACATGAGAGTGAGCGTACACTAGGAATCCAGCACTTGTCCGAATTACAGAGGTTCCCACGGTTCTCACTAGTTGCCTGATAAATGAGAGCTCACTGTGGGAGGTATATTAATCACTAAAGCCCTATGTTGCCGTAGCAACACCGGTCTGCAATATCCTCCACTGCTTTTGAACTGAGCCCACCTGGATAGTTTTTCCAGGAGTAAGGGTCAGTTCTTAGTAAAACAAGGCCCAGAGTTTTATGTTGAGACAGTATTCAAAGGGTGAGTGTGTGTGTGTGTGTGTGTGTGTGTGTGTGTGTGTGTGTGTGTGTGTGTGTGTGTGTGTGTGTGTGAAGCAGAGGCACTGCCTTGGTATTGCATAGCAGCATCAACTAGTAAGATAAACGCCGTGCTTCCTGTCAGACACCGCACACTTTTGTATCTCGGTTAGGGTCCGAGAAGTGAGACCTCTTCTGAGGAGAGATGAGGAGCGTGATAATGTTCAACTGTTTACCAGTCACGTAAAGGATAGTTTACTCTGCGGTTCAGCTGCTCCGGGGACAGAGCAGCAGAACACCCACAACTGTCGAGTAGCTTTCCCATTTGAATCGAAATCCGCTAGAGGTAAAGCGATGCTAACGAGGCGATTTAACTTCTCACCACAGAAAGTCATCTTTGCATCACTCATCTCGCACTACTCCAAATATGGTCGTGAGTGGGCGATGTGATGTTGCTCCCAACAAGACTAAGAAGTTTTGGTTGCTGTATAAAATGCCCACAGCGGTAAAGCCTGTTCTAAAAATAACTCATTTGTTTTGCCTTTTTTTTCTCCTCCTCTCCTTCACTTTTTTGATTGCCTGCATATGGCCTCTGAGTTGGGAGCTTGCTCAACATGATCCTCTCTTTTTTTTCGTTTCCACCGCCTGCCAATTTTCCTGACAAGTGAAGCAGAATTCAGCAGGAGAGAGAAAGGGAGTTTGAGTCTGACGCCAAGGCATGACAGTCCATCTCTGCCCTTTGTAATGGCTGAACTCACCCTTTAAGCATCCCCTCCATTCCTCTCTCTCTTCCTGCCAGCCTTACCAGAACAAGGTTTATCATCTGTGATAAAGTACCCACAGTCTGGGAGGAATCAGGCCTGGATGTTTATTACATTAGGTCAGCGCGTTCTAATGGAGAAACTCCTACAGACCATGTCATCGCCACAGGGCAGCAGGGGAGCGGATACAGAGCGGTATTACTCCTTCTCCCTCCCTCCCTCCCTCCCCTCTCTCTCTCTCTATATCTCTTTTTCTCCCCCTCTTTCTCTCGCTCCCCTTGTCTCTCTCTCTCTCTCTCTCTCTCACACACACACATACATACAGACGCACACAGGAAAGGAGGTCATAACGATCAGCAAGCTATTTTAGTCTTTAGCGTACGCCATTTATTGGACTTCATGTAATTTGAAAATAAATAAGCAATTATGCGTGTCTCCTGCTCGCGTACACGGCTCCGTCAGACTCCATTTACTTGTCAGCAACAACAAATGAATTGACAAAATGGTTTAAAATGATGTTCAGTGCGTGATTCATTGTGTGCATGTGGCGTTAAGTGTCATAAAGTCTGCCAATGGGAGGAGATACTTCCAATGCATTTGAAGACTTTTCTAGAAACAATTGACTTTGGAAATAAGGAAAATCACTCCAGTAATATCAAGGTAATACTAACTCTCTCAAGGAAGTTGATTTCTATGAGAAATGACTGAAATGATCTCACACCCCAGTGACACATTTCTCAAAAAATAACATTTAACACTCAACGCGAGATTGAAATGACTTGTTAAAACAACTATTTTTGCAGTGCGGCATTGAAAGGACAGGTTTAACCTGTGCGTGCAAGGCTGACGTGCAGCTGGTTTCCAGGTGACACACTCATCTCATCATGATCATGTGGGGTAGAATATTCTACTGCGGACGGACATTTGCTCGCATTCGAGGTTGGTGAGTTCCATTCTGCTGTGTTCACTTAGCTACCAGGTGTCTAAAAAAGCATCAGCTGCCAACTCACCTGAGGCCCACTATTAGCGTTGACCAGCTGCTCTGCTTTTTGTGCCACAACAATTCAATACACCGTGGAAACAGACTGTCAGCCTCGCAAGATCCACCACACAGAGAAAAACTTGCCCCCTCCTCTCCGGTTTCAGTGTCGTTTCCTGTATTTGTGGGTGTATGCAACACACGCAATAGTATTATAACACCTCCTATTCATACCCTGTATGTTAAGCGCTAAGTGCTAGCTTTTGCCTGGAGCGTGCCACATATTAAAGTTATCCATGTCCATTTTCATCATGGGATGGAAGCAGTTCTTCTATTTTCCGACTGCTTGTTGACCCCCCGTGGAGAGCAGATAGCCCCTGGGTGACCCTGGTCAGTGCAGCATCAATGGCCGTGGCGGCGGCATTAATGAGAGACACTGGCCGTGTGTGATATGAATCATAGAGAGTGCCGTAGCGTTTCCGTGCTGTGCTGGGTGCATTATGTTTTAATGGTTATTAGGAGAGTCAGAGAAAGGCTGGACACACGGTTTCTCCTGAGGCTTTCCCTATTAGGACCAGTTGTCACAAGTGAAGAAAAGTTACCTTAAACGCAGTGGAGAAATGTTTCTCTTCTCGAATTCATCAGTGATGACATTCGTTTGAGGAATATGAATCCATTTACGAAGCAGACAGGTTGAGCTAATAATGAGTGCGCTGCCCAGTATTGCAGCTCCACCAGGGCGCTGCTCTGTGTGATGACTCAGGTTGGATGATTGTCTGTCTTCATTTAGAACTACTTATGTCCTGCTTAATTGAATACCTCACACCAGAAGGAGAGCTTCATCCAGAGGCGTGCCTGCATTTTGTGCACTTTTCTATTCTACTGTAAAGTATTATATCCATCTGCTTTACATCCCAAAGGATATATGAAAATACGCCAATGCACACATGCACAAACACGAGTGAAAACAACTATACAAATGTACACTGACGCAGACACGTGCACATGCAAACAACATCTGTGCACATACAGATGCACACAAACACACAGCAACACACACACACACACACACACACACACACACGCAAACTACAGCGGTAAGACTTTCCACTCCCACAGTCTTGGATCATCAACATGTGCAGGCATAATAACAGTGGAAATGCGTGCTGTATAAATCAATGTCCACATAAATAAAGGTGTGTAAATGTCTTCAAAGCGGAGCAGACAAAGGAACATTAAAAACGTTGTGTCTCTGCCAGAGCGAAATCCTTCCCAGATGCAGTGCAGGTACCTGCTTCAGTGCTTCTCCTCTTCTCCTTCTGTGAAAATGTTGTTTTTCTTTCAAGGGAGTGAAGGTGCATATCTGCTCAGAGAGAGAAACATGTTGCTACTGTACCAAAACAAACAGGATAAATCTCACCAGCAGAGGCAGTGGTGCAGAGACAAGCCTGACAACAGCCGCAGGGCCCGACGACTATACTGCGCTCTACCTAATCAAGCAGCCTTTTGAAAACAGTGTGTCACTTTTATCCAGGCAGAAAGAGGAGGGTGAAAGTGGGGGTGGGGTGCCATCTGTAATAATACGAAGGCAAAAGAAGGATAAGATTTATTTCTCTTTATTCTTGAGCGGCCACGCTTCAGGTGTTGTGGAAACGTGCGTAGCAGAGCAACAATGTGCAGCAGAGCACAGTGTGTAGGAGGCATAGGTACACAGGCCGTCTGCCACAATAATAGACTTTATTCATTCCCCTGAGCATCAAAGCAAACACTGTTAACGGTTCCACCGTGATTATTGGCTGTTTTCATTTTGTCATTTAGTTTTGCAGAGATATTTTCCTCATCTAGGCAGTGACTGGCAGACACTTAACTGTGTATCTGGCTGACCCTGGGAATGAAAATCACTCCACTCCAGCAGCTCAGTCATGATGGACTTACCATCTCACAATACACACTTCAAAACCTGTATGATGAGAAATAAATACAAGTATTGTGTGAAAATTCAAAGGAAAATGGGGTCGCCAAATGTTAAAATTCAACTTTTTTCAAGAGACCAACAATAGCCTGTATTTTTGATGTTTTTGATCAAACCAGAAACAGACCCAGTCCCACAGGAAATGATAGTGAAATATTTACCATTACCTTCTCTCTCAAACATCCTGAGAGGTTATTATTGCATCAGTACTATGGACCAATTACCAAACTCACCAGATGGAAATCGCATTAATGGCAATCTCTCATGCACTGTAGGTCATTTTCATCACTTGAAGAGCACTTCTCCCACATCTTCACTGCAATCAGCGGCCATGTTTTAAACCCAATAATCCTGCAGAGCTCCTGAAAGTATACTCTGAGACCTTTAAGATAGCAGCGCCTTGTTAAGACTCCGTATGCCTTTTGAAAAACAACCGCATCCTACTACTGTACTTGACACTTAAACATCATATTATCACGCTATCTTATCATCTTAAATATCATTACGCATTTCAAACAGCAGCACTTCAAACATACATACAAAATTCGGCAAAGCATTGTACAAATAAAACATCGGATTTTGACGCCGTCTCACCTTTAGCTGGAGGTAGACTTATGGTTTAACATAGAGCAATATGACTCATTCAAATTCATTCGGCTCTGTTGTTAGACCTTCATTCATGCCAGTGTTTATTCAGTCATTATTTTTCGTTTCCGGAGAAGCCGGTGGAAGTGAAGCCGAGAGAGTGAATCACCTTGTGCTCGTTCTTTCTTTCTGGCACGCGGCCTCGGTAATTACTGGCCTACACTGCCGCGGCATCCCAATGACTCTCTTTTGATTCAAAATAACTGAAGGTTCAAGGTTAAGAATTCATTATAAATAATTTAATTAAAACCGTTTCCATGAAAGTGTTTTTCTTGATTGCAATTAAAAGGGGGAAATTGTTGAGAATGTTTTAACCAGCGACAGTAGCCTCGCTTGAGGAGTGAGTCAGTGTCAGTATCTTAGTATCTGCCCATGAGAACAACAGCACTGTCCATGTTTTGGGACCACACATGCTACAGGTACATATCGGCATGTATGTTGTTCCAGGAAGGGCTTCATGTCAACCATGTGATGCCTCAAAATACCATGACAATGTGTGTGTGTGTGTGCAAGCGGAGGCTTTATTTGCCTGTTTTCATGTCAAAGATATAACGTGACAGCATAACAACCCACTTTGGTCTGTTCCTGCCGGGTCATACCATTGTTTATGTCAAACAAAATGGAAAATGGAGGCCACAGTGCCTCAAACCACATGTTCCTTCCTTTCAAAACCAGTCATTGAATAATTTCAATCAAAATCTCATTCCCCCTGCTACAACATCAGAAACCTCAGTGACTTTACACAAATAAACAATCAAATTGAAGTCTTCTAAAAAGAAAGCAGACGGTAACACAAAATGGAGGGAGAGCTTACTTCATAAAGTATTAGCTGTAGGTGATATTGTAAACGCTGAATTATCTACTAAAGTGATGTTATACTTGTTAAAGTTAATGATCCAACTAATGAAGCCGACATATGTGACAAAGTATGTGTTAAAGACAGCTATAAGCTACTTCCCCTACTAAGCTATTACCATGTTCTAATATGTAATTTTAATGCAGGAGCGACTCAAGTCAAGTGATAAATGTGCCATTGATACTGTAAATTCACATTCATTTCCCACCACCTTTTCTAAACGGGTCCTCAACGTGCTAAAATAAAGGAAAATGACTTTAAAAGGGGCTATTAGCAGTCATCAGCAATCAGCTGGTGAGTGCTCCAAAGGAAACACTTCTGCTAGAATAACAGCGACTTTGAGAGAAAGTCCAACATGTGTAGGTGAGTTTGTCAAAGCTGAGGACTTAATGGAGGCCATGTTTATAGGTCTCAGCCCTTAGTCTCTTTATGGTATCAATGTCTGCCTTGGTGCAGGGAGGCGACGCCAGTGATCCTTGTCTGCCCCTCCGTCCAAATCCACTCTCAATCTCGGCAAGCTTTTCTAAAGCAAATTAAACAATGTTCAAATTTAGTCTGTCCTCCCTCCAGCGGGAGAAAGTTGACTTTTCTTTTTTCCCATCGGTGCAGAATGTGGAGAAACAAACTCGCTGTAAAAATAAAAATACGGTTTGTGCGAGGAGATGAAAGAAAAACTAACGGAACATCTGGTGAGCAGACGCTGGCAGGTTAAGGTAAACAGTGTGTCCTTTTATGGTAGTGCTCCTACCCTCCACAGATTCAGAGGTATGATGTGGAACACCTTCAAAGGAGTGAGGGGCCAGCACATCTTGTTTCCATTTATCCTCTCATCGCCAGACAGCTCCTCGCCCATAATGTACTCCCACAAAGAAGATACTCAGCATATGCTCTTACAATCACATAAGTCTTCGCTCAGAAATGCACACGAAACATCTCAAGGGCAGTGCGCACGCACGCGAGAACACGCGTTCAGACAGTCGGATATTTTCAGACACGCGCTTGCGTACTTTCAGAGTGACCTTCTGTGGAACCGAGGCAGGAGTAGATTAATTAGTTCGTGGCCGGCCCTGAAAAGCAGCCTCATGCCAGACCTGCACGTCAGCCTGTACAACATCTGGCAGCGGGCATCTGGTGCCATACATCAAACTAGCTCCTCCATGTTCCACGCCCCGCACACAGAATGTTGCCCTGATCAAACTAACTTCTAAAACTAACATTTGCTTAACAGGGGGGGGAGAAAAAAAAATGTCCAGAAGCAGAACGGATACTTGCCGGTGACTATCAAGGGTCACCGTTGGCCCTCGTTTTAGCTTCACGGCAACGAGGAAGAGAGAGCGAGAGAGAGCGAGAGAGAGAGAGAGAGAGAGAGAGAAGGGAAGCGAGGGCACGAGCGCGTACGTTCTTCCTTCTCAGGAAGACTCAACTCAACGCGGCGCTCGACCCCCACGCTCCCAGCTGCTGCTCCACACACACACACCGCTCTCTCCTCACCCGCTCTCTGCCCGTGCTTTTTGCCTTTGATGTGACTAGCAGAGATGTCACCAAACCTACCGGCGCTGCTCCCGAAACCACTTAGAAGCTCTAATGAACGGGATAAAAAACACACACACACACACACACACACACACACACACACACACACACACACACACACAACCCCTGAATCAATGAGCAGGCAGCAAACACACCGTCGCTGTCGCACCGGCATCAGAGCGGTGAAGCTGCAGGAGAGAGAAAAAAAACAAGCTTCCCCTGTGATAATAGGTAGCGAGCTTTAGGCTGTTAAACTGGGTCACTTAGTACTGTATGTATCTGTGAGGCTTTCCACATTTTCTCCCTCTCCTTTTTCCAGTTTTGTTCTTTTTTCCTCATCGCTTTTCCTCCCATTCCCTCTCCACAGCACATCCTTTTTTTCCAACGTTTACCCTCCAACAGAGCCCCGCTGCCCCAGGTACTCCCCCCCCCCCCACCCACCTCCCTCCCTCGATAACAGTAACTACATTCCTCTTCAATGATACCACCAAGTATCTCCGCTGCCGGTGGAATAGCACGGTGTAATAGTCATAAAGCAGCATGGCAGCCCTCTTTAGTCTGGAGCTGCCAACCCGTCTGCTTGTGTGTGGTATTTTATTATCATGTGCCATTGAGTTCTGGCTCTCTCACTGTAATGAGAAGAAGAGATTGCTACCTTTGCTGCCTCTCCCTCTGTGCACGGTGCCACATTCGGTGGTGGGGTATAATTGAATGATATCGTGAGGGATAAATGAGATTAGGGATTGTGTTTATTCCTCTGTCGCTCTGGATTAGTGGTCCTTTTATATCCGCCTTGAGGAATGGCATGTATACACACTGAACGCAAACACACACACACACACACACACACACGCAACGCACATACAGACAATAGTGGATGCAGAGACAAAGATACTGACAGGGCAGACTGGCAGAAAGGAAATGGAAAAAGGTGTCAGGAGTTTATTCCATCGACTTTGTGTGTTTTGTGTGTATATACATTCAAGCATATGTGTCTGTTTGCATCCAAGTTTGTGCATAGGTTTTGTCAAGTGTGTGTGTGTGTGTGTGTGTGTGGGAGGGTGCTGGGGGGTGCTGGAGTGTTTGCTTGGGGGACTGGTAGAGAAGTAGCTTCCCAGGAGATTGCCGGAGGATTTTTCTCATGTACTGTATTCCAAACGTGGGGGTAGACTCAGACTTTTATTATGTAGGAAAGGCCTGCAGGCCTGCCTGTCTCTTCTTATGTGGGTAAAAGGAGGGTTTGCTATTATTAACCAGGCAATGGATCCTGTCCTGTCTACCAATGCACCAGTAATCCTAATAATCCAAGCTTGCACTTTCATTCCTCTGTAATAGGTGCCAGATGTTGATAGTGCAGATAAACAGCAAACCTGTGTTTTTATCCAAGGAAAATAAAGCAGAGGGGCCCACAGGAATCCACATGCTGTGATGAAAGTATGTGAAAGCACACTCGTACACCTAAACAGAGAGATTCAACATATAGTATGAGGATGGAGACAATTACATCCAGTCCATAAGTACCGTCCTTGTTATCGCCATTCAGACAGAAGGATGAAAAACAGACATTCAGACAAAGAAGCTGCACTCATCAACACAAACAAAAAACATTCAATAAAATGGTGCAGCACATGTACACACAGGGATGAAAGGGACATGCACACATGCTCGTGCGCATGCACATGCACACACACAGTAATGTACAGTACATTTCAACAGCTGAAGGGAATTGCTTTTGGGCTACTGTATAACATGAAGGGTTTGTGGCTGGTTCTCAGCAGAGAGCTTTGGGAGTGAGGAGCAGCGGAGTATTATTCAAACCGATGTCTTCAGGTCTTTTGGGCTGCGCAGATTGCTTTCACCACCCCACAGAGGGAGGCCATCGGTGCTGGCAATAGTGGAGGACAATGAGCCCCTCCACCGCAAAGATCGCGAGCAGAAGATACAACCAAAAGTAATATAAGGGATTTCACTGCTCATATCATTCCGAGCCCTGTTTGATGCATGACTTCATCTCCTGCATATTGCAGGAGATGAGGGGGGATGGTGCTAAATACAAATGCAAAATAATTCATTTTGCATAGTTTGAGGTGACAATGAAAGATGGCAGCAGGAAATGGAGACTGAAATTGAATGTGGGCCACCAGGTGATGCTACTCAAGAATAAGTCTCAAGCTTGATTAAATGTAATTCTCACAACTACACATTTTAGTGTCCATCTGAATAGACTTTCTTTCTGTTTAGTTTCTTTTGTCTGTTCCGACGGTGATTCATTTTTACTGGTAGGGTGAGTCTGTCGGACCCAGTTGTAGGAATGCTTTGTTTTCCTTTTTCCTTTCAGCTGGAGAATATGCTGACCTTGACTAATACTCCCTCACAATGCTTCACCTTTTAAGGCCTTTACATGAGCTTGGGCACCATTCTGCGCTGTCTGTGAGGTGTGCCAAGCGGTCAGTTGCCTTTTTGGATCCTCTATAACTTGTATATATTTCACCTATGTGTGTAATATTTGCAACTGTAGTAAATCCAACACATATGGCGAGATAAATGTATTTCATTGACAATGTTTCAAAACGAGCTGACAGTGACTTTTATGACGGTAATGATGATAATGGTAGTCGTGACAACACTGATGCTATGATGCTGATAAAGATAAAATGGAGACAGCGTAATAGTCCCATCACTCCCCTTATGGCGAATGTATCTTTTACACAACAGTGTGTTAAATAGCGGCGCTCAGCGAACACCCCCCCCCCATCTTTCTTTACCACTTCCCAACTCGAGCAGCCTTCTCTCCGAGACAGGAAAAACAAGAGAGGCAATACCGAGGTGGAATCGATCACCGTAATGGTTTTCCCCTATGGAGAGTGAAGCCGGGGGCAGGTGACACATCCCCCATCATACACAACGCACCACTCCATCACCTCTGGCGGCTCGTACTGCAAACTCATCATTCTATCCAATCAAGTGGCCCCAGTACCGTGGCTCTTTGGTTCTCGAGCTTATCATCCGGACCAATCTAAATTCTGGTGCTTCACTTTAACCAGTCAGAGTCCTCCACCCTTTATCGCTCCGGCCAGTCAAATGAATAGGCCGCTATACTGTCACATGTAAGATCAGACAGAGTGGCAAAGTGAGGGAAAAGACGCCCCTTGTTTCTGTCTTTGATACCCTTTAGTAAACCGCTGCTTTCACTTTGTTGGAGTGTCAAAAAGCGTTTCATCACGTTCATGAGAGGTGTTATTGAAAAACGATCAAAAACGGATGATCAAAATTAATCCACTGTAGAGCTCTACATACCCCTCAGTTTGCAGTGTGAGTGTTACTGTGTCAAAAGGGCGTTTTGACTGTTTGCGTTTCCTTTGAAGGGTGTGTAGAGCTCTACAGCGAAGTAATTGATGACATTTTGATCGGAATAAATCACCATGATTCCAGACTCCAGGCCATCACTCACCGACTCCGTAGCGGAGACCCTCACTCACGCCTTCGTCACCTCCCGTCTGGACTATTGCACTGGAGTCCTATCTGGGGTCCCTGAACTCCGCTGCCAGGGTTCTCACCAGTACCAGCCTCATCCGCCTCCACCGGCTCCCAGTCCAGTACCGCATCACCTTTAAAATCCTGCTCCTCACTTACAAGTCCCTACACACCCCTTGCTCCCAAGTACCTATGAGACCTCCTGCTACCCCCCCCCCGCCCACATCAGGTCATGGACTCTTGGGGACAGAGCCTTCAGCGTGACTGCCCCCCCCCCCCACCCTCTGGAGCTCACTCCCTGTGGAGAGCCGCAATGCTGGGTCCACTCAAGTGTTTAAACAGTGGCTGAAGACCTTGCTCTCCTGCCAGGCCTTTGGAGCCAGCTGCTGAACTGTGGCCCTGTCCTTTTTTGTCCTTTTGTCCTCTGTCCTTTGTTTGATTTATTGTCTTCCTACCAATTTGCCTAGTTGTTATTTTCCTCATTTTATCTAGTTCTTCATTTTCCATTGTTAAGTGAGTACCATGAAAGGCGCTCTTAAATTAAAGTTATTATTATTATTATTATTATTATTATTATTATTTATTTATTTATTTATTAATTTTTAATTTTTTTTATGGCAGATACTAGGAAAATAAGGCGCCCTGTTTAAAATAACTGTAATTATCCTTTAATTTGTGGTTGTTCTCCTTTTACACATTCACAGTTTGACAACGCCTGTCATGAACAGCTTCAAACTGTACTATGTATTTATGTCAATTATGATCCAGTAGCGAAAAATATCTTTTTCATATCTCCTGTCATTGTGTGATTTGTATGCTTGATATTTGGGAATCAAGTACCTGAAGAATTCTAGTCACGACAACTAGTTACGACAATGATTCAACTCAGATACAAATCTTCCTCTCTCTTATCCTTTTAAACCTCAGTACTCGCTGCCAGACACAAAACACCAGACACTTTAAACTCTGATGTTCTTACGTTGTACACTTTGATCTCCTCTCAGTCTAAAACACTCAATCAAACCTCTGGATCAGTTACTACCTCTCCTCTCCTCTCCTCTCCTCTTTTTTGTGTAATGTAAGTTCCTTTCCTTTCCTTTCCTTTCCTTTCCTTTCCTTTCCATTCCTTTCTTTTCTTTCCTTTCCTTTCCTTTCCTTTCCTTTCCTTTCCTTTCCTTTCCTTTCCTTTCTTTTCCTTTCCTTTCCTTTCTTTTGTCTGCCACAGGGAGCTGCATGATTAGAGATCTGGTTTGGATGTTACTGGGTTCAGTTCAGGTTCATTGAGGTCACTGGAGCAAGTTGGAAAAGTATGAATGATCTGTGGAGCCCCAAAGATTCCAGAGGTTTTCTACAGGTCAGGTATGTGCTGTCCAATATTTGTGGTGGATGTATTGTGAGTGAACAAGTTGGACAGAGGCCATGACTTGTTCCCATGGTATCTCACATGCTATGCCTCACCCTTCTTTTCAATTAGAATAATGGAGGCCCCAATTAGGTGGAGATGTGTAACTGCATGAGTCAGGCCAGCAAACAGCCTCTTTTTGTTTGGCATAGCCTGCATGTCAGATTGTTGAATACACGAGGCAGTCTGCCAGCTCAACTCCAAAGTCCTGAGTTTTTTTCCTTTGTGTGCATGTGCGTGTGTGTGTGGGGGTGGGGGTGGGGGTGGGGGGTGCGCGCGTACGTGTGTGTGTATGCACATTTCATGCCCATTTTATTAACATTTCTTATTTATTGATTTCTTTGTCTCATTATTTGTCTATTTGCTCTCTGTCCATCACTGCATGATTGCCATGATTGCCCTTTGGAATAAATCATGCAGAAGGCTGTTAAGCAACCAGCCCACACGTTCCGCAGTGTGGCATATCTCCGATACATATTGACAAGATTTTTATGGTGTATTAACACAATTAGTGTAATTGTTATCGGTAATTGACCAAGTAGATACAACCGAATAGCTTCAGATAGCTTCGCAAAGAATGGAAGCATGCTGAGATTATTTCTGGCAGCAGCAGTTTCAATGACTTTTCAATGGGAAAACAAATGAGCTCATTTGTACTTGAGAGCTTCTTCCGAATATTACAATTTCCCAGTGTAAAAATAGTACTTATTCATGCATTTATCTCTCACGGGGTTACCATTTACTTTCACAAACCTATCCCAAATAGCACACGAGGGGGGTATATGAGGGGATGAGCACTGGGTACATCCCAATTTCAGCATATTGCTGGTGGCTTTCCAATTGTTTTTATAACATATAGATAGACTCCATACAGTGGAAGCAATAACTAGGAATATTAGTCAGAATCAGAATCAGAAACAGTTTTATTGCCAAATATGTTTTCACATACAAGGAATTGGACTTGGTGTTTGGTGCATAACAATAAACAGCAAGAGAAGAATAAAAACAAAACAAGAATAAAAGTCGCTCACTGCATGAAATTATACACTGCAAAGATGCACTATACTATACATACATATATATTCTATACAGATCTTCACCAGCTGTTAAACATCAGTAGTGCACAGTTTTATTTCGCATTTTTTTTTTGTGCAATTCAGAAGTTTATTTAGAAGGAGTCGATCTCTAAGAGCCAGAGGCTGTTCTGCTCGTCTCTTGTCTTCATCGCTGAGCGATGATCAATTCCCTCACCATTCAGAGAGTCGTCGATGCCAACCAGGGGCTCAATCATGTTTTTTTCCGTCATTTACTTCTCTGTCCACTTTTACATACTTGTCTGTTTCTGCTGTAAAATTGGATGAGGAATTTTTCGATCGAGGAACTTTTTCGATTCTCAAGCGAGGCATCGAGAGACCGGTAGCGTTGCAAAGAAGTTAGCTGTGTAGTCTGCAAGTAACAGGACGGCCCGTGTGCATGCATTTCCTCCTCATGCACCAAATGGCTTTCTCCTCTCAGGTTATCACAGGTAACCATAATACTTGAACTCAACATCCCTTTCCACCCTCTCATCATTAATATGTTGTGTGCCACCATTATCCTCCACCAACCCACCGTCACAGTGAGGACAGGTCTGTCAGAAGATCTGTACATCTGGGAAATGACAGTCCCTCAGCTGAAATAAAAAAAAAAACATCTCTCTGTTGTTGGTTATAAATGATTAATGTGAAAGTGTATCCTACTTTTTTTCTTGCTTCTCTCCTTTTTGGGGCATAATTAAAATCTCAGGAGCCCTCTGACTGTGCTGGGGATTAATCTCCCGTGGCACATCTCCATCTGCAGCCTGGATCATCAGCCATCCTCCTCTGCATTAGCCCCCAGCTGTGCAACTGTCTGTCTGCCCAGCCTAGTGCTTCCCATCCCCAGCCCTAGCACGCTGTTTAGAGACACACCGGGGAGTGGAGAGAGAGAAGAGAACACGGAAGAGAGAGAAAGAGCGAGGCGGGGGGTGTCGAGGGGCAGCGATAAGTCTCAATATTTCACATCAATTCTATTTTGCAGAGCTGATTTGTGCCTCATTTTCTCTCAAATGGCCTCCTCCACTGAGATCTGATTGATACTAATAGCTTCTACAGCGGCCACATTCGGAGAGCGAGAGGCTTTTTTTTTGATGCATGCAGAGATGGGAGAATTGTTAGTGTGACACCAAGTGAGACAGTGAATTTGTCTCTCTTTCATATATGTGACTCATTCACAGCCTTGAGGGTGTTTATGCTGAGAGCGTTTGATACACCACTGCTGTCTGTCGACACCCGTCCAGTGGAAGTCCATTGCCAGTGGGAATCGCATGAACAAACATAAACACCAGCTAATTCTGCTCATACAGCGAGCTATATTTGAGGAAATAGTTGAGTGTCAAGGTGAAATATGATCTATTTATTGTACTTATGGACGATGTTTCCATATAGATTTGAAAAAGCAAAGTTGCTTGGAGTAATTAATGATTAATGATACGCATCACAATAGCCTGAGTCCAGAATTGATAAGGCACATAGGTCATGAATGATCTCTGGCAATATTTTCAAGTATCATGCTGTTGAGCTCATGCTTTTTTTGACACTCAAGCGTGACGTGCAAGCAAACAGCGCAACTAAAAGAGCATTATGACAGCAGTCAATCACACAGACACATGGCCTTATAAATCTCCCAGGCTGGCGCGGTTGGATCGGAGACTTCCTGCCAACCACTAGTCAAGTGCTTCTTTTGACTCGTGGTCCAGCCCCATTTCTTCACAGGCTCCAGCGCGTTGAGATACGGTTGATCCAATTTAGGCCACGCTCAATCAACCTAATTCTACAGGGGACGTGGGAAGCAGGGTACTGCAGTGTGCGCAAGAACGGATTGCTCGACAAAGCAGCTTTTAAAGGTCATGTTTTCCGCTGCCTTCCGTGCCCACAAGACCCTGATGGAGGGCACCGTTTGCAAACTGAGTATGTAAATTCATCACAAATCTCGAAGTCAACAGTGATTTATGCCGCTAACCTGAGGGGCCAGACTTTTGACTACGACTGTAAAATGCAGCGTGGCGTCTCCGAGGCCCTGTTTATAGTGTCTGCGCACCAGCAACTTAAGAAGAACTCTCCGATTGACACATCCCAAGCGTATCTGAGCAAACAAGCACAGTCTGCAAACTATTTTCCTTCACTATTTACTCTTGCTTCTTTTATTGGTGTAGACATAATGACTTGCTAACACTGTAACTTGTCACAAATATATGCACATGTGCAAGTCAACAACATTTTCCTTCCCCCCCCCCCCCCCCCTTTCAATATCCTCATCTTTCTCATGGGGAGCACAATGTCATGCGTTTGCTTCTGCAATACAAGAAGCCAATTATATTATCAGCATGGGACCCCCGCTTGACATCGCATGTCCTGATGGTATAATGAAATAAAAGAGGTTTCACACACATGCTCCCACTGTGTCCTTGACGGTTGGAAATGTCTACTTTGCAATTTCTGTAATTTGGGCGAGAGTTATATTTTCAAAACTACCAAGGTGTTGAGCGTTCTCCACAGGGGACAGGCAACCCCGTCTCACATTTCAGGGGGTGACACTGTTCAGTAATGCGTAAAGCAGAGAATGTTCTAATGGGGTATTGTACCTTGTGAAAACTTGCTGTTGGTTTTATGGTATATTGGTACATTTCTACCACTTCCTGCCAAGGTATTTTATTATAGCGTACACTATTGTATATTTTTCAATCCACAGCTATTACAGTAATGTTAATGCATTTTGCATTAGGAAATATTTTCAGTAGCATCTTGCACTGCAGTGTTACATTGGATCAACCAATCAACAATAAGCATACACATTGCTTATTACCAGCTCCTGGAGGGAAGAGCAAAATAACGATTTCTCAACAGATGAGGATTGAATTTAATTGACTTTGGAAAACCTCTGCACAGTTTGCATTTCAGCTGTAAGAAAGTAGAAACACACAGTACATGCAGTATAGATGTAGCCTTGTTCCAGTCACAGTGTATGGCATTGAGCATCATTAGCTGCTTTGTGCTTTGCTGGATTTCGTGCTCACATTCAGAGCCTCACATCTCTTCACAAACACAAGTATTGGATGTTATGAATACATGGACGGTAGGCTGTTAACACAGAATGTACATGACAAACATTTAATGACCATTTGATATTGAGCCAGGGAGCAAAATCGTTGGGGCTTTGTCTCAGTGTTGAGGATAATCTTACTCCCCAGCGAGAGTCATCAAGTCCAAGGTCCCAAACTTTTACAACAATTAGGAATGTTTGTTGTAAATGCTCAACACGCTGTAATAAAATGTGCCAAGCAGTGCTTGATGAGGGGGTTTAAAACAGGCTTGTTCTAATGAGATCTCCCACTAACAAACAGATGTGTTGAACCAGCACTCTGTGAAGTTAACATCTGTAGATAATTGGATGGTGTAGATATTGTGGAAAACACGTTGCAGGCCCTCTCTCCTCAGCGAGAAGTCATTATCACTGTTTATGTTAATAGCTTTGCCCATACCAAGGTTTTTCTGCGTGGGTTTTCAGACTGAAGCACTTTTTTTGGGCTGTCTGTTTCTGCTTCTCCACTCCCTGCACACGGATGCATTCCTACTTGGATTTTCACAAGTCTTGAATGTCTAAGCAATCTATTTAACGGCTCCGCTGTGAATTCCCAAAGTTAGCGCTTGGGTAACAGGGACCGGGACTCAGTTTCACTGACTTGGTGATTTGGCACATGTCACCTGTCACTTATACTCACAGTAATCTTCCTGCTTGGCTGCTGCTGGCTTCAATTTTAAAGAAACGTTTTCAAATTATATAAACCCACACAAGCAATATAATACTGGGAATATTTTGTGACAGTATTTTAGCCCACATTTAGCTTGGTGCTAGTTTGAGAAAGGAAACATTTTTACAAGAGTATTATCAAGCAATGTGGAATAAATCAGACTTGGATAGAGTGGCACCTTTTGGATTTGAAGGTCTCTTCTGTGCTGAACAGCTTGATGAAGCATGGATGGGATTCCTTTTTCCTTTCATGTTGGATATCCTCAGATGCCCTGCTTCTCCTTAGTATTCTCCTGAACATTATATATTAATTCGAAACATATTTTGGAGGGAGGAAATCTCTTTCGCTTTCTCTGTCTCTACCAAAATATCCTCTCATACATACAGAGGCGAGTGGTGAAGAATCCTGATATTGCACTGGTTGAATTAGACGTACCACCAGTGGTACATGTAGTACCTTTTTTATATTAATGTTCAGTGTTTAGCTGAAGGCGCCGTCACTGAAGAACTGTTCTGTTATAGAATAGACTTTCTGTCCCTAGAAGTTTTAAAAAAGGTTATTGTCATGTTTCACACCGTTAACACATTCCTCCGGCAGGTGGGTTAGCTTTTTTTTTTGGGCAGAGATATAAGTGAAAATAGTTTCAGCCTGGTGGTATTGTCATGGTAATCTTATCGTAGTGTGAAATGAGCACACGGTGGGAGGCTGGGTGTTTTTTAGGTTTTTTTGCAGAACTTCAGAGTTTCAGTTACAAAGCTTCTCTGATTTCTCTGTATGTTTATACTAGTGGTACATGTTATACTGTGCCAGTGCCCCCAGTGGTGCAGGTTAGAAATGGACGGACCTGTTGGGAGACTCATGCAGTGAGAATTGGCCCACATGACTGTGCCTTTAGTCTGAAGCTTTAATGGTCTGCACAGTCACCACATCTAGAGCACCTTTGGGAAGAGGTAGAGCTGGATGTTCACAGCATGAATGTTCCACCAAACAATCTGCAGCATTGACCAAAACCCCCGTGGAACGTTTCCAGCACCTTATTGAATCCATGCCTAGAAGAATTTAGGCTTATCTGGAGGCAAAAGGGGGTCCTATCTGTTACCAGCCAAGTGTACCTATAGTGAAGAAAGGAATCCCTTTCTAAAGGGAAGCTCCCACTGAAAAGACATTCAAGTCTTACTCTCAGTCATGAAAGTGACTCTTTACTCAAATCCTAACATCTAAACAAGAGCTTCATTCAGTGACAGCTACATGGCAAGCCTTTAACCAAGTCCAGAGAGATGCACTTGGAGAGCTAGATAATACAGAGGGGTAATGCATTATACATTTCATACAATGTCAAAAAACAGCATCGTAGTAATCACAAATGTTCATGGCTTTTCACTTAAAGAAAATGCCGGAAGGAAGTTTTTACTCAGTATATTTGATACCCAGCTCTGCTGCTGCTGTGTCTCAGAGGGTGACATAACCAAGGCATAACACAAGAAAGACATCAGGCAGGAGTCAGTGCTCCTGAATGTTCCACGCACCATTGACAAAGCTCTGATTCAGGTGATAGGAGTGTAGGAGTGTGTCATTCACCAGGTTTCAAATAAGGTTTCACTGATTTGACATAATTTTTTTCTTCTTCCGTAAAGGTGATATTGAGCAGACTTGGCAGGGTCACGTACATAACAAGATAAGATATCGATCATGAAATAATAAGGTCGCTACTAATCAAAAACTCCTATGTTTGAGTCTGAATGTATTAATCATCCCACAATAACTCATGTAAGAGATAACGGAGGACATGTGTTTAGGATCCAAAGATTTAGTGAATGCTGCCAAGGCAGAGCAAGGAGCGAGAGACAGAGGGTCAAACGTCAGATTGGAGAAAGACCAGATCCAGCATGTTCCCAATGACCTGATTTGAGAACCTGCAATTCCTACATTTAACGTTCAAATCGCAATTGTTCATTAAATATGTAATTCTGAGGGGTTTGTGAAGCCGTCAGCCATGAGTTTCATCTCTTTCGTAAAGCCAAATACCAGCAAAAGACAATATTATTTTAGTAAAAATGCATCTAAGTGCCTCAACCCCCACCGACGAGTTTGAAATTAATATTTTGACATCCCACTGAGTTTTTATTACCAGTTTGGAATGAATTATGTTTCCACCTGCAAGACACCGATCAAGCTCTCCCTATTTTCTAAACAGGCGCGTTGTTTATACATCACCAAATAACTGATATTGATTGAAGTAGTTGAAGAAGTGTTTTGTATGAGCAGTAGAGTGCTATGGCACGTAATTATCTCCCATTGTCTCATGCTGATGAGAAAAAAACGCCTTGTCTCAAAAATGGTAATCCAGGTATTAGACAAGAAGGAAGATGCATGTCTCACTGCAGACCGGGAATTAGTTTTCACACGCTTTCATTAGGCCCCCCCGATTGAAATGGATACTTTGGCTGGAAAAGTTTGTGCAAGGCTTTCCCTTTACTCTAATAAGAAATGACTGGACAAGTGTTTGTGGCTGCAGAGCGGCTCATATTGCTCCCATTGCAGATGGAGAGAGTGGGGCATTTGAACAAACAGGCCTTGGTAATTGCTATCCGAGGAAATGTGTTTTTATCTGTGAAACCTTTTAAGCTGTTGTCTTAAAGGCACAACTTAATGATCAAATGGAACGGGGAGCTCTAATCCATTGTTTGTAATGTGAAAAATAAAACCATAATAACACCACTGGGATAATGCTGTTCATCATTTTGCTGTAATATGAAGAATCCATAATCAAATTGTGAGACAACGCAACGTGTTTCCCCTCACAAAGAAATAGTGCATGGACTAACCTAGCGTGCACATGAGAACCACTAACCACTTCATTCCCTCTCTGTCAACTGAGTTTCACCAAGTTGAGTAGAGCAAGTTGCTGTATCTATATCCTGCATCTATATCCTATATCCTATATCCTCTATATCCTATCTTTTTGTACAGTAGGTGTGTGTGGGTGTTTCTTTTCATTGAATTAGTGCTTTTATCATAGTAATATAGTAAGTATCAAGTGTATATATGCATTATGCTTTCTATCCTAGTTTTGGTTCCACTGTGGTTGTGGGTTAAAGGGGTGAAATTTTATTTCCTTTTCTCTCTGGCAGCAGTGGTCATTTTCTAGCTGTTGACAAACTAATACTTCCACATTATTGTATGTTTCAATACAGCTGTGTTAGAGCTTGTGGCCCAGCGCATTTGGCATTATGAACCAAGTAGGAGTCAACCTACTCAGCCAGCCAGTGGATATTTGACCTTTGACTCCCTGTCTGGATGGCACCTCAGGACCCTCTTGAACCTGTCAACAGCATTCCCGTGTCTGTAAAGTTGGCAAGCGGCGGGTTGATCCTCCGCGTCTTCTCTACGAGGAGCCCGGCGGCTTTGAGAGGTGACTTGTCCCGAGCTGGGGAATAAATGTTGGCGTGATGCTGTCAGGAACTCCTGCCAGCAAAAGAGCCGTGTCTATCACGGGCACAAACGAGAGAGTTGACCTCGCGTTGAAGCGGCGCTGCAGCATATCTGTCTTCAAATAACAGCATCTAAGTTTACTAAAGAAAATGTTTTCTTCATTTCTTTTGTTTCTCAACCGTACAAGTAAAAGGGTTCATATAGTATCAGTTCTTTAGGCTTGTATCTTGTATAATAGCAAAACCCTCCAAGGTGCTACAAGGAATCGTTTTACCATAGGACCTGTGGGGCTACAAGAAACCCATTAAGAATGTATTAAATGTTTCAAATCAGCAATATCAAAAGAACTGGGTTCAAATCAGTTGGTTGTTTGAGTCATTACGGTTTCATATACTCTAGAGCCACTGCCCTAAATGAACAACTCTTGAGTCCTAAATCACAATTATGCCAAAAGCAACAAAAAGGCGAATTGAAGAGGGTGAAATGCCGTGATCCAACGCTGACTTTAATTAGATCGAGACAGTTTTGCACCATCAGCAGTGCCATCATGTCTCAGTGAGCTTGAGTGTGTACTAAATCTTAGCCACCCACACACTACATCAACTCACCCACACTCACCGCCCACCGCCCGGCAAATCTGTCACGGCCACTATCAATGACAGTCCCTTCATTGTTGTGGAGGAACGGGTATGTGAGTGTGTGAGTGAGTGAGGGAGTGAGTGAGGGAGAGAGAGAGAGAGAGAGAGAGAGAGAGAGCGAGAGAGAGAAATCTTTTTTAGCGAGACAAAATCTTTGGTGTTTTGAAGTTTAGTCTCATTTTGTAAATACAGGACATTTGATAAAAATTCAAACAAAAGGGAGAAAATTACAGAAACACGACAACTACTAAAATCTATTGTGCTTCAATTTGTTCCTTCAGTGTTTTTCTCCTTTGTCTTCTTTTGAAGAATTAGAAAAAGCCCATCGGTAGCTCGGGGGGGGGCACAAACCGCTACAGTTAGTCAAGATGAAGGGGATGAAGTCATTATCTACTGATGTCTCTTTTAAACACTGCTGTCCTACTGATGTGTACAGAGCCCACATTATCTTTCCCACGCACCACCCACCACCCACCACCACCCCCCCGACCCCTCTCCCCCACTTCTCTATCTCTTCCTTATTTGACTTAATGCTGATAAATGAGCCTGTTCTTACCCATAGCATTTCTCATTCTGAGTGGCCCGGTTGGATTTGCTGGTGCTGACTTCTTTTTTTTTTCTCTCTCTCTCTCTCTTCGTGCTATTGGCCTCAAGGACAAAAATGTTGTGTAGTGCCGGGACAGGGCGCTGCTCCAAAGGTCAAAATATCTCAAAAAGAGCAGCCTCTTGTCATTTGAGGCCACAGATCCAAAGGTCTTATATTGGGAGACATTACTTTTTTATGTTTCATATAAATTTCACTTGCATTCTCAGCTGTAAGGTAGAGAAAAACACTCGTGCATCACTGTAGATGGATATTTATTATACTGTACTTAGAGAGGAACAGATGCAACTGCTAATTTTTACCTAAGAGACTTAAACACTTAAAAGCAATGCCGTTCAAATAAATGAACACGCTTGTTTTTCTCCCAAAGGTTTTCCCCTAACATTATCCTAATAACCATGATCATTTACTGCATGAAAACAATTTTGCTGAACAACTGCAGCAATATCTCCACTGCTTCACCGTGCAGTGTACGCTTGCACACTTCTCTTCAGACGGACTAACTCCTGCAGCAAAGTTCTTGCTCTTGCTTCCCCCCTTGAGAGCTTTTTGTGTGGCTTTGCATTTTTTTAAAAAGAGGGAGAGAAAGAGCGAGAAAGGGGAAGAGAAGGAGCTATCTGGGTCTGTAAGCAAGAGAGAAGTTGAGCTTTAGTGATACCGCTGGCTGCTGTGTGACGCCGGGGTTGCCATATCTGGGTCAGGCCTCCCAGCACACGTTTAGGCGTCATGTGAGATTCTGCAGGGAGGGATGTAGCCTACTCTTTAACGTCGACGTGGGGGGAGATGGAAATGGATTTGAAAATATCTTTTTTCTGCAGGTGTGGCTTGGTAGATGGAGGACTCCCTGGTCGGGAGGCTGAGTCGAGATTCATCAGCAGCACAGTGGGTCTGAAGAAAATGGAGCCGACATACACTCGCAAGCTCCGGTGCCACGGTTACACTTTAAATCTTACTGCCGCTGTCTGTTCGCGTCTGCGTCTGTGACAGAAAGATGTAGCGAAAAGTGACGGTAAAAGGTCAGCGGCGTACACCCCTGACCTGTTCCACCAGAGCCAAGCCCGTGTGTCACCCGGGGCCTCGGGGGTGAAGACTGTGTGTGTTCCTCTTGATGGGCTCAAGTGTACGCAACCTGGCAGTGGCGGCCCGGGCTGATAGGGCGTGTTATCTGGGCACATTGATCGCGGTGCTAGGCCAACTCCACTCGCTACTCTCTTTAACATGGGAGTCGGTAATCAGTCCCTTTCTCCCAGTGCATCAATCCCAGCTGCTACACCACTTCGGCGCTACCCGAAGTCATGTAGAGTGCACTGATCCAGACAGGCACACAGTCACAGGGATCCACCCAGAAGTTGGCCACTCTACTGGGCTGTAAAGTTTACTCGACTCTTACTTGAGTTAACTATTGATCCTGTCCATTAGTGGATTGATGATTTGTTGTTGTGACTGTTGGTTAATGTGTCCGTGTGTATCCAAATGAAACCAGTGTTATCACAGCAAGTATCTCTTGTGCGTTTATTGGTCACTTTTAGTGTTTGGTATTGACCAACAAGGCCCAAACCAAAAGTCAGTGGTTTGGAATGTTTGGCTGTTGGAAAATGTGTGACATTCCTCACCTACGGTGCTGGTAAATGCTGAACTTTGTCGCTGACCTTCACCAACAAAATATAACACCTTCAAGTGAAAAATAGGGAACATTCATGGAATCAGCGAGACAATGTCCTGTTGTCATCGATCTTTTGACTCAAGAAATGTTTGTGGAATGATGTTTTCACTAAAGGTCATTTGGTTTAGTTTAGCTTCTATAGCCATACTGCACAAACATATTAGTGAGGTTCACTGGTCAATACGAGTTTTTCTTCTTCCTCTCTATAATATGAGGCCCCAGGCCTGATCGATGAAGTCTCATACAGAGAAGAGCACATTGATGCCAATCAGTGTAGTGGCTAGCGGGTGGAGTACAGAGGAAAGAATCTGCCTACCCCCACCCGCTGTGACCACCCTGTCTGGACAGCCTCTGGATAGCTGTAAATGGGCTCATCCACAGGATGAGGCATTCTAACAAGCTTCAGTAAGCAAGTAGACAACAGTCAGTTCATCACAGCAGGACTTGTCTCAAATAAACATGCACAAAGTCTGAGGCTCTCTCTGCTTTGGCTCTATGCTCCACTACCTTTTATCTATGTGTCTCTACAGGGACACTGACAGTACAGCAACACCTGAGGGCTTTACACCCCATCAGTGTCAACTGTGAGAGGTTTGAAAAGGCACATAGGGAGGCAGGTGAGTGGGGCAGAGCCTACAAATTTAACTACAAGAAAAAATAAAAAAGTATTGGGTTTTTTTCCCACCACCACTGACATTTCTTTGTTGAATGGAATACAGCGACTCAATTTGCCTCAGAGATTTTGTGTTACAATCGAGCTTTTAAATGAAGACGCATTTGAATCGATGCTTGTCATCAAAATGAAGTAACTAAATCACATGTGCCTCCTTTTCACAATATTTCCAACTCCCCCCCCTCTCTCTCTCTCTCTCTCTCTCTCTCTCTCTCTCTCTCTCTCTCTCTCTCCTCTCTCTCTCTCTCGCTAACCTCTGCCATTCGCACACATGTACATAAATACACACCCGCATGCATGCTTGCTCATCCCTGTTCTCCAGGACTAATTACTTTAACTGAAAAAAGCTCTCCTTCGGGGCACCAATTTCACCCAGCGTCTGATGAGCAGAAATTACATGTCTAATGGAATGGAATAGTTGTGCAAATTGAAGAAATGAAACACACTTTTTTATCTAGGTGCCACCTTAAATTAGATTTTAATTTGGACCACATTCACAGATAATGGAGTGCAGTCAGCCTGCTTTGGCGCCTCTCCCAATTGCCTGTGGCTTTCTTATTATTCTGCAGGTTGCCTGCTGTATCCGTTATCAACTGCACTGACCACCATTTTGAGCTGGCTTTCCTCGTGAGGTATGAATGATGAAGAGAGAGAGGAATTGAAAAAAAAACTGAACAAGCTGACATCATGAACAGCTTTGTGAGAGCATAGCTTGAGGGAAAAACTGACAGTGACGCAAGTCCTACTGCTTTAAAAGTACATTAACACACACACACATGCATAAATACATACACGTTTTAGTTTGAGGCGTCGGGTATATCACAAAGCCAATTTATCTCTGAGTTCTCTGCTGGTATTTTAGGAGGAGATCAAGCTCAGGAATGCTCACTTTGCTCCCTCCATCTGAGAGCACATGTCTGGTGTAGCAAGGAAGAGCAAAGACAAGAGAAGATACAGCTGCTGGAGTTAAAAATAAACAAGGCTGCTCTTACTGGAAGAGGGTTGGTGAGAGCTTTAGAAGCAGCTTCAAGAGGCCACCGTCATGGCCCAGAGGTCACAGTACAGCGTGTGTGTGTGTGTGTGTGTGAGAGGCGGGGGTGGTGGTGTTGTGGTGCGGGTTCGGGGGGAGGAGGGAGTGGAAAGTTTCAGGGAATTCCATATCTTGAATAAACTTTCACACCAAAAAGGTCTCCTAACTATGAAATAAAATAAAGAGTCCTCGTCATTCTCTGAAATCAAACACAATCCATCAGTCAGATACACATCACGTACAGCGTTGGATGGTTATATGGATGAACAGCACTGTATGAAATATGAACATAACCAGGGATTTATTCATTCATTCACTTTCTTTACCTGCTTACTCGCCTGTACCGTTGTAAAGCCGCGATGAGAGAAATACATCTTGATGTGGTCTGATTAGGATTCTGCTGCAGCCCACGATGCGCCGATGTAAAACTCAAAAGAAAGCTTTCATATCATACATGGGGGATTTCCGGCAGGCTGTCAAGATCCTCCTCTGGTAATCTAAGCCGGAGAGACAAAGCAGATATGTTGAAAGAAACTGCAGAAAGAATAGTAACTTATAACCAACACCAGGCGGCCCCTCGGTCTCTCGACTACAGCCGAGGCTTACGCAGCACGAAGCTGAGTCACTGTCTCAACGTCCCTGTGCACCCCACTTTACCTCCTCCAATTTAACAAACCCAAATGTATCCAGATTTGGTGTGTGTGTGTGTGTGTGTGTGAGGAGGAGCTGTGAGAGACCGTGGGCAGCAGTGATTACTCACCGAAAAGATGCATGGCATGCAAAGGTTGGGGTGAGACCATGAGCGGCAGCAGATGAGTGAACCAGGGTAGAGGTTAATGTGATGTATTATGTCCCGTTCACCTCCATCCGTTATTCATAACAAACACAGTTAATTACATTACTGCATTACTGCATCCAATATTACCTCTTCGCCCCGCAACGGACTACTTTGTGGTAGATAATATTCAAAAGCTTAAGCCCCAAAATAATTCACCACCAATTCCTTCCTGTAATGAGGGATTATACCACCGCTTACACTGCGGGATTTTTTTAAAGCCATAAGCCGGAATATAGCAGAAAGTTCCCTGAATAGAAGAATTACCGCGGTGTAATATAAGCATCAAAATGACAGCAGATAGATGCTTTACCGCTCCGCTACCAGCCATTATCGCATTGTGAGCGTGGCTCAAGCTGCAGACAAGCAAAGAAAAAAGAAGATTTCTACGCGGGGCTGCAACATTCCAGTTGTAAATCTTGACTCACCAACATTGTCTGTGAGGCCAATTAGCCTCACCTATACCTCCACTACCTCCCCATACAATTTTCCCCCAATGCATTGAGTGGGGGGGGGGGGAAACTGCGGCCATTTTTTTTTCGGCAACACAATGGCATGCGGAGTGAATGCCGATGCAGGTGGACGTCAGACAAAAGAAGAAACTGCATTACATTCACTGATATAGTGTAGAGTGTGTGTGTGTGTGTGCATGGAGAATTACCTGCAGTAAATGAAAGCGCGGGCAGGAGAGGAGAGTGAGAGATAAAGCGAGCCAGTAAAAAAAAAAATAAAAAAAAAAATAGAGGAATGTGCCTAGCGTTTGCAGATTTGTTATGTGAAATAGCCGGGGCCATTATCAGGACAGGCAGGGAGGTTTAGCACAGTGTGAGGAATGGTAAGGTGTTGCCTTGGCACGTAATTAACAGATAAAAACCGTCGGTTCATTAAACGCATATGCAGTGTCATGCGTTGCGGTATTCAAGTATTGATTGTCCGGACGCCTCCCCTCGCTCCTCCCCCTGCTCACCGGCCTCCTGACACCGCTGCATCCATCACACCCCCTGCTTCCGCCATATTTATAGAATTTTAATTAGCTCCCAGCTCAAGCCAACATCATTACCTTTTATCTTCTTTTTTTTATTTTTTTTTCATTTCAGCAAACAGACAACGTGTGGTAATAAGGTTTTTTGTTTTTTTTTCTCAGACAGAAGCAGTAGGTATCTGCATCAAGGACACAGCGAGAGAGAGAGAGTTAGAGAGAGAAAGAGAGAGAGAGAGAGAGTGAGGGAGGAAAGAGCGCACGACAAAAAGGTTGACAGTCTGAAATGACAATGAAAAATGGAAGCAGCTGAGGAAAAAACAGCACAACATGTAGAATGCAGGCAGTAATGTCACCTTGGAATAATTTCAGAATGATTAAATGAGTCGCCGTAGCCATTCCTCTGTCATGACAGTATCTGGAGATGGTCAATATTTTGGCTACCGCTGAATCTCAAGTAGGTGTTGGATGGAAAACAGATAGAAAAAGAAAGTTTTTAATCTCATCAAGGTGTAAATCGATCCCTCGTGACATGACCAACCTTCTGTGAAAACATGCTAGGAAGAATTGCATTTCCTATCTACTACTGACTTGTTAATGCACATATGGCTATAATCATTCATATTTCTATTCAGGGGCGCAAGAGGCCTATCCCAGCATGCATTGGGAGCACCAGTGGGAAATGTAGGGTCTCCGCCTAACTTGGGACCACGCGAACATGTCATCTCCACACAGGAAGAGCCAGGGGGACGGGGGAGACGAACCCGGGACCTTCTCGCTGTGAGGTAACACTGAGCCGCGTTGCTCCGACGCTACGCTGTTTTCATAAAAATAGCTTCCATAAATCACTGCCAGCATTTTACGTTTTTAATATTCTTTTCACCATTGTGCGCAATGTACATTATGCAAGGTTGTGTGTGTTTTTCAGTGATAAATGTATATTGATTCATTCATATTCTCTGTAGCCTCTCCACGAGCAGACAGATAACAATACTGTGAATGTTGTTAAACTGGTGCACATGGTTTTATATGCTGTCCATTGTCAAATATGTTGTGCACTTCGTATTCTATGCTGGCATTTACAAACTGAATATCCAGATATTTAGATAGTAAATGGTATTGGACTGTCCTAAGCTGTAACAATGATGAAGAAAGCCTCCCTATCGGGTCATGAGAGATGATGCAGAAGGCCTTTGGGGTCAGTTGGTGGCCATCATGAGGACAGAGACGGAGCGAAAGCCTGAACAGTTAGCACTCACTTGTGATTTTCATCTGCAGCATCTAGGGAGGCCTAGCGAGACTCGAACACTGAAAAAGACACGTCCGTCTTAACAAGTCATTTCATTTCATACGCAGTCTTAAATTATTATGAGATGATTTCATGTTTCCACTGGTTCACCAGTTCACCTTTTTTTCAAGAATTATTACCTTGAAATAAGGCAGAATAAAGCATGCTATTATAGATAGATAGATAGATAGATAGATAGATAGATAGATAGATGTACAGCGGATGGATGGCATGTTTACATATGAGTAGTGAAGAGCGAATTAATGGATGGTACGTGTATACAGAGGTAAAGAATGGTAATGGGTGAAGGAATGTGAAAGGGAATGAGAGTGGCTGAAGTATCTAAAGTGCAGGGCAGTGAATGAGTGTGAATGTGAATGGTGGACAATGAGGTTCAAGTCTCAATACTACACTATATTAAATGACTTCTCTTTCACTGACCTAACATTTTCACTGAGATTCCATAATTGTATTCTCATCTGGGAAGAGAGGCACTTTTCAGCCTACTGTATATTCATCCTGACCTTGTGACTCATGGACATGCCCTTCTGGTCTGGAGGGAGACACACACACAGGCATGCACACACACACTCACATAATACTCACTTAAGGGTGACCCAATTAAGCCTGAGGGTAGGTGTAATTACATGCAACCTTCATCTGTCCCATTCCCTATTGTTGTGGCTACTTGCCGCCGGTGGACTCAGTCACCGTGTGCCTAGCTGTGCCTGCTCTGCCGCTGTTGCTCAGAGACTTAGTATTTTTAAACCGTTCGTCGTACAACTCCGCAGAGACACGAACATCATTCATAAAGCCTCAAACAGATATATCTAGGCTTTCCTGCCGCTTAAATCTTCCATTTACTACGTCGCTGGAATTCTCTGTCAGAACGCAGAAGAGCCTCTTGGCTTCACTTGATAATGTCAAGCTGTCCAGTAATCATTCAGATGGATAACTAAGACATGTCTTTTCAGATGAGCCATGTTTCAAATGTCATTACCTGGAGACTGTAAAGTTTATGTACTCGCAATTAAACACACTGGATTAATGCATGTGTACTTTTAGGTGATGTATAATATTCTTTTGACGATACAACCTTTTGAAAACATGCACGCTTTGCTGTCTGAAGGCCGATGGCGGTTTATCATTCTCTCATACCTGAATGTCTGGAACACCGGGTCAGCATCTGCATCAGGTTTTCCTCCTACCTCCTATCTCGTTTCTAAACGTTGTGCACAAAGCGGGGCGCGAAACATGTTTACGCCATGCAAAAGTTGTTTATTTACATAAACCAAGTTTGACGGGAGAATGTGGGCACCTTTACGAAAACCTTGACCCATGCCTACACACATTTTGGACACACTGAAGAATAGTGGGAAAAAAGCTAAATGTTTTAATGACCTTTCAATCAATTCTTTATACTTCATATCAAATTACACTGACTTCTAATAGTAAAATCAGCCATTATCATGTATCTGTTGCTTTAGTCTTAGAGAGATCAATTTTGCCCAAAAAGCATCTGCCTGATCGCAATGAATTTTCATTTCATTCAAGTGGTGTCCCAATTCTTTGCGACAAATTCAGTGTGTTAAGCAACTGGACAGAATGTCACAGGGTTATAAAAGGGCTTGTAATGATGCAATATGACTGACTTGAGACTCCGGGGCCGAGCACACAGACATCCTCTTCATGCCAGTGTGAAGAGGTGCGTCATTGTCTGAAGTGAAGTCTGAAGATGACAACAAAAAAAAACTCTCCTGTTCCTAAGGCTGCATTTTTTACACCAAATAGACCTTAGTGTGACATTTTGAATGGCTGGTGAGGTTCACTCTATCCAAAAACAAAACATGTAGGAAACCTGAGTCACCCGCAGCAGTCTCATCTTCCTCTAATGCCCTGTCGCTGTCACCCTCTTTTTCTGGCACAATGTCACTAATTGGGGTTTCCCCAATTATTGATGTGAGACATTTGTCAAGGGGACAGAGTTGCGGTGCCCCTTGCACCACCACTGACAGACATTCTGTCATTGAGCATCAGTGCACTTCTTGGCATCAACCTTTATATGGGACCGTTACTTTTTATTTCCAAAAGGGCCCGGCTCTCAGAGCTGGCAGCATTAACTGTTATGTTGCCACTCAGAAAATGTGTTTTGGCTGGTGATACATGAACTATGAGGCCACCAAACAATACCTCTCTCCTCACCTGGACCTCATTCACAAGCACTTCAAATTCACGCTGGGAAATTTCTCTTTTTAGTCTTGAACTGTGACTGTGACATTTCCACACAAAAGGAATGAAATGACAAGCACATTTATATGCATATCAATATCCATGAAGGGTGTTTCAACCATTAATGGTTAATTGTGTCAATGGAGTGGGACGTGACGCCCATTCATGAGCGCAGAATTACAAGTTGATTGGGATTCATGGCAACACTTTACATTACAGTTCACTAATTCATGCTAAATAATGCTAAATAAAGCATTGTTGCTGGTATATTGGTTTTGTTGGTATAGAATAATCTTTTTTTCTAACCCTCCCAGTATCCTCCCAGTATCTTAACCTGGGCCTTGTTTGCCCCTATATTGCTTTCAATTTTATTCATCTATGCTTCAGAAATAAAGGTTACAATTATTATTATTATGGTTGTAATTATTATTATTGAGGTTTTAGTTATTTAGAAACAGTGGCCCCATTAATACCAGCTAGACCTGTCTGCCATGAATGATGATCTAAATCGGGGTTGTGCGATCTGTGTGGCTTTTGCTAGAGATGATGGAGGTCGATGATAAAGAATCTTATCTCACAAGCTGTCATCTGCGGCAGCGATTTGCTGTAGCCCTCTCAGTAATTAATCACGGAGGCCAGGTAATACATTCCTTCGATCTCGGCGGGAGGGAGGGATTCATCTCTCTGGATGGTGGCCCTTGAAAGGTCATACTCCCCCCTTGTTGGTCACCCTGTGAGGCCGATATTTGCAGGATGAATGGAAGTCAATACGAGTTTAGCATGACGCACGTATGAAATTAGTCACTGCCAAGGTTGAATTTAAATAGGGTGTTTTCTTATATATCATCACCATGTCCAGAAATATTCTGAGGTGAGGCATAATTTGTTGTTGAGTACTGCAATTAAAAAAGGAACTTTTTTCGAAAAGCCTTTTAATTCTCACCTATCAATATGTCTCATTATAGTAATTTATAAGTGGCTTGTCAAATGAGAGAAATATTATTTTCCAATACTGGAAAATAAGACACATTTTATAGCTCCTGTACGCTGTCTCTCATACTATTGAGTTAAATTTAAAAAAAATAAAAATCTTTCCAAAGCATGATCACTGATGATGAGGCTTCGCAGTGACCTCTGGGTGGACAAGGTGAAAGGTTACGGGAATAGGAATGACTACCAAATGTACCTGCATCGATTTCCCCTCCGCCATCATTCCTCCGTCTGCCACTCACAACAGATGGGAGTGATTTCTGGGTCAGGGATGCAATGAATGAGAGAGGAAGAAGAGGTGGTTGTGGTGGTTTGGAAAACCAGGGAGAAGGAGCCTCGCCCTGAGAGCGAAGGGGGGGAAAGACAGAGCATGACGTTTTGTCGCAGACAGATAACCCCACAAGAGCAGAAGCCGGGGAACAGTTGAGCCCACATTTAGAACAAATAGGTCGATGCTGCCTGTTGGCTCAATTAGGTGCGTGTTGTGTGCAGGAGCTGTTAAAAATGACACATTATGGCGACATTGTGACAAGTGGGTAAGACTGCAGTGAATCCTTGCTGGGGAGTCAGGATTGAGCTTCACTTTAAAATGGTAGAAACTGTTGACCGCATGTGGTGCAAATTATATAGCGTAGCGCAGTCCAATTTTGAAGCGCAGTCGTTCGTAGATGCTACAACGTTGCGTTACGGACCACACAATAGATCTGTAAAAATACACTGTATCGCCCTGATTCATTTCATATTGTATTGATTATCCAATTTACTAACTCAGGTGAATCAGATGTTCACCGACATTGATGACTAGGCGGCTGATTGTCTAGGAACACAAGCCAAGTGAACTCAAAGGAGCACAGCGGAGAGTCCAGCGGTACTTCAGCCAGCTGGGTGAGGTATGAGTTCAACACCCCGGTTTTCCACAGTAAACATCAACATTTGCTGGCCTATTTGTGCTCCGCTTGCCGTCCACCGTTACGTACCGAAACCTCCCGATAGGACTACGCTCATCCAAGGCTGTCAGCAAATCAATGGAATGTATTCCCCCAGCATCACTGCTGTTGGATATAAAAAAAGCTCAGTCTTAGAACATGAAAGGGATCGACATGTAAGGGGTGTCAGTGAGGTTTAACTTCTCTAGACTTTGGTATAAATAAACAATAAAGTGGTCACAGAGCTTAGCGAGAGATTTGCTGCCGTGCAGTATTGGATTTTTCACCACCACCGTGGATGCATTTATTCATAGATAATGAAGCCGTACTCTTATGTGCCCTCTTATACATGCAATGTACGCTTTTTGGCAAAGTTTCCATTCCACAGGGATCTGCCAATACAGACCTTTATTGAATGATTTACAACTCTGCTTGCCACAATTTATGCATAATATATGGAATAAATCCAATATTTCTGTCCAAAAACACAGAATAAAAATGGGTCTGCATAGTCCTGCTTAGTCCAGCAATCCCGATCTATTTTGGTTTGTGCGTTTATTTTGTAGTTTTTACAAGTGACATTACATTACATATGAGTGGAGAGTGAGAACAGATAACACAGACAACACAAATAATACAAGATAAGACAATGCACATTGTGTATGTATATATACATAAACATACACAATAAATATGCTCACATATGTATGTACAATATACAGTACAGCCGTATGAAGAATAAATCCTCAATGGATTGCAGAAACGCGGACCAGGCATCTCGGAAAGACTTGATATTGACTTTCAGAGTCAGCTGATAGGTTCAACCGATGGTTAAACAGCAGATAGATTTGTTTGGGCTTTCCAACTCAGTAGCTTTTAGCATTTGTTATTGATAATAATATGAGACTGAATTGAAAACAGGTAACCCAGAGGTGCTGAGGCAGAATCTTATAGTGTGGAAAAGACAAGTCATGGAGAATCTATCTATCTATCTATCTATCTATCTATCTATCTATCTATCTATCTATCTATCTATCTATCTATCTATCTATCTATCTATCTATCTATCTGTGTGAGGTTTTTTTTGACTGGGACAGTTGTTGATATCAAGTTTCTTTTTTATGGCTTCTTTTATCTGGATATATTGAAAGTAGCAGTGGTCTGGTAAATTGTATCTATTGTCTTAGAGGTCAAAGGTCATGAGCAAGGCGTCGCTAAATAAATCTTCCCGGCTGGTTATTCCTCTCAGTTTCCATATTGGAGAATAAAAACTATTTTTTTTGTTGATGTGGAACATATAGCTGCACCAGATCGGAGTGAGGGCGGAGGGTTCATTTGCTTTGCAGCAGTCCGTTAAAGTTGCAGTGACGGTATCGTTTTTATTACCGTTTCAGTTGCTGTTCCTTTCAAACCAATTGCTGCGTGGTATATTGCATGTACACCACTCATCCCAGGTAATCGCATCAGCACGCTCATTTTTTTTTTTTGCTATGGTCATTGACCACGCTGAACTGAGGCGAAGGAGATTTGGTTGTACACTGTGTATTTACACTTCAACCTTTAACTTGTCATTAACACGCCTACAGTGCCAAAACATTTCCCCGCAGTCGAATATGCAGCGGGCCAATCAAATTCCACCCTCAGACTACACGGTTATTAGGGCGTAACCCCTGTGTCAGATTGTGTTTTTGTGAATTCTTGTGAAGTCTCTTCCCCTCTCCCCTTTCTCTCTCGGTACCCCGGCCCAGAGAGAGGCAGTGAGGTAAAAAAAGCAGGGCCCGGGCAGAAGGTGGTCTGATCTGCCTTATAGATCTTCACTGCAGGGGTTACACACTGAGAGCCGGAGTGAGCCTCCCTGTCTGCCGCTGATTTAATGCCTGTATCAGTCCCCCAAATCAACTGGCAAACACCCTCATCAAAGTTGCCCCGTACCCCCTACCTCTCTCTCAGTGTGTGTGTGTGTGTGTGTGTGTGTGTGTGCGGGTCAGGCACTGTGCTTCTCTTCTTTATACTCTTAATCTACCTGTTTATCCGCCTCCCTCAGCCTATCTATCTCTGTCTCTGTCTCTGCCTCTTACTCAACCAACTCTCACTCTGCTGATCCCTGCGCGTCGGGCCGCTGACTGGTTCAGCTGTAAAAGAAAATCGAGGACTCGGTGAAACCTGAGCGCAAGATTAGCAGAGGGCTCGCTTTGATTAGGATAACTACCGAGGAAAAAAACACTTTGCCAGGTCCTCTATTTCCATTTCACTCAGGCGACGCCGACTGGAATGGGGCGGCTGATGTGCGGTGCTTTTTCTGACAGGCAACTGTGCCGCTCTGAGGTGCCCAGAGAGTCTCACCCAGTTTATTATCAGAGACTGGAAACAAAAAAAAGAAAGTGTTTTTCTCTCTGCAGGCTCCCTGACACCAGCAACACCCTTCTAACATCTCACCTTCTGCTCTGTAATCAGGAGTCTCTCACATTCTCTGGCTCTTTTTTTCTGTTTCGTGGCTTTTCGTCTTTTTTTTTTTCTCCCTGAGAGTGTACTCGTTAAACAGATTATGTGTGTGCTGTGTTTTGGCACAGTTGCAGTTCTGATCTGGCTTTCAACCTCACACCTGCGAGGCTGAGCCAAGCTGAGAATTCCTCTCAGAAGATTCTTCAAAGCCTGAACCCCCCTAACCAAAAGTGTGATCTGTAGGGGAAGCCTCAGCCGGTTGACTTTAATGAACAAGGGAAGCTACTGTACGATTCCAGCATGGGCTGTGTCTTCGCTGCAACCTGATCTCTTGTTTATTATACTTACAAAGATTCTGTCCAACAAAGACAGGGACAAACAGACACCTCGACCACGTGCCTACACCCTCGTTTGGTGCTGGTTCAGAGGTGGGAATGTGTAGAGGAATGCCCACAGCGGTGGTCACCGTCATCCATTCCTCAGATTCGATAATGAGTCAGAGGCTTTTCGCTCGCCACACTAAGATGTAACGGTAAGGCGGTGTATTTGATGAATGGCGCAGCAGGCCCTGCTTGTTTCATTCTCATCTCAGCAGGAGAAACAAGATGAGAGACAAGCCTCAGGTGATCTGCTCTCGTTGATAAGCGATGCCGGCGAGTTTGAAGGAGTTATTTTAACAAAAATGAAAAATTTGCGCGCTAGATCCTAAACAAAATATGTGTTTATGATGTTCTGCCTTTCAGACACACACACACACACACGCACACCATGACTGCTACCACCACCCCCTCCCACAAACACACAGGCACACACCTAACACACACATACAGGTGAGGTGACTGCAATGCAATACAATTCATCGTACTCTACCAGTAATATCTGTTATGTGACTATTGACCTTTCTGTATTTTTCCATTAGCGATTTGGAGGAAAAGAGATGCCGACAGCAAGATAATTTCATGTAGAAAGTGTAATGTCAAAACGATGTCAGCGCATCCTCTTACTTCTATGATTCCACCATCTGCATCGCTCATGTCTGTTTGTCCACTGTTATGAATTACTACTCAAATGTAGCCTCTGTTCAGAAAGCCCACGAAGCCTCATCACTTCAAAATCCAGGGAGAGAAACGAAATGTTTATTCAAGCAATACTCGTGAAGGTCATTCCATGCATTAGTCTTTTTGAAAGGACGGCAGCATTGCACAATAACGGTCAGAGACATCAGAGCTGCGAGTCTGCCTGATTGAATTTGAAAGGAAAAATATGAGAAATGCCTGTTTGGACGACTATTATTCTATTATAAGTATGCTTACAGCGATGAACAGATGAACTGAGCACATTCATTTACAATCTATACATACATGTATGTGGCTGTTTACCACTTGGATCCTTTTGACGAATGAAGATCTCTCAGCGGGGCTTTCTGCCGCTAAACAGATTTATCTAGATTATTTGTAAGCTGCACGTTTTAAAATGAGCGTGAATGATGAAGACTGAAACTCCTGGAAGAAACACAACGGCCCAAACAAATGATTAAACAGGGAATTCAATCTCACGCACAATTAATGCACTTAATGTAATTTAAGGTTCATATTCTCCCAAAAGGTGAGAGCAGATGTTAAAATGATCACAGTACAGTGAGGGATATCGTTATTTTTTCTCTTCAATCACTTCAGTCATAGTTGATTACTCAACGACCCACATTAAAACAATTTGACATGGATATGGATACCACTAGAATTAAGCACATTAATTGTGCAGCCTTTGAAATAAAACTTGTTTGTTTGTTATCCAGGGTCATTGGTTATTTTAACTGAAGTACCGTTGCATTTATATTTATATAATAAGAGCATCTCACAATCCCACTCACACTCTCTAGACTTTTGGAGGTTAATATTGTGGGCAAAAGAGCAAAATATAAAACACAATCATCTTTTACAGCTGTCTAAATATTCCAATCAGTAAAAGTTGAGAGTTTGAGATAAACCTCAGTTCTGCATTGTGAATTTGTTGATGACTGCAGCTCATGTTTCACTCCTCTTAACCAAACGGCATCCATGTACTAATGAACGCGGAGTCACACGTGCACTGTGAAGCCCGACCTTGTTAGAGAAGTGACACTAAGCATTAATGAAGAGCACGGAGACAACATAATAGCTGCATATGCACGCGGCATATGCCACCTCTAAACGTGATGTGACTTCTCTCGCAACCTGTCATATCACTCCATTTTAACTGCACTGTGATGTCTCCACAGCTTAATTAAAGTGATTTCAGGTGTTCAGTTGCACTTGTGACAGACAGAGGAAGTGTCCTGACTGAAATCAGCCACCTCTAAAAATACGTCCCCGCAGCACCACCCCCCCCGGAACAAGGGTTGAACACAGAGGAGAGGTAAGAGTGACACCTAGTGGCACTGAAGGTTGCAACATCATGTACTTATAACCTGTTATGAAGGAAGTGGGGATGAATCATACATGAGAGAACGGTCAGTGACACATCAATCATTTGAATCAATAGAAAACAATCTTATCGTTCTATGTCAGTAACACACACTAGCAATTGAAGCTAAATCCCAGATATATGTGGTGTTGGTGTGGGTTTGTGCTTTCCCAAGGCATGTTGTACAGAAGCGATACACAGCAAATAACATTTTCAACAGCAAATAAACACTTCCATGGGAGTGTACACATCATTTTCAAGCCTAAATTCTGAGGCCGAAGCCAACAGGGGGTTAAGAAGTTACTGCTGCCCTGAAGGGTGCTCCACATTCTTGGCAGCTGAAGGAAGCACTCCATATTGAACTCAGATGGAGCCAAGTGCCCTCAGACTCTCTGGTGGAGGGCGAAAACACCCTATCTGGAGAGATTGTTTCACAGTGTGCCGAAAACTAATTACAAGCAATAAATTAATTTCACGCTACTGCTTAAGAATTAATTGCATGTTTAAAGAAGTGACTGGAAGTGATGGCTCAAGCAACCGCGATAAGAGTGGACAGACAAAGTACAAAGTGCTCTATTAAATTATGTGGCTTATCGATGGCGTTGCCTCACATAAGGTTGCACTTTATCCTTAAAGAAATGCTCTGAAGTTCTGTTTTGTTGTCGTTGTAATTGCTGGTGAAGTACGCGGCTCCTACAGTACGCACCATATGTTGTTACAGTAGCTGTACAGAAACACTTTTAGAATGGAAATGCATGAGAAGTCAACACAGGGAAAGCAGGAGGAATGAGGCATCCCACCGTACACGATGCCTGCTGCTCTCCTATTAAACTCTCACCTCTGCCGTTTTCATTTTGACCCTGCGTGGTACATTTTACACCCGCTGAATGACAATCTGCTATAAATAAACGCGGTGACATTGAGTTAACCCTGACTGCAAGGTCTCAACGGGTCATCGTTGTGTCACCGGCCATGGGATTTGTAACAGCACATCGCTGTTGAGATGAACTGTCACACTAAGAGCAACGCAACAAGCTTAACATTTATGTCATTTACCACAAAAGTAACTGGTTCCACAAATAACTAATAAGTTGAATCATTATGGATATAAGTGTTAGTTTCCGTAGAGAAATAGTAACATAATGTGCGTAATACAACTGTAGCGTTTGCATGGACTTGCCTTCTTTAGATATTTAGGTTAACTGCTTATTTTCATTATTTTGAGTTGAGTGACTTTCAAGATGCTTCTAATTGGCCCCGATGGGATTTTGAGCAAAAGCCCTTGATGTTCGCAGCTCGTTCACACCCTCCCGTAATTGTGACAGTATTGTTGTAATCTGCGCAGATAATATTGTTGTATTTTTAACAGGATTTCAATCTTTGATCATGGCGAGAGACCAGCTTCACTCTGAGAATTTCCTCTCGCGCCTTGCACTGTCATCTTTAATACTCATCACTACAATCACATGACAGATGGTCCTTTTTTGGAGCCTCTAATCATATTTTCAGCTTCAGATTTCAATTCATCAAACTGAAAAATGATCTGCATGTCATCTTCTCAAAAATACTGTAGATTGGCATTGTTTGTGAACATCAATGCTTTTTCTATATTAACTATAGACTTCCAAAGCTTAATACGATCATGAACTCATGGGGGATTTGAATTTGGGTTTCAGTGCATTTGTTATATTGTATTGCATATTTATGGATATAATGTAGATAAGCTTGTTATCTACAGAATCTAAAACCAATGTTATGAATCATTTATTCAGAGTGATCTTGACTGTACCCACGTGAGCTCTGTCACTGCAAGATCAACAGTGAAAAAAAAAAGATGGCTAAGAAACAATACACCAATATTAAAAAAACAACCTTGCTGCAAGATTAAAATAAGTAAGCCTGAGGGCTAAAGGTATACTGGCACAGAGAAGATTGGATAATGATTACCAAACCACAATACTGCAGCCTGACCATGAGTGGAGCTAAATATTAGCTACAGGTTGAGGGTTTGGCATTGGGTGCATCACGGTGCTACTGATACTGTGAAAGTCTGTAGACAACCACACCCTATGAATCATTACAGGGTAGGGCCGCAAGTATAGACTGAGCTGCATGAGTAACAACTTCTCTGTCTGTTCTGACGTCTCCTGCTTTCTCACAAGACTCAAAACTGCACAAGCAACATTTTTTTCCTTCAAATTACAACCTGAAGTGCCTCGTTCAGATACAATGAACATTAATATGCTTATCACTTTGCCAATCGTAATTACATTGCAACAGAGTTGAAGAATTGTTAACATATAATTAAACTAGACTAAAATGCACTAGATTTACCACATCCTCCAAATACCATGGAAGATGACATGAGAATGCAACTCCAGTAACCTAATACGCAGAAATAGGAGCGTCACATAACTTAGTCTTAGTTTTACTTACGACAGGTTCACTGGCATTTGAGATGAACACTTCAGATATTCTTGTTTCTGTTAAGCCGTGTGCACAGTTGCAGACAATCTGGATGACACCTCACTCCTCCCAATCACACCCTTTTGCTGACTTTCACATGATTACTGTCAAACTGTCTCGTCAACCTCAACGACCCGAGGGCCCAACCTACACCCGATCAACATCCAACATCATACATTAATAACTGTTTCCAAGATAAATGAAGTTTGGAAGCCCAGTGTATTCAACATGGAGTTGTAAGATCATCTTTTAAAAAAAAACAACTGAATGAATGAATGTAGTCAAGGTCAAGGTTTTACTTTTTTTTCTAAAAAAAAATAAGTCAAGTGTTTAAATTAGAACCACACAATGAAAAATAGTATAATCCATCCACCGCTTAGAACACAGGTTAATACACAAAATACCCAAGGTGTCAATTTACAATAAACCTTGAAGGCTTTTACTGTATCAATACAAATAAAGACTATTACCCTATAAAAGAAAGAATCATAAAGCACAGACCAACAGGTAATAGAAAACACAATATATGTACATCTAACATCGTTTCCAGTGCAAAAGCCTATTACCAAAAAACAAAAATATCAGTACATGTGAAGACTGACAAAACCGGTTTTGTTTATCTTCTTCCTGTTCAGTGTCTCGCCAAGTATTAAGAATCCAAACCTACAACTCTGTACATCCTGTACAATTTGTTCATGTGTTCATTTCTTTTTGCAGACCTCTGCTAGAGTTTTGAACTTTGGCCCCAGTGTGTTTAGGAAGTCAAGGTCATCATGGTTGTCTTGGTCACTGCAGCATCCCACAGAGCCAGCTGCAGAGCCCACCCCCTCAAATCCATACGAATGGACAATGTCATCTGCGTACCGTCCCTCCTCCTCTGTTCCCAGATAAGCCAACTTCTGCAAAGACAAAATGGAGGGGACAGGAAGCGTGTTATTAGTCCTTGTGGAGTAAGCCAGGGAACTGACCGATGGGAGGGGAGATAATACACCATGTGATTTAACAGAATTGCCCAGGATATGACTGGCGGATATTACACAACGAACAGAAAAACAATTCGCCAAGACGTTGAGAAATATTAAAGTTTACAGAGGAGACCATCATGGTCTATACAAGAGATTACATTACACACGAGAGTTGTCAAAGCTTTTACAGATAGGACAAAAGTTATTAAACCTCAAAGAATGAAAGTGTGCTCATCTATACACGTTTACAATGCAATACTGCTGCTCTGACACTGTGTGCTGACCTCCACTTTACCCCTGCCCCAGAGGAATACCTTTTTATGTTGCACATTTCTGCAGCTATGGTGGACGTCAAACGTTACAGTTAAGTTTGATTCAAACAATAGGTTAAAAAAAAACTCCTAAAAGAAAACATTTGAACTTAATTATAAAACAACATTACCTGCTGTATATAGCGGCCATTTGTTTGCCAGTTGTGGAGAAGTGCTGAGTCATGGAAGAGCTGTCTGTTGTCAAAAGTCATACTGTTGCCAACAATCTGACCCCCATTATACTGTCCAGTTCCAAACTGGCCAACGTCGTACTGGCCAGTTCCAAACTGGCCAACATCGTACTGGCCAGAAGAGTAGCCATGCTGCATATTCTCCACCAGGACAGTGCTGGACCTATTCTCCAGTGTGTTGAAGGCTCCGATTGTGCTTGAGCGCTTGTTCTCCAGCCATCCTACATTCACCACAGAACCCTTAATGGAGCCCTTCACGGATTGTTCAATCCCAGTAGTGGGAACAATGATGAGATTTGAATCCTAGAGAGCCAAGCAATAAAACAAACAACAGACAATCAAACAAAGAATCAAATAAATGAAGCAAAGAAGTGAGAATGAAAATTGGGCCCCCTCACATGGTAAAGAGCCAGCCAATGCTTTCATTATTATACACTTACCACTTCTTCCCCTGGGGCCTCAGTGTTTGATTTGAGCAAGATTCCACCACTGTCTTCCATATCTTCCATCCCCCTCTTCTCACTTTCTGTCACACAGAAAAATGCAAGCAATATACCTGCAATAGAGAAGCAAGTGCATTTCCATTGAAACAGTGCTGTATGTGTGGTTGGCATCAAATGAGCAAGATCAAATCACAATTTCATTGCACACTATATCATACCATCAACTTTCATTGCTATCCACCGCAACCCCAGTACATGGTTGCAATACACAATTCAGTGATAACAGCAAAATACCTCAATAAAACCTTCAGTTAGTGCATAGTGCATTTTTACACATTTTGACAATATTCCTCTGTCTTTTTACAGCTTTTTCATGATCTACACAATATGCATAAGTCTGCTGGCAAGAGTGTAGCAGTTGGGACTCACAGAGCAGTAAAAGTAGGGCCAGAGGCAGCAGCAGAGCCAGTATCGCCAGTGACCCTAGTGACATAGACCTCTGCTTGGACAAGCAGGCCCCGTTCCTGCACTGGCAGATCCTCACTGTCACAATCTGTCTTCTACCAAAGCCCTGCAGATCGTTAGCCTCCATGGGAATATGATATATCCCTGTAGGAAGCTCTTTGGTGTGCTTCAATGTAGCCGCTGTGTCTGAGGAGGAAACATGCACAAGCAAATATTAAGAGCTGTCTTCAGTGTCTGAAAGTAATAATAGCAAAGTTATGCTGCATAGATTACCTTGGTATTGAAGTTAATATTTCAGGACAGATGACAATAACTGATCATTATAATGATTTAAATTGTACCATTAAACTGTTTCCCCATCAAATACTTAAGACCATTTTCTCATTTGATTTAAAAGACACACATTGACAAAGGTAAATCAAATGGGTAAAGAGGCAGCAAGAGCAATCACATCATAATCATCTAATCACCATTAAGGTTCTCCACAGTCCATTTGCCATCGCTCTCATCTGCTAACGCAAAGGTGAAGGGGGCAGAATAGGGAGACCGGTCTTTGTCTTCGGCCACAACCAGCACAGAGCCTAGCTCTCCTTCCTTCTCACACATCACCAGCTCCTTGGTGGGGAGCTCTGGGGTGTGGTCATTGACATCCTCCACCTGAATGATGACTGTTCCTGTACCTGTCTTGGAGCCTGAAATGCAGAAGACGTAACGTAAGAGACAAGACAGCGATCAACTACAAACATTCAGAACTAGTTGGTGCAGTTGTCTGTCTGGGTCTGCATTCTGGCATCAGGCAAGTGTTAATTATTTGGATTACAAAAACAGACAAGCATCTAAGATATGAGCCACATTTCCATCAACAACTATAAGTGTCTTGTTGTGACCAGGTATTCTGAGGCTGGCTAATGCTCAGTATGGTGGATGGTTATTTGTTCAGACACATAGTGACAAGGGTGGAGTTCTTTTTGGCAATAACCAGAGACTGGCCAGACAATATCAACAAAAGGTGTAAAGATGACACACAGATCATTTATCATCAGTATCTCCTGTACCCCAAGGGAGACAATTAGTTCAGAAAACAGGTGATACAAGTAAAGTGGGTAAAGAACTACACAGAACTCTTACAACAGGCTGTTTGTTGTTTCCTCCTCAATCCTTGAGCAAGGAATGTAAAAAACGAGAAATATGCTGCAGCTCACAGTATTATTACCTGAACAATATTCTGTATTTTCAGAGGTTGTGTAAACAGTCCATGGATTGCAATACATAAATAATTGACAACTGAGCATATAGGATTTGACATTAACTTACTGGCATCCACAGCCTCCATGGTGATGTTGTAAATACCATCTTGAACAAATTGAGATTCTCTGTCAATTATGTTTGCAACCTTCAGCACGCCTGTATTCAAATCAACATTGATCCACGAGGCTGGGTCCGTGACCTTGTGATACCTGAGAGGGATGGTGGAAAAAGTACCTATGTATTATTATCACATTCTTCAATTCAGCAGTGAAAGTCTGCCCTCAAGTGCTTGTGAGAAGTAAGAAAAACTGTTATGGGACTTGTGACACAGAGCAGCGACTCCACCTTGTGTTGAAATACAAACAAATTGAAACAAATCAGGAGTAGAAATGCATACCTGATGCCTGCGCTGCTCTTGGTCTCAGGATCCAGAGCTGTGTAACTTCCTATCTCCGTGCCATTTGGTGTGTTCTCTTTGACTACAAAGCGCACAGTAGGAGCTGTGAATGCTGGACCCTCATCAACATCGCCGACAGATACAACCACAGGGATGGACGCCCATGGGGCCTTGGCGCCACTCAGCTCAGCTTGGTTACGTGCCATGATATTCAGCTTCACGTTTTTGTTCTTCTCAAAGTCTAAGGGCTGGAAACACACAAAAGGCACGAAGGAAATGTAGCGCAAAGACAAATCTCTTGTCACCACTGTCACCACTCTGTCGCTACCTCATTGAACATGTCATAGGACTATGCTTTGCTTGAGAAGAAGAAGTATGTCATACTTTAGGTGTTTGTGTAAAGCAAGACCCAACAGATCTGGTAAGTATACTACTACTACTACTATACTACTAATAATAATAATAATGATAACTTATTCGAGAGCTTGCTCACCTTTGAGACGTATAGAAGCCCCTCATTCGTTTTGGGATCTGTTTCGATCCTGAAATTGCCATTTTCATTTCCTTCAGTGATGACAAATTGGGTATTCCAGTTGGGTGTGTTTACTAAATCCTTATCTTCAACCGGAATTCGGAGGACAAGCCTTTCATTTTCGTTCTCCTCAACACTGACATCATACTGAAGGACACAGACAGCAGGTTACTTACACTCAATATATTACCACTCCAAACATGCTGCTTAACTTCACGGAAAATGGTTAGACAGGAATAAATATAAAAATGTTTCATTTTGTAGTCTCAGAACAATGTGGAAATATATAATTTATTTTTAAAAATTGATAATCCCTTACAGACGGCTTTGTGAAAGTTGGAGGGTTGTCGTTGATGTCACCAACAATAATGGTTGCCGTGGCCGTGTTGGACAGCCCATTTGTTGCGCCATCCATGTCTTTGATTTGTACTCTCACCAAATACTTGTCTTTCACCTAAAGAGAAAATGTGTTGATTGACGATATGTATGATATGATATGAATGCTGGTCAACAGTATCTAAAAGAGACCAACACACACAGCGTTTGTACCATGTAATTACAAGACCACCACCATGCATTGGTGAGTGCATTTCCTTGCCTCGCTGTTGCTCAGTTCAACTCACTTATCACGTTACAACGCATTACTTATATCATTAGGGTAGTGATGCAGGCCTCACCTCTCTGTCCAGGGTGTTAGTTACTGTGCTGATGACACCTGTCTCCCGGTGGATGGCAAACAGCTCTCTTTCAGACAAGAGAGAATACTGGATCTTGGTGTGGGCTGTGTCTTTCCTTGTCTCTGTCTGTAGCGTTCATTTGCCCCACCACTGTTCCTGTAGTGTAAACATGATCATTTGTAGGTTGTTTACAATCCACATTGAAGGACAAATAGGTCTGAAACGCTGGCATAAGCTTCCTTTGTGCTCCTCACCTATTTTGCTTTGCTCCAGCACTGTAAATTGGAGTGGGCCTGCGAATGTTGGCGCGTTGTCATTCAGATCTTCTACGAGCACAGTGATCTTCAAAGGCAAGTCTGTCTCCTTGTCGGTGCCGATTTCAAAAACTCTGGCCAAGAACTGCAAAAAAAAAGAAAAAAAAGAAACGTTTTAAGGGGTGGACACACTCAAAAATACAAAGATTTGATTGAGCGCTGAATATTTCACATCATAGTGCTGTCCTTTTGATTTTCTATCTGATAGAAATGCAACTTTCAGCGCCATTCAGCAGATGTCCTTAGAGTTTACTGAGCAATCTAAACAATGCCAACTTTAAATCTGTAATCAACGTGACATCATGGGCTTGTACTCACTTGAATCACTGGGTACTCCTCCCGGTCAACTGCCTTGTGCACCGACAACATCCCAGAATTACGGTCCACGCTGAACACACCCACCGGGTCCTCAGTAACACCAGGTCCAGAGATGGTGTAGTACACGGTGTGAGTGGCTTGAGAATCTGATCCTACCTATACCAGAAAAACACATTGCTTTTGTATTAGATATGCTTCTTTCGCTCATGGAACTTGTTCCATGGTATATTCAGCCTGATTACTGCAGCCTACTTTCTTTGCTTTCAGAATGCGCCACTTTGAAATGGAACATGGGAAAAAATGTGAGATATTCCCAGGCAAGTTCGAACAGATAATTGGCAATTGCAGGTGAAATGGAAGTGGAGCAGAGGCGATAAGCACTAAGTAAACAGAAAGCAATGTATTCTATAGGTGTGTCTGGGTGTGTTAGTCAGTTAATCTGCGAGACACAAAGAAGAACAAGAAAGGAGAGACAGGCAAGCGCAGCATCTTCACTCACATTTTGCTTGACCAACATGGAAAGTTAAGAGAATTTGCTGAATATAGAATATGGCTTTTATGTATTTAAAAGCACTGTTAAAATGTACTTCTGTACTGTGTGTACTATAGTACAGTGTTGTCACAAGGTTATTACCATATCAAGTTGTTTAGGAAAAGGTGGGACATCATTTTCGACTATGCTGAAGGGTGGGGGGCTCCAACGTCTTTTGGAGCGCTTCAGGAAGCCCGTGTCTTGCACCTGTCACATTCAAACAATTCAGGAAATGAAAAAAAACAAGCATTGTGTGATTACCGTTTTGAGCTATATCCGTCAGTTATAAAGTGGCAACATGCATCTGACAGTCTTACCGCTCTTTTCTGTATTGTGTTGTGGAAAAGATGAACTTCCATCTGACTTTTCTGTCCACCGGTGTCCTGAGCCCAGACAGAAAATGTCCGTCCTCTAGTTGTCACAATAATAGTAGACAATGCTACTATTGTTCTATCACTTCCTACCGCGAAGACTGGGTCACTAGATGTTAAGATCAATGATTTGGTGTCACAGTGCTCAACATCAACTGAAACCCAAGAAAGAAAAATGTTAAGAGTGAATATTAGAGAGAACATTAAATATTAAAGATTAAAGAATATTAAAGAGACACTGGAGGATTGAACTCGGCCCAAATGAACCATCTAGGAACAAACAAACAATGGCAATAAATATATATAAACATGAATATAGCTTGATTAACTAAATAGCCTACTAACAATTACAAATCTAATAATGACTGATACTTTACGGTGTGTTCAAATGTGCAGTACCTTTTGAGATCACATATCCACTCGGTATTGTGTGTGGCACTGCTACTTGTATAGAGCTAGGGAGAAGGCAGGACTCCACACAGGACAGACTCTGGAGTAAGGGAAAGGAAAAAGAAACATTTATAATCAATTTATAATGCTGTGGCTGTCAGTGGATTCTAGCTTACTAGGTCCAGTTCAAAGAATAAGGCATATGTCCAAGTTGTTAGCATTTAGCAGACGCTTTTATCCAAAGCGCCTTACAATAAGTGCATTCAACGTAGGTAGGCAAGAAAAACTGCTAGTCAAGCGTCTAAGAGCAGAACCAGGTAAAAGGTAAAAGTAAAGGTAAGGTAAAAGTGCAATAAATTCGCTACTTTTTATTTCAACAAATGAGACAAGTAAGTGAAGCAAATAAACAAGAGCTAAGGCAAATAAGTGAAGCATATAAGCTACGAGGGTCAGGGCTACCAGGAAGGGTCAGGGTACGGTAGTGTTTCATTTGGTCTTTCTTCTACAACAAATTAGTCCTCGTTCTGTCCTATAATATAAGTTGTGACATAAAAGCGCAACACTGCGGTCTACACTTAACTCGATAAAGGCTTTTTCTTAGAAAGTCGTTAGAAAGTCAAAAAGGAAAACTATAAGTGAAGTTACTTACCAATAGCAAGCAAATACTGTAAATGAAAGCCTTCGCCATTCCGGCAAACGTTGAAAGAAAATGTAAGTGTAAAAGTGTTGAAGGTGTAAACGCACTTTACGCGGAGGTGTTGTTAGTCAGACCACTGACAGTTGACCGAGTGAGTTCGGTGAGTTTACGAGAATATGATCCTTTCACTAGCGCGCTCTCACTCAAGTAATCAGGTTTCAACCTGCCAAGATATCACTCCGCTCCTGCCGCTGACGCATTCTTGATACACCTTGGCTGCCCCACCCAAACCTCGGGCTCCAATATCAACAGCACCTTTGTGCTGCGTTGTTGCTCCCCCACCCTTTTTCCTCCCCTAAAGGTTCCCAGACAGATAAGACTGATACTTTTTTTTTTGCTACCAGCAGGGGGAAATATTGTGTAAAGATCGGCTTTATGAAACAGCAAAAAGTAATCATAGAATAAAGAGAATAATACTCTCTTTGAAATATTCTCAGTCTCCGGCCAAGTCTTTAAATCCTGCATGCTGCAGAGCAAAAGTGTAGGCTACCTACAATAAATAAACTATTCATGCTGTTGTTGATCTGATATTTTGTTTTGTGAAATATTTCCCAAACCCCATTGAATAGTAAATAAAAGCCCAGTTTTACATTTACCATGTGGACATTTGTCTGTTTGACTGTTTGCTTGATTTTCACTGAGCTCACCAACAGGAGCACCTGGTGTGAGAAACCTCTCCCAGGTCTACAGTTCAGAGGACGACCTCTGTCTGCCCCTCCTTTCTCCACTGAAGCATGCTAGTAGGAGGAACAGAAACAGGCTCCTCGCTAACACCACAGGAATGTGTACTGCATGGGGGCTGAGGTGTGGGAGGCTCTGCTCAAACAGCAGCTCTCACACTATCTCTATAAACTGCTGATACGTGTTCAGAGGCCAATGTCCTTTAAAACTCTACAGACAGTGGATAGAGCTTGTTTGAACGCTTTGGGGATTCATAATACATGGAAGTGAAACAGGAAAGGAGAAAAAAAATGTCAGGAAGACTGTTTTGCTGTTGGTCTTGGGTGTGGAAATAATGAAAGGGGAAGGAGGGGGATTTTAACACCATAATGCAAAACAGACTCAGCATACTCAGTCTTTCTCTTCTGCCACTCCCAAGCTAGAAAGAAGGTGGATTGCATTGTGTACACTGTGGCTAGAGAGCTGTAGTATGTGTTCAGAACACACAGAAATATAATTACATAGACAAACATGAACGTCTCTGCTCACTTCCTGTGTGACCTCACTATCCCACAATAGTTATCCAGTAATTGCCAGTAATTTACTGTCCTTGCGTTCAGGGTTGCCTTTTCTTCATCTCTTAAGAAAAAGGGAAGATCTCAATGTTGTATCATTTTGTGATCACTTGAAATGTTTCTCCTAAAAAAAAAAACCTTAAGAGCAAGGAGGCGATAACAGAGAGAGAAAGGATTCTTGAGACTTTATGAGATCAATTTGAAGATGCTAACATGTGACCACGGGAAAATGCAGCCGTATGTGAAAACTGAGCATGTTTGAAAAGAAGCATCCAAATCATCGGCGTCACAAAACATCACATTGAGTTTTCTTTGAGATCTAATCTCATTTAAGATCATTGGGAGATCTCTTCAGAGTGAGATAAACATGAGCTTTTATGGGGTTGTTTCGCTTGAGTTGAATTTGAGAAAATAAGAGATAGATCCATACCTGTTAAAAGGTATAAACATGAGATCTCTTCTTGGATTTTGCTGTCGTATGGGGTACACGCAATCACTTTGAGGATCAACAGGGGTGTGTTATTTCCTATTAAGCACCACTCCCTGCTGAGTAGCATACTTTCTCACTTCACTTCTCTCACTTAACGTCACTTCAGGTACAATCGTGTGATGACTTCATATAATTCGATTGAAATTTAATTTTGCAACCGTGTGCACTTGGTCTCAGCTTGATCTCAGCTTGATCTCAGCTTGGTCTCAGCTAGATCTTTGACCCCTTAATAAGTAAATAACAATGAACGTCTGCACCTGTGAGTGTGAGCTACATAAAGCAAATTTTCAACAACAGTGAAATGTGCTGTATTGTGCAACAGGTCAGCCATGTGACTTTCTCTGACTGCTGCTTGTTGATGATGCCGATGTCGCCTCTTGCAGGTGTTCCAGAGAACTATTTCAGGTGTCACACCAAGCGTTTCTCAATACTTCAGTCAATTTCTGTGACACATTTGTATCTGAGGTAAGAGACTTGTCACCAAGCCAAATACTCCACCCTTGCTCTGATTTGCATCAATGCCAGGGAGATAAAGGGTGTAGTCACTGTAGTCATACGTGCTTGTTTTTGGAGATTTGACGAAGTACAAACTCTTCTGGCATGAATCAAACGTGGGGGAAATCACACATATTCCTTTTTACTTGTTACTCATTTTAAACTTAATATTACTTCACTTGTTACTAGGAATCTTTATACGCATTGATATTGTGGTGAGCTGAGGTTACATCACTCACAGATGAGACACTAGAGTCAGCTTTAAGTTAATCATCTGTGAGTGAAGTAGTCTCACAACTACACAGCTTTTTTTTTCTTTCGAAAAACATTTATTGACACGAGTTCATTAAATACATATACTGTTTGAAGTCATATAAATTACACAAATCTTTTGCAATTAAAGTCATGAATAAAAACATACACATCTTTAGAAAGTAAAACAATCAAATACATAAAACAGTGAAAAAAATATCAATAATCTGTAAAAACCATATTCTTCAGTTTAAAATAACAAAAGCATTTGTTTTAAAACGGCTTACAGATAAAATACATTCTTTTATTAAAAGATTGTAATGTTCTTGTGTATGTCAGTGTAAGTGTTTTTCAAGTGTCTAATAAGAACTGTTTTCTCTCGGAACCTGTTCCTGGTGCTCAGAGGAGACCCTCGCCCTTCTGCTCCTTGCCACCTGCCTCACCCGGAGAGCCAGGCCTTGACCCTTGTGTGTGTGGGCTCCGACTCCCTCGTCCGAATGGGCACAGAGGCAACAACTACACAGCTAGCTTTAATACCAGCATGCAACAATTGTATACCAATATCTTCAATAAAATGGTTGGCAGTCAGCTCCCCCACTATGAAAAACACCCATGGTGTCAACCACCACCAACCAGCAAGCTTTCCAACTAAAATAAAGAACATAAACAATCAAATCCCTGCAAAACATTATCTGTATGAACATGAATAATTTGCATGAACAAGAACAACAACAGACAATGCCAAAGTCAGCAGTCTCCCAACGCATGCTGGGAAACCAAAGGCAACTTATAACTTACAGACATGAGTTAAATTAATGTTGACAACCCAGACAAAATTAGTCAAGTCAATGGATAACTTTAAGCTTAACATTTGAAAACTTATAAACTTGAGTTCAATATCCAAAACTTGTCATGACAAGAGAAGAAATAAGTTCACATAACTTAATGGGGATATCATATTTTACAGTGTGGAGCAAAACTGTTCACCAGTCGTCCCCCCTCAAATGGGCGGGCCACAGCACAAACTGGCCCACCCGTGCCCACAGGCCTCCTCTAACATCTGTCTGATTATAACTGTTGAACTCTGCGATACAGTGAGATGTTGAGATGCATGAACCGATGTTAAAAAAAAACCAAAACATTCAATGCATTTTAGTACTACACATTTTGAAAGATGCAATGCAAACTCTCAACATTTCAGTGCTGTTCTACTGCATGCTTTCGATAAAATAAACAGGTATTGTATTGTGGTAACACGTGGCATGATAGCAACTGTATTATATATTTTTATTTCACAGGCACACCTGTACTATTTGGTCAAAATTTAGCCATTTTACACCCCCAATACTACAGTGGTTTCCAAAGCAATGATGTTACATGTCCTTCTCTGGAGAGCGGAATGTTGATACACCTGTCTTCCTAAAAGGGTGTGGCCACACAGTCCAGCAGGGTCACATACTCCTAGTGGACACACTTACACCCACAATAACTAATCTGTTAGTGCTGGTGTTTCTCAAAATTAAGACCACATTTCCCATAAACCCCTGGTGCTTGTTGTTTGCAGAGGATGTTGTTACTTGCCCCCCCCCCCCCACTCCCCGTCCCACATGGTAACTCTTTTGCTTTAACAAAGAGTATGAACATGTTGGAAGTGATTTTTCCATCGGCCTTTCACTCATTCCACCATCTGCCATTGGAAGAAACTCTGAAATCTTTAGCTCTGTTTACACTGGAAGAACCGCCGCCCTCTTCCTGTTTCGTGCCATAACGCAATGCAACAGATTTCCCCCAAAATCTGACCCCGTGACACACGGATGTACAGGCCGGTTGGAGGCTGCCAAGCTTCTTCTGTGATGGTCAAAGTTAATGCTGTTTAATTTTACTAATGTATCAAAATGAATGAGTAATGGTAATGATTTATTGATGTTAAGATGCTACACAATATTACATTTAATTGTTTTCTCCTACTGCTCCATTTGTATCTTTTCAAACGGCCCGAGTTAATGATTACTGAATACACAATCTGGCCATTGTAATGCAACTCTTCTACAGTCACGCCTTCGTCGTGCACCAAAAGGTATCGCTGAAACCACACGTTCATCTTCCCCCTTTTGGATATTGGCTTGGTAACAAGGTAACAAGGTAACTAAGATGCTGTTGCAGATGATGTCTTATAATAAATTACACCAGAAATCCTCTCTACAAACCCACAGTCTAATCAGGTAAGATAAAGGCAGGGCTCACCTATCTAGTCCCCCCTCCCACACACCCACCATTTAGTACTAAGGAGTAAGGAGTTTCTTGTAACTTGGCAACAACAACACCAACATGAAACTCAAACTGCTGGTGTGCCAGTGTGCATCTCTCTCTCTCTCTCTCACACACACACACACACACACTCACACACACATACACACACACACACAGTGTAGTGTCCAGCTGATTTATGGGCGTGGCGTGGACCCCACAGACAGAGCTAGTCTCCAGGAATGTCACAGCCTTGGGTGAGGTTTTACAGATCAGTGAGAGATTGGATCACTGGCCTGAAGAGGACTCCAATAACTTTGTGAAAATGTTAGATATCAAAATTTAAAAAATGTAGAATCACCCCTGTAGACAACTCAAGTATGACACTAACCCCCCCCCCGTGCATTAATTTAAACCACAGGAAAACAACTTGTATGACTTAAAAACCACCATGTAATGCACTCCTGTTCACAGTGGACACTTAGTCACTACCTCTGATGTGACTTCCTCTGTGCGGTCAGTCTCTATCCGTTTTTCTCTCTCCCCGTCAAAGACAATAGACTGCACACAAATATCATCGCTATGCAGCAGTGGATATAACCTCCCCTCTCCTATCAGCACTTAGGCCGCAGCAAGCAAACACTGGAGTCCCGCCCATGTGCGCAACGCATTTGGGAAAGTTCTCGCCACGCTATCAAAAGGGTCAAAGTCTGATCTACACCGAGAACGGACAATACCGGATTCGACTTCAGCGAGCGGATTAACGCGTTTTATTTTCGACCCGATGGCCGCTGTGTGGAAATACAGCCTTGTTATACTGTTGCCGGCCGTCCTAACGGTAAGTAACATAACTGATGTGTGCAACATTGTTAGAAGTTCATAATTCGCGTAGCCTACAGCGGAGCTAAAGCAGGTGTGGCTTTCCTCAGGTGGTTAACAGAGACAGAACTATTTCATAATAAAAGCCGAACATATATTGTACATATGAAATACACATAATACTTAAAGTAAATAACGTTGTCTCTCTGTTCGCATACAGTCACATTGTGTTGTGTTGCGCCGCTTTCCACCTTTTCCTCTCAAGCAGTATTTCACTGCATTATAATGCCCAGCAGGCTATTTCCCTTAAATGCCCATCGCATTAACTATGTGGGAGCTCTTTAATGGCGAGTCCAAAAAAACGTACTAAACTAAACTAACTAAAAACTAAAAAAACAACTAAATTTGACTGCATAGTACATATTCATTATTCATAAATTATTTTTTTTAAAGTGCGTTATGCAAGCTTATGCCAAATGTGTGTGTCAAATGTGTGTTTGTGTGTGTCAATTTTTTAAAAATGTAATTCTATAAATGATCACATATTAATGATCTCATGCTTTCACCCCTGTCTGTTTACTTGCAGTTTATTAGTGTGGTGGCAGAAGGAGGTGGACTGGTTCTAAGCAGGCAGAAAAGAGAATGGATCATTCCTCCACGAAAGCTGAAGGAGAACTACGATTACACCAGCTTGGACTATATTGCTAAAGTATGTCCTTATAGTTAGCTGTAGTTATACTCTTACTTCTCCCAACAAAACTGAATTTGAAGTTGTTTTTCTGCATCCTGAATTATGAAAATATGTAATTGTACATATTTAATTTATGTATTGCAACATGGCTTACCTGGTGAAATAATTCATCATCAAGTGCCGCCCCAGACATTAGCAAACTTGTTGCTAGTGAGTCAGTTATGATTTAGATCATGATCATGAATATGGCTTTGTTCAGCCTCCCGTGTCCCTGAGCTGAGGTTATGAAGTTGGACCGGTTTCATACCTCAGTTAGCTCTTATTTTTTTCAAACAGTGCATATGATCTTCTGATTGCCAGTGTGCAACTAAACAATGTAGCTTATAGTGTATTCGTGTATCAGAGGAGTGGTTAAGTATAGAAGCAAACATTCTGGGTGCCATACTGCTGTAGGTCTACTTCTGTGGAATAAGTATACATACATGTCACCTGCTTACACTTAAATATTATTTTACATATTATTATGATTATTATTTATATTAATAGTGTGCGTGTATATGTGTGTGTGTGTCTCAGATTCGTTCTGATAAGGAGTACGACTCGAAGGTGACCTATTCACTAACAGGGGCTGGTGCTGATCAGTTCCCTGTCGGCTTATTTACCGTCAACCCCGATACGGGCTTGGTGAGAATCCATGGCATCCTGGACAGAGAGAAGACAGCCTTCTACAATGTAAGAATCTCTCGTGAATCTTGTTATTCAGTTATTCAGCATTTATAGTCAGATTCTCAAAACGTACATTGAGAAAATAGTACAGCAGTTGTCATATCTCTGTTTGTAGTTGCAAGGTGTGGCAAAATACAGCACCGGGGTCCGTGCTGAGAGGGACATTGAGCTGCGTATCGTGGTTCTGGATGAGAATGACTGCTCACCAGTGTTTAAAATGCAGCAAATGGGATCCGTCAGTGAATCTAGTGCAGCAGGTATATGTGCAACCATCTGTATATGTGACAGATCATACTGAAACAAAAGCACATTTTCATTCTTTCACTCAAAGGTGAGCATGTGCAGTTCATCTTCAGGACTGTTTACTATTATGACTTATTATTTGCTAATGTTTGTTATTTCCTTCACTTTGGTGATTGATTCTTAGGTACTGTTGTCATGAAAGTGATTGCTACTGATGACGACGAAGCCAACACAACTCGCTCTCAGATCCACTACAGCATTGTGGAGAAGAGTACCTCAGATAGGATGTTCTCCATCAACTATTACACCGGAGAGATCACGGTTCGACAGACCACTCTAGACCGGGAGGTGAGCTGCTTTACTGACCCACATTATGCTGAAGTGATCAACACACGCAACATGCAATTGCATGCCGACATGTGAAGATCTGAACATTTAAGCTACTTGAAACTATACTAAAATGTATTCGTTGGAACAGTTTGCAGCTCAAGATAGTTGAATCAGTTTTATTATTTGTATGGATATGGTGCTCTGCAAACTTAATGCACCATTTCAGCATGTAATCTGTTTTCCACTATTAACATGAATCAGTAATACCATTTGCATCAGTGATAATGAAAAAAAAAATAATATATATATATATATATTTAGACCAAAACGGATAGGACAGCATAGGATATTCAATAACAATTGTTTGATTAATTTAAAATGAATTGATCAACCTTTTTAATCTAATCTAATTGTGTAGACACAAGACTCATATAAGTTGACGATAAAAGGCACTGACATGAATGGAGACGTGCTAGGAAACTCAGGAACAGGAGAAGTTGCGATCAAAATCCTGGACATAAACGACATGATTCCCACCCTGGAAAAAGACACGGTAGGGGTGACACAGTTAAAAACAACATTTCTATTCGGATTTATTTCGCTCGATTGAACATGTTGATGTATGACAGTAATTTGTGCTCTAAAGCAACTGCTCAATATGTTTTATATTTGCAGTATGAAGGGAGTGTGGAGGAGAACACTATCAATGTGGAGGTGATTAGGATCAAAGCCATTGACCTGGATCTGATGTACTCTGACAACTGGCTGGCTGTCTTCACCATTATTTCAGGGAATGAGGCAGGCTATTTCAGCATCACTACTGATGCGAAGACCAACGAGGGCATTATCATGATTCGCAAGGTAAAAGATGGGCTCGCTAAGTAAATATTGTTATGGAGCTCAGTTCATCTGATATGTTTTAAAATGTGATCTGCCAATGATGTGCATCCCGCTTGAATCTACAGCCCCTGGACTATGAGGAACTGAAGATGCTCAATCTGGCGGTGGTTGTCTCCAACAAAGCAGTGTACAACTTTGGTTCTTCTGCCTCTGCGGGAAGCGTAACCCCAAAGCCCTACCCCATTACGATCAATGTGGTCAACCAGAAGGAAGGCCCCCGCTTCCAACCAAGTGTCAAGGTGGTGACTCTCTCTGAGGACAAGACCTCTGTCACCATCAACAAGATCATCACCACCTATGCTGCTATTGACAGCGACACCCTGCAGACCGCCACCAACGTCAGGTATAGGGTCGCACAATCGCAGATGTTAACACATAGCAGATGTACAGATGTTGCTTCTCCGAGTTGATGTATATCAGATGAACAGCTGATTTTCGTGCTCACAGGTATGCCAAATTATACGATGTTGACAACTGGTTGATTGTGGATGCAAAGACAGCAGATATCAAACTGAATAAAATGCCTGATCGAGAGTCCAAGTACTTGGTCAATGGAACATATATTGCCAAGATCATATGCATCACCAGTGGTAAGTACTATAAATATGACAGTTTTGTATTGTATTGTAGCAGTGATGTTTGGGGTTCAGTTTGGTTTGGTTTCACACCCGTCCCCATTTTGGTCCCAGTTTTGGTTCTAGTGCAGATTGTAGCAGAAACAGTATTTATTTATATACTTTACTATGATACTTATTGGCTCCATGTCCATTATCCTCCTAGGACATATAGGGTGTACTGCGCAGTTTAACGCACCTCATCTTATCATTCCTAATTGTTTTTCAGATATACCCTCCAAAACTGCCACAGGGACCATCGCTATTCAGGTGGAGGACTTCAACGACCACTGTCCGACGCTGACCGCTACGACTCAGACCATGTGTCTCGAGGACAATGCGGTATATGTCACAGCCGTAGATGGAGACGAGTTCCCCAATTCAGCACCATTTGATTTCAGGGTGATTCGGGAGAACAGCCAGCAGAGGTGGACAGTGGAGCATCTTAATGGTAAGAGCTCTTCTGAGTTAGGAGGTTTACATTCTGTTGGTCTTGATACAGTCATGATTTTGCCAACTTATTGACATTTTCTTTCCTTTGCTTTCTACCTGGTGCGGCCCCTGATTGACTGTTACAATCTTCATATGAGCCTTCCCTATTCTTAAATCTCTGCTTAAGACCCATTTGGGATAGACTTGTTTAGAAACATGTCACCTGTTTTTTTTAAAAAATAATTTTGTATAATTCTAATAATAATTTATTGCTTTTCTGTTCTATTGTTTCTTGGAAAGCACATTCCTGGGTTTGTTGTTTGATATTGTATTTTTAATCACAGAAAATGTCAGTGTCTAAAACATTAACAGTGAATACCAGGTTTTGGTGTCAGTCCCTCAGCGTAGAAAAAAGGGCTTCTTTCTAGACCCACCATTTTGCACCAATGTGCAACAATCACACAGGGAGAAAGCCATCACAGAGGTGGAAGAGATACCAATTTCTCCACTGACAGTAGCCTCAAGCCTCAAGACAAGAATGTAACGTGGCTGCAAGGCATGCATTGTGTTGTGAATATAGAGTGCAACTGTTGCTTTTTCTAGCCTGGAAAAAAAAAAAAGTCTTGCTATTACTAACCAACGGAGGGATGCAACAAGTTGAGGCAAGTTCTCTGAGGGATTTCTTACATTCTTGGCTAATGTAAGCAATTACTTATTGAAATTGAATTAGATGAGGTATAGGTTGAGGGGGAAAGAAAGATCAATTACAACACTTTAGCACAAAATAAGTCCTGGAATGCATTGGACATCACATATTGATGATACATAACAGTGTAACAGGGTGGAAGGTTAGCAAAATAACCTTCTGAAAGGGTTGCAATTAAACGTCCTCGTAACTGATGCAGCACTTTGCGTCTCGTTCCTCCAGATACCTCAGCCATTCTGCGAGACCATGCCAACTTGTGGCCAGGCACCTACAAAGTGACTATGGAGATCAAGGACCAGCAGGGAAAGTCATGTGCTGATGTCCAGGTGATGGATGTAGTTGTGTGCACTTGCCAAGAATCCACTAAGACCTGTTTGGCCCGCAAGACGAGCACTGCCACCTTTGGAGCTCCGGCCATCCTGCTTCTCCTCCTGGGACTGCTGCTGCTGCTGTGTAAGTGGAGTAACTGTTTGTTTTATGTCCCACTGCTGTTCCCACACGAATCTTGGCCTTTGCCCCGTGAAAATGCATGACCAGACACCTTTTATCGTGTGTGGTGAGATTAACTAGAAATGTGGCGGAATGAGGCAGGTCTGGAATTTATTACACTCATCCATCAGTTAAGTCACCGATTTCCACATTACACCCTTGCCTGTAATGTGCCAACATAGTTTTAAAAGTGGTGTCATGCCATGTTTTGTGAAGTAGTGTCAAAGTGTGTGTGTATATTTTTCAGTGGTGCCCCTCCTGCTGTTGTTCTGCCTGTGTGGAGGTGCGGCGGCCATAGGAGATTTCAAGCCCATTCCATTTGAGACCAAACAACAGCTGATCTCTTATCACACCGAGGGACAGGGAGAAGACAAGGTGCTGTGTTTCTTTAGTCTAGTCTTGATATCAAAAATATAATAAAAATGGAAATGTATATTATATACTGAATATAGATATGTAAGTTCTGTATGGGTCTGTAAGTATAAGTTCTGATTGGGTCTCACATTTCTTTCACAGGCAGTTCCTCTCCTAACAGCTCCGGTAGAAGTCAACCTTGGGACAGCCAGTGCTGAGGATGTGAACGCCTACGGGGGGAAGGCGTTCCTGGGAGGATTTGTTGAGGGAGGGACATTAGGGGGAGCAGCCGGTGGCATAAACTCTTCCTCTCTTGTGACAACAGATAACATGAAAATGTATCATGGGTTTCACCAGTCCGGTGGGCAAATGGAGGTGGACTACATAGGTGGGGGAAGGATGACAGGACAAGAGAACCTCTTCTCCAGATATGGAGGTGGGGCGTACAGTGGGATTGCCCTGTCTGAAGGATTCCTCGGGGAGTACTACTCAAGTGTGAGTACCTGAAAACAATAAGTCTAATGGACGTGTGAGCCATTATAATAATGACTTCACCATCACCAATATATTCAACAGAGTATATTTTATGTAAGGACAGGCACAAGCTGTATCATACTCGTATAATAGAAATGCCAGTATTATTGAAGTTCTAATCATATCTGCTGGCTTCATATGATTGCAGAAAGCCAACCATTCTGCGCAGCATTCCCAGGAGAAGGATGCCCTACTGACGTATGGCTATGAGGGTCAGGAGTCCCCAGCAGGCTCAGTGGGCTGCTGCAGCCTCCTGGATAATGATGATGACCTTGACTTCCTCAATGACCTTGGACCTAAGTTCAAAACCTTGGCAGAGATTTGCCAGGGGTCAGCCTTGGTGACCGAGTCTGTGGATATCGGGGTGTCTGTCTATCCACCCAGACCGGTGTCTCCCGCCAGGCCCTCCACCCACACACACACCCACACCCACACCCACAAAGAAACTCTCAGGGACAGGGACCGTGTCAACATCAACACCCTCAACACCTCCAATGTAGCTTCTGGATCCTCCACCATGATCCAGGAGGAGCTATTCAGTGAGAGAGCCCAGGGATCAGCCACCATTCCCAAGGTTCGTGTACAGGACAACGTTTTGATTCCCAGCCAGACGCTGCTCATCCAGCAGCCCACTATGTACTACGCTGCTGCCCCCATGTATGTGGTCGAGTCCAACCCCCAGATGGTCCTTGTGGCAGGGGGTACTCAGCAGGCAGTGGGTCAAATGGGGGCCAGTCAAGGGCTGGTGCAGGTCGGGGGCGTCCATGCTTCCCAGGGTATGGTACTAGTAGATAGGCACGTGGGAATGGGTGGAGGGGCAGGCCAGATGGCACCAGGCTTTTCACAAGGAAGCATCTCCAGGTCCAGACAAGTGCTGGTGGTAGAGAATGGCTCAGCATCTTCAGGTGTAGGGGGCAGCACAGGCATAGCGCAAGCCATTCTCCAAACAGGACACGGGTCCTCAGAGCATCAGGGCGTGGAGGTCAGAGGTCACGGTTTACAGGTGAAAGGTGTTTCATGGGGTTCCAGCTCCCAGTGCGGCTCTACGGGGTCTAATGAGGATTTGACAGCGCTGACAGCCACACCCATGGCACAAGGCAGCCAAACAGTTGTTGTGCAACATAAGAAGGTGTCAGTCACTGAGAGAAACATCGAAACTAGTACAAGAGCATAAATCCCCTTTTGGCCAGCATGTGCCACAGCTGTTTTAAATGCAAGGTAAATAACAGGGCTGCTTTATTTCTTGGTGAGTTAACTGAGATTATATACGCAAAAGAGTAGACTTTCGATAGATTGGAATAAGGTTAGTTTTATTGTTCTCTGCTTAAATGACTGAATTAACTTTCTACAACATAATTCATTGCTGATTCAAAATGCAATAGGCCCTCCCCTATCTTCAACACTACCATCCATAAACTTAACACTTCTGAAGTGAAAGTAGTGATAAGTTATCTGAAAATGATTTCCATGCCATCTATGGAAACATCAATGAAGTAAGTGAAATGTCTCTGAATGTCACAGACCATCTGGTACACCGGTGACCTAATATGTTTTTAAAATAATCACTTTATTCAACAAGAGTTGAGATAAAATGCAATGAAATTAGTGACATCAGTATCCTCACTTGCAGTCATGCAAACATAACAAAGCCAGTGGTGGGGCAACAAAGTAGGCGGTGTCATATTGCATCTATGGATTTGGGCTTTAAAAGCAAGATATATTATTATGTGAATACACTGTATTATCAATGTTTTGTAATTCCCAAGATGCTTGTTGTGCATTTTGTAAATTGGGGATGATTTAGCTTTAACCTTGCAGTACGTTGTTCTGCTGACCTCTAGATTGTCTGGAGGGAAAATGTTGGTTTATGGTATTCCTGTATATTACTATTTGTATGGGTTTCTTACTAGTGGTATAACAATACGCCCAGCGTTGACTCCAAAAAATGCGCAAAGCTGTTGGTACCAAAGCTGTACACATTGTACATTAAAATGATGGCCCAATTTTTTACACGTGTATATTGTTCCATAACTACCAGGAACAGACTTTACAAATGCTGTTTTCAGTGTTTCGTTCTAAAAGGTAAATGGATATGTGGGTATGTGGGTATGTGGCCACTTTAAAGAATTGTCTAACCAAGCACTGATCGTTTTCGGTAGAGTGACTTTGCCATTGCTGTTTTTTGCTACTGATATGTTTTTGTTAATCCTCACCTGCAAGCTATGTATGCAATGTATGGCATGTCAATCAGGATTTTTTCAATGGATTTTAAACTTTTGCACCTTGTTATAATAAATTTGAATGGTTAAACAACCTTTGGACTGATCTGGCTGTATTTCATCTCACTACTGTGATATTTCATTTCATTCAGATTGTACAGAACAGGGAGTGTGACTGTACTTGCACTACATTAAAAACATTTATTTGAAAACACAAGACAAGACCATGCGTTCACTTCATCTAATGCATTTACCACGATGCGTCACTTGACCTTACCTTGTCGTTACCTCAGAGGTAGAATACAGTACTTTTATTGTTCCTCACTGACTAGAGTGTTAAAATAGAGCCACTACTGAACAAAAACAATTCTGATGAAATGTTTTGCTTAATGTTCCCATACCTACATTGCTCAGACCTGTTTCTTAATATAGCAAATTCAGTTTTGAAATGTTACATTTTAAAATTAGATTTGAATTTCTCCATCATAATGGATGTTGAAAGTTGTTAATTTCAGAGGAAACTCTATGAAATGAAAAATGTGAAAAAATATATTATATATTGCTTCTGTATATATATATATAAAATATATAATATATATATATATTATATATATTGCTATTAAAACTTGTTTAATTGCTAGTAATCAATAAGTGATTACGATTTTGTAAATTAGTCATTGTAAAAGTGTATCCCATGGTGCTAAAACCTCTCAAGTAGACCTACCTGAACTGTTCAAACTCACTGAAGGTGCATTTTATGTTATCTATTGAATTTATCATCAGTGTCTAATTTTGGCAGTAATAGGATTAACATGTTAAATGTTAATGTTAAATGTTGAATCCATTCATGACATAGCAGATTAATTGGTTACAATGAAGTAAGGCTAGTTAAGTCAAATACTTTGTTTTCAAACTAAGCTTTTAGGATGCTTATGTAGTGGGCACAACCAGTTCCTTTGTTGTTGACTAGATTATTCATGCCTGCACTAAACACCTCAGTGACAGAAAGTGGAAAATCAGGTTTCCTATACTACTCCAGCCAGAAGAAGTCCCAAAGGTTACTTGAAATCAGATTGTACTGTGGCTCAGTCATTTGAGTAAATTATCCAATGTGATCCATCAATAGTGGAGTAATGAGGTTAATGTTGTGCGGTTACTGGAAAAAGAAAAAAAAACTGTTAGGCAGGTCACAAAACATGCTCCACCACTACATCAGGAGTGAGAAAACAGCCCAGGGCAACAACACTAAATAGTCTGTATATGCAGGTACGGTAAGGAAGGTCAGACGGCACACAGGTTTAGTATGTGTGCTGTTGTCGTAGGCTCAAAACGTATCTGTCTCCTGTTCAGTTTTCATTCCACTAGATATCAGCATTCATTATTTCACATATACATAGGAGGATAGGATAGGAATGTGTAGATACTGGATGTTCTGGTGAGTCTGGTCAATGAAACAAGCAGACGTGGATTTCAATGCTGCAGAAGGATTGGCAGGAGCTTTACATTTCCCCCTCAGTCCATGAGTGAAAACGTAATTAATCACTGCAAACACCTAGGTTAAAGTAAGACTTGAAAGGGTAATACTGCAGGGATGACTGACTTGATCGGTATTTTCCCAGAGGAGCAATAGGAGCAGGTGGTTTGTCCCTGTATAGAATCGGGGTGTGCATCCTTGGGGGCATATGAAGACGGCTACGTCTCAGTTACAGCAAGCTACAACAAGCAAGTCTTGAACAACATCACCAAATACAGGCCAAATAGTGAATGGGGGAAAGGTTGATTTTCAGGGGAAACCAGACTGGAATGGCTCTCATAACCTCTAGATTAAATTATGATTCTCATAACCTCTAGATTAGTAAGAGTATTTTAATGGTCCTTTATATGCTTATGTGCCCAAGTGTCAGGGAGCCCAAACTTCATATCAAGGACCCTATCAGCAATTCTTGCCATGTCACTGTCATGGTATCCAGTAAGGATTTACACAGTGAGAAATGTGTGGTTTGAAATGCCCTTACTGGCTGCTATAAAAAATTTCTCCCTGACATAATTTATTGTTTCTGGGTTCCTCCCTAGTTGCACGTCTGGTTTAAATCTGACGTCTATCTGCAAAACAGATGAATAACTCAAGACTTTCACAATGACTGTTGATTTCGTCATTTTCAGATCTCTTGGCAACTCATTAACAATAGCCTGTTGAGTCAGGCCTTTCTTGACTTCTGTTGTTAACACAGCCAGGTTGGCTTATTTAGTCACAGATAAAAACACTATCAAGCTTAGTACTTCTATCCCAGGTACTAATCTGATCCAGTGAGTCAGTAAAAAATAAAGCAGAACATAAAGCCATAATTGCCTGAGACATTTCTCAGGCAATTATGGCTTTAAGCTATGCAGTGCTATGGTAGAGATATCACTGCTAACCATGTGACTCATTATATTGTAAGATATAAGGTATCTATGTATATATATATATATGTATATAGAGTATCTGTTTTTCCCTCTACAGCTACTACAGCTACTGTAACTAATGAAAAAACGCAACACATAGTACAGCATACATAACATATTGATAGGACAGGATCTTTTATTTCGAGACTTATTTCGAGATGCATTTAGAGGTAAATGTTACAAAACTGTATTTGGGACAACACTGTTTTTCTTTATTGACACTGGCAAAGCATGACTCGGAAAACCAATGACTATAATACTCACATAATTGTTAGGCTCTAACATAACTCATGGTCTTTTTCAGCATGAGCCACATTGATACACAGTATAATTTAGGCTAAACAGCTATATTTTATCATGATCTGTGCACTGCATTCGCATCTCCAGCAGCTTTCTCTGCAGCTTCCAACAGCAATTAGTGATTATTTCAAGTGATTGGTTCACATAGCAGACACAGTGGCACGTCTATGCCTTACAATCAGTGGCGAACATCATGGCGGACTTCTTCCTCATCTTCTATTTCATCTTCTTCATATTCTCCTATCTCATCGGCGGTGGCATCCTGATACTGCTGGTACTCTGACACCAGGTCATTCATGTTGCTCTCAGCCTCAGTGAACTCCATCTCATCCATTCCCTCTCCGGTGTACCAGTGGAGGAAGGCCTTGCGTCGGAACATGGCGGTGAACTGCTCGGAGATCCTCCTGAACAGCTCCTGGATGGCCGTGCTGTTGCCGATGAAGGTTGCAGACATCTTGAGGCCGCGGGGAGGGATGTCGCAAACGGCGGTCTTGACATTGTTGGGAATCCATTCTACGAAGTAACTGCTGTTCTTGTTCTGCACGCTCAGCATCTGCTCGTCCACTTCCTTCATTGACATGCGGCCGCGGAAGATGGCCGCCACAGTGAGGTACCGTCCGTGACGAGGGTCGCAGGCCGCCATCATGTTCTTGGCATCAAACATTTGCTGTGTTAGCTCTGGCACGGAGAGGGCGCGATACTGCTGACTGCCCCTGCTGGTGAGGGGCGCAAAACCTGGCATGAAGAAATGCAAGCGGGGGAAGGGCACCATGTTTACGGCCAGTTTACGGAGGTCGGCGTTCAGCTGGCCAGGGAAGCGGAGACAGGTGGTTACCCCACTCATGGTGGCTGACACCAGGTGGTTAAGGTCTCCATAGGTGGGTGTGGTCAGCTTCAAGGTGCGGAAGCAGATATCGTAGAGGGCCTCATTATCGATGCTGAAGGTCTCGTCAGTGTTTTCCACTAACTGGTGAACAGAGAGGGTGGCATTGTAGGGCTCCACGACGGTGTCGGACACCTTGGGGGAAGGCATGACACTGAAGGTGTTCATGATACGGTCAGGGTACTCCTCGCGGATCTTGCTGATGAGTAGTGTACCCATGCCAGAACCGGTACCTCCACCCAGTGAGTGGGTGAGCTGAAAGCCCTGGAGGCAGTCGCAGTTCTCGGACTCCTTCCTCACCACGTCCAGCACTGAGTCCACCAGCTCAGCTCCCTCAGTGTAGTGGCCCTTGGCCCAGTTATTTCCCGCTCCACTCTGACCTGTAAGACGCAAGCATGCTTAAAGACATCATCTGGGCAAATACCTTCAATTAATTATTATACATTAAAAAACTATACACAATGTTGTTAAATTCTTTGTGCGTCTCAGCATATTTGTGTGATTCATGGCAGATGCATCCCGTGGTGGATTTATTGGGCCCTGTATCCTCCATTCTGGTCAGCGCTGCAGCAGTATTTTCTTGTAGACTACTTTCGCTGAGTCACCATGAGAGCTGTCTCGGTCTGACACAGCTGCACCCAGACAATGCATCACATTGCTGGCACATTGCTGAGAGGCTGCAGAAGCTCTATGCTGGGAATATGCATGGCTGTCAGGTGAAACTAAGCTCAGCTTTGGGGTGACATGACAGCACATGCTGACACACACACATCTGAGCAGTTTTTTTTCAAAATGAGCGGAGACATCATGATCACTTGTATACTCACCAAAGACAAAGTTGTCAGGTCTAAATAGCTGTCCAAATGGACCGGAGCGAACTGAATCCATGGTACCGGGCTCCAGGTCCACCAGAATGGCACGGGGGACAAATTTGTTTCCTTTGGATGAAAGAGAACAAAGGATAGAGGGATACAAAAAGGCAATGGATGAATGGGTGGAGTCAGGCATTGACACAGTCTCTGTGCACACTTGGTGAGCACAGGATCACCATGAACTATTAAAAATAACACTAGTTCTTTAATATTCTATATTCATTAATTAAAGATATCAAAAAGGTAAAAGGGGATATAAATATGCTTGCTAAAGAAATCTGTTGAAGAAACAACTTTTCTTTAAAGGATATGGACAGCCTCTCTGTCACACTTGATGGAGTCTTTTTAATGTGTTTTGCACTCCCATTCATTCCACCCTCTCGGGCTGTGACCCTTCTTGCCAGCAGACTGCAGCAGCATGCTGCACTGCTTGTTCTAGAAGAGTGGGGAGTTAAAAGTGCTGAGCTCTGCAGAATCCACTCAAAGATGTGATCTCGCCATAGACTTTTTTTTCTCTCATCACATCTGCTGATGTAATGTTATGTTATGTAATGTAATGTTGCTTGCTTCTGTAAAAATCTATTTTTTTAATAATAATATGTTTTAAGGACACATTTATTAGTGGGATGCTCAATCAATCCACATGCAATGGTGACCCATTAGTTGACACCGATGCCAGCTCACAACAGGGAAAAAGAGGATCAATAATGCTTGCTGCTGGATAGAATAGGGATAGACATTATAGTGAATATCCTTTGTAGGCCCATGTGGGCTTCTTGTACAGGCCTTTATCTTTATTTTGACAGATGAGGGGGCACTTGAGTCTGACTTGAGCCTAGCTGTTACCAACAACACCGGATGTTTTTGACCTTCAACATGCCTCGCCAGTAAAACCAGACCATTATATAATGAGATGAGACCAAGGTACTGTGAGCTCTGGGTCAGCTATGCAGAGACTGCAGATACCTGTGCTCCCTTTGAAATAGACACAGAGAGAGAGAGAGAGAGAGAGAGAGAGAGAGAGAGAGAGAGAGGGATGTATTTAGCAGGTTCAGCTGTCCTCATTTTCCTCCACTGGTAGCGGGACCTACTTTTCCCTGGCAGCTCAATTAGAGACACGGCCATACTGTGTGATTCAAATAGCTTGCATAGCATGAGGTCAAACAAGGATATGAGCAATACAAAATAAAGCTATATCGAGCTTTTTAGCACTGATGCCCAGATTACAAGACAAAGATTTACCTGATGCCTCATTGTAGTAGACATTTATCCTCTCCAGCTGCAGGTCACTGTCACCTTGGTAACTACCAGTGGGATCGATGCCATGTTCATCACTTATCACCTCCCAGAACTAAGGTGGGACAAATATACATCCAGACGAATTTTAAATGTAGTGTTCATAGCATCATATCATCTCAAATAGCAATAACAGGTAAAAAAAAAAAACCCTGCCCCGTTATCCCGAGGCCTTAATTCAATTGCGCATCTGTGGTTACAAAATGCCACGTCGCAGTGGGGGGCCATGTCGCTGCAGCCTTTGCTTCGTAGCAAAAAGCCCAGCCCGACTGGACCGCACCCACATGTGAACGGTAACAGTTCGCAATCTCTCACAAACTTAATCAACATTATCTTAAATACAAGCGTTATAAAGAATGAGGAAACTGATTTAAGCACTTAGCTCTGTAAATTGTTCAAAAGAGAATGCCTCGGGATATTACATTATATTAACACGTGTCACGGTTCCGCACTAAAATCACCGCTCAGTTTTCCTTCCAAAATAACAACTCCGTTTTCGTACCTTCGCCCCAATCTGATTTCCACACTGTCCGGCCTGGAGGTGAACGATTTCCCTCATGATGCTCTATGGATGCGGGCAGAGAGCTTTCCTGTCTCAACTTCACCGGCGTCCAGTCTTCAGTCCCTTACCGCTGTATTTCTCAAAATCAGCACTTGTCTCATTCCTAGGGCAAGCGGTGAGTCGGGGAGAGATAAACGCGCTGCTGGGTCGATGACGTTACACCAGCGCAGCATCTCAGCATCCCTTTCAGCCAATGGGAGCTCACCGGTTTGATGCAGTGAAGCAGAGGATGCTGCATCACCCACTGTAGCCTGACATCACCCTGCCTCAGACAAAACGCTGCCTTTTTAGTGATTTGCGGTTGTTCCAAAAAGGCTTGACAATTGCTTTTACTGCCAGGAAATGTCAAATATACTACCAAGAATAGTTTATATGCTATGCCGTAATACAGCTGTCTGCAGTTCAACGCATTAAGTTCAAGACATCTGGGTTGAGCTTTGCAAACACCATGTTCATAAACACTCAAAAATGTATTGTTTCTAAAACTAAGGGGGACAGAAAGATTGATACTTTGAATATCCATTTTCTATATGTGAATATTTGCTGATTTAAAATAAAATCAATAACATGTTATAAACACATATTCATGGTCTGATTATATTAATGATACAAGACATCTGTAGTTGATCAATAAATAGCGGTTTATTTTAACATGTATGGCTTATGTACATGTGCATTATTCATGTTAAAACAAAACAAAAAATAATAAACCATAATGGTACAATCCGTGGTTCTTACATTCATTCATATCTCCCATCATCAGAGATTCTGAGCCATACTGTAGAAAGAAGCAAGGCCTGAAATGCACACACTCAGGACTTAGCTGAGACTTTTGCTTGCCACGTTCAAAACAGTTTTCCAATACATGTTGAGATCCATCATTTAATTTGAATTGGCTGCTTTAACACACTCCGACACTGTTGTAATCTGGTTTATTAAGATATTGATTTTGCTTTTCCACCCATCATTGTCCACTAGTCTAGGCTATATCGCGGGTGCTAACTTTGCTTTGGGTTACTTTCACTGATGTTGTCTTGTACCCCAATTCATGTTAAAATGAATGCTTACGAGGTGGGATGTAAGATGGTCTTCAATAAAATGGCTGCAGATGGGAGATGTGACATCAAGTGGAAGCAACACATCTGAGAAGATCTGATGATCTGGTTGTATTGTGCTGTGTCACTGTCTTTAAACTGGTGTTGCATGGGCTTCAGCAATGCACCATTCATATCTACAATATGCACATTAAGACAGGGAGAACATTCAAAGACATGGGGAGTTGGAGTAATGATAGCTACTGACCACTGCAGACTGTATCCCCTCTAACATGTGGATGTTTAAGCCACTGTCAATACCCCAATCAATAAAGCAAATTATATTGCAAAAGTTAATGCAGACTGAATTGTCTTTCAAATTCCATTCCTATTTATTTTTTCATTTTTAAGGCAGCCAAGCTCTAACAAATTTGATGCCCGGTTGCAGGACATTGTGCTTTGAGGCTTGGCATGGCATGTGTTACACATGAAATGCTCATATATCTATAAACAGCAAATCAGTTTTGTGATCTGATGATCCATTTAGAATGAACCTGTCAATCTAAATTGCAGCTGTCATACTTACAGATTCAAGCTGCATGTGAGGATGTCATTCACAGGAAAACAACCAAAAGCAGGTATGCTCAATCATCAGATATCAAAGCATAGGGTCACTTTTGTCAGTGCACATTTTACGTAGTTAGATTACTTTGTAATCTGTACAAAGTACCTGTAAGGTTCTTCACAAGCACAAGTGGGTGTGTTTAGTATTTAGAAGACAGTGAGAACAACAAAACATAATTAGTCAGCTGATGTCTGCTAAATGACACTATGGTGTACTACTCTTAGATAACAGCTATTCCCTGGATAAATGACTTGCAATACAATACACTGTGAGAGAATGGGTTTTATCACATTTGAAATGACCAGACATCATTCAGTTGGCTCTAGAGTTTTACAGTACAGTAGTATTGTATTATTATTATTATGAAAATTGCTGTAAACAGTGGCCTATCTGTAATCATAGCTCTTCCTCTGAATAAGTAGTACAATATCCTCCAAACCACCATCAAGTATGTAGCTACCATTGTCAAGTTAGACACAAATCTTAGTCAAGTATAATGCTGTCCACAGTTGGACATGGACTTTGGAAGAAAAAGCTCCTCATATATATTATATATCTATCAGAGACAATTTCCGTAAGCAAGAGTCTGTTAATATGTTAAGATCTAGACAAAGAATAAAGCGAGGATTGAACCTGCATTTTAAAATGTCATTTCGACAAATGTATAAAGTATTGCAGTTTTTTTTTGTTGTTTTTTTGTTTGTTTTTTTTAAAAGGTAAACTTAGTTGTATGTGCAAGTATGAATCATGACATACAAAAACTATGTTTACTTTACAACATGATTTGAAAAACACACTGGAGGTTGGCAATGTTGTGATAGTTCATAATCAAATCAAACATTTTGTCACCCATGGGTTCATTTCAAAAATAGCTTTTGTGTCTTTTTAAGGTTGCTATTTTAAACAGTTTGTTTTGTTGACAAGTTTACATTTTTCTTTTCATGCTTTGTCCCCATTGCAAAGCATAAGGTGCCACTGAACATTCACACAAATATTGTAAGAATGCCTTATAGCTTTGTACAATAAGGGCACGCCACGGGGGATTAAGCTCCAAAAACTCAGTTAAGCACAACAACAAAGTTTACTTACAATATCACATTTACAAAAAAACACTTGCATACCATAACTTTCATTGACTGGATCGATTGGAAAACTAAAATTGTTTCTTCAGACCAACACAGTCTGGGCCGCATGCTTGGTTTTTGGCTATTCACTGTTCATACAATGAACCACACGTTGACCAATGCAACTCGGCAATCTCATTCGTACGTCTCAATTTTAATATCACATCTGTTCACATAGCTTTCAATATTTAGTTTTAGACACCATTTTGCCTTCTTCAAAATATCACAAAAATACTACAAAAAGTATCATTTCTGAACTTTGGAGTAGGCCTGATCTGATTCACTTTAATCCACATACAATCCAGTATTTTCCCCCAATGAAGTTTTATTCTAATACTGCAAATATTTCTTCATACTTACCTTGGTTGTTGGCACTATGTCTACAATTGGTCAGAATAGTTTTTGGCTTTGGGTTTAGAAAATGACTAAAATTTTGACTTTTCATTTCAGTAAGGGCAAAATACTGCAAAACATTCAGATTCGGAAGATGAGATATGTGTTGCATGGACATTTTATTAGAGTACCAGTGAGAACAGTGGATCATGATGACGCCACTCCGTTGACAGTGTTGTTTTCTGTGCTGGTACAGTCTCTGATGGGAAGGACACCAGAGTCTATGGGGGAGGAGACAGTGCAGTCTATTACAGAGGCTGGAGCCACCTCTGTAGGGGCAGAGTCTGTAACGATGGTTGGTACGGAGTCTATGATAAGTGAAGTGGCTGAATCCTGTGAGGGTTGAACAATCTCTGTGACGGGGAGAATGGTAGAAGATGGTGTAGGGGTGTGAACAGTATCTATGACAGGGGGAGTAGAAGAATCCACTGAGGGCGTATGACCTGAGTCAATGGGAGAAGGAGTGGGTGAATGGGAAACTGTCACTTGGACAGGGGAAGTAGGGGGCGGAGGAGCATCATTAGCATAAGGAGAGGTAGAGTCTAACTGTGGCGGTGGATCAGAGTCTATGTCAGGGGGAATGGGAGACTCTCTTATGGAGAAAGTAGCTAAAGGGATGTCAGGTGTAGATGGAGAAAGTTGGGTTTCACTGGCAGGGGTAATGGTCGACTCTTTGGCAGGGGAGGGAGGACTGTCCATGGGTAGGGCAGTGGGTTCTTCAGCATTGGATAAAAGTGGATCTGTGGCAGTCGGGGCTTTGTGTAAAGGAGTGGAAGATAGCAGATGCTCCTTACTGGCAAGTAGGATGCACTCTTTATCCAGGGCTGTGATGGGGGTCATGGGTAAGGATGAGTGACCGTTGGGGTCTTTAGGCTTAGGCTTGCCAGGGTAGACCTCCATGGAGGTGGGAACTATGACTGATGGCGCGGTCAAGTCAACAGCTGAGGAGGCCGTGGAGCCCATGGTGGACACTGCAGTAGCCGCTGCCTCATGAAGTGGCGTGTCATGCACCCTGGTGTAATCCCTGCTACTCTCAGACTGGGCCAGGAGGAGGTGCTGTTCTCCAGGCTTCTTGGGGGGAAGCAGGGGCTGGCGGGTGTAGCTCTCGCCATCGGCCAGGGTCTCAGGGAGGGGCTGATAGCGCGTCTCGGGCAGCAGGAGAATGCAGATGATGCAGATGAGGGTGCAGCAGGCGAAGATAACATGGTGAAGGAAATAGCCCTTCTGATTGTGGAGCTCCATAATGGGAGCAGTCAGCATGCCGAAGCCAGCACTGGCCAGGACCAGTCCCAGTCCACCACCCCTAAGATGAGAGATACAAGGTTATCACTATGAACAATTTTATATAAATCACAATCAAATCTATTATATGTATACTGTAAATCACCACAAATGAGAAGGGTGTGTCCTGCAACGATTAGTTAGTAGCTCTATGTTACATTTATGAACCACAGCCAGAATTCATTTGCCGTGGACACTTATATTGACATATTACTGCCATTTTAATCATGCAGCAGCAGAGAGTGCTGCAGTACCGCCAAACACCCTCTTTTGCATGCAGGTCCTGTTCCTCTCCTGTCATTGCTTATGTTGACCACCAGAGGGCGCCCGTCTGCCGCCCTATCAGCAGCACACCATTCCTTGCACAACCCAAAATAATGAAAATCCAATGCTGTGTCATATATTCTCTGAGGAAGGGGAGTAGCCAATCCATCTGCAGAACGTGTAATGTGCAATGTGTTCCCTCCAGGTCAATCCAACCTTAAATCTTCAACCTCTCTAGTGAAGGAATTATAAACTAATTAGGGTAACAAAACAACGTATAAACAGAACAATTCACACTCTCAGCAACCTGATAAATAATATTTAGCATTTGAGTAACATTAAAAATATGCTTTACACTTTGAAAAGTATGTTCATGTCCTGCTCTTCTCGTGGTGCAGTCCTAGTGTTTCGGAGGAGGGGGGGGGGGGGGGTTACCTGATGACGGTGGGTGTGATCTCAGCACAGAAGAAGATGCTCAGGTTGCTGACTGCGTGGGAGGAGAACATGCCGATGATGGAGAAGGCAATGGAGAAGTTCCTATTCAGCTTATCTGTGCGCTCTGCAGACGAAGCAAAAGACACACACACACATTTTTACTCGGTGCCTTGCATAATGATTACACAGGGAGAAAACCAAGTGCAGTGTGGGAAGTGTAATTATGAAGTGTGCAGAATAAGTGCAGGAGAAAACTAGTTTGTGCTTTTCTAGAAAGAATTATGGACCTCAGAAAAACAGTACGGGTGTCAAGTTGGTGATTGGCCTGCAGATTTTTGGGCATTTCTACTTTGACAATGAAGGGTTCCACATGCGGTATCAATTTATTCCAGTTTTTTAAATAAATAAATAAATAAATAATCATCCCATTTTGTTACCTCCTATCGGATTTTCACACATTATCAAATTCACATCTGAACCCCTGTGAGCTGCTCATTATTTCCTCTGCCCGCTGAATGAAGGCATAAGGCAGGTTCATTGAGACTACTGTTTGCAATGCCTTTGCTAGGTAGGTAGGTAGGTAGGTAGGTAGGTAGGTAGGTAGGTAGGTGGGTAGGTGGGTACTTATTAATCCCCGGGGGGAAATTTCTGTGTTACAGCAGCCAGACATAGAGGAACACCTAGCATTAGAATGTCATTACAACTACACATTCATGAGAAAATCCTATCAATAAAATTGGTCAAATAAAATATAAATACAATAAAAACACTGACCAGTCACCCTGGATTAGGCCTTTATACACTCTGACCTACTACACTACACTCAGATCCTGACAGCCCATTTAGACCACACATGTCTTGAATGCCCATTGCTGTGAATCAGACATTTTTAAATGGGTCTAAAGAGGCTCACTGCTCTATGATCAATTCTAATCTCTAATTCCTTGTCTGACTACAGGATGGTTCATGTTGTTGCCCAGAGGGGGATTAGTAATACAGAATAAAGAGATTGATAAACAGAGGAGAAGAGAGCAGGAAGACAGGGCGGTGAGGGTCAATTAGACAGCGGCATAACAGAGAGATTTATTCTTTCCAACACTAAAGGGAGGAAAGGAGTGAAGAGCTAGACATAATTACTCCTGGGACTTCATTAGGACTCTCTCCAGGGTTTGTATACTCCTAATGAAATGTGGTAGGGCATCTGGGTGCAGCGCAGCTTCACAAAACATGATCAACACAGTGCAACAATATGAGCAATTGAAGATTCACAATTTCTAAATAATGGCAGGCTGGTGTACCTGAAACCATAATAACTTATGACCAAGAGTGATGTTTTATTGACGATCTCTTGATTATTCTACACACCTCTGAAACACTTCTATAATACAGATGATCCTACCTATATTCAGCTGGACGCTGTACTTCCCCAGCACTAGAATTAAAAAGAGATAAAAACTTGTATTAGTGACACACCGTAGTAAAAAAACACAATAAAATCACTCACACACTAAACTTCCGAAACATGAAAAGGGCATACAAACATGTTGAGCAAAGCTTGTTAAAACATAAACTACTTCAAAGGGGAACATGATGGATATAACCAGGATGTCAGGTTAAACATTAAGCCCTGCTCATTTGTTACTGAATAAGCTGACCTGTAGTCTACCGCTGTGATCATTTTGAGCTCCCTTGCTCTATGCTGACAGTAACGCAGTTCATATAATGTGTGTATGAACTGCATTTCATATGTGATCATATAATTAGGCACGTTATTAAAAATCCAACTTTTAAAAGTAGTCTTGTATTCAGTATAGCCGTGTACTATGTGCCATTTTATGCCTGTCCAGTGGTAAATGTTGTAACGGCACTGAGAGATCGTTCCACTATTCCGTTAAAAACAGCTACGGTTAAGCATCATTCACTCAAAGCAGATGTGAATGCAAGTCGTTCTGTAACAGGTACTGGATTTGGACTGGCACAGGTAGATGGCTCTCTAATCTAAGGACCGCCAGTTTATGCTTCTCTTACAAACAAAAAAATACATTGATGATGTACGGTCAGGACACTTTTGACACTATTAAGTGACCACAGCTGCATATAAACCTGCAGTGAAGTTTTGTTTTCTCTACGCAAAAAAAAGCATTAAATAACCCCTGCTAACCCGAAAATAACTTCATGGGTTTCAATGGCGTTTTACAGTCTTGTAGCCTAGATGCTGTTTCAGAGACTTTTCCACCATGGCAAGAACAAGATTCTGGTGGAAACACTGAATACTTGCAATTTGTTGGCATAACAATGATCAAATTTAAAGATATTGAATATGGGCACAAATCATTTAACCCAGGAGCTTCTTGGCTGTGTATTGCCCAGTTTAGACCAAGCAATAAACACATTATTACACATTTAAACACTATAAACAGCTGTAAATATCAGAAATAACATAATGCTTTCAAACCCCTATGTAGCCTCAATCTAGCCTAGCCGCTATAAAACATACGTATGCCTTCTTCATACAGTACTCACAGTTGATCAGGCCTAGTTGCAGCAGCGACGCCAGGGCAGTGATGATCATGAACATGAGGAGGCCGCCCCGCCGCCCCATCAGCCCCACTGCAGGGCACAGAGCCATACAAGAGGCCACGGCGATGCCCGCCATGGTGTAATAGTCGGCATAGAAGTTGTGGAACATGGTTGAGGTCTCCTGGGCCTCGGGGTCCATCATGCTGCGGGCGAAGCAGTGGTGGATCCCATAGCCCGTTAGCCTGAGTAGAGGACATACAGAGGGAGAAGGGGTTGAGTAGACAGAGGTGGTGGGGCGGGAGAGTGCAGCATCGGAGGGAAAGAGAGAAACAGTGAAGGCGGGAGAGAAAGGAACAAAATTGGATACGCAAAAGAAAGAGATAAACAAGAACAGAGAGATACATCCAAGCAAAGATGGATAAAAGGCAAAGAGGATGGGAGTGGACTGGAGAGAGGAAGACGGAAAATTCCGGGTTAATCGCTTTTTCTCTCATCTCACCATATCTCAAAAAAGCCCGCACGCACACACACACACACACACACACACACACCACACCACAAAAACACATACATACATGCACGCACACACACACACACACCCTCTCCCCTGGTTGTCTACTGTTTCATAAGGACACAGCTCATGTAAAATTCATGCCGAGTTAGGGAGTCAGGGACACAACGCACTGATGCAGAGCCAAATCTGTGTCTGCCTAGTTGTGGATGAGGTCTAGGAAGGAGACGGGCGGAGAGATCACACTTCAAATAAACAGAGAGAGTAGAAATATGGAGAGGCAGACGGCCTGGACAAAAGCGACGAGGGCCACTGATCAATGCCGTATCGAGCTTCCAGGTCAATACCGGGCGTCTTGACTGCACAAAATGGCGTGTCTGACCGGCATCGCCTCATGCACACACATTTCCCTTTTTTTTCCTCTCTCTGTTTTTAGGTCCTCCCACAGACTTTAGCACCTAGAATGCATAACCCGTAAGAGATGCACATGCAATTTCCCCCCCCCCCGCCCGAGTACAAACTCAACGACACACACGCACACTTACGAGTTGACGCAGAGGACGACGATGTTCTTCCACAGGTTCCTCGTCCTGACCATTTTCACGATGCACGTCTTTTTGGGTTTCTTCTGCAGAGCTCTCTGTAGTTCTGGATAAAAAAAAAACGGAGCCAGAGTCAACATCAACATACGAGTTGTTTTCAGGTTGAAGGAAAGGCAGGCAGCTGTGCGGGCTCTCTAAAGAGTCAGACAAGGACACTTGCAACCGCAGAAAATTCCTCATGTATTTTTAATGGCTTTATCAAAGCAGATTTCATCCCATGTGACTAAACCTCTCCCGTTCTGTAAGACAGGTATGAAAACATTGAGGGTAACTGACTTTGGGGGAGAGGAGAGGATGAAGAATGAAAAAGCGGCTGACCTATGTCCATCTACTGTCTGTACACCATGCGTCAGCTCTTGTCCACCCACTCAAGATAATAACGAAATTTATGAAAGTCCCAGAGTGCCATAGTGTATGTTTTACCACCCACCACTACCTCAGAGTGGCCTGTTACTATGGTTACCAGACAGGAAATAGATGTAACCGTGTCATTTTGCCTTATTTAGGAAAAGCGCAACTGGGTGTACTACAACAACAAGCCCTAACAAAGCACGCAGTCTGCTAGGAAGATGAAATTGAATTGCATCATATTCTATCTACATCGAAATATGAAAGACATGAGCCAAGTTGTAATCGGTAATCATTAAAGGGCATTTATTGTGTTAGTGTGACTACATTACCTGTGAGAATCTCATTTGGATCCAGCTCGGTGTCCACATGGTTCTTCTTTGCAATGTGTCCCATGATAAACTTGGAGCGGCAGTACTGCTGAGTGGCCAGAAGCCACCGCAGCGACTCAGGGAAGATCCTGTCAAGGAGACAGAAGACTTCTTTGTTAATAAGAGATGAACGGAGTCAAAATGAAACGCTTCCTCTTAATCAGACATTAGTGGGAGACTGATTCAAATCTCACGACATTATCCTCCTTCCACTGTGGAAATCTCTCGTCTTCATATAAAAACACATTCTGTCGTTTGTCCCTAATGTTGCTTGATCAGAGTAGGGTTTTGAAGTACTTTTGATTGTTTCTGAATGGAAAAGTCCTGTGTCGTTCATGGAAGCAAAGACAAGCTCTGTGATGCTCAATGATAAATCTAAATTCGGTGTTTTTCCTCTGGTGGCTGTGTGACCATCGGTTGTAATGCTGTAGTACTGTGTGTCAGATAAATGAAGGTGAATACGTGAGTATTTATTGGCTGAACTTGAGCAAAAGGGATTGTACCAACAGTAGAGGTCATTGGAAATGAGTTAATAATAAGACATTAAATCTAATTCAGCTGGGGATACACTGTTGTAAAATGTCCTTGGAAGCAAGTCTCCTGTTCCTCATTGTACATCGCTGATAAACCCTGTGAAACCTATGAAAGCATCTTTGGCTCGAACAGATTTGTGTAATTTGGACCATAAAACATCAAATCTATCACATCTAGAAATTTAGAGCGGGCAACGGAGTAGACCTCAAAAGGAAACTCGAGCTGAAAAACAGCGTTTAACACAGAGTAATGGAAACCCACGTAAAACGGGTTTGTGCCAAAGTGCAGCAGATGCTAGGGTCTTTCCCTTACCAGATGTAGGACAGCATAAGCAGCAGGGGGCAGATGATGACAGCCTGGAGGACCTGCCAGTCGCGACAGAGGTATGCCACCCCAGGCATCAGCAGCTGACCACCCAACACCACAAAACTGGCCACCATGGTCATGGAAAAACGCCATCTTGGCAGGCACAGCTCGATCCCTGGCAGAGAGAGAACAAAATGGGGGCAGAAACAAAGAGAAAGCGCATGTGTCATTAGGTTTTCTGCAGTGGATATTTCTACCTGTGTCAAAAAAAAACACAAGATGCTAATGTGTGAACGGAGCACATGACGTTTTTTTCCACCAGTCTTCTTGGTTAAGTGACACTAGAACAACTCATGTAAACAGAACATCAGATCGAGAACATTATCTGATCTTTCCTCGTGCTGACAGAAACAGGGCACACAGTTGATGAATGAACCACACAAACACAACAAAAGAACAAAAAAAAACTCTCTACCTCTGGGAGAGAGAACATCGATCCTGGCAGCGACGCCACCCTGGTTCAGTGAGATTTACCTTGTACTGATGCAACACGGAGGTAACACTCTGACTGATAGAATATTGTGACCAAGCCTGACCTAGTATAAATGTACACTGCATTATCCATACCAACTGGATAAGCTGCCTCTTCAGTTAACGGACCAAAACAAACACAAACAAAATGTCCCCGATAACAGATGGAGCACCGTTTCCAGAACATTTAAAGAGACACGTAGAAGATAAATCGGCATCTACAGTCGTTCCTGTGCACCGAGACAGTAGGCTGCTGTGAGAGTGAACTAGAAAGAGGTTCCTTGTACTCGTTTCACCTCTATCAGAATGGCACTGATTCATTCACCCAACCATTAGCATGCACACCACGCCGGCAGCCAGCAACCAGAGACAGTTCGGCCCTTTAAAGACTCTGCAGCACGGCGCACCGACTCGCATCAAACCATAGGGCGGCGAAGAGTAATGTAACGCCGGCATTCTCACAGTGCCTCCCGCTTTTGTCCTCCTTCATTCATCCCTTTATCTCACACATCACTTTCTGGGGTTGTTTTTTTTTTTTTTCTTTTCTGCCGCCCTGGCACGCGGACAGTCTTCCAGATGGGCCTTTCAAGGTGACAGGGCCAGTATAATACAGTGGGTGCCGGCGGGGGCCCCACTTCATTCCTAAGGAAAGCCTGGAATTTCAATTAGGACGTGCCCCCTCCCGAGGACATGAATAATGCTCTCTGTTCACAGACACTATCGCAGCTGGAATGACAAAGCCAATGAGTGGCGAGCGGGGCGATGGGTGCAGAGCCTGCTGAGTTTGAACCAACTAACCTCAAAGTCTCCCTCCTCGCCGGGCCATTGAGAGAAATGCCGTGGTTCACTGCTCACGGACCGCACGGGATTTGAATTCTTAAGTTATGTATCAGACATCATGTGCACTGAACAGGTCAATGCGCACCCCCCCCCCACCCCCCCCCCTCAAGAGTATGTCCTGTGCTCATGTGCACTGAACAGGTCAATGCGCTGCCCCCCCTCAAGAGTATGTCCTGTGCTGTGGTGAGCTGTGTCCAAATGCTGACACACACACACACATATCACACATATCACATACATTCAGAGCCGTTTTATCTACAGCAGCCACGCAACAAAAAAAACATCGAGAGAGTAAAGCACAAACCACGATAAGGACATGCGTGCAACAACACACAACGTGTTCTGTACAAGGAGCCGCAGAAGAAAGAGCAGAGGTCTGTGAAAAAAAGGAGGGGAGGCCTTCTGAGCTCCTTAGTCCTGCTGACCCTAATCCTCCACATCCCACTAGATCAGCATTCCCACAATGCCCTGCTCCACAACCTGGGTCCCACTGATACAAAGCAACCCCTAACTAGTCAGTCACCAAAAGCTGCAAACCCACAGCCCCTTGGGGCTACGAAAGCAGTGGCGCATGCATGGTGACAAAAACGTGAAAAAACAAAAGCACCCTTAAATACGTCACATACACACTGGATAAGAAAATGACATGATCAAAGTATGAGCCAATTAATAATCACAATAATCCCCAAAGAAGCTTTGGCTGGTTTGCTGACTTTGGCGAAACAAGTGTGTGATTCACACCCTCTGGTACAGACCGCAGTAGTACACTAGCCTTGTGTCAAGTACAGAGTGTTCAGTCAAGGAGGCCCATTGTGTTACAGTGAAACAACTGGGTTGATCACTCGCAGCCATCAGTGGGGCCGTTCCCCGTACCCAGCGGCTAATGCCGTGAACTTTGCTGGTCACATGAGCTCCACATGGCCCCATGCCATGACGTCAACCCCTGACCCTGGCCACTGGGTTTGTGTGTCACATTCTCGCTCACTAATTTCTTCGTGCTCTGGGCCTTGTTGTTAAGTATTTCTTCTACTATTAGGAGGCGATGGATGAAGGCTACGTCCACACCGAGACGGGTACATTTGAAAACGCACGCTTATCTCTCCGCTCTCCCAAGTGGATGAATTTGAAAACGCCAGCCCCCCGTTGTAGTGTGGACGGCGAAAACGACTTTTCGACTTTTCACTGTTTCGACTGTCACTCGATCCAGCCGAGCGGTCTGCGCATGCACGGAGGTGTGCGTTTCTGGTGGTCTAGCGTGGACGGCGTAGGAAACACTAGACGCTGAAAACGCCGCTTTCAAATTTAAATGCCGTAGTGTGGACGTACTCTAAGATGAGTCATATTCATTAATCAATCCCTTATCTTAAACTGCAACCGAGGCCAAATAGCCACTGGAGGCAGTGGTCCTTTGATCTACGTGGCTGAAATTCTCAGCACTCCAAAATCTATGTAAAACACCACCAGGAAAGGAGTTTGTTTTTGTGTGTGGTGAAAACAGACAGACACCAAGGTCAACACAATACATGCAGCACGCACACGCTATCAGCTCTACAGTAGGTGCCAAACAGGAGTACAGTTGACTCATAAACAGTTTAAACTCTTAAACAAACAAGAGATTAAGTTCCACATGCTCATCAAACAAAAACACATTCATCAGAACTGACCAAAGAAGCACTCAAAACACAGTCTCCATTCTGTTTTCACTTTACATTATCACCAGACTTCACAAGAAAAAAAGGGTAAAGGTTGTCCAGGCTGATTTAGCCAATCGCTGGACTTCACTCAGGCATTCGCCGTGTGAGATAGCAGGGGATTAAATCAGGGTTGTCTCATAAATAACAAGGGTTACCACTTGATCCCCGCTCTGGGGCCGACCAGAACACGGCCACTCGCGCTAACAGGGAAGTAGTTGTCCTAGTACAAAAAGGAGAAGGGTGAACGAAAACAGATGGGAGACTGCACATGTAGATGGTGGGGACAAAGATAGGGCACAGTCTGGATGAGGGGAGGAAGTTTGCAGAGCAGCCGAGAATGCACACTCTGCACAAAAGGGAACTTTAACCCTGCTCAGAGGGAAAAAACTGAGTCTGCACCTTAACCCATTTATCAGGAGACAGCTAGGGGGGGTGTGGGGGTGGGGGATTGAGGGGGAAAAATGAGGCGGGAGGAGTATGGCTCAACCCGTGCATTAAAAGGGGAATGGCTTCCTTTTGCTGAAAAGCATTAGGACTCATAAAACACAGAGCCTGTATCCCACTCTCTATTAGACCCAGTGGTGCTGCAACGGATATATTTCATCAGCGGTCAGCCTGAACGCTTATAGGCTTCAAATTAGCACAATGAGCGGCCTTTCCATCTTCATTTGACGAAGCCTGGGTCCTCCTACCGAGGCCCTTCTGATCCCGGTGCAGGTTTTTTCTGCAGCGGTGTGAGAGGCTGGCCTGGCCGCTGCCCTCGGGGGAGGCCGTGGCCATGTGATGGGAAGAAGAGAAAGTCCAGACCTGGTCAAGATCCAGCATGTGCTCCTCGTGTCAGCAGGCCAGATTAAGAGATATCCATCAGAGGCAGGCACAAACAATCAATTTAAACGCAGACACGTCGACAGTTAATGAGACAAGTGGGCAAACAGAACAACATGTCTCTCAGACTGTACACACAAATCTGGCAGTGACACATATGAAGCCACAACACACACACACACACCTCTGCCTGATCTGTCCTCGCCCTCATCTCTGTGCAGAGAGATTAATGCCTGTGGTAAAGGGGGGGGGGGGGCACCGCTGTGAGAAAGCACCTCATTACCGGCAACAGATCCTGTCCCACAGAACAGTGAAGAGGATTGGCCTCGCCTCGGCCCGGCAAAGCACAACATAGGATGTGTAGCGCGCCAGCCAAAATCCTGTCTGAATGGAATAGCTTTACCACTCCACTCTCAAAAAGGAAAAAAAAAAAAAAAAAAAAGTACACAGAGCGACAGCTAGGGTGCTATATCACCCTGTACTAGCCCATGGTGGACAGATCAGATAAGGGGCTGGACATGACTGCATGTACTGGAGAAGCACAAGAAATACAGTTGCTATACAATATCATACAATCACATCTACATCCCTTACCGAGTGAAATGTAATCTACCTCGGATTATATGTAAGCAAACCGGTAGCACTATACTGCATGTACAAAAGAGAGTGACAGCATACACTATTCACACAACCAATACAGTGTAGTGAGCATCTGGGTGTGTCAGCTATGATAATATACTGCTCTGACTCCTGAAATACGTACCATGAGCTCATTATATGGCACAGATATTGGCGTGAGTATTGGATGGCTGCAAAACAGGCTCTTGAACAAACAAAGAGTGAGACATCCATCCCTTATTAGAAAATAATTTGACTTGACGGTGTAAGGGGCATTATCTGTAGGGGTTTTTGGCCTGTGGGTGTCGTGTCACCGGGTCTTTGTTCTATTGAGCTTGAATTGAAACTTCATCTGCCCTGGAAACAGCAACGTAAATGGAAAGCCACTGAAACAAAAAACCAACAATGCAGTACGAACATATATTTCTCGGTTAGTTTAAGTGGCATCCCAAAAACTGTGACAAAGGGAAGGGAAGTAATGCCTGAACTAAAATTAAAAAATGCCACACTGTCCTTTAAAAACAAGCTGAAGTAAGCATCAACAGAGTGGCAGCGTGAGTGTGTCAGACAGCAACTGACAGTATCACGCTTTCCTTCTGCAGCAACAACAGTCAGAGAGCACCGCATGCACCCACTGAGTCACAATGTGTGTCAAAGGTTATTGAGAGCAAAGTGTGATATGCGACTCAACAGGGGTCTCTCTCTCTCTCTCTCTCTTTCCCTCTCTCTCTCTCTCTCCCTCCCAGGGCACACCTTGCCCACACCCATGACAGGTAGAGGCAAGTCTCCTGTGTTCCAGGGATGGACAGTAGTCAGGTTCTGTACTCAAGTTGACTCCACAACACGTCTCCACCGCCGGCAGTTACCAAAAAAAAAAACGGTTAAGTGGGATAAAACACACACGGGGCCATTTTTATTCTTATCAAACATTTTGCAAGAACTCTCCCTATCCCAAAGGTATTTCGGCGTTCAGTTACGTCAGGCGTGTGTACTTTCACCACTGTTGTTTTTACATGACCTCTGCGTAATAGCACTCTGAAGTGAGAATTGGTGTAAATACTCTGGGGGTGGTAATAATGTAACAGCGTCTCTGTCTCCTAGAAAAACAACCCCCTTTTAGCCCCAATAGCCGATGCTAATGCAGGAGCTAACAAGCGGAAACCAACGGCGAGCGCTAGCCCACCGCCCCAGAACACAATAACAATAACCTCGTCTCAAACTGATCACAACAATCTCACACAAACAGCCAGCTAGCATGACTCAGCTGTGTGTGCTGTGTGTGTGTGTGTTTATCTGTGTGTGCGTTTTCGGGGTGGAGGGCTTCAGGGGTGGGTGGGTGGGTGTGTGCTTACAGTAAAAAGCGCACTAGCTAGCAGCACCATGACCCTGAGCCTGAACCACTGGAGCCTGGTTGCTACAGCGCTAAAAATGTTAACACACACACACACACACACACACACACACACACACACACACACACACACACACACACACACTGATGGGGGGGGCAAAAATAGCAGCACTGCATCAGATGACTTTCTATTGGCTTTTGCTATTCTGTTATGTTTAATAGCCAACATGGATCAATAGCGTGGAGAGATGGTGTATCAACCTGTTCTACATGAGAGGGCTCGGCGTTCGACCGACAGCAACACTTCACTTTCCAGCCTGCGCAAATTTGTAGTCATTAAAAAGTAATACAACTTCATCTTGTAAGATATCCTACAAATACTCTACAAAGGAAGTGGCGCTCCGGTGCGCGGGGGGGGGGGGGTTGGATAGGCGTAAACCTTCGCCTTCCAACGCGAACCACCCGGGCTCACTTCTCAACTCATGACGTTTTCTGCTGTAAATCAGGCAAACGGTTTCATTTAACTGTGACCAAAACTTTACCCTGACCTTAACCAAAGTTGTTGAAGTTGCCTAACCTAACAATTGCCTAACAATGGCAACTTTATCACTGTGCTAAAATAACATGGGTTGAGTAATCCAGCTGGTCATGCGTAGCTGTAGTGCAAATAAAGGGTCTATAGCTTTTTTCGTAAATGATCATGCGAACGTTGTATGAGAACACATTGTGCTTTCACATGCAGAGGCAGTGTAGCAGGATTGTTTAATTCAAGGGTGAAACATTTTCCTTCCTCCATCCGCCATTCAGTTTCCACGTTTCTCCCCACCCAATTCTCCTCCTTTTTCTACCCATCTTAGTCTACCCCTATACCCCCCCGAATTCTCTCTCTCTCTCTCTGCATCAGGAGCCGTATTCGGTGTCGCCTCACATCAGCCATGTTGGCCACTGCGGTGAGCCTGAATCCGACAGGTCATCCTAGCGGAACGGACAGTGGCAGTGCACATATTGCTCCCCCCCCTCTTCAGAAAAAAAAAAGGGGCTTACCCATAGTCTCGCAACTCAACCGACTGTCTGCATCACAGGACACGATGGGTTAGGGCAGAGGTTCCCAAACTTTTTCACGCCAAGAACCCCCATATAAATGACTTCTTGTCAGATATCTTTTAGTACAGAATTTGTCGTGTCTTTGTGGACCCCCTCCAAACCCTCATGGACCCCTGGAGGACCTAGGACCCAAATTTTGGAACCACGGGTTTAGGGAACAGCTTCTTGGTTGAAATCGGTTGTAGCGTTTTTTTTTACTGCATCCTATTATTCGTGAGGATTTATCGAAGTGTATGTGAATCCAACGAGAGAATATCATGTTCCTGACCCTGTGTAATGCTGCTACTAACCCTCCAGACACATGTGCTAAGACTTAATTGCAAATACTAATGGGCAGATGGCAATGGGAGGATTAGTGTAATGTCTCCCAACACAAACACAGCTGAAGTTGGGATTTGGCCCCCGACTTTCCATTATAGGCAGAGCCGACCAAAGCAAATCCCAAAAGAAGGTCATGTGGTTTGCATGCTTCCGATGTTAAATGTGGGAATGTCACGTGACCGACAGTGAGCGCCAGAGTTAAACTGGATCTCATGTACATTTTAGAGCGTCACGATGTACGATCAGGTGAGGGTTAGGTATCTTACTCGAGGAGACTTTGACAGGACATGTGGCTGTTGCTGGGATTTCATTTGTGACCTTTCAGTTAAGGGAAAGTAACAATAAACGCTGATTTTCCAAATTTCTAAGTGTTGCTGCATTTACTCACTTCATTCTGTTCAGTGTCTGTGTTACTGAATGATATATACTGTAGCTAGACCTTGACCAGCACTAGTGGAGTTTTGTCAATATTGAATGGCTGAGGGGAAAATATCACGTGACAGTCGCCATAAACACATATAATCAGAAATAAGGGCAGTGTGCAAACTTCAAACTTAAACCTATATGTCCTTCTATAATAAGTTTAACCTAAGTTAACTACACAATATTGGAAAAGCAAGAATATCATAATAATTGTCATGAGGACAGAAAAGAGGAAACAACTAAATATAATTGGTACTTTTGTTGTCAGTAGCTGAAATAGAAATCCCCTATTCATTTCTGCTTGGTGTCTATTGCTCAACAACAGTAAGGGGAAAACGTGTTCAGCTGTTTGGATGACAAGTCCATAGCTGACTATTGGCTTTATGACTTACTTCAAGGAGTTGGCACGCTGAATGAGTGGCACTCCTTAAAATTCCAGTTTACACTGCGATCACTTGGATGGTGATTGTAAAGAATGGAGAGACGGGGTAGAGAATGAAAGAGCAACAGAGGGAGGAAGGAAAGACAGACGTGGTCACACAAAGTAGAGATTAAACATATACGGACAATTGTTTGCTCCAATGTCTGACCTAGAATAACCTTCTATAGGACACACAGTAGTAGCTAAGTATGCACTTCTGCCCTGCAGGTAGATCTACGCCCAGAGAAACAGTCTGGTAGATTGAAATGTTGTTCCCTTTTCAGCCTTCAGAAAGTGCTGCTCTGGCAATTAACTGTTCACGTTCCGATATTCCTACTCAATTCCACTTCACTTTTACAACATTTTGTAAAAAGAGTAACCTGCATTGGTCACTGCACCACTAATGCAGGAGAGATTCAAGGTGATTCAAAACCTCTACAATGGCAAACACTCGACACAGACAGATATTCCTCCTATGCAGCCAGATGTATACGGAGAACTATTAAGCCCAAAGTGCACAATAATCTATTGACCCATAAACTGTAGCCTGATGAGAAAAGACTGCGTGCTGATGTCAAGTTCGTTTAAAAATCAATAAGGCCCCTTACTGTACCCCTTTCGTCCTCTCTACCTCCCTCCTTCTGTCCCATCCTCTCTCCCTTGTCCTAGGACTGGACCAACGGCCCTTCTATTTTGGGAGTGCAGCGGAGCTTTTCAAGGTATATGATGTAGAGTAAATTAAAATGACAAGGACATGGAGGGGCCCCCCCCCTCCATCGTCATCTCACCCTTGCTCCCTCCTTCCATTCCCTCGGCTTTTGCAACCTCCCTCTGCGTCGGTCAATTACTGCAGCCAAAGTGGCTTTTAAGGTCCCATCAAACGACCAGAACCCACATCAGCGGCAATGCCAATTAACGGGACGCTATCTAAAAAGGCCCTTCTCTCCCATTCTCTCTTGCTGTTCAGCTAGCACGGCGTTTCCACGGGACAGTCTATCATACTCCTTTACTTACTTACTTACTGACTTAAACCTTTACTGTACAGAGAGAAGGTCACAATCAACAAAGGGGATTCATCTCCATGAACTTTATGGACTGTATAGACTGTATATATGTAATTGCAGTGATGGGTGATACTGTGGTGAAAACAGGTTATCAAACCTCCCTCCTCTCCCATCCTCTGTCTTTATCAAGCTATTGACAGGAAGTAATGAGGGTAAAATCACAGGAAAAGACACTCAAATAAAAAAGAAAGAGTTCACGTCAAGGATATAGATGCCTGTAGTTGGCATCTATACAGAATGGCTGAGGGGAAAATATCATGTGACAGTCACCATAACACATATAATCAGAAATAAGGGCAACAGTATAGTGACACAAAACCTATACAAATGTGCAAACTTCAAACATAAACCTATATGTCCTTCTATAATAAGTTTAACCTAAGTTTACTATACAATATCGGAAATGTAAGAATGTCATAATTGTTATGAGGATAGAAAAGAGGAAACAACTAAATATAATTGGTACTTTTGTTACATAAGTTAGTTGCTGAAATGGAAAACCCCTATTTATTTCTGCTTGGTATCTATTGCTTAACAACAGTACAAAAACACAATAAAAATGAAAGAGTTCAGTTCAAGGATATAGATGCCTGTAGCTGGGCTGGGCTGTAGGCACACCATCATACATCATTGCCCTAACATATATATTGAAGTGCGCATTCCTGGAGGCGTGGCCAGAACAGCCCGGCCATCACTAGGGACACCTGGTCTTGCTGCTCAGTAGTGAGGAGCTTATATCCAAAGAATGGCATTCAGTTCAATACGTGTTAGTAGGTCACTGCAATGCAACTGCTTCTCTTTAATGCTTCCCTCAGCTGCAGACAAGAAATAAACTAAAATAGCTCTTTGATCAAATCTGTCCGGTCATTAACTGAGGGGAAAACCAGGGATGACATTTTCATGCTCCGTACCACTTTGAACTTGCTGGGTGAGAGCTGCTGCTGCTTCCTAGAAATGCAGCCGAGACTCAAAACAAACCACGCTGGCTTACCCTAAAAAGGTGAGCAGGCTGGGCTAATGCTCCACGTAATAGGCCTGCATTTCCCATATTTCGGTGGTGCAGTGGCCGTTGACATTCTTTGGGAGCTTCTCTGTTTAGTGCACACATTAAACACCAAGCTCTCTGATCTGCAGGGGACCTTAAGGTGTTCAAATGCTACCTGAAGGACATTGAGGCAAATGTCTGTGTTCCTTGAGGCCTAGTTTATAGACAGCAAAGAAATTCTGGACATAGTGGTATCATTGCATAATTATACACAGGCAACCCGGGCAATTATTAATGTATGCCAACCAGTGCAGTGTCGTGGTTAAGTGCTTAAATACTTACTGAGGACATAGAGAGAAAGGGTGATCCCCGCCAAGCAGAAGCCCTCGAAGAAGCGCAGGGTGCTGAACATGGGGACGTTGACGGAGAAGGCCACGGTCAGACCAAACACCAGCATGAACAGCACCGAGATGATCAGCACTGGGTGGCGGCCAAACCTGTAGACGGAGTAAGGTGGAAATTCACTTTTTGACTTTGCAAAATGTGGGGGTTGCTTATTAAAAAGTGTATGACCCCACCCCTTAGCACCTTGTTTAATGTCTTACCAGTCAGCAAGGACTCCAAATACCAGGTATCCGAAGATGGACCCCACCAAGAGGGAGAACTTTGCAATGTGGACTTTCCATGCGGAGTCACACACCAGACCCCACTGTGGAGACAAGATACATGCATAAAAAGGCTGCACACGTCAAACAATCTGGAAATGAAGCCTGAACAGCACTTCCTCTGGTTCTACATCTGGATTTGCCCCCACTCAAAACTACTTTAGGGAAGATCTTACTCAAGGTTTGGGTAAGCATTCGATAATGCCAAACATGAACATAAATAGATGTTTCCAAGGACGAGAAGTGATTCACCACAAGAACAATAGTTGCCCAAGCATGACATTATATTTCCATACTAAGAAATGCTGAGTAGATCATTCTGAAAGGGTAATGCTTCTTACAATGTAAAGTAATTGCTTATTGATGAATTATTACTCTTTAGATTATTTACGGCTCAATGGTTTTCCCTTAAACGATGCATCTACAGACAGTTTCAATGTTGTCGTGACTATTTATTCTCCATTGTTAGTTAGCTTAGCACCAAAAAACATCCTCAAAATTCATATTATATGTTAAAAATATTTACAGAGAGCTTCTGATACAATGACTGACAGCCTGCCCTGATTTTCCAACAGTAGTCAAGAATAATGACACATACACCGAGTATACAGCACAAGCAGCAAACATGGGTAGCTAAAGTAAAGCCCGCCCATCTTTCCTGGAAAGAATGGGAAAAGGACGAGTCTGTGGGAATAAACTCACTGCTCAAAAAAACGGTACCCGAATATATGCGATCAACATTACTGTTATCACTTGAACATTAAGACAGTTCAACAACGTTAAACGTAGTTAATCCTGAGTTGAGAGAGATGTATTTGAGAGAGGAGGGGGTATTGGGGGTCTTCTGGGCTCCCTATGCCTCTCAGCTGTCTGTGGTGACATAAGGCAGGGGGGAGGGAGGGGCAGACAGGGGTTTGGTGGTTATAACAGGTGCATAACGCCTGGGGAGGCTGATCAACATTGCCTCTACCTCATCTATACACCGAACCTCACCGCTATAAATCACAACAAAGTTATCTTGTCAATAGAAATGATGCTCGTTTCACGTGGCAGAGAACTCCTCACCTTGAAATACAAAGCTGCTCCTACACTTCACTGGGGGACTCTATCCTCTCATAATAGTGACCTGTTCAGAGCAGAACGCTCCAGGATTACCCAGAGCCACCCAGCCATCACATGATCCAGGCATGCCACTCATTCATGGTTTCAGTATCGATGTCAGCCGTGAAAGAGACAGATGGAGGGAGGCAAACAAGTTCCTGTTGCGCAATTCCACCAAGGGGGAAAAAAAAAAGGAGTATTTCAAAATGAAGTTGCCCTCCCCTGGGACTGGGACAAACAAGCATATCTTAAAACGAAGTGAAACTCTTGACTGTGCGTTCGGATGAGGACTGGGACTGTGCGTGTCTGGATAACAATTTGATGACTGTGCAGAACAGACAGCGGCAGGTGACCACAGACAGACAGATGACCCATCTTGTAAATAACCAATACATCAGCATTCCCAAGGCACATGTGTGAGACAAAGCAACCGCATCTGAAGAAGCGATGGCTTGGTAATAGTGTTGCTGCCCGTGTGTGGATTTTGATTCCCATGCTAAAAATGTATTTACGCAAAGCATTATTAAGGCACTTTATTTTGAAAACCCATCTGCCAAATAGTATGAATTATTAACCGTGTCTCTCTCTGTCTCCGGTCCAACTCGGTCTTGCTCATTTGGAGGAACTGAATAGAAGTCACTGTGCAGACAGTTCGGCAGAGAGACATATTAATCTATCTGCTGACAGTCAGAGGACAATGGCTCTACTGGTGACATTGTGTGTGTGTGTGTGTGTGTGTGTGTGTATCTGTGTGTGCATGCACACAGCAAGCCACATATGAAGGGCCAGGAGCCATGCAGCGAAACCCCCCCCCCCCCCCCCGTGTGGGTGTTGCTCGGCCCATCTAAAATGACTCGCTCACTACACCAATGGTCACTCTGCACCAGCGAGCCTCATTAGCCTCAATGATGACGCCTCCAACTACAGCTGCACACGACTGCACTCGTTGAACTACGGAGTGGTGGCGGAGGCGGAGGGGGAGCGTTCAAAGGAGGGATGGAGGGGAGAAGAGAGGAAAAAGGAGGAGGAGGAGGAGGAGGAGGAAAGCGCGGCAGTGAGAAAATAAGCAAAAAAAAAATATGGGGGAGAAATAATATATGGAGGAAGAGAACAAAGAGATGTAGAGAAATGATGGGGCGGGAATGTAAGTAAAAGATCGACTCAAGAGAGGGATTAGGAGAGACGCTTGAACGCAACTGTGAGGAGAGGGTAGAAGACGTGGAGGGACTACTGCATAGTTACTGCCTAGCAACAGACCATCACTGTGCTTATCAGTCTCTCTCTAATTCCAAGTGGAAGTTGTTTTAGCACCGTTGCTTCATCTCGGGGGTTTGGGAACATGTATTGTGGCGCTAGGGTAGGTGAGGGTGAGAGAGAGAGAGAGAGAGAGAGAGAGAAGAATGACAGTACTGTAGGGCGGGAGGGTGAGTAAGTAACGAGACAGATGCATCCATGCCACGCATTACCCACATTCCATTGCAGTTTCTGTCGTAGCGGCGAGGAGAAGACAGAAGGGGGGAAAACGTACTTTCGACATGTAAGTGATACTGCAGATGTGGCCTGTGCAACATATTCCCTTAGACCTAGTTTATACGATCCAGGCGTTTCATACCGCCACAACATCTGGACTACAGCGGAGAAGATAAACTAAACCATGTTCACCACAATGCACGACATCAATTGTGTTTTCCTGCAAAACAACAAGCGTTGGATGGTGAATCCGTTCGTATCCAGCTTTCCGTTCAGTCATTCCCCCCCCCCTTTTCGACGATATATGTAAATAAATATCTCGGTTGCCGTTAGTGATCTGAAGTGAAAGAGAGATGATATGAACTGGCAACCCCTCACCACTCCTAGAACCTGCATTCCATCACCTAATCCTAAAAACAACCCCAAACCGCAGCGAAAGGTCAGACACCCCACACTATGTTCACTCCCCTCTGTTCGAAAACAGCACTTATCAGAAACAAGGCTGCACAACACACACACACACACACACACACACACCAACCACAGAGTTTTATCTGTTGGTCACACAAGTATCTCTCCTTCCAGCGGACGCTGTGAGTGGCTGTCATTGTGTGCTGACTGGGCATCTGCAGTGGGGTCATCCCCTCTCAACAGCTGAGCCTGTTTCGAACTGTCCCACACTGATCCAGGGTCTGTGGAAGGCGCCGACCAGCTGGGTAAACAGTATGAAGGGACACAGAGCAGAGAGGCCTGGACGGGTGTTAAACTACAGTATCGTCTTGCAGATCTATGGCCGTGCAACCCCGACTACAGTGATATTGGCGCTGGGTGTTCCCACCAATGTGCTTTTACAACATTATCTTGCTGGGGAGTGTGTATTTTCAGTAACGACTCACTTATCACGATCGGACATCACTTTCTACTTTCTTTGCAAATACACAATAATGCAGACGCAGATCAAAAATAGCTTGTTTGTATGATGGTTGTCGCATCGTTCTGTACTGGTCCAAACTTCGTCCTACAGCGGAGTGACGCGATGCACTAATCCTAAATTCAGTTTTAAGACACCGAGATCGGCATCCACCCCTGAGTGCCAAATCTCTCCGATTCATATAAAGATCATACTATCATAGGGGATCGTTGGAGGGGCTGATCTTTGGTTCGATGAGATTTCCGAGCCACCGCTTCAGACACCATGCGCATGCAGCTGCCATGTATCTGAATGGGAGAGGAATAGGGTAGGGTGCAGAGAGACCCTATCTGTCTCCGAGTAATGATACACTCTCATTTCCACGGCTCAGCCCAATTAAGACAGGCCCTGAGGAGGGCTTTGACTCAAATAGAATGGGTCTCCACATTAGCCACTTTGGAGCCTCCACCACCTCCTCCTCCTCCTCCTCCAAGCCCAGCTCCATCGAAGCCTTCTCTCAGTGTTGCCCTGGGCAAAGCTGAGATGGATTCCAGTGCTGCATTAACTGCATGTGATATTTAGGGTTAACAGGCTTTAAGGGGTTAAAGTATGTTGGTCTATTGTGACAGAAAGACACATTTCCACAGTTGCTGGCACACTGCTTCACTCGTGAGGGATAGAGTGTCACAGATAGCTGAACCCAGACATGTGCAGTTATGGCTATACAAGCCAAACATAGGGAGAAGTGCCAAGTCATCACTTCCTGCTGTAGTGTCACATCCTGGTGACTGTGCTGTGATGGACAACGGGCCTTGTGAGAGAGAGAGAGAGAGAGAGAGCGAGAGAGGACTTCCACGGAGGTCATGTGCAAACAGACAAGGTGGACGACAAGTGGGAGAGTCAGTTCTATTTCAATTTGGGCTCTGTCTCTGGAGTTGTCTGCGTGCATTTTGATTCAATTTCTCTCCGAGGATGACCTTGTCAGGGCGTGGAATGCTCGGGTCGGGGAAGGGCACAGCAAGACACTTTCACCAACTGCTCAGCTCAGCCCGGTCACCAACTGGTCCGCACTAGTGGTAGTGTCAACATGACATTCAGGATATGTGCGTGCAAAGGTGTAACACAAACATTAGTACCTACAGCTTACTACGCCACTCAGTATGAGAGTGCTTTAGTATTTACATCTTTACATCTGATGTATCCAGCACAGAGTTTTTCCCAGAGGGGACATTTTGTCATCCCAAACATGGATCTACCTAATTGATTGCCCTTGGATATGATTCATTGTATATATTACAAGTGAAGAGTATTATGAATGCTCCCAGCTAATTAATGTGCACCATGAAGCTTGTCAGTCTGGCCTGAAAGTATCCACCCCCGCCCTCCAAATTACTCTGTGGACAGTAAATTAAATTGTGGCTCAAACTGTCCCTTGGCTCGTGGCAGAATGAAATGCCAGAGCTGCATCTCATTCACTGGCCGTTTAAACACGGACATTATCAGTGATATGCAGATAGGCCGGTATGGTATCACAGTGGGCACAAGCTCAGTGTTGCACGCCTCCCCTATAGCACAGAGGCGCTTCAAAGCCAGGCTTCAGATCAAACCCTTCCTGCTCAGCTTTTTGATTATGGCATGCATGCCAACTTTCTGAGAGGCAAATATCCTGCAGAACATAATCCCCTTTACATTGCTCTATCGTGGTGTATAGGATTATTACAATGTGTATCAATCATGTAGACTTTTGTAAGCAGCCACGCCAATGCTGAACATCATGTATACAAAGCAGTATTAAGATACTAAGCAAATATTAAAGGTAAAGCTGTACAACAGATTTTTTTTTGTGTGAAGACAAATAAAGATCAATCAGTATTTCAGCTGAGATATGAGATATGGCATATGATTTTCAGGCCTGTTAACAAAAATGTAGTAGAAAACCTATTGATTCTTTCAGTTCCTCAAGTCTTAAGTGCACTCTGTGATGATTCACACTCTCACAACAATATTAATAGGTCAGGTGTACGAGGAGAGCCTTGTGGATCAAAGTTTTATGTTCCTCCCAAATCAAAATGAAACTCGATATGGGCATATGCAGCATTCACAACGGGAGAAGAGCTGATAGGTGTAATGAAATATAAAAAAAAGCTTCCTCCAGCAACCACATTGTGCATTGTGTTGAAGCCAAACTATGATGACTGCAGGACTACTGTATAGCCCAGGCCCGGCTGAGAGACACAGGAATATTACAATATTATAGCGATTCCACTGGAAATAAAAAATCCATAAAGTACATTAAAGTCACACTATGGGGGTTGCACTACTATATAGAGAGTGGTGTGAGAGTGCACCAATGACATTTGCCGTAAATCAAAAGGCCTAGCTCTACGTTCATTATAGCCATTAGGACAACCGGCAAATTCCACCGTGGTCGTTTCCCCAACAGTGCCGCCGGTGGCGTCCCTCCCGGATAGGTCGCACCTTGTGTCAGCTGCTGCGATGACTCACGCCGTCCCCCGACTGTCATGCTCTCACCTATACTAACACTCTCCACGGTTCCTACCTTTAAGTCCAACATTATTTCACAGCTCTGAAATGACTCAGTGTTATAGAGTCCACTGTGGGGGGGAGAAAAAAAAAACCCACGCCTTGAATTTTCGAGGCATCATCACAACCTCTCAAACCCTATCCAGATGGGATATCAAAAGGAATAAGACTAGACCAAGCTGTCAACAGATAAAGGAACATGATGCTACTGGCATGGTTTAAAAATAGACTGGCTAGATCTCTCCCTGAACCTGTTATTATATGTTATTCTCTCCTGTTATTCTCTTGATGGGTGCGAAAATCTCTCCCAATTACCATCGTGAACAGATCCCACACCAGAGTATCCTATAGGGCGGGTGAGGGTATCATAAGGGTATAACACACAATGATAGAAAGGATGCCCATGCTTACCTTGGTAACCACATTCTGCACAAGTCCGGTGTGGAGCTCAAATCTCCACTCCTTGCACATACACAGCATGGTGGCCGTGTCATTGTGAGTGCCATAACTTCCACCGGGGTAATTAAAACCTGAACGCGCACTGCTATTATTTGGACCGTGAAACAAAGAGGAATTACTTCTAGTCAGATTAGTCATGTTTGCCATGGGCTGGATGCATGTGTTGTTGGGCTGAGCGAGGAGAAAATTATCAGAGTACTGGCTGAACCCAATGAACAACGCCGGGATCCATGTCAGGACGATCAGCTGTTTCTGGTACTTCCCAAATCCCCCGAGAAACGGCAAAATGCAGTCGTCGATGCGTGTCAGCGGTCCCGGCGACGTGGTTTCGGGGGACACGAAGCCGTTCTCCGGTTGATGGTCGTCCGTTTCCAGCTGCACCACGGCCATCGCGGTTTGGCTCATAGATGCGTCTGTCGTATAGCTCAGCCGGGGTTGGCAGTGCTACCCCCTGTCGACTCCACAATGCGTCAATGCCCCCCAGCTACTAGCGGTGAAAGCCGTGCGCAGTCAATCACTGGAGTGGAAATAAGACGCACCTCTTGATTATCAGGAAGCACCTCGCTCCTGTCGCGCGGGGAGGGGGGGGGGACTGCTGCCAGCCGAAATCGTATACCGCGCCGGGCAGCAGGCAGGCAGGCTCAAACGCACGGGGACACAAAAGCGGGTTGCGGTGAATGTCTGACTGGTGAAGAGAGTATTTCCTATCCGTTCCCCCTCGTCTGATTAGCTCTCATACTGTTTGAAGCGCTGTGCAGGAGCCCCAGAGGAAGTGGTGAGCGCTGAGTAGGTGTTTTTCCTGAGGGCGCCACAGGTAACACACCTGTCCAAATAAAAACAGCCCACGTCATGAAGTACACTAGTTCTCGTTTCAACGCGGTCCCCTCGCGACGAAAAGTGGCGTTCGAATCAATATAGATTCAATGTTTACTCAAAGAATATATATAGTCTAAAAAGCATGAGACTGGGTACCTACGCGTCTCGAGGGGGAGGAACTTGCTCTACCCCCACCCATCTCTGTCGCTCAGTTGATTGAATCAAACACAAAGAATGCATTAGGCTTTGTAGACGCCAGCAAATATTTAAAAAAAAAAGAAAGAAAAGCAAAACATGCCAGCAAAAGCCTCTATAGGAGAAAACGACTGCTAGTAGCTTTTCTATATCGTCCAGGAACAATAACCAGTATGGTGGCAAGCAGAACAACATTCAAATGAAGTTTGAAATTTGATTCTGCCTCTCTCTGTTTGTCTGTCTAGTGTGCACCATGTGACAATTGTCTCAGTGGAGAGAGAGAATTAATCTTGTAAAAGGTTTTACACTTTATTATGGTCTAGTTGTAGTCGATAGTCATATTTTTTAAGGCTTTATTGGTTGGTATGGTTTGTTATCCATTACATTAAAAGGACTAGGTTTGCTAATATTGTTGTGGTGGTGTTGGCTATCTTAAAGGAGTCCTGTAGAGTGAGAGTTGTTGCTCAGAGTCAGAACTTGGACACCATCACCATTGATTTATTTTACGATGTTAAGAGAAAACCAATGCAGATCTGTCAACTTGGTTAACTAACATGCTACCGTACTTTTCTAACCATGTGACACACTCCCACTGCATCTCTTGTCTCTGTTTAGCAATAGCCCACTCTACTGTCCATAGTGTGCCACTACACATGGTTGTGTTGAATCAAGCTATTGAATGCTGGCCTATGCTTAAGTCCTCAGTCACTATCTATCTGCTCAGAGATCTGGAGGTGACTTTTATTTGAGAGTATTTGAGAGTGAGATTTAACACATACAATACAATTTAACACTTTAGAGCGTGGGTCAAACCCCTGGATATATGACCCACATCTTATTAGACCAGACATATTAGATCTTTTGAGAAATGCTATAGCTCACAGCTATCAGTCATTACTGCAGCGTGCAATAAATACCATGAGATCCTGAGAGGCCCAGGATCGGTCGGATGATTGAAGGCTCCCTGACAGGGCTGTGGTGTTGTGTTATCTTTTGCTAGACGCTGCTGACCTCCACTGGCTGACTTGAATGTTGTTTTCTGCTTGTCTTTGCAGTGTGTGCAGTCTTTACCTATCATCTAGCGACAATGCTGCAACATAAACAGTTGTGTCTGTATATATTGTTTTGTTTTTTGTTCATTGCAAATAAAGGTTTTACATTATAATGAAAGGATGTATACTGGGGGGAAACAAATGTATTGGGGGGGATTGGGGAACTCAAATATTGTGGACATTAAAAGGTCTTACACTGTTGCTTGTCTGCAAGTAGATTTAGCTGTTATAAATGCTGTTGTAAATGCTTGTTTGTTCATTTATGAATGTGTTTTGCACCATATGAATGTATCTTGTAAAATAAAAATTATACATTGTTAAGTACAATATTGTATAAAGTTATAAAATTAGTCATACTTTTGTTTAAAAAGTAATAATAAGAAATGGAGTATGAAGTATGAATGGAGCTATTTTTATCTGCATCTTATGCACACCTATTCTTCAGACAATGGATACGTTTGCAGTGTGTGCAGCATATGTCACATGGGCGCCTGCCAATAGAAACCAGACGGCCATTGTACCGTCACACTATCTTACTGTTTGTTATCATTCAAACCGGCTTGTTTCCCTCCCTAGCAACTGGTTCAGGTGTGTCAAGGATCCGCCCTTTAGCTGCATGAGTCAACCTGTTTGAGTGAGAGTTTGTATGTGTCTGTCTTTCCGTAGGTCTGTCTGTCTGTCTGTCTCTCTCTGTCGTAAACTGGCTGATTACGTACAAGGGTAGTATAATGCTTAACACCATGCTGTAAAGTCCTTAGGGTGTGTCCTGGGCTCTCACTCGGCAGTTCCGCTGTCAAAACAGACAATTGTTCAACTTCTTTGTAAGCAATGAAGTATATAAGTCTATTCATTTTCCCGCTGGTTTAGATTTAGTGTCAGTGTGTTAAAAAAACACCCTTCCAGGTAGGCATCTAAGAGAAGATACCAACAATGCATTGTTATACTCATGTGTTCAGGTGTTCGAATTGAATTCAAAGTCCAAGTGATATGGCTGGAACATGATTACATGATTTATTACTTGGGGTTAACTTAGATAGGCCAACAATGAATTAATCAGCAATTCACATGAAGTGTGTGAACTATTACACACAGACACACACATACATGCACCCATATTATCTTGGTCAGCTAGCAGATATGCCAAAATAGTGGCTCCTGAGAACGTCTTCTCATTCTATACAATCTTATATAGTCTTTTTTTTCCCATCCTGGCAGCTTCTCATAACCAAATGCATCTACATTCTAGCACCAAAACAAAAAGTCAACCAGTTAATCAAAAAGTATAGTGAAGACACAAAAATGCAAGTGAAAGTGAAGAACATCTTGGTTTCATATTGAATAAGATTCACTATAGAAAGAAATTGTCCCTAAAATAGCAGTGAAGAACCTTTAGGGGTTCAAATGACTCTACCAACACAGTTGTGTAAAGCAGTGGAACCTCTGAAGAACCATCTTCTTTCAGAGTGGAACTGAAACCCAAGCAAGTCATCTGTGTCATCAACAACGTCAATTGTCTACAACAATTTGATAAACCAGCTGGCAGCATTTTTTCATAGTTACTCAGCTAACAATGTCACTGTCTGCTAGTGTCTGGGAATCGTATCATGTGTGTGTCTCCAGGTGTCAGACAGCATCACTGTTTCCTCATAGTCAGTGTGATTCACTAGACAGCGATATACTTCACCCAAAGTCTGCCGTACTGTTTTTTATGCCTGTTAAATCAGAGTTTGGGGGGTGTATCTTATAACAGCATTGTCAATTATCACTTGAGACGGGTATTACGTGTGTGACAAGTTGACCTTTGCATCTCTTCTTCGTTCGGGGACCAGGAAATGTAGGAACAACACACAGGATACACACAGAGAGGAAAGCAAACATTAAAGGTTAATCATTTACTCTCAAGCTGGGGAGACAGTAACTGGGGCTTTTATTTTCAAAAGATAACCTCTCGTCACCTCCTGGAAATGCCCAGTGTACAGCTGAATGTGAAAGTGGATAAAGATGATGTTTCTCGGATTTGCTAACGTGAAGCATGCAGGCAAGAGGTGACAATGGATAAGCCGGTGGGTGGCTGTCCCAGTGCAGTGAAGACAGAAGAGCGTTACAAACTTAAAGCGTCAAAATGATAATACATGATGAGAATGATGACAGATTTGACAAGATGACCCAGCCCTATACCGTGCCACACCTCATGGTGACTGCAGTGAGCAAGTCCGCCGGGAAGATTCTCATCATGTAGAAACCTACCTGGGTGTTTCTGCAAATGGCAGCAGAACACCGTGAAGCAGACACCCGTGGAATCATTTCGGACAAGTATCGCAAATCAATCACATAGTGCATCTGTGAAGTAGTAACTGATGATGCTGGACCCATTCTGTTGGAAAGAGAAGTTTAAACAACTCAGGTTCAATCATGCTCTACGTGGTTCAGTCCGTCTCATGGTGGTACCTGACTGATTTAGGATGTTGTACATGTTTAGTCTTGCTGTGGCAAGGATTATTATATGGTGAGGGGGGAAAAAAGGCAAGCATTATCCACTTGAGCCGAGTGGGAAAAAATGTAGGGTGTGTCTTCGGGTGGGTGTCTTTAGTGTGTGACAGGCCATTCAAGCAATTTTGTTTACAGTGGATTATCATGCGTTTGCAAGTGGACATAAAAGGTGAACAAAATGTCAAAAATAGACAAACCATGCAAGTTTCACATGCACTCACAATATTATGAGCAGCAGAGGACAGCAATCCCTCAAGGTATGTAGATTCCAGATTAGGGCGTTGGTTTCTAGTCTTCTAGTCTCAGCTCCCCCCCTTCTTTTCTCTGCTATGTGCTGGAGTGTGTTAGTACTGAGTGCAACATTTAACTCAGGGCTAAAACACCAGAGGGCAGAATGTGTCCATCAGCGAATTCGACTATCATTCTTTCTTTACATAGGTACACACACACACACACACACACACACACACACACACACACACCTGCATGGTTATTTTACTGGTTTTGCCTCTCTCTTTTTTCTCTCCAGTCTCTGTCACTCTTTCTCAATACCACTCACACACGTAGGCGTACTTACACAAACACACAAACCCAACACACATTAGTTGGGTCACTTTCCCGAACGCATTTAAAAAAAAACTTGCCTCTGACTAACGTTAGGTGTGTGTGACCCTCCCTAAATCCCTTTCACTTTTCAAAGCTCAGACACGCCTACCTCTGATGTATCGCTTGTGTGTGTGTGTGTGCGTGTGTGTGTGAGAAGGGGAGAGAGAGAGAGAGAGAGAAAAAGTCATAATAAAATATCCTGTAATTCAAAGCTAATAGGAAGCCATTGCGTACATTGCACAACTCTTGGTGTCTCTTGGCATTCATCTACAAGCAGAAAAAGACACAAAAAAACCACTGAACATTTACTGGCTCCTTTTGACCTCAAGAATGTTGAACCCGTCGTGACAAATTCTTTGCACGACCGCTGTTCATCTCTGCTCACTCCGTTGGAGTTAAGCCAAACGTTATCTTAAAGGAGTCCACATTTGATGTTGTAGTTATCATCGTAAAGGCTGAGCAAGCAAAAATTCCAAGAAATGTATTTGGAAGCCATACCTAAAGAAAATCACATCATGGAAGCACTGAACCGATGTACCATTTAAGATAGTGGGTAGTTTCTCTGTAATCAAACTGACTAGAAATTCCATTTAGAGAATATAGGGATGGTTGCAACACAGTGTTAGTTGTAATACTGTCAGTTTGACCGGTCACTTTGTATGATCAGGTTCATGGCTCTCTACCAAAAAACTGATTTTAAGATAGGAAAGTACATTTTCTGATCAAGTTTATATTTGGGGCAGCGCTGTTAGTGTTGGAGATAATGATTTAACAGAAATTACAAAAGGGCCATTTATCAAGAAAAAAAAACGTATTTTCTTGAAAACAACATTCTTCATTAATATTCTCATAATATTCTCTATACTCCAGTAGCAGGGTAGGTTGTAACAGAGGTGTAGTCGATGTCCAAAGGACTATTATGTGTAGTAAACAATTTGCGGTAACATTTTGTTTACTACACAACTCACAACTTCAACATCAACAGATTTCATCAATTGTAAAATAATTGGTGTTACCTGTCTGGGTAAAGGTTACAGCTAACAGAAGATTGTTCAACTTCTTTGTAAGCAATGAGTCATGCTTCCAGATAAAAGCTTCCCATATACTTTACGAAATCTAAGTACTCATAGTACTAACGCATTAGTTTTTCAAGCCTTTTCAAGAATGTTGTTGACCTGCTTCGATTTTTTCCCCCCCACATTGTTTCATATTTTGTTAGCGCATTTCTTTAAAGTCAGTTTTCAGTAATTGCTCCACCTGTCTGCTTGACTGGAGACAAGTGGAGCGGTCCAATTATCGTTAAATTATTTATTGTTAGACGAAGGAACTTTGCCAAACCCTCGGGATTTAGTGAAGTGGCGCCCCTGGGACTCTTCCAGAAAGGACGGGTCCTCTGACAAGGTGCAGAGGCGGTCCGTGAACGCAGCAAGGTGTGGTTTCTATATCCCAAAACGGCCTGCTTCCGTCTATTCACAGAAACACCATTATCTGCGCAACAGGCGACGGGGAGGGTCAGTAGCAGGGTCTGTCCTCTTTCTGGACAACAGACAAAATAAACAAACTGTCGGAAAACTAAGCAAAGATGAGTATGTACGGCTCCCAATCGAGGCTGCCGACCATGGGGCAGAGAAGCAACTCGCGACCAGACCTGGCGAGTGCAAGTTTTCGATCCGAAGCTCCGTTGTTCTTCGGAGGAAACGGCCAACAAGCGGAGTACCAAGGGGACGGATACACCCTGACCACCTTCTCCAGGTCCTCCATGCACGGCGGGGGTGCCGGAGGACAGAAAATGCAAGTTAGCATGGGTGGAGGTGCTGGAGGTGCTGGAGGTGGAGGTGCAGCGACAAGGTAAGACGTTTTATGACCACCTGTCGCTGTTGAGTCTGGGAGACTGTCGTAACAACACTAAAAGTTTCATTCAAATAATGTAAAATGTGTTACAACGACATTTAGTGTGAAAATGTTGTATTCATGGCTGTCATATACAGTTCATTTATACAGTATTAGTAGTTCATATATACAGTATTAGTCTTCCTTAGCCGTACGTAAAAAAAACTGTCGTAATCCTAAAGGAAGAAAAAGATAGGAGGAAACTGTATAAGTATCAAAGTCCCTGTAGGAATGTTTTGGAATACTATAGGAATTTTATAGTGATACCATAAGAGGTAACAAACAACATAGATTAAGTTCATTGTTGAATAGCACAAACATACGATAAATCCAGTGAATAGTAGTCCTGAGTCCAATTAATATATTAATAGTATTTATTAATTTATTCATATTATTAATATTAATACTATTTCAGTTTTACTCTAATGAAAAATAATCCTATAGTGATTTTTCGTAGGGTAAAGCTGATTTTTCTTGAATTTTTCTTTCTTGTCCAGCAAATTCATCCCAGGTCATGAGTTCTAGGCTTAACTTCAAACGTCAAAAGGCTGGGTCTAATGTGTCTCAGTAGTAGCTGTTTTATCCTCGTTGTGTTACACTGCATCACACGGTATTGCACAATATTGTAGCTCATTATCGAGGAAATGCTTGAGAAACTCCATGCACACACCCCTTGCCTTTCCTCCCACCATCATCATTCATCATTATGTCATTCTCTGAAATTAACTGACAGTGCTGGGAAGATAATGCCGTTGTAATTAAAGGGGGATTTCACTCTTAATCCACATTAGAGGCCATTTTGTCCTTTCCTTAGGGGGAAATTGTTTTTTCCCACATGGATTATTGCTATGCTCTGTAGTTAATAAGATGTCATAGACCCTGATCATTTGTTGTCTTTTCTCATGTATAGTGTACACAGTATCCAGACTAGAGCTATGTTCCTGAAAGGCCAGTGTGAGGAGTACCTGCAGAGAGCACAGCATATCCTCCTGGGTGTGAGTGTGAAACAGATAATATTATCCACTTTAAACTAGAATTGTTGTCTGTGTTGTGACTTCTAGTAGTAGGAATAATGCCACTGTCAGCTGGATGTTTTTGCTATAAGGAGATATTTCCCACAGATGCGTAATTCCAAGGTCACCATTTTGTGTACGTCCCTGTGTGGTTGTCTGTGTCCACACAAGTGTGCTGATGCTGCATCACGGCAGGGCTGGGAAAAGAAAAGAAGAAGAAAAGACAACAACTCGTCTATTAACCACAGACTAGTCTTGTTTAGAATAGAAAATAACTTGGTTACCAGCTAAAGTGACTGGAAAAGTAGACAAACTTATCAGCTACAGATAAAAATGTACAATTTGTCTAGCAGCAGGTATTCATTTCATTTTCTGCATGGTGTTATAGGGGGGTCCACCCATGGAGGCGGACAAGTTGGTGGGCATGTGTGCGGAGTCCATGGAGCAGTTGAGGCGATGTGGTGCAGAGCTGCAGCACATGCGAGTGCCTAACGACGTCTTTAGAAGGTAATGCAAATCTCTCACAGAGTGGCAGCAGCATTGATGGGTTAGCTTTTCGTCTATATTCATCAGTTCCTTTTGAAGAAGAGTGTGCAATGTGCGCTCGGAAGATTCACAGAGCGTTTTCCGTTTCTGTCCGACACCACAGCGTCGAACAGCTCCAGCATATGCAAAGTGTTATCCAGCAGTCTCTTGGTGGGATGACCCAACGAGGCAGAGGCAGTACGAGCTCCATGGACGGGGGGAGGAGCCTGAATGATGCCATGGCCTGGATTGCTCAACAGAAGGTGAGCTGTTCGTACTTGGCACCGTGCTGCAGAAATTTTGCCCCTCAAGGTTAATATGAAGGATGTGCTCAATGACGGCCTCACTCAGGAACTCCCTGATTAAACTGTGATACTATCCCCTGCAGGTTTTATATGGTTAAAGCAGTATGAGTAGTGTGTGTGTGTGTGTGTGTGTGTGTGTGTGTGTGTGTGTGTGTGTGTGTGTGTGTGTGTGTGTGTGTGTGTGTGTCTGTGTGTCTGTGTGTGTGGGAGGGAGAAGTGGATGCTTGACACTCACAGCTTATCACATATTCTGACCTGCTGTAACTCAAACCATCCGGACACGCTGCCAAAACATGAGCCTTTGGGTGACAGAGGCCAAGAGAGGTACAGAGAGAGAGAGACAAAGGGACAGCACAGAGCACAGCCATTTGAGAGAGTGAGAGAGAGGGCGAGAGAGAGAGCCAGAGAGAGAGAGAGAGAGAGCCAGAGAGAAAAAGGAAGACGCTGAGAGAAAGCAAGAGAAAATGAGAGCCGAGGTAGTGTGAAATCTGACACTTTCTACTGACTCAGTTGATATAAGACATGTCTGACTGATCTCTTCCATGCTTATGAGAAAACGCCCTTCCACCCACTCTACCTCCCTAACCACCCCCCCCCAGCGTCCCCACCCCCACCCCCAGCCAAACATACACACCCTTGTAACCTCACACAATTCCAAGCCTCTCCCCTTCACGATTTCTCATTCACAGTTTCTCTAAGTCATCATTATATGTAGACAGTTTCAACACGCATTTTTCCTTTCATCTCATTATTTTACTTATGGTCCATTCATTTGTAAAAGAGGCCATTCCCAAACTGGAAACGTAACACCTGATGACCTACTTCGGCCCTCGTCCTGTTTGTTCGGTCGCGTTTTGAGCCATTGCGCACACGTCCTAATATACTGCCGACACACACATTTGTCTCTTTTGTCGACCTTTTTCCATTAGACGCTAGCCCCGCTGCCGTCTAGCCCTCACAACAGCCATGTTGTGTGCGAGTTCAGCTGTGTAATCATAAAGGAAGGGAGTGGTGAGGAAACAAAAGGCCTCAGAGAGAGGAGGGAAGAAAATGGGCGAGCGCAGAGGAAGGACTGGCTCGGGGGGGGGTATACTAGCAGAGTTCTTATCAAAGCTCAGGGCTGTGAACTCTGGGGAATAGCTGGAATAGTTTTCTGCTGAAGAGACAGACAGACACAGGATTCACTTAATGATTATATGCTGACACCTAGTGGACGAAGAGAGGAAAGACATACATTTGAAATCCCCATAAATCAATAGCTGGCAAAATATCTACTGTTGATATTTAACCTTGACTATATGTTTGTTATTACCTCATATCCCTTGTTACAAACAAGTACCGTACTAACTAGTATTTTCCTTTTTAAAGCAGGTCAATTCTGGCTGCTTTATTATGTTTCAGAGACCTAGTATTTGTTTTCCACTAACATAATAAGTCGTGACTCTGTGTCGTGTAGCGTCTGATTGAGACATCTCCATGGGGGGACGACTCAGCCACCATCGAACAGCAGATCGTAAGCCACAGCAAATACCACAGTGCCATCCAACGGAGCCAGGAAGTAGACCGTGCCAGGGATGAATTGGTGAGGCGCCTTTCTCTACCTCTCTGCCACTTTTTAGGATCATTTTAGGATCCTGCTGTTTTTCGCCACTATTTTTAAGCTCTCCTTGGTTGGTCTGTCACGAGTGACTTTGGATTGTTGCAGCCTAATGTGTCTTATTTTGTGTGGATTGCCTTTTTTTGTGTAATGAGCGTTATTGGCAGTGAATTATCTGTATATCAGTACAATATTTTGTCATCCTCCTCAGCAATATTTATTTAATGCCAATTGAACGCAATAATATTTTTTCTTTAGAACATGAGGGGCGACAAGTCCAGCATCCATCTTTTGGAGCAAGAATGGGACAACCTGCAGGTAGAACCAGATTCTACCCAACAAAATATTTAGGAAACTATTTTTTCAGTTTGTCAAAAGTGATCACATGACATTGATTATCTCCTTTGATTTGCATTGTTTCTCACTCAGAAAATGTCCCACAGTCGCGTGAGTCAGCTGCGTGAGCTTCAGGGCATCATCGAGGAGATCTCCGCTGCCATCATGTGGGTGAACGAGAGAGAGGAGGAGGAGCTTGTCTTCAACTGGGGGGAAAAGAACATCGACCAGTATATCCCCAAGAAGCAGGAGAGCTACTCAGTAAGGATTTCAGGCTGAACTCTTCCTTTTATCCTGGTTGGATGTTTCTGTTTTAGTTTGGCAGCTGTGACTACAGTTGAACTTGTGGAAATTTAGAGTAGCCTCTGAGGTTTCTTACTTTTCGTACTTTACTTACAGTTCTTACTGTTGTCTTTGTAGAAGTTGATGAGCCAGCTGGAGCAGAAGGAGAAGGAGCTGAACAAGCTGAAGGTAAAAGTGGATGGCCTCCTGAAAAACGACCATCCTGCCGCAGATAAGATTGAGGTGAGTTTTTGTTTTTGTGGCAGACAGCCTCCTCTAGACCAGTATAATATGGGCTAATGGTGAAGGATGATGTGTTCTTGAACTGATGGCTGTTTGCTCCTTTAGGCCTACATGGACACCTTACAGACCCAGTGGAGCTGGCTGCTCCAGATCACCAAGTGTATCCACATTCACCTGAAGGAGAATGCTGCCTACAGCCAGGTAATTACACAAATATCACCCTGTCTCTCTCTGTCTCTCTCTGTCTCTCTGTCTCTCTCTCTCTCTCTCTCTCCATCTTTCTCCCTCTCATCTACAGTCAAGTAGAGTATCACATATTTTTTTTCTCAACTCCAGTTTTTCAAGGAGGCCAATGAGACCTATGAAAAGCTGCAGAAACAACACGAGAACATCCTTAGTAAGTTCACCTGCGACAAGAAGACCCCGCTGGATAACCTGGTGGAACTCCTCAAAATCCTGGAGGTATCGTTATACTTTTATTAGGTCCAGTGCATGACACTTCTGTGTAGTTATGGAATTAACACGAAACACACTCCAGCAAATTGTTTTTTCTCAGAAGCACCCGTTCAGTAAATTTCTGGCTGGTCATGACATCACTTGCACTGAAATGGGCGGGGGAGGGCACTAGTGTCAATACAAATTGGGTGGCACACTGCGAATTTGGTGTAAAAAATTACACTTGCACCTCTGCACCTTCTTCAACCAATGAATGCAACTGAATGCAACATTTTTATCACTTAAGTAAGACAAACTACAGGCAACAAACAAAATATTGGAAATACATTTCATTGTACTACAAAGTTTCTTGTACCTGCACGTGGTTATTGTGTAAATCATTGGCTTTCAAATTGTGTGCCCGTGGCAACATATTTGCGGTGCTGTATATTTGTACCTCGCGGACAAGGAAATCAGTTTCCTCTTGGGAGAACCTTTTCTGGCAAAGCCAGTCTGGATTCTCCTCACCCATTACAAAGCTGTCAGTGTGCAGAGTGCACTGCTTTTAAAGGGCATGGGAGGAGCTTATTTGATTGGCCATGGTTGATGCCAAACCCTACCACACCTCCCGATAATTAATTTTTTGTAACCTTTCCAACTGAGCTGCAGGTGCATCACCACTGCGCTAGCGACTCTGGTCAGGAAATCAATCAATCGCTCTAGTGCCATGAACTGTAATTGTCTGCGCTTGCACCTTGATTCATGCAAATAGGGCTCATTAAGTCATTAAGTGGAATGCATCATCATCGATTTTCATCTGTGTACCACATGGTACAAGGGTGCTGTTTAAAACCCATACCCGATCTTTGTCTGTTTACAGAAAGAGAAGGAGAGAGTCATGGAGAATAAGAGGCAGGTCCAAAGTCTGGTCAGCAAGTCCAAGTCCATTGTCAGGCTGAAGCCTCGCAATCCTGAGAAGAGCAGCAGCCAAGTGATAGTCCAGGCCTTGTGTGACTTTAAACAAGATCAGGTCAGACACACACACACACAAACACACGAACATAAAGACTCAACTGCACATACACACACACATACTAACACACTGCCACAGGGTTTGAAGTGAACAATCCGACATATAAATCAATGTTTCCACTGTATGTGTGTGTTTTGTTTTGTGCTTCAGAGAGGGATTTTGAAAGGGAATGAGGGAATCCTGAAGGACAATTCCCAGCGCAGCAAGTGGCTTGTGACGGGACCTGGAGGTCTCGACATGTTGATTCCTTCTGTGTGTCTGCTCATCCCCCCACCAAACCCACTCAGCATTGGCCTTGCCAGCAAGTAAGGTGCACTCGTCATATTGGGCCATTGGGAATTGAGAAAACAGACAGATCTGGGTCACTGTGGCACCAAACAGGCACCAAATTTAGATTTTGTCTTGTCAGCTGTACGATATTCTGATTCTTCTACTCTTGGAATTTGAATGTTTAATGTATATATATTGAAGGAATATGTGTATAGAGAGAGAGAGAGAGAGAGAGTACATATATATATATATAGAGTACAGAGTAAGACACAGTATTAAAGCATTAAAGATAACTTGTGCTGTTTTCCAGGAATGAGCAGTATTATGAAGCCATCATGAGCATCTGGAACCAGCTCTACATCAACATCAAGAGTCTCATCTCCTGGCAGTATTGTGTGAAAGACATCAATTACATCAACTCACTCACTCTCAGCATGGTGAGATATCATAAAGAGAGCAATATTTCCTCATGCATTCTTGTTTTGCTTTTAGAAATGACTTCAACTCACTGTAGTCATACATAGCCTGTGCTTTCATATCAGAGGTAAAATTGAATGAGATTTGAATTGCCACCTTCTCTCCCCTTTTCCATTCACCTCATGTCTCTGTCCCTTCTATTTTCTTGCCCTATTAGCTGTCCAGGATGCGTCCTGAGGAGTACCGCACTATCATCAATAGACTCGATGTCCACTACCAGGAGTTCCTTCGCAATTGCCAGGGCTCGGAAGTCTTTGCGGAAGAGGATAAGAAAACCATCCAGGGCCAGATTGCTGGAGCCCAAGGCCACTATGATACACTCATTGTCCAGCTGCCTACTTACAGTGAGTGTAACAAGGCTCTACCTTATCCTTGGATTGTCAGTGCCAAATTGAATATGATTGAAATAGACAATATGAATTGTTTTTGAGTTTAAAAATGATTGATTATTTAATTACCCAATTTCCACTTCATTTCATCAACAGCTGCTACTAATGTTGAAGTGGTGAAGCCCGAGCCCCCAAAACAGGAGCCCATCAAGCCTCAGACTTCCAAGACCACCAAGACCACTGTCACCAAGATCACCACCCAGCCTGCCCCACCCAGTTCTGTCCTCAGCCTAATCTTGCTCAATGACCTGAGCGCACTCCGACGCAGGCTGGAGGTGGCTGAGTCCGGTCTCACTAGTCATCTCCACATCCCTCTGGGGGACAACGGTGTGAACGAGTGCTCACAGCATCTCCAGAAGCTCCAGGTATATCACGGCTCTAGGCCCAGCATCAGTAATACATTAGGGGTCTGACAGAACTCAAAGGTAGTGATTCTTGTCCCAGTTTTATTCAGTTAGTAACTGCTAATTTGAAAAAAGAATCTTTCATATGAGCAGGGAAACAGTTGTTGATGCTAAATTACTTACTAACTGTACATGATATTGATGTCCAGATTGTGCACCAAGACCTGGACTCTATCCATGATGAGTACCTGCGCCTGAGAGACAGGATTATAAAGCAGCTTGAAGGGTTACCTGCAGACTCCGAGCAAGCCAAGTTCCTCCGCTCTGAACTGGAGCTCATCAACCAGAAAATCGGAGACCTGCAGGGCCTCTCCTCAGCTTACCTTCAGAGGTGCAGTATTTAGTATAATGTCATCACAATGTTTGAGGAACTTCTACACAGGAAGTAGAACAGTGTGCTCTATGAGATAGGTAGTAAATGTATTGAACTTGTGACATTTTTATTGATTTTATGTTATAGGATATGATAGTTTTCATCACATTTATGGTTGTGGCTGTCATCTGTAAGGTGATGCGTAGTTAATGTAATTATTGTGTGTCTCGATAACAGACTGTCCGCCCTTGAAAGCCCTTGCTCCATAGCCTCCTTCATGCTGAGGATGTGATCAAGGTCCATGAGGCCCGGCTGACAGAGAAGGACACCACCTCTCTGGACCTCCGTGAGGTGGAAAACTACCGCAACACACTAAAGGTCAGACACACCTTCCATATTTAGTGTAATCATCACACTGTGAAACTGGGTAGTACAATAATACTGTAAACAGGTACTTAAACAGCTGTTGCATATTTGTCATTGAGGTGTTGATTTAGTGTTCTCTATTGGCCTTAAAGCAAATGAAGAGTGACCTGGAGCAAAAGAGAGACCTGCTGACGGCTATGGAGTCCGACCTGGCCAAAGCAGTGCACTGGAATGGTCAAATCTCCCAGTCCTTCCACAAGTGTGACGTGGACTTGTCCAAGTACTCAGACCTGGTAGGTCAGATGTCTGTCCGGTGGCACCGCATCCAAACCCAGATTGATGGCAGGTAAGATGGTCTACACACACACAGATCTTCAATGATATTTTCATCTTGATATCTAAACATCTCTCTATACACTATATGCCTCATTGCCAGTAACAATACTAAAAATATCCCTCCATCCCTTGCATTTCCTCTTCCTCCCACTCTTTCCTCCTCAGAGTGTGGGACCTGGAGAAGCAGGAGAAACAGCTGAGGCATTATCAACAGACCAGCACTTCCCTGGAACAGTGGATAGACAATGCCAGGAAGCGCCAGGATAGCCTGCAGACAGCCAAGCCCGGTGACATCCAGACCCTCATGGATCACCTCAACCAGCAGAAGGCATGTTTTTCCTTATTTAAAGCAGCATAATGGATTCAAATATGGGGATATTTGAACTGATTTGATTTTGAATTGAAAATATCTACCATCTCCACTTCAGTTGATATGCTCTCAGCCATGAGCTTGCTAATATTTCCAATAATAAGAAATAATAAAAATAATTCTAAGACGTCAACAAATTGTGTTGCCTGAGCTAGTGACTCAAAACTAAATGAAAACCCTCTGAAATGTATTTTTTATTTTTATAGAGTGACCTATAATGTCAGTACAATTCCAGTCTTAAGAAAGTAATGGCTGTCATTAGAAGAAACACATGTTGTTTAGTCTGATAACAGATTGGATCAGTGAATTCTTATTGGCCCTCTGGTTACTGGACAGGCACTTCACAATGAAATCAAAGGAAAGAAGGATAAAGTGGAAGATGTCCATAAGGATGCAGATACCTGTGCTTCCTCCATAAAGGTTGGTGTCATCCAAGTCACTTAATGTGTGTTTTTACATAGCTATATATAAAAATATATGTACTAAATATTAGTTACACATAAGCATCATATAGACACAAGCACGTATGATACAAAAACATGAAGTACATATTGTATTGTGTGTTTTCAGGACTATGAGATGCAGCTGGCCTCCTACAGCGCAGGCCTGGAGACGCTACTGAACATCCCTATCAACAGAACTGTGCTGCAGTCCCCTGCGACTGTGGTCAGAGAAGAGGTAGGAGTTCTGGCTCTCCACCAGGTCACACTAATGCAATATACAGACCAATGTATTTAGAGTAGCCCGGCAATGAAGGCTAATGATATATTTGGTACCCAAAGTGACATGAGACCAGCTGTTATATCCTTCAGTAATTCATATGTGTTCATATCTGTTTGTTATTCAGAGTAATTAAATGTTATGACTCTATTTGCCCATCTAATAACACCACCAACTTAAGGGCTCTTTATTGCACATGTTATCATTTAAACATCTCATTGATACATAATCAGCATCTGAGCTTTTGGCTTTATTATTCATCTACTAATTCTAATCTCATTAGGTGGCTGATCTCCAGTCTCGCTACATTGAGCTGCTGACCCGCTCCAGTGACTACTACAAATTCCTAGGGGAGATGCTAAAGAACATGGAAGAGCTGAAGGTAAGTGTTACATTTGTATGGTACACTGTAAGATATGCATTATATGAATGAATAGGTAAAATAATAAGAATGGCATACAGTGGGGTCCAAAAGTCTGAGTCCACTACCAAGAACATTTTGTGTAATAATTTATCAAAAACTCTAAAAACAAAAACACATTTTTAGTCAAGTGATATTTCTCAAACAAGATTACATGATTTAAAAAAAAAAAAAAAAAAATGTTTCAATGGAAGTCCTTTTTCAAAGTTAAAGTACTAGCAGTAGCGACAATAACACATAGAGGACCACATTCATTTAGTACATATCTGGTTTTAGTTGTTAAAAGACCAAAACAATTCACACTCTGCATTAGATAGATAGATAGATAGATAGATAGATAGATAGATAGATAGATAGATAGATAGATAGATAGATAGATAGATAGATAGATAGATAGATAGATTAAAAAAAACAAAGGCCTATAAACTAAATACTAAAAGATTACTTATAAATAATCAGAGTGAATGGATGGCACATGTATACAGAGTTAACGTGATAATATTTTAATGAAATATAAGGTGTGACAACAATTTGAGAAAACCTTACCAAACAAGATATTCTGATATATTTCTGATATATTATCATACAAATATGTTTGTATGATAATACAAATAATAACATGAAAGTGCCTGAGGGCCTTCTTAAATCTATATGTTTTATTGCTCCCCTCAGATCAGGAATACCAAGATTGAGATGCTGGAGGAGGAACTGAGGCGTCTAAAAGATGACCTCCAGGGCCATAGCCAGAAGAAGCAATCTCTGGAGGATGCTCTAGCCCTCTACAAGCTAGAGCTCACTCAATCCAAAGATCAGCTCATTTCTATGGAGGAAGTGAAAAGAACCATGGCAATGCAGGCAAATTCTGCCAGGGATAGCATGGACAGCACGAGCAGTCAGATGAAAGAGCTTAATGATAAGCTGGCCCGCATCACATACCAAGTGGACGAGGAAAAGAGGAAGAGAAGGCTGGCAGAGGAACGTTACACCAGCCAGCAAGAAGAGTATGAGGCAACGGTTCGCCGCAGACAGAAAGAACTGGAAGAGCTCAACTGGACAAAGATTGATTTGGAGAAGGTTGTGAAGGACAAAGAACGTGAACTGGAGAGGCTGAAGATACTGCTAGAGGAGGAGGCTACACATCGGCGAAATGCTGAGACAGAGATCTCAAAGGTAAGAACACAGTGCAGCCAAGAGATTAATCAGCTTAAGCACACATATGAGACTGAGATCCACGTTACCAAGACCTCTGTGCTGAAGGCCTCACAACAGAGAGAAGACACAGCAGAACTAAAATTGAATTGCGACAGACTCATTGCGGAGAAGAGAGATCTAGAGGAGGAGCTGAGGAGACTGAGACTGTCCATTGTCCAGACAGAAGAGCAGAGGAGTAGGGCAGAGGAGCAGGCCCACCAGCAGAGGTCCTCAGTGACAGAAGAGACCAGGAGGCGCAGTGAGCTGGAGGTGCACCTGAGAACTGTAGTCCAGCAGAGAGGAGAAGATGAGCTCAGGCTAAAGGAGGCCACTAAGAACAACCAGGAGAAGACCAGGCAGATCAGCCTGCTTACACACAACCTGGAGGAGGAGGGGAAGAAGAGGAGAGCTCTGGAGTTAGAGATATGTCACCTGAAACAGGCTCAGGGAGAGCTGCAAACAAAAAACACCTCCTATCTGGAGGCCATCAACAAGCTCAAAGTGTCTGAGCAGGAAATCCGCATCACCCGAGTAGAGATGGAGAAACAGACCAATGAGAAGACAAAGGCTGAGCAGAGTGCTGCCAGGCTACAGAGCCGTATTCAGGAACTGCGGTGCTCTCTGGATGGGATGGAAGCAGAGTTGGAGAAGCAGAAGAGGGCAACCCAGGACGAATTCACACGGAGGAAGAGAATGGAAGCTGAGCTGGAGAGGATGACCCATACCTGCACAGAGCATACCAGCACCATCAACACACTGAAAGCTACACAGGAAAAGGTTTCCACCTCTGGGAGAAAGTATGAGCAGGACCTCAGGGCCCTCCAGGAGGCCCTGGACAGGAGCCTGAGGGACCATAAAGTCACCATGGACCAATTGACCCAGGTGACGGCTGAGGTGAAAACACTGAAACAACAGCTCCTGCAGGAACAGGTCCGTGTCCGTGAGGTCACCCTCCGTAACGAGAGCCTGTATAAGACCATTGAGGAGAAGAGCCGCCTTCTGAATGAAAACATTTCAGAGATCGATAAGCTGAAGAGTCTGACACAGAACTTGACAAAGGAGAGACTGAGGCTAGAAGAGGAGCTCAGGGCAATGAAGCAAGAGAGAGATGAGTTGAAGCTGAGCAGGGACAGTATGGATGGAGAGAGTGCTTCTCAGGTCTCGGCCTTGCATGTCCAACTCCAGAGCAGTAGCAAGAGAACATTGGAACTTCAAACACTCATCAATGACCTGACCAAGGAGAGAGAAAAGCTTAAGTCGGAAATAGACAAAATCCAAAAGCAATCCATTGAGGTATTTTTTGATTGCTTTAAGGGATCAACTCCAACTAACTCAACTCACAATTTTTGCTGCCTCTGCACGAATGGTTATAGTGGTCTTATGATTTTGGATGACAGTGTTCACAAAATGACCTTTATTTTATGGGTTTTGCATGAGATAATTAATATGCTTGCAATCTTTTGATAACCTGTATACATTTCATTCACTACTGCACTTACACTTACACACATTGACCGAACTTACTCATACTAAGCATGGATAATCACTTCATGAATTACTGTGTACTAACTGATATCAACATCAACATGATGTACATCATGTTGATGTACATCATGTTGATTCATATATCGTTTCTGGAGCACTTTCTGGAGGACCTTGACTTTGCTAGTCATCTCAACATTTTTTAACATAGAAAAGCAGTGGTTTGTGACATTACAAATTAAATGTTTACATATGTTTATAATTTCATATATAGGTAAGCTCTTCATACAAGACACATTGCATTCATCAGATTCATTTGTCAGAGTTTATATGACTTTGAAATTAATGTTTTACCCAATGCATCACGTTGGTATTTTTATAACAATATGCATTTTCTCATGTTTTCCTCAGACATCCTTGATGGTGCACGACTCCCAAAGCCACTACAGTGAGCTGCTACTAGAGAAGGACCGCTTACTGGCCAAGCTCAAACTGTTGGAGCAGGATAAGAACCGCCAGCAGCGCCTGGACGAGGAGCTCACCCGCATCAAACTCTCACTAGAGACTGAGCTACGCAACAAACAGCGCCTACAGGATGACAACAATGCCATTCGCAAGGATTTCACCTATTTGAAAAGCCAGTATGAGATGAAAGAGAGCCATGTGAAGCAATGTGACACAGATAGGGACAAGATTGAACGAGAAAGGAATTCCCTGAAGACAGAGGTAGAGAGGCTCATAAGGGAGCTAAGGAGTGTTGAGGAGAGGTACAAGAGCCGGCTACTGAGCTCTGAGAAGGATGTGTCAGACCTGGATCTCAAGAGAGATGCCCTAGAGAGAGAGATAAAGAGGTTGCAGCAGGGGCCTAATACCCTAAGCAGGCAGACCCAGACAGATGAGAAGATCCCAACAGTAGATCCGTCCAAGCTATTATTTGATGGGGTGCGCCGCAAAGTAACAGCTCACCAGCTGTGTGACTGTGGTATCATCAGTAAATCCACCCTAGAGGAGCTCCTAAAGGGAAAGAAGACAGTGAAAGAGGTTGCTGTGGACATCCAGGTTGGTCTAAAGGGTACTGGCATCATTGCTGGCATGACAAGCAGTCCTCAGGGAAAAATGCCATTCACTGAAGCCAAAAACAAGGACCTCCTCAGTCCAGAGAGTGCCATCATGCTGCTGGAGGCCCAAGCTGCAACAGGCTACATTGTGGACCCTACATTCAATGAAAAGATGCCTGTGGATACTGCCTGTTCCAGAGGGATTGTAGACACAGAAGATAGAGATGCCTTGTTGACGGCTGAAGCAGCTAGCACAGGCTTCAAAGATCCATTCACTGGCAAGGTGTTGTCTGTGGGTCAGGCTCTGAAACAGGGCCGCATAGATAAGGAAACAGCCATCCGTTTGCTCCAGGCTCAGGAGTCTGTTGGAGGCATCCTGGACCCTGTTCTGAGTGTGTTCCTGCCCAAGGATTTGGCCTTGGACCGTAACCTTATTGATGAGGAGCTTTACAGAGCTTTGAACAAGAAACCCACCTGTTACTTGGATCCAACCACAGGGGAGAAGATAAGCTATGGTGACCTAAGGTCAAAGTGTAGAATAGAACCTGTCTCTGGCTTGCTCCTGCTTGCTGGTCCAGAAAAGCCTTTGACGGTAAAGGGCCTACGTGGCGAGGTCTCCGTCACAGAGCTGGTCAATTCTAACCTGTTGGATGAGACTGATTTGCAGAAGCTCAACCAGGGCAAGCTCACTAGCAAAGATATTGAGGACAAGCTCAAGCCCTATCTCTATGGCTCTACCTGTATTGCAGGGATCTATGATGAGGCCAATGACCGATCCATGCCTTTCTACCAAGCAATGAAGGAAGGTCTGCTCATGAGAGGGACCACCCTGGAGCTCCTTGAGGCACAAGCTTCCTCTGGTTTCATGATTGATCCAGTCAACAACGTCTTCCTGACAGTGGATGAGGCTGTAAAGAGAGGCCTGGTAGGTAAAGAGTTTAAGATTAAGTTATTGTCTGCAGAGAAGGCAGTTACCGGATACACAGACCCATCCACTGGAAAGACCATCTCCCTTTTCCAGGCCATTGAGAAAGATCTAATTGAGAAAGGCCATGGGATCCGTCTGCTGGAGGCCCAAATTGCTAGCGGAGGGATAATTGACCCCAAAGGGAGCCACCGTATTGATGTGGATGTAGCCTATAAAAGGGGCTATTTTGATAAAGAGATGAATGAAATCCTAACTTATGAAGGAGATGACACTAAAGGCTTCTTTGACCCTAACACCAAGGAGAACCTGACATATCTTCAACTGAAGGACAGATGCATCAATGATCCCAAAACAGGCCTAGTGCTCCTGCCACTTAAAGACAAGAATAAGCCCCAGAAATCTGAGAGCCGCACCAATGTCCTTCGCAAGAGGCGGGTGGTGATTGTTGACCCAGACACTGGGCTGGAGATGTCAGTGAGGGAGGCTTATCACCGGGAGCTAATCGACTATGACACTTTCCTGGACTTGTCAGAGCAGGAGTGTGAGTGGGAGGAAATAACCGTCAAGGGATCAGACGGTTCTGCACGCTTGGTGTTGGTGGATAGGAAAACTGGAAGCCAGTATGACATCCAGGACTCCCTAGACCGTGGTGTCATCGACCAAACATCCTTGGACCAGTACCGTGCTGGAACAATAACCCTGACCCAGTTTGCTGACCTCATTACCAGCAGAACCAGCAGCACTGAGATGACCATTACAGCCAGCAATGTTGATGATGTGGTCACTTGTAGCAGTCCCTCCCAGGCAACCCCGTCCTCCCCTACTGTTCGCAAGCGTTTCAACAGCATTTCCATCACCTTTTCTCCACCTGAGATGTTTGATGACCAGAGCCCTGTGGCAGCCATCTTTGACACAGAGACCTTAGAGAAAATAACTATTCCAGAAGCGCTCCGAAGAGGAATAGTTGATACTATTACAGCACAGAGATTGCTGGAGGCCCAGGCTTGCACAGGGGGCATTATCAACCCTGCAAATGGTGAGAGACTGTCTCTGCAGGATGCTGTCCATCAGAGCCTCATTGATGAAGACATGGCCTCTAAGCTGAAACCTGCCCAGAAAGCCTATATGGGCTTTGAAGATGTGAAGACTAAGAGGAAGATGTCAGCAGCAGAGGCTATGACGGAGAAATGGCTGCCTTATGAGGCTGGCCAGAGATTTTTGGAGTTTCAGTACCTGACAGGGGGTCTGCTAGAGCCTGGCACTGGGTGTCGCATCACCATCGAAGACGCTATCCGCCGGGGCTGGCTAGATGGCCGGGGAGCCCAGAAGCTTCAGGATACTCGGAACCACCAGAAGAACTTGACCTGTCCCAAGACTAAACTGAAGATCTCCTACAAGCAAGCCATGGACGGTTGCATGGTGGAGGAAAGTAACGGTATGAAGATGCTGCAGGCTTCCTCTATGTCCACTAAGGGAATCAGCAGCCCTTACAATGTCTCTAACCCAGGCTCTCGCTCTGGGTCCAGGCCTAGCTCTCGGGCGGGCTCCAGGAGTGGATCCCGTAGAGGAAGTGTGGATTACTCTTCTACTTACACCTACACCTTCTCTTCAAGCAACAACACTTTCAGCTCAAACACCCTCTCTTAAATGTCAAGAAATAATGGAACTACACTAGATGGTTGTTATTAGTAGTTCCTAAGCGATGTGACTATATTTTTCAAAGATTTTCTTATCTCATAGGCTTTCTGCTAACTGATGTTGGGAATAAGGTTTGGGTAAATGTAGCAATTTTGAATTTATATAGTTTTCCTATGAGTGCTGAATTCATTTAACTGCTTAAACTGTTTAAAATGTTGGCTTATTTGGTTATTTCAATATTAAACTTTGTATGCATAATATAATTAATGCATTCACGCTGAACATAATTCATTTTCATAAATTGTTTTAATGTACGACTTTTAGAATATATGATTTTTAATCCCTTTTGCTGTCTTGTATTTCTGAATCAATTGCAGTTTGTTTTGTGGCAATTATTTGAAAGACATCTTTTTTGTTAATTGCAAAAGCTGGCTTGAAATACTAAGTTGACAAAGCAATGATCCGATATGAAAATGCCTTGCCACCACGACAATGTTCTTACATTAAAAATGATGAAAAATAAATAAAGTTTTCTTAATGACAACAGTTTTTTCTCTGGAAATATCTTAACATACTGGACATTAAAGGGAACAGCTTATTTAAACTAAGAGAGCAAGATGCACATACCCAGTCTTTCTATCAAAAAGCAATACCTATATTTACCTTCAGATGGCGCTAATTGCCATGCTAAAATCTTTCAATTCGAGGTCTGGCAGGGGTAGAGGAAGAGGCTGTCCACTACTGCACATTTAACCAAAGAGAAACATTTTGATTTCACCATTGAAAATTGTGCTGATTGGCACTTATATCAGCATGATGAAGATTGAAAGGTAGTTATGCTATTTCTATATCACCACAAACATGTAATGGGACATATAATGGGATATATCTTAAGAAACTGGAGTGTCACCTGCAAATAGTTATGTCTGCACATATCTAAACAAACTTAAGTATCAACTACAAATGGGTATAAATGTACTTCTATCCTAAAGATAATCTCACTTTATGCTCAGGTAATCACACTTTGTGGCAAAACTTTCAGCCTGATGATAACACTAATTCAGCGCTTGAAAAAGTAAGTACAGGGACTGGTCAGTCTCGAAACAATGACACGGTTTGAACCTAGTAAATTATTAAGCAGGTCACTCTTTCAAACAGTGTATCTCTGCTCCAAGCAAACTAGTTATGTAACCCAACTCCACTGTTCTCTGCTGCCAAACACCTGCATACAGAAAGCTAGAGGTCATTGGTTATCAATGTTGTACCACTGGGCCACCACACAGTACCACTGGGCCACCACACAATGGGGGGCATAGAATCAATGAATGGTAGTGAAAAGCCTGTGGGGAAAGTTAGAGACGTTTACAAATGACCAGGTCTCACAATGTGTTGCCACCCTCATATTACATGTTTACTCACTCTTAGTTTTAGGCCATGTACTTGTATACAATGACCATAAATCACATGAGTCTGGTAAGAGATGTGCCTGCTACTTTCCACTGGAATATGTAGATTCTGTTGGTTACAGTACATGCACTGAAAACAAAAACAGCTTATTCTGATGACAAACCAAATCAGAATCACTTTATTGGCTGAATACATTTCCACATACAAGGTATTTGACAAGGCATGATACACCACAATGTCACACAATAAAATAAATCTAAGAATTAAGAAGTTGAAATAGACTATATACATGATAGAAACAAGAAACTAAGAATAAAAAATATGTTCTGGTCTCCTATACTATATACCAATGTATTGTAGTATAGTATCAATGTGGATCATCGTGAAAGTATCCATCATATGATATCACACACTAAACTAGGTTGCTTAATCAAAAGCCGCTTTCTGTCTGTCATTCTTATTATAATACAGGAATAATGTGCCACTCCTCAAAGCTTTATTCACCACCATCCCCCGTGCATGTATACCTAGTGTGTCTATGTTGCTGGGGTTGGGGGGGCGGGGGTGGAGGAGGGTCAGATGGCGGGGGTAAGACGTGGAGGAAGCTTCAGTCTGTGTTTGTGTCTGTGTGTGAGAGAGGTAGAGGGAGGAGGCCACAGAGAGAGCAAAAGAGGGGAGTTGGAGTAGAAGGGGGAGGGATCAAGGGAGGCAGCCCCAGCGGCACAGTGGGAGGACTATCCCATGCCAGGACTTGTGGTGGCTGCAGCGGCAGCCTCGACTGGAGGAAGTGTGTTGGGGGGGCCGAGCAGCAGCAGTTCAGGAACAGAGCAAGGGCTTCCATTTTAGCACCAGCAGCCGCAGCAACGGCCTGGGAGAGCAGTGGGGGCAGCTGGGACAAAGTGAGCTCACAGAAGTGCCTCTGATCAGTCTGAGAGCACATTCCAGCAGAGGAAAATGAGCCCCTCAGCCTTCACTAAGCCTGTGTGATGGGCTGAGTGCTCTTTGACTTAGGACTTTACCTCCCTCTCTCTCTTTCAGCACTGATTGACAAAGGGAATCAGTGGAAAAAGGAAGAATCAAAGTCCTCGCTTTCCAATTGAAAAGGTAAGGCACGGTGTCTGAACTTATACAATCATTCATTTGCAGCGAGGGTTTTTAAAGTTAGGCTGGTCAGTACTTCAAAGCAGGATGGGGTTCCACACAGTCTGGAGAGGTTTTCAAGCTTTTCTTTCCTCTTTAGCCTGTTGCTCAGCCACATTTGATTCAGTTTGATCATTTATTCAAACTGCAGAACGGGCCACTGCTCTCTGTATTTACCTTGGCTCTGTGTCCTACTAAAGCCAGGGATGTGCGTGTGTGTGTGTGTGTATGTGTGAGTGTGTGAATGTGTGTGTGTGTGTGTGTGTGTTCCAGCATGTGTGTGTTCCAGCACTATAAGACCTAGCAGGATTGTGAAGGCAGAGAAGGGAGTCATTCAAACTGAACAAGCATTGAGGTGTTTTTTGTTTTTTTCTTTGAATGTGAGTGAAAGAGTGAAACCCTTATTAAACCTTGGCCTGGCCTCTCACGGAGGAAGAATCATTTAGCGTAAATATCTTTACTTGTTAAATTGTGTTTGACTACGGTGTGGGGCTCCTTGCTGTTTTGGGTTCTGGTGTACCGGGAGACCCTTATAATGTGAAACATATGGGGCCATTCTTGTGGAAGCCTTTTGCTTAGTGAAGAAAGTCCATAGAAACAAGTCTTTTTTTTGGTCTTTTGTTGACTGTTTGGTCTTCTCTGCTGTTGGAGAGAAAATGATGGGGAGAAATAGAGAAAGAGAATGTCTTTTCTTTGAGCTACAGCTGCTGCGTGGTATTTGCGGCCCTAGGGCTATGCTTCTCAGGCAGCCATTGTTGATGACATGTACAATCGTCCTTACATCATAGCAGCTACAGCCCTCGTTACCTGGATCTCAGTCCCTCCCTTTCTCTGCTTTGAGTCTAAAATCAGACGCACACCTGCATTTACACCCTCCTGTACATCTCTCTTTCAAGCAACATAAACCATGCGGGCCGTGACGAACATTTTGCAGGCTAAACTCTTTTAAGATGAGCCTTAATTACAGACCTAGCCAGATAGGAGAAATCTTTTTGAACTGGCAATTATAGCTTTTCATGCTGGTTCTATTTTGAGGTCAGAGTCGTACGAACAATATCTGTCCCTCCAGGCTAAACAAAAGCGTGTCTAACGATTGTAAAGCAAAAAGTCAGAAAACAAAAGTGTCGTTTTTTTTTGTCTTTCACCTCTCACTTCTTCCCTGATAACAGGCGGCAATTACAAAGGGTTGGCTGAGCGACAGATGAGTGGGGGATCCTGATAGTGTGGTTTGGACAGGTGGGTTGGCAGACCGGGGTTGTGTACTGTAAGCAGAGCGCTGATCTAACCCTGAGAGGAGCAGCGACGGGACACTGGGGCATTTTCACTTTGTCACAGCGGCGTTGCAGCCACTCGGAGCCGACATGTGTAAGCCATTAAACGGAGAGACAGAGGCTAGGAGAGGGGAGGGAGAGTGAAAGAAATAAAGGGGCAAAAGAGGCAGAGGGAGAGAAAGAAAGAAGGAGAGAAAGGTTAAAAAGAGGAGAAAGAGGGATAGAGAGAATGAGAGAGTGAGAGTGGGAGCGTAATCCATTTTGGAACGCATTCCACTATGACCTTGGGATAGAAAACGGTAATTAGGGAGTGCTGTGGTGGGTGTATAGATTCACTCAGAGCCAGGGTTCTCCTTTTTATTCCCTTCAAAATATCTCATGAAAATGAGGGACAAATATACGTTGGAGTTCCAGGATTACTAAATAAACTGGCTAAAAATACCCTCTCCCCCGTCCGTGGCTTTTTTCAATAGATTTCATGGTTTTGTTTATTTCAGTTCTTCGGCGTTGAATGGGCGTCAAAGCCACAGCGTAAACATATAGAGCCCCTGACAGGAAAAGGACAGAACAAACTGCGGCCTTGTCTCTCTCCAGGCCCTTCAGCCAGTCTGTTATGTCACCGTGGAGATGTTATCCCACAGTACGAGGCACGCTTTTGAAAATGTCACGCCAAGTATGAACGCAAGGTGGTTTGGAACAGTGAAATTGAAGGTATCAAGTTTATTAGAAGGCAATTAGATCTGAATGCTACGCACATGCTGAAACCTACAGCCTTGGTCATCTGGTTTTGCGAGCCTCTTCATCTGATGGATGGATGAAACGTGCATGAATCATTCTACTTCGACTTTTCATGTGACAGGCAAACAGTCACGTTAAAAAGCTGATTGAAGAATTGTGTAAATATAGTGAAAATGCAAAAGGCACTTTAAAAAACATTCCTCTTCACCAGTCCCTCCATAGGCAGCCAGACGTCCTGAAGCATGTATGGCACTTTAGGTGTGACTCAGGAAAGACAAATGGCTTAGAGGATCATTAATCTGTCCTTGTGGACTCCCAAGGAGACAGTAGGCTACGTATGGCTTTTTCTTTGCATAGGTCCAGAGCAGAGCCTACATGCTGGGCTGGATGAGACCTGGATATCACCCCCACTCCTCCAACCCCCCATAGAATTACAATGATATTTGTAGCCCTAAGCAGTAGTCCAGTTTTTCCTTTTTTTTAAAAATACAAATAAGCCATGCTTGGGCCCTTAAACTACAGACCAGATGAAGTCTGTGTTGAGTTGTGACTAGGGGTTCGTTTGGCGTTTTTTTATCCTGACAATTATGAATTTGGGTGCACTCTCCTTCTCACCACAGGCACATCATTTCAGTTTAATGGCACCATAAAAAAATATTCAAGTAGCCCCAAAATGGATGCCGCTGCCGCAGTCTGTCAATCACAAACTGGAGCAAGCCAATAGAAGCACTTCAGTTTCATTTTTGAGTTAGTGAAAGGGGGAAGGGATTCCTTGATTACTTTCATATGTGTGCCAGTATAACCTTTAGTGGAAATGTGGACTATTTAGTTTATGTATTTTCTCCCTATTTTGCCACCAGTTTTCCTGTGCACTTTTCTTATCTTATGTCTTGGTTCTGAGACCTCACGTTCTCTCTAAAGATGTGCTTGCACAGTATATCATAATAAAGAAATGATAATAAGTCAAGAAAAGATGATAAAACTTCTAAGAGGACTGCACTGCAGTCAGCACTCAGACTGCAGCAGAGAGATATTATCCCCATCTCACGGTTTTAGACACTGTCTTTAAAAGATTATGTGCTTCCCTTACCTTAAGCTTATTCGTGGGCTTTTTCTTTTTTCCTCACTCGACCGAGGCCCTCTCTCTTTCCCTATACTGTATTTTCTCCCACTCTCGTGTACTCATACACAAAAACAGTCTGCATGATGATAACCACACTGAAGTGTCTAATGGAAAATCTAACCAGAGAGCCTGTAGACATGTAGCAACCAGTCTAATAACATACAAACAAACTATTACGTAAATGGATTCAGTCGCTGTGGCTCAACCCTAGGCTTGCAGTTTTATTATTTCTGACACACAAGTATGCAGGGTTTTTGCCAACTGTTGTCACCACAATGGGCTCAAAAATGAAAACAACCATGAGGTCACCGTTCACTTGATTAGCCCATGCTTTAACTCTTATGGAGTGAGTAACGCTGATTTCTGGATGGTGGAATTGCTCTTCCTGCTATTTATGTCCTATTACCCGATTCACTGATCTTTCATCTTGGGCTTCAATGTCAGTACAAAATGGAAGATTCCCTGCAGTGTGGGGCAGGTGAAGGGTGTGGCTCCTAAAAGAGTACCCGGCTGCTTTCTACCTTCTCCTCCTCACCTTTATTTCACTTGCAAATGGAATGTTGGATGGATTTATTTTCGGCGCTGTTCAGGGTAATTGAAAGAAAGGCATTTTGAACTGCTGGAAAGTGTCCTAAGTGATGGTCATGCGTGTGTGAACGTGGCTGACAGCACCCACGCAGCCCGGTCTAGCTCTTACCTGCAGGGGTTGAGCTGGGGGAGCCAGACACACCCTAATCCCCCAACATCCTGACCCAGTAAACCTGTTGCGGCTTGTTCACAGTAGATCTGACAACCCATTTTCTGGAATCGCTCTGCCTACCCTCTCCTCTACCAGCCTCGCTCTCACAGTGCCATGGGTGGGCTCGGGATTTGAGCTCCTTGGCACTGCTTATTCTGCCTTTGTGGACTAATGCTGTGCCTCGAACCAGGAACAAAAGCAGTCAGTGCAAATTAAAGACCAATTATCTTTAGTGCGTGCTGGGGCAAGTCGCTCTTGTTTGCTTGAATGATGAGAGACAGAATTGAGAGGTCGTAGTGGGAAAGGATGTGCTGCAGGGCCGCAGTGCATCTGAATGATTTATGCCGAATTAATGCTTAGCCTAAAGCACATAAAATTATATGACTGGCTATATTGGCTTCTTGGGTCTTTAGGGCTTTTATAGAAGTTGATTTGAACCTTAATTTGTTTTATTTTTCTTGAAAGTTTTTTGTTATTTAAGGCAGATCTTTCATTACAACACTAACCATTCAGTATACCGTTTTATTAACATCCCTTACACCTCTGGGTCGCTCAAAGGTGAAGTGTTGGTTGGACACCCTAGCTATCTCTATCTGGCACAGTGCTTTGACACTTCCAAAACATTAGCCAGCATTCCTCCCTCCGCCACGCACCCCCAAGGAAACACAGGCCTTAAGTATTGGTCGACCTGTTCATTAATTTCCCATTAGTCAACAGTTTTTTTCCCTCCCAGGCTCAGGGGAAATAGACTAGTCCCGCCAACAGTCTCCGATGACCCCTTCCCCCTACTCCCACCTCCACTCACTCACTCTCACACACACACACACACAGACGTACACCCAGCCTGCGTTTCCCTGAGTGATGACCTCCTCACACACATAGCCTCTTTCATTCCGCTCTGAGGGCTGGTTTAAGCCCCGGCTACACGGCCCCTGCTGTATGGCTCTCTCTCTCTCTCTGCAACCTTTCATAGTGTTGGGCTCTAACCTGCCGTCACTTCAGACTTAATTGACGGACACATTCTCCGTTGTGGATTGACCTGCTTTACTAATCAAAACAAACAATCAGAGTGACTTAAGATGGATGGTGATGCATTTGGCAGGAGGTGGAATGTGTGTTAGGGTTAGAGCGATGTATGAGTTTGCCCTTTAATTAAATGTTGGATATTGGTCAGCCATGTTGAACCCTGCCGATATCATGGAGGTTCCTCCGTGACCACAGCTACATAAAAACAGTCTGTAAAACCTGAAATGAAGTTTGATTTTCTTTGCGCATTTTCTTCATTTGTTTAATTGTTCAATAATGTTTTTGCAATTTAATTCTTAATTGGCAGTTTTAATGTATTCCAGAGTTTCCCTACCACTGAGTAGGTGGCTTAAAGAGTAGCTGCCTTAAAGAGCTGCTAACCCTAAAAGGAGTTTTAGTGTCCCACTCTAAAACTCTAAATGCTGTTTCAGATGCTTTTTCACCCTGGCAAGAATACATTTTGTGGTGAAACTTTGAATCCTTGTAATTTTTGGCATTAAAATGGTCAAATTTAAGATATATCATCACAAAATATCAGCTATCAGTACAAAAATATCGGCGTCAACTTTCAAAAACCATATTCGTCTAACCCTACTGTGTCTCTGTGTGTGTGTGTAAAATTTGAATGCGTACTAGCTAGCTATCATCCAACATTTAGCAGGTATCTTTTACTCATGCCACACAAGAGACTAAATCAATGATCTTTACAAAAGTCAGTGAAATACAGCCTAATCCTGGCTCGTTCTAAAACTAGCCTCTCCCCAGTCCACCAACACAGGAAGTCCATGGCCACGAGGCCACAGGGACACACCATCTCTCAGAGATTTACAGCACACTGCAGATGACTGGTTTCAACCGGAATTCTTTGAAAGTTTTTTGTTTTCTTTGTCATTGTTGCTCCGACAGTTTGACTGTGGAAACCAGATTGCTGGCCTACAGTCCTTTGATACAACTATATCTCTCTTTGTAGTAGAGATAAATGGCAATCATCTCAAACACATTAAAAACCCTTAATGTTTTGTTTTGTGGCCCCCAGCACAATATTTCTGAGACACACCGTTGGGTCTGTTGTGCAGATAGACTGTTGCTGTGTAAACAAGAAACGCTCTGTGTCGTACAATCTGGAATTGAAGTGACACTCTGAAGATATCCGCGGTAAACTTGGACACAGTGACTAAAGCTGAGGACTTTGACCATCAAATATTGACATGAATGAAGTCACTTGCATAAAATGGGAATGGTGTGAGGAAATTGAAGGGCCTGAGCTATTTCTACTCCCATGTTTTTTTCCACAGGAAGACAGTTTCAGGATGGAGGAGGGCTATGAACTTGACCTGACATATATCACGGAGCGTATCATTGCTGTGTCCTTCCCCTGGGCATGCTCAGAGGAGATCTACTCACACAACCTGAAGGATGTCACACGAATGCTCAAGTCCAAACATGCAGACAATTACCTGGTCAGTGCCTTGTCCATGTGTTGAGCGACTATCTCACCTTGAAAGCCAAATGTGCAGAGTGTGCTCGTCAAAGTGCAAACAGTATTGATGTCAGGGCTGATGGGCTTTCAAGGGATGTTGACAAAGTATTGATCTTCTTCACCTTTGTTCACTCATTCTCGCTTGGCAGAAATGTATTTGTCTGTGTGATACATTTAGTAGTTTCTTTTTGAATTGAGAAGCCAGTCACATTGGTGTTTATTCACAGGCTGTGTTGTATGTTTCCTTCAGATTATCAACCTGTCAGAGAAAAGACACAATCTCTCTAAAATGAACCCTAAGGTAAGTTTACGTGTCACCTGCATCAAACCGGCAAAAGTTAATGAAACGCTAGCAGGATGAGGATATCAATACGGATTAAACTGGAAAAGAACAAAAATCAATACATTTCTGTGGCAACATAGAACATAGACAGCGGATCCTCTTTGATCAACCGTGTCTCACCAGCTGCAGAAGCCAATATAATATTGACTGGCAGTGCATGTTCTGGGGACAGAGGAAGTGGCTTCTACTTGTATAGACAGACACTGTTCACAATGTCTGAGTGTGCGCTGTGTTTTCAGACCTTAGACACAGGCTGGCCTGACCTGCACGCCCCTCCTCTGGATAAGATCTGCACTATTTGCAAGGAAATGGAGAGCTGGCTCAATGCTGACCCTCTACATGTGGTGGTCATACACTGTAGGGTGAGCATCCACAGGTTGTGTTGTCAAATCAAACATATCCGCTGTATTGCAATATTACTGAATCCCATAGTGAAAAATTATAGTAATTACAGTATTATTACACATTTCTAATGCAAGAAATTTTAGTGAAAACAGGCCTAAACCACAACTGCTGCATGCAGAGTGAATCATTTATTTTTTCTTCTCTTTTTAGGGCGGCAAGGGTCGAATTGGTGTGGTCATTTCATCCTTTGTACATTTCACCGATATATCAGCCAGGTAAACGCTACTATGTATCATATTTTTGACATTATGCGACCATGAATGTCATGGTTTAATGTGCAGTCAGTGAGGATTTATGATAATATGAGTTTGTCCACTTGACTGATGGCAGCACAGGATATCAACAACAACCCACAGCATTTCTTTGACACTCATTCAGTAGACCACAAGCAATGTCATTGCTTAACCACTAGTGAATTATTTCCCCCCCTTTAATTTAGGGTCAAGGTGAGTCAGAGAGTGAGTCAGAAAGAAATGTTATTGCTCTCAAATTCAAAGGAAACCCACACAATTTAAGTCATGAGTCACCACATAAAGAAGCATGTTAGGTAAGGTAATATCATGTGACCACAATGTCACTTCCATTATATCTATCGGTCTAAGAAAAATTAGATTTTCAAATTTTCTATCCGTTGTCATTCAAAATAAATTCAGAGCAGCTGCAGTTTTTCTAATCCCTAAAGTCAAGCACTGCAGCAAACGTTTGGAGAGACAGTAGTTAGTAGTTAGACAGTAGCAGAGTAGTATTGGAAAGTGCTGTGTGTAGGGTTGTTTTGGCCATGAACACACATCAGCCAACGCTAGCCAATCTCTGCCCAGCGTCCCCTAGGGTTTGTGAGGAAGACTAAACTCAGGGTCAGTGCTGGGAAGGTGAATGTGAAAGACAACATGGATAAAGAAGTAGAGGAAGAGATGGAGAAACAAAGAGATAGATTTACAATGAAATAGATGGGGAGGGGAGAAAGAGGAACAACAAGAGAGAGAGCCCCCTGGTGAAAAGCCCCCAGCGCCTGTTGGTTTTAGTGCTGTCAGAGCAGCAGTGCTGTGTACACACTCTGGCCTCTCTCCGTCCTCCTCTCCCCCTCTGTGTTTACTTAAGGATGGCATTGTCTTCCTCTCTGCTGGAATCCCCTGTCTCTCTGGTTACTTTCCCTCTTGTCCACTTGTGCACGTGTGTGTTTGTGTCAGCGTATGTCTGCGTTTTTGTCCTAATATATGTTAGGGGTAACTCCGTTCAATTACAGAGGAGGTGAGTGCCTCGTAATCTCTCGGTTGAGTCATAATTGCCAGGAGTGCTTAATGTGTTTCTCTGCTATCTCTCAAAAGTGCTGATGAGGCGTTGGACCGCTTTGCAATGAGGAAGTACTACGATGACAAGGTCTCCGCTCTGATGACACCCTCTCAGAAACGGTAACGACGCTAAACATAAGCACATCCTTCTCTATCGCACCAGGAGAAAGTACCACATCATGGTGAAATTAACTTCCAGGTCTCTGTAGCTTGTGTGACTAGTGCTTTGTTTTCCGCACTCCGCCCCTTTGTGTCCCGGCCTCATGCCTCCATCCACCCACCTGAACCAATACAATAGACTTTGCGTGTCTTGGTGTTTGTGTTTTCCACTGAAAAAGCGAACTGATAGACCAGTCATTGTTGGTAATGGTAATGGGAATGGGATCCCATGGTGACCTGGTGTAATCTTATCTCCGTGCATCACCGTGAATCACCGTGATTCACACTGAGGGTGCTTTATGCAGAGGACGGTGGCCAGAAATGCACAATGGGTTTCTCCAACTTGTGTCTTCAAGTTTCTCCAGGCTGTCCTATCCCCAAAGGGTGTCTGAGATATTACTGATGAAGGGGCCGGTGGGCCAGTGTGACTTTTGGCTAGAGAGTCAATGTAAAATTAAAGGTTGTTTATAATTGGTTGGTTCTTATTTTACACATTTTGTACAAGGGATAGTGTCTGCAAGTTTATGCCCACTATGTTGTAAGGGCTGCCTTCAGAGGACCCTCTCAATTAAACAGCTATGATCCTTAGTCATAAGAAGGGCCCTGTTCATCATGTTTTGTCCTGGGAAATACTTAAATACTTAAATACTACCTCTATGCTCTCACGTCAGGTATGTTTGGATCCTCAACAGTCTTCTGAATGGCTCGATGAAGATCAACGCCTCCCCCTTGTTCCTGCATTGCATCGTTCTTCACGGGATACCGAACTTTGACGCCACTGGAGGTTTGAACTCATATTGTTTACCGTTATAAATGCGCGCAGCTACAACTCCAGTGAAAATACAGTAACTGGTACCATGAGAGTGTAAAAAAGAAATCCAGACAAAACCACATCAGAGCAGAGTAGCAATAAACGAGATGTAGGCTTATCTGAATCGTATGGTAGTACAGTGTTGCAGGCACCTTCTGTCTCTCTCTCTCTGTCTATCTCTCTAGCTCTCTCTAATGCACACCCACACACAGCAGATACAGACACTTACATAAACAGAGCTGTAGAGAAGAACTACTTTATGGCTTCCCATTAAACCCAAGGGAATCCACACCCATGTTTCCATATAAACTGGTGTTTGTACTCATTTCACTGAAGCAACAAAGAGTCTGCGTCAGAGCGTGGATCTAAAATCCCTTTCTCACAACAGGAGCTTATCAGCAGTTTGTTGTGAACAGCACAGTCTGAGAAGCCACACATAGATCTTTTGGGTTATCTTGTACATAAGAGTCTAGTTGACTCAACGTCCTGAGAACATCACTGACACAAAGCAATAATATTGAGTCAATTTCATCACAATCTCAGAACATCCTGTCTGCCCTCAGAAGGCTGAGAGAGATTGATGTAGCTTGACTGGCAGTGTGAATGTGAGGTGACACTTGCAATGCACTTAAACATTGTACAACGATGTATCAGAGTAATTTGAGAATGAATGCCTCTCTTTCAGTATGTCGTCCGTACCTCAAGGTCTACCAGGGAATGCAAGCAGTGTATTCGTCTGGAGTCTAGTAAGTAGTTTACACAGGAGACAAATGATCATTGTTTACCTCCGTTGTTTTTGGGATACATCAAAGCAATTTTCCATTTAGTTTAGGTTGATACTAAATGACTGTCTTTGTGAGTTATGGCTTTCTGTGTAGGTCTGTGATTGGTTGCAGCCTCTGACTTACTGAGATTGATTATTGACTTGTTGTTTTCAGTCACATTGGTCCAGGTCACAGAGACAGGGTATGCATCACCCTGGAGCCGGCCCAGCTGCTGAAAGGGGATATTATGGTATGAAAAAATACATTTCATCTTGCCTAATCAGACTTACTGACATTAGCACCCAATGTAATAATCACTACAGTTAATTAACAGTAACACATCTTTTTTGTAGGTTAAATGCTATCACAAGAGTGAAATTACTTCAGAGCGTGAAGTTATTTTCCGGCTGCAGTTCCACACGGGAGCAGTGCAGGGCTACAACCTGATGTTTGAAAAAGAGGACATGGAGACTGCCAACAAAGGTAGGACCTGGAAAAACCCTGAGAACCGGTCTCAACGTGCCGCCGGTTTACAGCATCTACTCTGCTCCGCGCAGTATTGCAGGGCTCAGTCTGGACTTAATTTAGACTTGGCAGTTTGAGACCAATAATCTTTTTTCCCAAACATGTAATGTCTTATGGTTTACTGAGAGAACCCTAGTCACAGACAGTATCATTCATCTTTCCAGTTGTGAATGTGAATTCTACACTGATGGCATTCCTATGTGTTGACATTCCAGATCCCAGATTTCCGGATTATGGGAAAGTGGAGCTGGTGTTCTCAGAGGGCCCAGAGAAGATCCCAGGTATTTTCCTAACTCATCGCCTATATGAAAGTTGCTATATAGAGAGAGTGAGAGAGCATGAAACCCACCTGGCATTCTTTCCTCTTGCTGTCCTCTGCTCCGTTCCTTCCCCCTCTGCCTCCTGCTGAGAGGAGGATGTGGAATGCTGCAGAGGGGAAATGTAGTGTGAAGTGTGTGCTGACAGAGAGGTAAAGAAGCACAGCATGTGCTGCCTCAGACCCCCACAGGAGGGAAACGGTGTTGGTGTGTGTGTGTGTGTGTGTGTGTGTGTGTGGATGCATGTGTATGTCTGCATGTGTGTGAGATATATGGATTATATGTATTTGTCTCATGTCTGTCAAGCACAAGTCCTAAAATGCAACATGCCTTCCAATAGCATGATGAAAAATGTTCTGCTGTGGTTAGACCGATTCATTGAAGAGCTTTAGTGCCCCTGGCCTAAATGTCATTTGAGAGGTTTTCCCGCCCTGCCAAGAATAAAACTCTGGGGGAAAATCCTAGCATTTTTTGGTATTTGGTAAATTGTCAAATTTAAAGATATCAGCACAAAATATTGGCTATCTGCAGCAAAAATTCATATCAGTAAATTCCTAATTTCTGCTCTCTCTAGTCATTCCAGAGGTTACAGTAACATATGACCAACAGTATTTTGTCCTATTTCCCTTGTCATACAAAAACCTTGATATCTAAATCATGTTATCTCTGGGTCCAGGCGCCGACAGGTGGCAAAACGGAGCGGATGTTATTGTGGACTACAGCACAGCAGATCCTCTAACCCGATGGGACTCCTACCAGAACATCTGTGACGGGGAAGGTACCTTACCTACCCTACATCACTCACTACACCACTCACAACATTTCTATCACGAACCAGACCCTACAGTTGGTCAACATCCGATTTATGAATTGAGCAAGGTCAAGGGTAGGGTAGGTAGGCATTAACTGTAGTTTGCTCCTCTCTCTCTCTCTCTCTCTCTCTTTTCCTGCCACTAATGCTCTATGTCTCTCGCTCTTTTATTTCTCTCTGTCACACACACACACACACACTTTCTCACACTGTCTTTCTCTCTTTCTCTCTCAGGGCATTAACAGAGCGTGACAGATCCTGTCCACTGTTCTGGCCAACCTTGCTCCGTGTCATTGAGGGATTGCTGCATGATTGCATTAACATGCGCAGGCAGTCATCGCTCGCTTGGTTTATGTGGCAATCTTAGCTGAAGGGAGTTATTACTCATGAGTGGGACTCGTACCCACACCGGCCATATGGAAACAAGACTTTTGCTATGGTGAGGAAGGGAAATGGTAGATAACATCCACCTTGGTCTAAGAAGAAACTCCTTATAGTGCCCTGTTATTCTTGCGGCAAGGAATGTTGTTTCTGTCTTTTCTGTGTAGGATAAGGAAAGGTGCCGTCGTATATAAGGAATACCGAGGTCAGAGAAAGCATTTAGTCCTCCTTTTGTTGTTTCATCCAATGAATTGACACACACGCACACTTTCACTAACATCCGCACACATTCACACATACAAAAACACACACACATACACACACACACACGTACGCAGTCAGAGCCACCCTGTCGGGGCGTCCCATCCCAGCTGCGGTTGTTGCCCTCCCAAATCTCTCCACTCAACCACGGAATTCACAACAGCCTCCCAGAATAGAGCGACGTGGTGGTGGCATTAAAACGTAGATCCACCCATTCCCAGTATTCACCGAGTGTTTTTATAAGCTAAGTTCGGCTAACTCATAATGAAAATGTGTTGTGTTTTTTTTTTTTTATATTTATTTTAAATACCCCAACACATCAATATAGAGTTTTTATGCACATATCTGGGCATGTAATGAAAGAGAAAACACTCAAAATTAAGAATTCATCAAAGCGAGACCACAATTTCTTTTCTTTTGCTTTAATTCCTAAGACATTCATGTGGGATATTTACAACCTTGTTTTCTCATGTAAACACTAGATTTGAGAGGGAAGGCTGGGAGCTCTGTTGGAATTCTGCATTTACTTACCAGTCACTCTGGCAGCTTCCCTCTGAGAAGCTGTCACTCAGCAGTTGGTCAGAAGGAGGAAGTCTAAAAAAAAAAAAGAAGAAGCTTGCCACTGCAGTGCTAAGGTTGTGAAAAGAAAACCTCATTTACTTCAATGGCTTCTCTGCAATCCCCAATCCAAATGTGTGTTCATCCCCAAGTGTGAATTAAGGGCTGCATTTAGATTGGTCTTTGGGAAAGGCTGTGTTTACTGTTGTCTCCTATTAGCCTGGCTAACAGCTTACAGCAGAAATGATGACTGGTGGATGATAATTGTAGAAATGAGAAATGTTGAATTGTTATATGTTATTAACAAGGCGTTATAACTGAGATTTGATCTGAGTAGCCTGTTCATTCATACTCGTTGATTGCATAAATGTCCCATAGAGCAGCTTTCCCTTGATAGTGGGTTTCTCTCTGTTTGCAGTGAGTCACAGCAAACCCATGTACAAATGGCCTGTTGGATTATTAGGGAATGTTTCCCAGAGGGCCGTCTGCTGCACAGCGGAAGCACACATGGAAGCCAGAGGTGAGGAAAATGAGGATGAGGATGACGATTGAGCTTCTGACTCGCAGGTCCGGCATAGATGGTAGTTACTGAGATGGGACGGAAAGGGCAGAGTAACACACTGCCGGACCCCCCGCTGTGATAAGAGAGCAGTTGGATGAACAGTTTGGATTGTGGACCGTTATTGGGAGATCATTCAGGGTATGACCGAAACCACAGCGACCAGAAGATATTGGATGAAGGTTTTTTGGTAACTTTTGGTGATTCAGTTTGTCAAGCGCGCTGCATCAAAACACATTTGGTTAACCGTCCACAGAAAAGGCTTCGGTCATGCCAGTGTACTTCTGAAACAATTGTTTGTCGAACCCCGTAATTGAGTTGAAGGCACATCTGTTTCATACTGCTGTTGTACATGAGGAGGGCAGGCATGTAATTTCATGACACACAAAGAGCGAGGAGGAAAAACAACCTGGCCGCCGCTTTTCATAAAAAGTTACCCCGGCGCTCCAAGTAGAAGGCGGGATTGCTCTAATTAAAAAGTGTCTTTTTACAGTGTGAAGGAGTCTGGAGCTGCAGGAATGTTGTTTTCATCCTCTGATCCTCTCTCAGCCACCCTCTCTCTCTCTCTCTCTCTCTTCCCTCGTTTTCCCCCTTTTTTCTCCCTGGCCCGGGTAGTCCCCCGATGCAGGGGCAAGAGGTCGGGTTACAGCTCGCTCCGGGGAGCCCGCCCCCGACTCCTAAGCCCCGCCCCACTTGTTTACATTCCTCTGCCCATATTTGGAGAACTCAAGGTCCCCCCTTGTGTGTGGAGTGCAAACACTCTCACCTTCTCAGCGCTGAGAGAGAGAGAAGAAAGAAAGAAAGCGGGGCCAACTCATTCGAACTCTTATTGGCTCGATTTGACCCTGACCATTATCTTCCTGGTTAAAAGCCATGTCCGTCCTTGTGTGTCTGCGTGACCCCCTGCTCCTCCTGCACACTTTTGTTCTGCTGGAGACGGTGGTTGTCTTGTGTGCTTACCTGGCAGTGAAGGCGAAGGTAAGAGCTTGTTGCTGGCTGCATTTTTTCGTCAAGGAGACAGACAGGGGGGGGGGCCCTGTGGGGGGAATGAGTGAGGGGGGAGGGGAGAGTAAGGAGAGAGACAGGAGGTAGGAGGATGACAGGTACATGAGACGGGGAGAGAGAGACAGAGAGAGAGAGAGAGAGGGAGGGGAGACATCTGTTTTAAGAGCTGTTAGCACCTTGCCAGGAGGAATGTTGTAACAGGGATTTGTTGGAATATTCCCGACGGATCTGACCTGCAGGCCCGAGCCGAGGCTGCGCGAGCCCGGATGTGAGTCCCACAGCGGTCGGCCGTGTGTTTTGTGTCAGCGGGTCGGGGGGGGTGGCGGGGGGGGGGGGGGGGGACAACCAACCAACACAGGAGCTTTCGGAGAGGAGGCAGGGGAAGCTTTTATCATGCGTGTCTGGTATTCAGATCCTCCATGGTCGTGGTTTGACTGAAAAGGCAAGTACTTAACAGATTGAGGGAGAAGCATAGCAGTGATGTTCCAGCTCTCTTTTGTTGAGGCAGAGACTGACAGAGAAACAGCAGCGTTGCTTACTTACTTACTCGAAGGACAGCTCCTCTCATGCGTTTGGAATTTATACTGAGTCCTTCTTTTGCGTAAGTCTAGCAAACTTCACGGTATTTTAAAGTCTCTGGAGCAGTGATGGACTTGACTGTTCCTTTGCAAACGTCTGACCTGTCTGATTTTTTTTTTAATTTTTGCTTTTGAGGATTAAGGAGGTTGTTTGAACATATGCTGGAGGTCATGGGGCAGGCGGAGGCAGTGGGGTGGCTTAATCACAGCAGGGTGAGGAATGCAGAGGTCAATCTCCAAAGACCCACACAGCCTACTGACTTTCAGAGCAGCATGCACATGGCTCTCAACACCTCTTATATTACCTAAACACGCATCGATAGGTTAGAACCCTTTTATATTTTATATTTTGGTTCATATTGCTTCGTATTCGTTTTCTCATTTCTGATCACAAACTGACACTGTCTAATTAGATGGCTTATAAAAGGATGGAAAAAGTTGTATAAGAGATGTACTGATGGCAACAGCACATATTGGTCTCACTTCAGTTCATAACATCAAAGATACTTGGTCTTCTCTGTGAATACTCTGTGAGTCTGTTCTGTAGTGTCTGTCCTGAAATGTCTGAGATGTTTTTGTCGGGTGACGTGTGATTATATGTCTGGAGGTTTGTCGGTTTGTCTGTATGATGGAGTCCTGTTTGTGGGCTAACGTATCTGTGTGTGAGTCTCGTGGCTTTGTACTGTTTGTATTTGTCTGTGTGTGTTCGTGCTGTTTGTATCTATGTATGTGTGTGTGTGTGTGTGTGTTTGTGTGTGTGTGTGTCTATGTGTGTATGTATGCCCATACCAGCTGACCGTATGAAGCGCTGCATCTCTTCTCTTTGCAGTGCCACGTTCTCAGGGCCTAACCCAGGACAAAGCCCCCACAGCTAACAAGAGGAGCCCCAACGGAGGAGTTGCCACGCTGGGCCGAGGGGCCCGCACGACCTCCACCACCTCCAGCCCGGACCACAGTGACCACGCCCTCTCTGCCAGCAGTGACTCGGGCCTCTCTAGCACTTCTCTGTGGGCAGACAGACCCACACCTATCAGCTCCACCACCACCACCACCACCACCACCACCTCCTCCACCACCAGGCCCAATCAGGGTCCCAGCCGACAGGAAAAGGCCCAGCTGAAGCGCCTCCTGAGTGGCTTTGGTCTTGAGGAGCCCTCCCTGGAGGAGATGGACGATCAAGGCCCCAGGGTGGGCGTCCAGCGGATAGTCCCTGCCCAAGTGCACATCAACGGAGACCCTCGCCCCCGGGAGAGGGAAACGGACATCCTGGATGACGAGGTCATGACGGGTCATGATTTGCACAGCGTGGACAGCCTGGGGACTTTGTCGTCCTCCTGCCACAAGAGCAGCCAGAACTCCCTGCTGTCGGACGGCTTCGGTAGTCCCGGAGGAGAGGAGCAGCAGCCGCCCCAAAGCCAGCACCACCTCCATCACCCTGCCACTGCTCCCGCGGAGGAGTACGAGAGAGCCTATGCTGAGGCTAGGAGGGGCTATCTGGGCCCTCGGAGCAACTCCGTGGCCTCCTGCACTCCCAGCAGCGCCCCCGTGCCCAAGCAGCAGGTGTATAGACAGGGAAGCTATTCCACACACTCCTGGGTTCGACAGCAGCAGATGGTGGCCGCCCAGCAGTTCGCCTACATGCCGGAGGACGGAAACGATGCAGAGAGGTACCTGGGGAACAAGCAAGGGAGCAGCCCGCCTAAACCGGGTCTGCTCCCCGAACCGCAGGCTCCCACCAGGGACTCGACCGAAACCCTGAGAAAAGCCACGCCAACGCGCAACGAGCAGCCGACCATAAACAACAACAACAACAACAAGCGGGACGAGGAGTTCAAATCTCTGACGGTGGACATTGACAACTCTATAGACCAGCTCAACCAGCTCATCATGGACCTGGATCCCACGTTCGTGCCGGTGTCGACCCGCCCCAGCTCCATCAAGAGGAACGGCGGTGGGGCCCACGTGAACGGCGGCTCCGCCACCAAATTCTCCAACGGCGTCAATCACAGACTCAACGATAACAGCGCCGCCGCCATCCAAAACACGCAGCAGACAGGTAAGATAGACAGTCTGGGTGTGGTGGTGATAGTGTGGTGCCGGTGTGGTCTGGAAGCGCAAGCGTGCGGTGAGTTCATGTGATGCGATAACACGCAGGGCAGGGTGCTGGTGAAAAGGTTGTGGTCGTGACAAGAAAAGTCACGGTGATTAGACCGGTTGATTTTCTACTTTTGCCGTCATAAACGTCATAAAGAGACACTTCTGATAGTCAATTAACACCATATGAATCGTTTTGCTAGGTGTAAGTACTTCCTCTCTGACTGCTCCTTCACCACAGAGTTAACAGAGCACCACCTTTGCTCCCTCTCCCAACCGGGCGAGTGTTGGTGGGGTTAGAAATAGCAGGGGTTGTTGCCAGGAGCTCAGATGTATTCGAGCGTGTTTCTGAGGTGAAAGGCTGCTGCCGAGACTTGTCGGCGTACAGCTATCTGACTAGGGGATCAGTGTGGTACATGAAGAGACGGGAGAGCAGCTGTCATCGGCCTTTAGCGAGCATTGCTTGTCTCTCACAGTTTGAATGTGGGGATTGTGCACTGAGGAATACGGGACAGACTGATGCCATGGATAGAAAACGCTGCTGTTTTGAGTAGATGTTTTAAACACAGTGTCATACACACACCTTCACTTCCTTTAGTGAAGTCATGTCTCACAGGTGCTTCCCTCTCTATTGTCTTATAGTTACTGTACAACATTAAATGCTTCTGTGCAGGCTCTGCTCTGTTTCTGGTGTTCAACCAAGAGGAAAAGTAACAGATGTGTGACTCTCAGGATTTGTTCTCTTTGAAATGAAATATGTTTTAATATACTTGTAAATATGTGCATTTTCAGTTGTAGAGGATATGTTGCTTGGAAGGCTGTCTGGAACGTATCGCGGTTGTCATAAATTTATTGTGCAGACAGACCTAACTTCACTTCACCATAATGACTCTTGTCTCTAGACACCCACCCAAAGTTATTTCTGCTTGGCTGGTGTTCAAACTGATACCAACACCTTGTTCAAGGACACAGACCATATTTTTTAACACCGTACAAAAGACGTAAAGGAACGTCACTGCCTTTCAGTAACTGTTGTCTCCTTCCAGCAACAGAACATAAATTGCTGGATTAGAAATTTCCAGTAACTCACTTTAATTTGTTGCCCCTACAAGCCCTCAGTAAAATAGATCTTTATCCCATGCCATGAATATTGTTTTCTTAAACAAACTTGTTATCAGGTTATCAATTTAGCTCATGTTGACTCATGGGTAGCCAGTTGATCGGTGCAGTGGCGCTCCATTTTGTTTTTACCTGGAGCCTAGTAAGGCAGAGAAGAGAATTTGTGTTTGTGAATCAGACTCCAGTATGTACCAGTGCCTGCCAGGGGGCATGAAATGGGGAGGGCTGAGGAATTTCCAGGAGAGGAACAAGTGTGCCCCGAGGCAAACAGTTTTCATTTGATTCCAAAGGCGTACCTGTCCGTGCATATCAACTACACAGAAGCGCCATTCCAAGAAAACAAGTGCTGTAGGCTACAGCTTGCCGCTAATTTCCTGACAGTGTATGATGTAGTAGCTTGTTTGTTTTCCACATAGGGTTTGATCAGTTTGCATTGGTGATAGGAATCGTGTCTCAGATTCATTCTGCCCAACTACATTTTGATTTTATGAATGACTATCTAAAGTAAATTGGTCTGGAAAATGTTTTAGTCAGAGATTTATTTTGGCAGCTGGTACAGATTTCTGGTCAAAGTTTGTATCTAATGTCTAACTAATTACACCAGTCATGCTTGCATTTCTTGCTTGTGTTCTTAATGTCATTGCACCTAGTATATATCCTCCAGATTCCTTTGTGTCAAGTTAGGTGGCTCTTTATTCACTTTTTGGTCATAATCTTGATATTATTCTCTTTCTCACCCAGTCTGATTCAAATCAGCGACTCCCATACGGTTGTTTGAACACTTTTAAACATCCTTCAGTGCAATTGGCAGGTGATGAAAGGGATGAGAGGGGGGTTTGAGGAGGGAGGTTAGTGTATTTATGTTGTGTCAAGGATCTGAGAGCTGGGGCTGACATACAGCAACTGAGAGAGAGAGAGAGGGGAGAAAAACACAGGGAGATGTGGGATGGTTTCCACCAGGGCTGAAGTCAGGCCCAGAAGCCAAATTTGGGCCTCCACAAAAAATGTTTTAGCCCGCACAATTGTTCCAACAACAACATATTTTTAATTATAATAACTATAATAACAATAACAACAATCGCCATGATGACATAAAACCTTACAATCTAGTGCATGTTTGTTACATTTCCAAATAATCCAATGGCCAATTGCATTTTCTGGTCGGCCACCATGTCTAGCTCTGGTCTCTATATATAGTGCAACATTAACACACTATACAAGATATCCTCAGCATCGTACATATACAGGCTTGATACATTCTTTATATTCTCTACATTCTCCTTTTTTGAACAGTCTCGATCAACATCATAGCTGCATCATACCCTCTGTTGATATCAGCGTTATCACGTGATAGGATGAACGACTGTGTTGTTTTTTTTGACAATGTTAAATCAAATCTATCTCTCTTTATTAAGTAAGGAGGATCTTCTTATATCATGTTCCTCCTGAGATACGAGGTTAGGTGGGGTGGTAGCGAGGGTCATTAGAGAGAATGAGAGTTTGTCTGTCGCATGATAATGACAGAGCAATTCAGATCCACGGCCCCTCGGTGAGCTCGAGTCCCCAATCCTCACACCTCTTATACCACCCACCAACATACAGACAAAAGGCATATCACTCTCTGGGTCACAGACACACACTCCCAGTTTTTCAAGCTGATATATAAAATTTAAAACAGATACAAAAAATCACTCTGGTGCATGCAGAAACACACACACACACAAACAGTTTTTTTCCCTCCATGCTCCATCCATGCCCCAGACACTGTGTGTGTAATGATCCCCAGCATTAGCACCTCTATACCATTAGCATTCCCCAGGGCTGGTAGGGCCGTGCTCTCTGGGAGGGCTCAAATTAACATCCTGGTGCTGAGTGGCAGCACTCTCCAGAGTAGCCACACATTGTCACAACACTGACCACCCCCCCCCCCCCCCCCCCTCACCCAGCCAACCCCTCGGCATTCCTCAGCTGTCCTCTCAAAACATCAACAGCACTGCAGGCGCCAAGCTCTGGGGTTCGAATACTGCTCTAATGAGTCCAGGCAGGAGAACAATTTCACTTCCTGGACTGACAAAATTGAAAAGTCGTCCACCTTAACCCTTGTAGAGAAAGTCACGAAGTAGCCGCCCCCCCCACTTCACAGGGCTTGTCCACATCATCATCTTAATACCTGAGTTGTTTGAATGTTGATTATGATCACTAGAGCAGATCACTAGTCAGTGCATGCCTTTATTCCAGAGCCAACAGACAAACATTTCAACACTATTGCAAGTTGACGAGGATGAACATGCAGTGGCGTTGAAACGTGTGCTGCAGTGATAATCTCCTATTTTGCTGAATGTCCCTGAATGTCCCTTGCTGAATGAACCAGACTCAGACTCTTTTTCTTTTGAGATCAGTGATGTTTGTAATTCTGTTAACATCGACTAACCCGCCCGTCACTCCCGTCTGTGTGTATCCAGCTGTCCAGTCCAGCGAGGTACGAGGAGACGGCATGCAGAGTCTGAGTCGCCAAGGAAGTGATGTCACAGATCACCCAGTCTTCTGTAGCTCAGGGTGGGCCAGGACAGAAGAGTACAGGGGCACACGGACATACTCCACCTCTGTGCCACAATCCCAGGTAAATACAACATGTGAATTGCTTGTGGATGCACATGCACTCGTGTGTTTGTGTGTTCGAGTGTGTGGTGTTTATGTGCATGTGTTTTTTCCCATCGCTAGCTGCATTATGCCATATCAGTGTATGCTGGCATCTTCATACCTATTTTTCATGTTTGTTGATGTATCGCATCTCACTCTGTGTGTGTGGTTTGTTACAGCATGGCATGTTGTACAGAAGTGACAGCGTTGACTACAGGGCCCAGGGCCCAGACGTGGACAGCGGGGTTGAGGCTGGGAGTGACAGGACTCCGCCCACTCCCGCCTTCCCCATTTCTCCGCCTACGCCTTATGGTAAGTATGTTTCACTGTATAATTGAAAATAGTCATTTCTTGTCTGTGCACAAGATTGAGCATTTGTGACCGGCTTTGTTGTGTGCTCATGTAATGGTTTTTTAGTCTGCCACATTTTTCTAACTTGATTTGTTATAATAATACAATGTCCCATCCTTGCTCTTTTTTTTTCCAGTGAAAAACATGTTGGAATTCACTCAACTCAGGCAAACACCATCTCCGAGTATGCAGTCTTATGGAGGCTACAGAACAGAACATGGTAGGGTCAAACCTTTTCATTAACAAACTGAATAGACTATTTTGAGAATCACACAGAGCGTTGATAGAGAACAATTAGAGTGAAGAATCAGTCTGTGTAGAGTAAAGAAAAAGGTCTGTCTTAAATGTTGTTAAATGAGCTTAACAACAGGGTCTCAGAATAGACATTAGCAAACAGAAGAATGCTAAAAATATATTTCTATTCGCCATAGAAATCAACAATATATATTCAAAATACAGAAAAGTCAGTCCATTGTGAAACGAGGATACGGACCACTTGACCTTTGATGAAGCCAGTGGATTTGAGGCGCCTCATTGTGGGAAGTCGAATAATGAACAAAGTGCTCTGTGAAGGAAAAAAAAAGCACAAATTAAGTCTGTTTTCTTTGTCCAAACACTCTTTAGGCTCCCCTTCATTATTCACCCACTCTAGTTATTTCTTTCTCTGCCAATTAAATAGAGTGAGGGGGTGACAGAAAGGCATGCAGCGAGCAGGACGTAATTGCAAGAGACTCACAAAAGAACTAATAGTTTTCTTTTCATGGCCGCCCTGCACAACTGGCCAGTGTCTGCATGTTTGTATTCACTATTCAGCAAGTAAAGAGTTATTTTGGATCACCTTGCTTCAAATAATAAGGGTAGCATTGTTGTTCGTGGAATTTTAGTGGTTTTGAGAGAGAGGCAGAAAACAAAGACGTCTCATAAATGTATGTGCAGGGAGATTCCTAACCCGTCTCTGCTTCCCATGTTTGGTTTTGGAGAATGTCTGTGTGGTTTACATCCAGAAAAGAGACCTTTTTTAGACATAACAGCGTAGTTCTTCAGATTAAAACCCAGCAGTTTTTGCTTCTTTTTGTGTTGGTGTTTTTTGCTGTGGTGTTTCTCTGTGGCTGGAACACACCCTGGGTATAAGATTGTTCTCAGAGATTGGGAGAGTTGTGTTGTAACAGTACTTTGTATGCACTGCTATTTGTGGACTTTAATGTCATTTCCCCCAAACCTTTAATGTCAATATTTATCGCTCTTTATCAAAGCAACTGTCTCAGGAAAATAATGAAATTTTTATTTAGAGTTGTCACCATAATAAAGTTTGCTCTGTTGTAGTCGCTGTTGTTTTCTGAGCGCTGTCATGACTGAGGGTCAGTGAAGAGGCTCTAAAGTGCTGATGTCAGAGGTTACCCACATACATAGGGAGGGATCTCATTTTACATCTGACCTTTATGTCCATCTTGGTCCTACTCTCATCCCTCATTGGCTCGTTTCCATGGCAATCTATGTGTGAGGGATGTCCGAGTAGCAGTGCCTGGGAGCTGATCTGTGCCCCTACTGTGCTCACTACCTCAGACAACCCAGGGCCAGAATCACTGCATTCAGTACTGCCACATCTCCATGGTTACCGTGGGTTAGGAAGCACGGCAGAAATAACACATTTCTTCCCCGGTGATAGTGTCTCTGTGTACACAGAGTAGAAATGGGGACAAAACACAAACCAGTAGTCAGCTTTGCCCCTCTCGTTCCCATGAAAGTAACCCATAGAAACCCCAGCCAATGAAGCTAGATGGAAATATGCTTTCAAGTCGGGGGCAGCTCAGTGTCAATGGCTCCGGGCTATGATTGATTGAGGAAAAGCTTTTAGATAATTATGTAAGAGGGCTTTTAATTTCTAGCTGCAGTTGAGTCTGATTTGTTGACTCAATGGTTTATGGCAGGGACATTCTGGTGATCTATTTAATACAGATCGATGGCTGAGGTCAGGCAGCAGGCGGGACTTTCATTTCATTTCAGCTCCAATCTTGATTGCTTTGTTACTGGAAAAACCCAATGCTCTCCCGGGGGGATTTCTCCAACCTCTGATCATTTTTTCACATTATGTCATCTGAGGTGTTAGAGAAAGTTTCGCTTTTTGAAGTTCATTTGTGTGTTCGTTGGTTTGTTTGTTCGTGTGTAACACTTTGCAATGTGCAGCGCTTCGGGGAATTACAGTATGCGCTCTTTAGGCGATGCCAAGCCATAAGAGCCCTGCATGAGGGAAATACAGTGTGCTCTCATACACCAGGCAGTGGTAGAAGGTAGAAGTCGCAGAAGCATGAGCCAGCTCTAGATTGGTGGTAAATAAAACAAAACAACTCTGCCCTGATGAGGAACAGAATCTCCCAGCCTGATTGTTGAGATAACTGTGCTTGATGCATCATCTCTTATTTATTTATTATTATTATTTATTTATTATTTATCTTATTTATTTTCTTGCTCTTGTACAGAGCCCCATGGATACCCAGAGATGATTGGTCACGTTGGACTACCAGATGATGGCTTGCCAGACTCTTCTATCACCTGCCACAGGTTGCTAAGCACCACACGCTCCACCGCTATTGGTGGGACCCTCCAGCAGACAGACAGGTAGAGGTCTATCCAATGCAACCCCTTCCCATGTCTCTTTGATGAGATTTTTAAGTAAAGAATTGCTTAATGGCTAATTGATAGTTGTTGTTTTTTTTTATCCTTCATCTTTGTTTTTCCCATCACCTCCAGTCCATCAATAGGCCAGTCCTGGCCAGAGCATGCTATCCTGAGCCGCCACCACTCCCTGAGCACCCACCCCTCTGCCAGACAACCACCACAACACTCCATGTCAATGGGCTATGGCCACCACTCTCCAACCCTGCCCCACGCCTACCCTCATCCTGCCCCCAATGCCCACAGCTCTCCCCGAAGCAGCCAGCGAGTTCGCATGGCCCGCTGTGCCTTCAGCCACAGTCCCGCTCAGAGCTTTGACGAGCAGGATGACTCAGGTCTTGGCTATGGCACAGACTGCCCGCCCCCCACCTCCTCCCTCCTGGGAAATGGAAGCATGGACAGGGATCTTCTGACCTCCATGGATGGACAGAATCACTCAAAGCAGCCCCATTCACAACCCCCACTGTTGCCTGAAAAGAAGAGGGCGTCAGATGGGGAGCATTCCCTGGGAACAGCCTCTCCGGCCCTCAGTGGCTTCTCAAGCCCCCACAGCGGGAGCTCCCTCAGTATTCCCTTCCCCAACGTCTTGCCTGACCTCTCAGCTCAGATGCCAGGCACAGCCTCACCCCTGCCAGGTAAGCATTGGAGTCAGCAATGAATCTATCCTGTGTATCCCACAGCTAAGTGTGTGCGTCACATGGCTTGATTCACCAACCAATGAATATTGCTATGGTGGTTTTGGTGCTTGGTATATTGACCGATCATTTTATGTCTTTTCCAGATGTGCTGGCCAGCAAGCAGGTGACTGTAAAATTTGTACAAGACACGTCAAAATTCTGGTACAAGCCAGACATATCAAGGGATCAAGGTAGGATTCCAATTTCTGTCTTTCGTTCCAAATTGATAAAATAACTGAAACTTTTTGCAATTTAACACAAATTTTTCTTCTTCTTCACTCAGCCATTTCTGTCCTGAAGGACAAGGAGCCTGGCTGCTTTATTGTGCGTGACAGCCACTCCTTCAGAGGGGCCTATGGGCTGGCCATGAAGGTGGCTACACCCCCACCTTCAGTCCTCCAGCAGACTAAGAAAGGTACAGTAGATGTACACGAAATGAAGAACACCAAGCTGAAACTGTAATGGACATTTTATACTGATCGACTGATCCAGCTTGATAAAAAGTTGAGGATCCAAAGCATATCTTGGAGCTAGGAGTCTTCTAAATTGCTGTAGCTATAGTAGAAATATCAGGGATTGGACCGACTGAAGGAACATCCTGGGAATCACACACAAAGCCATCTACAGTTACAGCCCTCTGTACTCACCTCCATGTCTGGAACCTGAGAGTCCTCCTTCTGTTTGTGTGTGAGAGCTCCTTGCTCTGGGTCTCTCTCCTGGGCACTACCATGATGCAGCCACACAGACCCCTATTGCCAGGTAGTCTTAGATGTGCAGCTTATGTTTCACCTCCTAACAATGGATGTGCTGGGTCTATAAGCCTGCACTGATCCCAGGGCCTTCTCCAGGGAAGCTACCTGCCCCACATAACTTTGGCTAATAAAGATGTTATATCGAGGGCTGCTATGTTATGTTTGTTTACCATATTCATTATGAAGTACGGGAAAGCTCTTCTTGGAACAAATACAAAGTATGAGTCTCAACAGGAATTGGCCAAATGCTTACAGCCAGCATTCTCTGGCCGTGTTTCAATGTGAAAAGAAAAGACTGATTGATTGATGCTAAAGTTTCACCCACGTAATTTTCTGTACTATTTAAAAAAGAGCCCAAGGACCTTGAATCAACCTTAAACAAGTCAGACAATTTCTAAGACAGGCTACACATGCCCTCATACCCTTCCCCAGCACACGTCCACCGCAATGTTCAAACCCTCCATTTTTCTCTTCACACCTGTCCTTTTGTTTGCCTTCACCCCTGTGCAGTCCAATGGCACCTGTGGTGACATCATGACACGGTCCTTCTCCACACTTTGAGCTCAGGGCATTGTGGCTCATTAACAGTGTGAAACCCAACCCACCTTAAGGAGAGGGCCTCTCTCCAAGCCTTTGTGTCAAGACATTCCTCACATAGACTCTCCTCCTGCCCCCTCAGAGGCGCTTCTGTTAAATCATAATCCCATTAATCTCTGGAGCGATTGAATGTGGCGATTTAATATGTTTTATGTAACTCTTGGAGGCTGGGAAACTACTTGTTATACCGAGGCGCATGCTTGGAACTGTTATTTAGGTCAGACTAAATAAGGGGTGTCAGATAGAGGACACATTTGCTAAGACAGAGGAGCAGACTGATACTTTTGTGAGGAATAAATGACCTCTCATATCTCTCTCCTTTCATTATCTCTGTCTTTGTTTCTCACAGGCGGAGATCTAGCCAATGAATTAGTCCGCCACTTCCTGATTGAGTGTACACAGAAAGGAGTTCGGTTGAAGGGTTGCCCCAATGAGCCCTACTTCGGTGAGTGTCCACTCTGTTATGCCCTCTCTTTACACAGTAGGCTTGCAACAGTGACACCCCCTGGCTATCAGGCCACTCTGTACCAAAGAGCCATACCCAATACTGCCCTCTCTTGGTCTCAGGTGCATTTTGCACATCTGTGCATCTACATCTGCAGCATGACATGACATGACATGACATGACATGACAGATTAACTGCAATTGATTTGACATGTCTTTGGTTTACAGGAAGTTTAACCGCATTGGTCTGCCAGCATTCAATCACCCCCTTGGCCCTGCCCTGTAAACTTATCATACCTGACAGTGGTGAGAGGTCACACACACAGCCACACACATGAATCCATTCACCTTGTTTGAAAGAAACGGAAATATTTATTCTATCTAATCTATCTATCTAACTTATCTCATTGATATATATATATTTGCTTTTCATGTTCATAGATCCTCTTGAAGATGTGGTGGAGAATACGTCACAATCAGTCACCAACTCTGCTGCTGAGCTCCTCAAACAGGGCGCAGGTAAGATCACATGCTATGAATAGTCATCATGACCAATGATCACACTGTACACAAATTGTACGCAATTTTATTACACCTTTGTACATATCACTTGTTACACTCATAAGTGATATACACTAAAATGCACATACAATTCTGAAATGATCATCTATTGAAAATTGAATGTTGAATGTATATGTTGTTCTATTTTGTATATAGTGATATACTATATATACAAATTGCTGTACAATTATTGCACTTTGTGATTAAAGTCTGACCCTTATTCTGATCTGAGTTTAATTTGGGTCTCCGTCTGTTCCTACAGCCTGTAACGTGTGGTTCCTGGGCTCGGTGGAGATGGAGTCTCTGACGGGCATCCATGCGGTGCAGAAAGCTACCAGTGTGACTCTGAGCTCTGAGCCCCCACCCACCTCCACCGTGGTCCATTTCAAGGTCTCCTCCCAGGGTATCACCCTCACCGACAACCAGAGGAAGTGAGTACTACAGACACATACATGTGTGCACACACATACAGACACACTTAACACAATAACCACCCTCCCCCTTTCTTTTCAGGCTCTTCTTTAGGAGGCATTATGCTGTCAACACAGTCATCTTCTGTGCATTGGACCCTCAAGATAGAAAGTGAGTATTGCTGATTTAATGTTTTTGCACTTTCAATGAATGGCTATTGCTATCCGAGCCTCTTATCACTCCAAGAGGTTGTATGACAAAATGTTTCATAGACAATTTTAATCCAATCAGTGGCATGAAATGACACAAGCAAGTAATATTCACAGACCTGCCTATGATTGCTCTATCCACAACAAAATCAGCCTCATCATTACTGACTCCAAGTGTTAAGGTACATCAAAGTAATTGACAAGCTAGCAAACTAATAACATTGTTTTACACTTTTTCCCCCATCATAGGTGGAAAAAAGATGGCTGCCCTTCAGCAAAGTAAGTTCATTTATTCTACATAAGTGCAACCAGAACAGCACTAGCTTTATTTGTTTGATAGACATTACATAGAGCAGTTATTTTAAAGGGCGTTTGATCTGTTTGAGACAGATGTCACTGTTGTTGTTAAATAGTTTCCCCCATCTTTGCAGGATCTTTGGCTTTGTGGCAAGGAAAACTGGCAGTGCCATGGACAATGTATGCCACCTGTTTGCTGAGCACGATCCTGAGCAGCCAGCTAGTGCCATTGTCAACTTTGTCTCCAAGGTGATGATTGGCTCTCAGAAGAGTAAGTAGGGCCTGCCGTGGACTGAGCCGATGGCCTGGACTGGCAAGCGACTAAGACGAGAAGTTAACAGACTCAAGGACTGGACAGGAACAATGGAGTTTTCCACAATTTAAGGATGGCAGATTGTGAAGGCTGGATGTTAACTCTGTGTATGTTTGTAATGATCACACTACACTGACCAGCACCAGGACGCTCAATGACATCCTTCAAGAAGAAAAACTCCCATTCTGTTTGAAGAAATCTTTCCCTCTAAATGAACTGTAGGGATGCCAGTTAGGTAAAAAAAACAACAACAGCCAATTCATAGAGATGTGTAATCTTTTGCTACTGTTATACAACTGTAGTGTCTTATGTTTCTACAGTTAGAAATATTCATTCTCATATTCTTATACATAGTACAATGGCTGGTTTTCCAATCCACACATAGCTACTCGTGGATATATTAGGAAAACCCAGTAATGTTGCATGTAAGGCTGTGTATTTTTCTAATATTTAACCAAAACAAACTTTACTCAAGCTATTAACATTGTGTAAAGCGGAAGCCATTGTAAAAGCACCTCCATCCTGCATCTATCCTACGTCAGTGGTGCAGGATTCCAAACGATTTCTTGTGGCGTTTGAAACAAACGCAGCAGGCATGTAAAAAGAGGAACATCAGGAATGGTTACATCTGTAAGTATAAATGCTACAGGACTATCCTTACTTTATCTATGCAATGTAAAATTTTATTTTTTTAATCCATCACCTACATGTGCAGCATGTAGCTACTTGGCCTCTCTGAACCCATTTGACTATATGACACATTTATGTTAAGTTGTTTTCTTCTGTTAAGATGTCTGTGAGTATGACCATTTTTAAGGCTATCAGCAACATTTTGATAGAAATGTGTGAGTGTGTTGAAATGAATGAAATCATAGAAAAATATTTGAGGTAAACCCTAATATATGTATACATATATATATATATTAAGATGACATGAGTTGGTTTACAACGCATCAGTACTTTGTGTAGAAAAGTAGTGGCTTTTCTCTCACAGCTGCCAAATTAGTGTTTTGTATTGTCCTCCTCGTGGGAGCTTATGGCCACTAACTACATTGCAATGTCTCAATGTCAAAATCTATCAGTATATATCATTTTGTACATTTAATTTGAAATTTAAAAAAAAAAAGATACAGGCCTCTATGTTGATATACAGATATTGTAAATGCGGTAGACCTTAAGTTCTTACAAGAAAGAAGAGCGCTCAGTGTTTGAATTGTGCCAATAAATTTAGGATACCATGAACCCTGTAAGTCATCTGTCAATGATATATACAATACACTTGCTCTGGGGCGAAGATAAAGCGGTTTATTAGCCAAGGTTGACAGCTTGCAAACATTGTGTATGAGATGATGACAGTGAACACTTTCATTTCCTTGTGCTTTAACTTGTGTTGGGTACCAATGTTATCTCGAGTGGGACCTAGCACAATAAAGTTTTGTTGATAAGCTTACATTGATTATGTACACATTTGTTATGTCGTTATCATTATTATGACCTACTATCTGTACCTCACACCTATTGTATCTCTTATTTTTAAGGTTAATACATGTAATTGTGCCTTTGTCTATAACATGCTAAGTGAACAGTTCATTTGTATATTGGAATGCAATGTTTGACGTGTTCTGTAAATAAACGAAAGGGTAAAGTTACTGAACCTGTCAGTTTATTAAGCACATCACTGAAACACATACACACCATGCAGAGGTCCATGGGGATCTCACCTTGGACGGCAAGACTAGAAAGGTGAGATCAGTATCAAGTAGTTTGAGTTTGGTTGTTATAGACAAACATTTGAGAAGGGTAAGCAGCCTCAGCCATGTTTGAAACATCTCCACCGTGGAGAATTTCACAGTTTCAGTTCAGTTTGTAGCCAGCAGAGGACACTAGGAACACAAAACTACATCAGACGCCTGAACTCTGCGACCTGAAGGAGTCAAGTGGAGTGGATTTGTGACGTGGCTTTATCCTCAGACAAAATTAACTGTTAGCAATAGCAAAATATTAGAAAAATAATGGAAATGGACTTGAGTGGTCCACCACTGCATCGTTTATAAAGGTGTACCATTTGATTTGTGTATGCCAGTATGACACAAACTCTCTCTCTCTCTCTCTCTCTCTCTCTCTCTCTCTCTCTCGCTCTCTCTCTCTCTGTGACACACACAAACATATATATGCACAGATACCACACACACACACACACATACACATACACACACACATACACACGTGTCCACTGTCTAATTTGTGAGGTGCAGTAAAAAAGAGGCTCTTGCATTGACACAGGCCCGGACAGGTTGGTCTTTGACTGGGCCAGTGGTGTTGAGAGGGAATAACATTGCAGAGGGAAGGGGGGAGGAGGGGTGTAATGGGGGAAGACCGGTCCCTCCTCCCCACTACTGTCCCTCTGCAGGTGGTGAAAGTGAAGAATTCCCGGGGAGGGCAGGAAGGAAGTAAAGGCCCAGGTGTGGTGACTGCACAGAGCCCAGAGCCCATCTTCCTCTGTTATTTAGTGTGGAGTGGCCTAGAAATAAAAGAGGCTGGGGAAAGTCCGGAAAACCGAGCAACAGTATTAGACTACAGAGGAATCTGTCAAGGGGGACAATATTTCACACAGGTAATAACAGTGTGTGCATGTGTGAGAGAGAGAAACACAGAGAAAGAGCTCTGTAACTCTGGATTCTGACATTTCCCCCGTCAAGCTTGTTTGATATAAGTTAATACTTACTATTACGTAGCTGATTAATGACGCGGGAGCTTGTACTTCACAGAAAGACATAATTTCCACGAAATTACTCAACAGCAGAACTTGGCCTATCTGCCAGGCCGAAACACAAACGTGGCAGCCGCTGATGAGCTTCTGGGCTATAATCACTGCCATTGTGTCGACATTTCTGACCTGACCCGGGATGCAGAACGGACACTGATTAAGCCCGTCACATAGAGTATGCTGTTTCAACAAACACAAGGTTGCCAATAATCTTCACAGGTTTACGGCAGTTACTTCCGGCAGTTGCAGGATGAAGCCATTCAGGTTTCAATCTGCAGCAGCCTCAATTGAAATGTTAGAGATAATGTTGAGGTGAAAGGCTCTTTTATATATGAGACAAAAACTCATTTTCAATTCTCCGAGCACCCCAGCGCTGCTACGTTTACGGCCACTTAATTAGAGGGGCAGGGACATCTCTTCTCAGAGGCAGAACAAAGGTTGGAGAGCGAAAATAGAAACTTCACTTTGGGGTGGCTGCACAATTTGAGGCCCCTGTTTGGTTTTCAGCAGACGCTGAAACCTCAAAATGCATTGTGGGATTAACTGTGGACTTTCGTATTAGGGTACCATTGGCTATGGCAAAAGGTAAAAGTTATGTTCAGTTCAGATCAAGATAAGGGGCCAAGATGGAAAAAGGCTAGTGCCCTAAATCGTTAACTAAAAGGGCTTTCGACAAAGGTCATTTGTCGAAAAAAATAAAAATAACATGGATGGTGTCAAAGATGCATATTTCTGTGCTGCAAACGGAGAGAAACCCAAACTGTTTCTGATGTATCGCTGTCATGTGAGGGCGAGGTGTTACAGTCATCCTGGCTGAACTCTAACACTTGACTGTGCTAGAAGTAAAGGTGACCCATTTTAACCGAAGGGTAGAAAGTTACAGAGCGCCGAGGTTCCCAATGACTCTCTTCCAGCCCCAGATAACAACATGCACTGCGGCCCTCGAAGGGTCTCGATAGTCTGGGGCCTCCACCACTGAGCTGGAAAGAACAGCAACAAGGTCAAGTGCTGCCTTTGTGATGTGAATTTGTGCTAACATTGTTGGAGAATAAAGAGACTTTGAGAAAGGGTGTAAAAAAGGGGGGCCTGTCAGAGACAATTATAACTTTCTATATTGATTGCTCGACTTTCAGCCGTGATAACTCTCTGTCTTTCTTCTCCATATAGGCATCAAACCACATCTTGCAACCACAGACCACCATCACTTCCAAAATAAATGGAGCATTGTAGGGTCTGCGTCTGCCAAGGGTTATTCCCTCCTCCAGCAGCTATAATTTTGTTATTGTTTACCATGAGTAATGATGTGTCGGTGTCAGTGAGAAAATGATATATGGTTGCGTGAGAATGAATTACATGTATTGTTGTCTGTTGCATGTTTGAGTCCTTTCACACAATATTTACGTAGATCTAAAACAATGAAATACTGGGGCAAAAAAAATAAAAATTAGACTGATAGATGAGGCATGGATGGAAAATGTTTTTAAAGATTCAGCACTCTCTAATTATGAGCTGCTTTCCTTGCATATATGATTTTCTCATGTTAGTATATTTATTGAATAACAAGACTCAACGAAAAAAGCGAGGGAGAGAGACTGAGAGAATCCTTTGTTATCTGCGAGGAAATGTGCACACACGTGTGAATACATGTTCATCGCAAATCCTGATGTGTGTATGTTAGCGAGAGAGAGAGACAGACGTAGGAAGCGATAGTGTCTGGGGGGGGGGGGGATTCTGTGCCCAAAGTGAGCGGCGCCACTCTCAGCCCACTTCCGAGCACTCTGCAATCCGTCAGGCTGAGTGCTGAGAGCTCCTCTCTCTCGGTCTTCCACTTCGCTCCGGCCTAATTAGAGCCTTGGACTGCGCCAGGGGCCAAGCCTCGAGGAATGGGGACCATGACAGCTCCATGAACAGACCACTCCAAAAAAAGAATGAACCGACCCTGGAATTAGATGAAAGGTGGCCTTTGCCCTTTTCGGCTCTTTATTTTCTTCACCATTCAAACCGCGTCTAATAATCGGATAATTGTTGAAGCTCTGTGCGAGTGCCAGCGAGAGCAGAATCAAGGGGAAAAGATGATCATATTTTTCATAATAGAGACCTTTTGCATCCAATTCATCTGTGATGAGGGTCTGCTTGAAAGTCTCTCAGACAGGAGCAATTATATGAGAGACAGGCATGAGACTAAGGAGGGGGAAAAACGCACAACAGTGACCGTACCAGACTTGTCATGGGATCTTTGGCAGCTTCATTCCTAGACCCCCCCCTCCTCTCTCGCTCCCTGTACACCTACATATGTACCCACATTCTCTCTCTTACACACACACACATGCACAGGCACACACACATGCACACTACACCCCCCCATCACCATCCTGAATTCCAAGTAGGGACGGGGTTATAGTTGGTTGGTGTTTGAGATTGACGGGCATATGCACACACGCATGAGCACGTACACACGCACACACACACACACACACGTCCCTTACTGGGTAAACCCAGACACGTTCGGCGGACCTCCAGCTGATTAAACTATGTGCTTTCCTCTCTGTGAGCATTGGCCCTCGCTGCAGATTCTTGTGCCTTTCACTGTCACTACAGTAACAAAATACCCCTCCATCTCTACGCTGCAGCCAGCCACACACTCCATCACACTCACAGCCAGAGCTGGAGAGGCTACTGAAAGAAGCAATATTACTGCGTAAATCAAAGTAATACATTACATTACAATTACATTCTGATGAGAGTGATGTGTTAAGGGGGATTTAAGTTACTTAAACAAACACTCTCAAATGATTTGCAAATGAGGCATGTGGGTCATCCATCAGTTCAGTAATGTATAGGACAAATTTAAAGTAAATGTTTTTCTCTTTCCCCTCAATTTACTCAACGTAATGAATGTATTTCCAAAAGGAAAAAAGTAGTAACATTACCATCACATCAGCATAGATTTGGTTAACAGCTGAGGATGAAATATCTGCATTATAAGAGTAGAAATACAGGGATAGAGATACAATTCTGAAAATAACTTCAGGAAAGTGACACTAGTCATTAACTAGTCATTACTAGTCATTAAAAAAACGTAAGAAATAGTCACAATAAAGGGCTACACCCAACACTGCTGCCCAGCGCAAAATTCTTCAGCTTAATTTAATAAGAAAACGAATGAAATGAAGACGAAATTGAGAATATGTGTGACTTCCCAAGACAGACTCATTCAGTAGCAAGTTTATATTTAGCTAAGGGCTTCAGCAACAGGCTACAGTAACCTACAGTCTGGTTCCTGGAGCCAACGCAGGCCGCGCTGCAGCACAAGAGCTCCAAGCAAGTGTATTTGATTTGTCCAAATCATCTTAAAACAGTGGAAAATTGCCGTGGATTAGGATTTGACAAGCAGTTGCGGTTGGCCGGCGTCGCCTTTGACAGCAGGTTATGTTAAACACATGTACAGTAATATCCTGTGTGTGAAAAAGCACATTCTTCACACTCCCTCTTTATTGAGTGGCTGCGCTGCGGGACAACATTCCACCAGCCAGTCCTCCAGTACATTACTCCCTGTGCCCGACGCTCTCCTCTGCTATGCCGAATATGCACAGGTGGCTGAGAGACCCCCTTCCAAAGAGGAGAGGGAGGAAAATCAGCAGACTTTTTTTTTTTCAGCATATGAAACAAATGTTTGGCATTCCACTGAGCACTGCTCTGCTGTAGACCTGTCTGTTAACAGCCGGCAGGACGCCAGAGCTTGTTGGCAACTGATTTGACATTGGCTTCCAAGAAATTTCAAACGCAAAGAGGAACCGTACACCTCGCCTCTCCTGCTGTTATTCTTTCGAGGTATTTTGGACATTTTGTGCTGGTGTATTCCCTCTCTCATCTGTAACCAATTAATAGTGGACCTAAAAACACTATTGATGCAATTACTTAGGAATTTCCCACTTAACATGTGCGGTATGTGTCCTTATTTTAAGATCTGCTTTGTAGCATTAACAACAAACGACCAGAACAGGCCCAACAATGTCACACGTCTTAACAACAAGTTCAGAGACCACTGTTTTACTGTATGTGTGAGGCAGAGGTACAGGAGGTGCATTCTCTGCATGACTCCAACATGCTGTACACCATATGGGCAGGTCACTTTGCATGGTGTATGTAGGCCAACCCAGAGGAAAAACCTCAGTGTGATCACCTTCATCTGAAACGCTTTTCCTAAACCCCTCTTCTTAGGAGCAGGATACAACAGAGAGAGAAAGGATTATTTTTGTTGAAAAAAGATAATTTCTCTGGCATTTTTGCCTATATTTGATAGTTAGCAGTAGAAAAACAATACTGCGAATAGATCAATAACAAGTGTGCCTTGGCAGCAGATCTAGTGGTTTGGTTATTTTCAAAATGTCTCCCAGTGTCTCCCACTGTCTTGTCCACATGAAGGCTGTTTACCAAAGAATCTCATCACTTGGATCATCTTTGTTCCATTTTGCAAAACCCAGCCTTCCTTCCATGTCCTCCAAACCAGACCATGTCTTAAGTAAGCGAGGACCAGTTGCAGACTATATCTTCTGAAATAATTGGAAATTGAAACCACTTTCGGTCTTCACACATTTACAAGAGCACATGATCAAACAACAAGAATTTAAAAAAAGAAAACATTTCATGGTATGAAAATTGAAAGGTGTCAATGGACATGATTATTAGCACCCTGTAGAACAGTTCAAAACAATTTTGTTGGAGCAAACAGATTCTCATTTGCAGTGTAATTCACCTGTGACAGGTTGCAAGTGCCCAAGTGGTGTATATGAACCAATTATCCATTTTAAAGAGATAAAACCCTGTTCATCTGTGAAAATGGTGAAGAGAAGAGAGCTGTCTGATGAAAAACCATTATCGCCACGTTCACAAGGCTAAAGGCCATCTCTAGAGACCTTATTCATGTTTTCACAGTTTGCAATGTTATCAAGAAGTTTGCTGCTTGTGGAAGTGTTAAGAATCTCCCAGGATGTGGTGGTAAGAGGAAATGTGATCTCAGATGTAATTTAAAGTTGGTGCAATTGAAAAATTGAAAAAAAACATTGCATGACATCCAAAGATCTCAAGGCTGACCTGGAGAGGAATCCAAGCACCTATGGTTCAAGAGAAAACATTGGATTGTTCTTGAGTGGCCAGTGATGAGTCCTGATCTTAATCCCATTGAGAACCTATGGCGAGACCTGAAATGTGCAGTTAGTCAACGGGATCCTTCAAACACTGAAGAACTGGAGCAGGTTTACAACTGAAGAGTGGGAGAAACTGCCAGCAGAAATGTGCAGGAAGCTTATTGATGGTTACAGGAAACATTTAGAAGCAGTCATCATTGCCAAAGAATGTGCAACAAATATTAGAAAAGGGTGCCAATAATCATGGCCGTAGCCACTTTTCAATTTTAAGACAGAAAAGGTTTTTTTTTAAACATTTGTGTTCTTATTGTTTGATCATGTGTAGTTAAGTAAAGCAGATCAAAGCGTGAAGGCGGAACGCTATTTCAATTTCCAGTTATTTCGGAAGTTATTATACATTATTTACATAAAATGCAAGGGCGCCAATAATCTTGTCCAGAACTATAAATGCTTCTGTCAATCCAGGCAGTAAGACGTGTAAGTATGGGGTGATGCGAAGTGAGATTATATTGGTGCGGCAGATGAATGATTCATTTTGACCATTTACAATCTTTTGAAGCCAAGAAGACAAAGTTCCTGGAGTAAGTTGTTGTCATGATTACTTTATGGTTGGCAAATCAGAGGATGAGAGGTACATAAAGAGATAAGAGATACAAAAGATTCCTTTGTAATAGTGAACATGTTAAATCTGCTACAGGAAAATAAGGTCATGGTTGATCTGTATTTTAAGATTTGTCCACAATATATTAATATTGTCCACAATAATAATATTTCACAATATTCCATCTTCTTACATTACCTATATTGTATCGTGTCTTGAAATAATCATCTTATGTAGGCTTGGAGGCTGAAGCTTATGAGCTTATATGATCATGGTCATGTAGGGTCATATGAAGCTTTGTGGGCGCGCGCACACACACACACACACACACACACACATATGCATACATGAACATTTGTACATGAACACACAACCACACACACAAACACACACATACACACACGCATGCATGCACACTCACTTGCGCATGCACACACACACACACACACACACACACACACACATTATGTAGCACATGAGGCCACTTAAGCCTCTTAAGTACACTGCAGGTAACACTGAATCACTGAAAAATTCTATTTAAGCTGCACCAATTTGAAAAAAGCTGTATATACCTGACACACACACATACACAAACACACACACACACACACACACACACACACACACACACACACACACACACACACACTCACACACGCACACACACACGCACACACAAATTGGCGCCACCTATGAATGGATTCGCTCATGGCGCCGCCTATATGGCAAATGCTTGGACCCGGCCCTGTTTGTGGGCTTTTCAAACTGAGAGGTGATACACATTTAAACCATTCCTGGTGTGGATTTTGCCATGTATATTTCTGGCTCTTGGGGTAGCATGATGACTTCCTTAAAATTATGTCTGCTAGGCTATAAACGACATATGAAATGTATACGAAATTATATGTATTCAGAAACAAATCAGACCTCAATTGAACATCATCTACTTTTTTTTTCAAATGATCACCCTCAACTATATATATTTGGCTAGATTAATGAGGAGAAGCTGTTCATTTAAAGTCAATTAATGTATCTATCTATATTAATATATTTAAACATTTAAACGCATCCTATACTGATGTTATCCTACATCATTTCCTGGTATATTAGTTTTAAAAGTTTATGAGCAGCATGTTATTCTAATGGTTTTAAAGGAATAACGGAGTCAAGGCAATTCATCAGTAGACCACAAGCTATTCGGGGGTGTGACTACAGTCACTGGGTCTATATATTGAGATGTTTTGTTCGGTGGCTTTATGTGAATGAGACAAGCTGCCTTCTGAAAAGTCACCAGAATAGGACAGTGTACTTACTCACTTAGTCACCATAAGCTGATGCCACAATGGATGCCTGTTTTCGCACACTTTGCATGACTTTTGTCCTGGTATCGTTTCCGCGGAGATCAGGTGCGATCGGACCGGTTATAAGATGTGAACCATGTGATGTAGGAGCGCGGCTTTTGTGCAAACCTTTACCCAAGGACTGCGCCGAGAGAGTCCGCGAACCGGGCTGCGGCTGCTGTATGACTTGCGCGCTTAGTTTTGGGCAGCCGTGTGGAGTTTACACGGGGAGATGTGGCTCCGGGCTGTCTTGTCAGCATCAGCCCGGCGAAACCAAACCTCTGCAGGCTCTGCTGGAGGGACGTGGAATTTGTGCAAACGCCACTAACAAAAGACTAACTACTGGACCAACACCTCCAGTCAATGAACTTCCAGGTAAATGCGTTGTGCATCCATTCTGAATCCGTGCGCCCTGTGCGCGTTCTGGATACCTCAAAGTCACCGTTTTTATGAATGGTGTTGTGTCTGTCTTAGGCTTCTTCTTAAAATGGACAAGCATGTTAAAATACACCGAGTGTACAAAATATTAGCAATGCCTGCTTTTTTTTAATCCAGGGGAAATTTTTAATCACTAACTGATTTCGTCCATTAGAGACGAAAGATTAGATTAGAGTCCATCCAGATGAGATGATGAAGCGGGAGACATGTTAAACAAGGATTTTTAAACCCTGAGACAATTGAGACCTGGATTGTGCAACTCAATATTAGAAAGGTGTTCATTTTTGTACACTCAGTGTATAGACCTGATCCTCCCTGAGTGCATTGAGAAAGACAATGTTGAAAGTCTCCAAATGTTCATCTTCAGGTTAGAAGATATTGAATAGGATCTTGAGATAGCTTTTAACTTTTTACCCTGAGAAAAAGAGGCTACAAATGTTAGAAGTGAAAATGAACTCACAGTTTCTCAGATTCTTTTTAATTTTCTGCTAAAATGATACCAGATATCTAGTAACTAGTATCATCTCTCCTCATCTCAGGAATGGATTCTGAAAAGTGCATTCTGTGTGACCCTCAAGCTGAAATTGAAATGCCTGAAAAAAACATACTCTTTTTATGGAAGTTATATCTCAAAATAATGTTTTGTGTATAAACAAATGTTGTCCTCAAACTTTAGCAGAGAATGTTGAGAATCAGGAAGAGGAACACAATTCCACCAGCCCGGGACTTCAAGCCTCATTCAGCACTCGTAGACCCACTGGACCCCTGAGACTACCACTGCACCCCTTTTTCCACTCTGCCAAGGCAGAAGTCCTGAGACGGGAGGAACAGAAAAGAGCCCAAAGCTTCAAAATGGAGGAGCTCCCAGGACCACTCATCACAGACCAACAGAACTTCTCTCTGGAGACCAAACAGGAGCCTGAGTATGTAAGTACCAGAACCAATATTTTTCTCTCCTCAGAGCATACTGGGGAATGTTTTTCTCCTCTCCCTCTGTGTTTTGGTGTTTTTCTCTCCCTGCGGGTGATGAAATGTTTGGGGTAGCGGTGCTGACGGCTGGCAGGCATTGCAAGCAATAGAATGGCATGGCAGCGAGTGGGTATGGTGGCCCTGTGGCTGACCTGGGTCAGGCGGTTGTTTGGCCACAAGGCGTCCGCGTGCCGGGTATACTGAGAGCAAGCGAATGATGGATTGGCCTATGTGAGTGCCTGTTGGGAAGCCCTGTTGCTATTTTGATCTTCTCTTTGGCCAGAGAAGTGAGCGCACACTAGTAATGGGCTTTGACTGGTCGCTTTGATTAGTGACTGGAGTACTTGGACTTGAGGACAAGCCTTTTGGCTCCCTCTTGGAGCGCTTTGAATGCATTTTATCCCCAATCCATTGTGTGAAGTGTTAAGAGTTCTAAGCAGCTTTGGCAAACTCATAAGCCCTTACAAGTTGGTCAGATGAATTCATTTCTCATTCGTCACCTTTTTCATTTTGCAGCCACCATTGTTTAGGTATTACAGAAGAGCAGTGTGGTGCAGCTTGAGTCAGCTTAGTTAGCATCATTAATTAAGAGCCTGGAGAATTCCTACCTCCTACGTTCACCGGGTTGTAATAATGTCATCAGATGTATTAGGATTTATTGAGGTGTGAAGTTGGAGATGGAGTTGTTCAAGTGTCGCAGAACATAACTGCTCATGTGTGTTCCCTCCGTCTATAGGGTCCCTGTCGGAGAGAGATGGAGAGCATTCTCAGCAGCCTCAAGATCACGGACATTCTCAACCCCAGAGGTTTCCGCATACCAAACTGTGACAAGAAGGGCTTCTATAAGAAAAAGCAGGTAAAAAATCAGAAACGAACATATTGCACTTGCAGAGGAATGTCACTTTATTTAGACGCGCTGATATTATCCAGATCTCTGCATCAGAAAAAAAGATGATAACCTTCACAAGAGGTTACACATTATGGAAATAAACTACTAAAAACTTGTAACTTGTTTGCAACTTTGAAAACACTGTTCGTTTTTACAGTGTACATTAATGAAGATTCAATGTTGAAGTATAGTGACTCAAACACTGTAGATTTAGATCTCCAGCGGCCCAATTACAGATTTGTAGCTGTCCTCCTGTACTTCATTGGTAGTTATTAGAGCCTCATCATTGCACCACCACGCCAGTGAGGTAGACCCCAGCCGCTGGCTCTGGAGACGGGAACCACAGGGGCCAAACCCCAGTGGGGTTGACGGCTGGGACGATGGCCGTTTAACGGGAACCCTCCCAGGGAGACAGACGTCAAGGTGGCCACCGGCACCCGACGTGCTCGCCCCATAATTGCCGGACTTTTGAGAAGTAGGAACAGAAATAGAGTTGCAGCCGTCCCCACGTTTGCATGGTCCACCCACGATTGGTTTGTAATAAATGAGTGGTTCTGACGCATTCATATGGAGGCACTTAGGGCTCCTGCGCCACTGCATCACCAAGGCAGCTTTTCTTATTACATAGCAGTCTCTCCTGCCTAATGGAAGTGTTCTCCTTGACCTGCAATCATCTCATAACCAGCGTCTCAATGCCAAGCTCATTGTCTTTGTTTATGTAAAATGGACCTAGTGTACTGAGTGGAGCCCTCGGGCGCTGAGGGAGTGGCAGACATTTCATGTCTGTCAGTTTACTTTGGAGGCTTGCATGATTTTGAGCCAAAACATTTCTTATTAACAGTAAATCTCTGTATAAAGTACCCAGTACAGAATTCATGATGGGATTGGCAAAGTGATTCATTTTTTTTCAGTGAGTGTTGTTTGAAATAGATTTGAAATATAATTACTGTACTAGTGTTTTCATCATGCAGCTGCAATTTAAAACCCCTTGTTATGTTTTTTGTCCTCACAAATGTGAATATATTATACATATACAGTATGTCCAAAGATGGATGCATTTTGAAAATGGAATACAAAAAGATTGTTATCCACCTATGTGATGTCTGTCACATACCACCTATGTGACAGACATCTGATGGCAGGAGATCAGACACTCAGTCAGACCCCTGTGATATAGGAATATATAGGGGTGACTTCCATCCTGATCAAGTCTGACTCCGCTGTGGAGCTGCAGCACAGTTTCTTTTGCCCTTCAAATGAATGGCTGCATGTTTTACTAGAGTGGAGGTTGACCTTTAGTTAAATTGGCAGTAAAATAACAGCCCTTGGGTAGCTCCACAGACTCTGTAAGTCATTTGTAGTACCCATAATTTGGAGCTGTGGGGTATAATCAGCAACAGATGATTCGTACTGGCCACCAGCTTCTGAAAATAGATCTTGGTTCTCAGTTGTTCACAAACGGGACTAAGCAAATATTTTACCAGGTTTCTGTTTACCTTTAAGGTCTCTATATGTGTGTGTAACAGGAGGTAGACCATAAAAGCAGCTCAAAATACCACAGCGCGTTGGATAGCCAAGGCTGCGTCGACTCAGCACAATCTGACCATTAATGCCTCTTAACTATTGCTGTTCTCCTTCAATGAGTCAAGTAGGCTGTTTGTCGGTAATGCTTAATATTCAACTGGGTTCATGCATTTAGCTCTGTTCTCTCATTTCGTTTTCCCTCTCTTCACCTTGTCCCCTCTTTCCTTCACAGTGCCGTCCATCCAAAGGCAGAAAGCGAGGGTTCTGCTGGTGTGTGGACAAATACGGGCAGCCCTTGCCAGGTTTTGATGGGAAGGATCGAGGAGACGCCCAGTACTACAACTCTGAGAGCCAATAGGACCGGGGCAGGATGGAGGGAGGGAGGGTAGGAGTGAGAGCAAGGAGAATTGTAAACAAATGGAGACATTGAGGATGTTGGGAGAGAGGTCAAGAGATGGCTTCGCTGATATACGGATGTCTGCTATTTCTATCTGCTGTTGCCCGTGGGACCTTTTCCGAGGCAGGGCGAGGAGAACGGAGGAATCTTACCAGGAGGAAAAAGCCTCCTTGTCCCAGACACATTCCCTTCCTAACAGCGCGTGGATGGATTCTCTATAATGCTTTATAGGTCAGACCAACCTGGCCAGCCTCTGAGAAGAGGATACACTTAATGAGTTTATCTCAGAGGCCCTACCCTGATGATTATACACTTGAGTACAGAGACTTTTATACATGTCACAAACATTGATGAAAGGCCTCTTCATTTACGCACAATAAAGTGGCACTATACACGTGTGTGCATGCTTGTGATTCTGAATGCATTTGTTATGAAATTGTATGTATTTGTGTGTGTGGTTTTAGCAAGACCGACATAAACTGTACGATAACTATGTCTTTAAGACTATGAGGGCTGTTGAGGCCAAGACTCTTCGGTGTAGTGCGGCGCCTTCCTGGTCGCCTTACTACGAGTTCCTATTCGACACAAGTAGATCCATCACGCAGCCATTTACTCCAGTAACTTCCTGCTCCACAGGGGTTTGACATGACTCTATGCAGCTCATATACTACAGTGCATATAAACTTGTTATGCTGGATCTCAAGCCACAGAGAGAAGGACCTTGCCTTTAATCAATACTGTGGTCATTGTTGTTTTTCTGTCAGTTTGCATAAGCTGGATTATTGGGATAAAGGCCACAACCCCTTATCTCTGATCTCTGTGTATCTTTTTTTTTTTTGCGGTTATGGTGTTTTCAGTGATCATTTTCAACGTTTACCTTGGTTTAGGTGAATATGCTGTGTGCATGTACAATGCAACCCTCAGAGGTCTATTTTTAATTAATAAAGGCAGTATAAACTGATCCAAGTATTCATTCTCTCTCTCTTTCTCTCTCTCTCTCTCTCTCTCTCGTGGTGTGTGTGCGGTGGAGAGAAGCATGTTTAAACACAATCCCATCATGCGGTTATAACATTTTTTTATTGAAAGCACATTCACAGGATTAGAAGAGTAATATATATATATATATATACATTGTTTCAACAACACCAGTAATGGAATAGCAGCATTCACAGACAAGTAGGCCAACTGTACATAACCTCAACAACAAACAAACCATGAACACACAACACTGGATCATAATAAATACAAACGTTCTATGGTAGAGTGGGCCAAAAAAATACCTCAAAAGCCCCTCTAGACAAATAAAAAGCCCTAATGTGAGGAAGGTGTAGCCGAGGAGAGCTGGAGAAGAGCCCCGGCGATCCTCTGCTAAACCCGTGGACCTACAGAGACCGGTAGAGGTAGACAAATGCAGAGCAACCCATCCCAAACCTCACGGCGGCTTGGATGAGCCCTGATATGTTTGTGCTTGGCCACCATGCGCATACTTGTGGCACTTTAAGTATTTCCCCCAATACCCATTGAGGAAACGTCAATGGAGATACATTCCGACAATGTCAACATGTTGGATGAATGAGCGGCTGTGTCATTTCGTGCAGTGCACAGCTCCAGTTTTGAATGAATAAAAAAAAAAAAAAAAAAAAAAAGCTGATCCTGAAGACTCTGAAATGGGCTTGGCAGAGTTGTGGATCTGTGGTCTTGAGCAATGGAGTTATTTAGTCAGAAACACAAATGTATACAGTGTTGCCCTATTTACAATTAAAAAAATAGGCAAACATATAAAAAATCTAAAAATTACAAATGGTTCATGCTAGAAAGCATATACAAGTTTAGAATAAATAAGTCTTGATACATATATCATGTAAATAAATTGAGAGCAAATTTTACCCTCTAAATAACATTTTATGTTGTGTGTTTATGTGGATGAGTGTGTGTGTATGTGTGTGTGTGTGTCTGTGTGTGTGTGTGTGTGTGTGGCAAAGGAAGTCGACTCATATGGTGGTTGCATGTAGGTGTGCATATACATTCACCTCAGCTTTACGTTAAATATGTCCACCGCGTTATATATTCCCTTATTTGTTTCTGTCTGCGTGTTTTTTTTTTGTATGTGTTTGTGTATGTTTCTGTGTTCGAGAGTGATAACAGCATCCACGCTTCAGTAAGTGACTTCTTGATGGCACCCTGAGTCCCCGAGGAGGTCATTCGATCCCGGGATCATCTTCCCATTCCAGGAAGAGACGCACCAGCAGCGAGCGGGGGGTCCGACCAGAGATGACTCACACTGAAGGAGAGACGAGCAAAAAAAGAAACACGGTTAACCACATGAATGAATGAGTCAGCGGCTCTGGAACACACTCTGCAACAGGTGAAATGTATATGGTGTGAAAGCCTTGGAGAGTTACCCCACCTGCTTGGATTTATAGAAGCCATTCTTATCACAGTTGGGGAGGTAGAAGGTGGTGAACTTCTCTCTTAGTGTCTGCTGAGAGCTGGCTATCATGTCCAGTGCTGCATGCAGTTCATTGTGACATGGAGCCTGGAGTGAAAGGAAGATGAACAGTGAGAAGGACAGCCAAATATAACTGAATACACCTCATCATACAGACTGAATGACAGATTAATCCCGGTTGTCTCCCTAGTATTTCCACAACTCCTCTTAAAAATCAAGCACTCCCTCTTGTGGAAGGGAGGTAAATTACTTTGGATCATCTTGATGAGTTTTTCCTCACCTGCCGTTCTAGTTGGTTGCGGATGGCATTGACCTTGGCCTTGATACTCTCCTGGGCCTCAGCAGTGTCTAAGGGGCCGTTCAGCCCCAAGAAGTAGTGCAGGGAGCCATGATCAGAGACTCCATCAGCTTCTTCTGGAGAGATGGAATAATTCTTTCATTAAATCATTTGCGTCATCAAAAGTAGAAAATAGATTGTCCAGTGCTTTTCTATGTGAAATAATCTAAAAATAGAAAGATAAACTGAGAAAGCAGAAAAATGGAGACAGAGCAGAGGGAAAACTTTGAAACGGTAGGACTACCTTGGCCCTGGTCCTCAATGCAGACCCCTTGTCCTCTGGTCAGGGCATGGAGAGGTCTGGGCTCTCCGGGCCTGGGAGTGCAACGGAGACCCTCGGCGCAGTGGGCTGTGTGAACCCCGCAGGACGCCCCCTTCTCCAGGGCACAGGCCATGCAGCAGCCACAGCCTGGCTCCCTCAGCACCTGCTTGCAGTCGGCAGGGATGGCCGGACACTCGTTCAGTTTCTCCTGTGTACAGGGGGCGCAGCGGATAGGCTCCGGTCCCACCACCGGGGAAGACCTCACCGCGGCCAAGACAGCCAGAGACACCACCGCCACAAGCATCAACTTCTCATATAATCCAGACATCTCCAGGATTCGTCCTTTGTCAGCTTCTTCTTGGACTGAGCTCTACAAACTCTAGGTATGACTGTAGTTTTCCTTCTTAACTGATTTCTCCGAACCGGCGGTATTTATGCTGTGATCTGGCCTCCAGAGGGGTTAATGTTTGACACGGTGACTAAAGATATTAAATATTTTTAAACAGGTTGCTGTAGTGGGTGGATGACCCTGCTTGTGCGTAGATCCAGGTTCATAAAGGTCAATGTCAATATTTATTCAGGGACATACAGTGGTTGTACATCAAAACAACAACCCCTGAAGTGTTTTTGGACAACTTAATTGTTAATCTATGACTGTTTCCTGTAATCATGAACCGTGCTGTACTGGAATATACTGTATGAAAAATATCTATTAAGTCATAAATAATGTATGGCATTTATAGTGAGCAATACAAGATAATCCAGGAAGTTATAGGCTATGAGAAAATGACTGAAGATTAAATGAACTGTGGTGTGATTGTTGTAGTCATATTTAAGTAAAGGTGACGAACTGTGCTTTGACACTGTTTTGACACTAAAGAAACATATTTTTCCCTTAGTCACTTTGGTGAAGGTCAATCTTATCAGCCAGACGAACAAACAAGATCATTAACCCTTTAGCATTGCATAACCCTAACATTAGGGCTTGCTGTACTTGAATCACAACATGTTTGTCTGAAGAAAGCCTGTAGTAAATGGTTGTTTCCTTGTTGTAGTATTTGTCATAGCTATCTCTGGCAAATGCCAGATACCGCTGCACACCTTATGTGCACTACACACACCAACACTCACCCCACTTTATACTCTGAGTAAACCTTTGCATCTTATAGGTGCATTTTGGTATCTTAAAGGAACCTTCATGGTCCTAATGGTACTGTTGTTTTATAGCCGAAAATACTAATATTGAGTGAAGTACCTACATTGCCTAACTACCATTGTTGCCTTGTAAATGATGGTTTGTGTTCTCATTTCTCGATGATGAGAAGTGTGAATCATTAATAATTAGGAAAGCCCCATGGAGGTGGTTTATGAGAGTGGTGAATGTTACAGCCCTTGGAAGAAAGAATAGAGAAAACATTTTTGGCATTTTTGAATAAAGGTGTGTTTTTGAATAGAGTAGTCCATTGTCCTTCTTCTCATATTCCTCAGTCTGGCTACATTAATGTTGCTTTGAACCATTTTAATTGATGTGATGTATCTTAAAAAGTCAGGAAATGCAAAGGAAGTATATAGAGCAGAGCTTTGTAAACGCTATCACCTCTGGATCAAATTTCTGCAGAATTTCTTGTGGTATACTATTATTTTAAAATACATTTATTATTTTGATGTGATGTGAGTTCACTGCAAAGTGCTATCAAAGAATATATAAGTATGGCACTTCAGTTTGCAGGGTGGACTCAACAACACAATGCGTTTTGCATTGCATGTGTGTCACTTATGGATGGCATTTGAAGCTTGTAAATATGACTCATGACTCTCCTGTAACTGTATGTAAAAACACATTTTCAAAAGGTTTAACCAGACAGTTGTGGAAAATGAAAAACTCACTGGAAGTGCACCCTCTGTTGATAATTAACCTTCTCTAACTCTGTGTGTATCCCCAGGTGTCCATGCTGAGAAGAATCACTTGAATCCAGACAAGGGCAGCATTGTCAGGTCATGGTATGACAGCTTCCGTTTACAAGGTCACACTTGTCTGATGTTCAAATTGTTGGCTGTGGGATTACATTAGGGAAAGAGAGTTTAGCCCTCTCCCTCTTAAATACATGTGATATATATATATGAGATAAAGCATGTTCACAAACACCCAGAATGATGCAGACAGGCTCCGCCCAGCGAAGATCACCTCTCCCCTCCTGCTCTTTTCAAGTTAAGTGGAGCACTAGTGTGTGTGTGTGTGTGTGTGTGTGTGTGTGTGTGTGTGTGTGTGTGTGTGTGTGTGTGTGTGTGTGTGTTCGCGTGCGCTTAGGGGACCTTACTTGATTAATGAGACTGCTCTGACCTCTCAAAAGCCATTTCACACTGGCATTCACATAACCCCAACTTGGAAAGGGAAAAGGGTTTAGGCTGACAACAGAAGACACAGGTCAGTGTTGGTTAAAGCTTGTGTTAGCCTAATATTAATGAATCTAGAGAAGAGCTACAGTTCGCTTGTGCAAGGGAGAAATTCAACCAATCTTTGACCCAAACAGGGAATCGTACAAAGGACCAAGTCTGGACATGATGAAACAGGAGATTTATTGACTTGCGGCATAGGCCCTATCACGTGAAATAACAGCATACTGATAGTAGGAACCTGAGGATTACCACTTTAATATAAATGTAGGGGGGGAGAAACAGGGTGAGGAAATGGAGAATGGAAAAGATGGAGGAGGGAAGATTTGGTGTAAAGGGAGGAGAATGATGTCTGAGTAGAAAGTGGAGTAGGAGGGGTCGAAAGGAGGAAGGGGGAGGGATCAAGGGAAAGTGGTACAGAACAGAGAACATGGATGAGGAGGAGGAGATGAGATCAAGGAGGAACAGAGGAGGAGGAGGAGGAGGCACCAGAGAACTAGGAATTTATCTATCATCACCCACCCCGCACATTGCCAAAACTATCATCACCAGCAGGGATTCTTTCACCAACACTGTCATTATTGAAGACAGATAAAAGATTTTTTTAAATTACAACAAATAGAACATGGTGAAGATACAGTGTCTTTGTCATGCAATAAAAAAAAACTCATATTGCTTCAAAGAAAACTATGACCAGTTTTTTCTGAGTGTGCCTTCACAATTGCAGATGTATTTATGTACGTTTAGTTAGTGCCAGTGCCAATCACTAACAAGACTGAGTCTGAGGAGTTTGTCCTGAATTCAGCATACACCGACTAGGTCATTGCCTACAGCAGTAAGCCTAACATGTCTCCACGGCCCTTAGTCTGCGAAGGGTCTTACTCAATGACCAGCTCGTGTGTCGTTGCCTCTTCAATGTTGAACATCAGCTTCACCAGCCACTCGGGGAAATGTTCCTCCTAGGAGATAATAGTTGAGGACATGGGTGAAGAAGGTCAAATCAAAACAGGCGTATGGCATATTCACTTGACTTATGATTGACACTCACAGCCGGAGGCACCTTCCTGTGCTGTTTCCCGTGCCTCCTCTTCCTCACTGCTGGTGGAGGTTGCTTGTGTTTTCCTCCTCCTTTGGGGAAGAACTTGAAACAAAAGAGACACACTGTGTATTAGCTTTCCTGATGAGGTGTGTATTGTGGAAAGTCATGAGTGTAATGTGAGTACTTACCTTTATTTCCAGCGACCTTCTACTCCACCTGTTCCCACTCTCTGGCCTCAGTTGCCCAGGAGGGGTGTGCTCTTGTCGGGTAGCTTCATCACTTAGAGCCACCCCACTGAAGGTACTTGGATCCGACTCAGAGGGATTCTCCTCCATTTCTTCCTGGTCGTTGAAGGTAGACTGCATCTGAGAAGAACCGCCCCGGTCAAAGGAGCGCAACAGGCGCCTCGGTCTCAGCACCCTAAGCGGAGCATCGAGATCTTCTTCATCTTCTTCATCTTCTTCATTCTCATCTTCTTCTGCTGCCTCCTTCGTCACCACATCTACATCAGTTTCTATATCCTCCTCTTCTCCATCTGCTTTATCGCTTCCTACCATTTCATCTATCTGCTCCTCCTCCTCCTCCTGGATGGTCTCCAGCTGTTTCCTCTAATAATATAATATTATTTCCATCAGTCAACATGATACGCCCACTTAACATTGAATTTTACTTGAACTTAAACTTATTTAAAATATATGTAGTATATTTACATGAGCAAATAACAACAGTAGATAACAAAACTTACATATTGCTGCTGATTGTCCATTTAGTTGGTTGACTGGCTCGCTATTGCATACAAACAAACTGAATAAACTTGAATCCTACAAGTGGCAAATGAGTTTCTGTTGTCTTCATCAGGTACTTATTTAGATCAGGTGTACAGGGACTAACTATCAGAACAGATGACAGGTAGAGAAGTCACATTGGATTGCTGGTGAAAGTGTGCACACCATTTTGTCACATGAAATGGAAAATAAATCAATTTAAACTGACCAAATGGTTGTGTAAAATCAAACTCTTAGGTAGTGCGCAATATCAAGTCTACTGTAGTACAGATGTCAGTATTTATGAAAGCCCCGACCCAGTGTACTCAGCGCGGCAGCGTTGACCCCTTTCAGCTTTGATGACACCGGGGGGAGTGTTGTTTGTGAAGTTCATCATACCATTGTTTACCTTGGATACCCTTGGCCAACCTTGGTTTTGACCATGACAGTGATGACCATAACAGCTCATTTGTTTTCTCTGTGAAGCACAAGCTCCTTCAAGAAACATTGATTTTTGGCTTTATAGCAAAATTATTAATTGAACATGTTCTTCCATTACGTTCTTTGTGTTTTGTGATTTAAATGTCTCCTTAATGCAGCAAAACTGATGCAGGTGTTGCTAATTACTTGATTTGATCAGCTTGGAAGGATATAAACCAAACCAAGTATCTTGTTAATGATGGGTAAAGGCCTTTTTTAAACTTTGTTTTCAGCATATTGTTTTTACTTTGTGTTTTAAAGCCTTTTTATGAACGAATAATAATAATCTCATCTAATCTCATACTACTTCTTTCATGCACAGCATTTTCACAATCTCATCATACATAGTGGGGTGAGAGTTTTCAGGAGTCTTTTCTTTCTTGCTTTTATGCTACAGAAGGTACCAATTCCAATTCTTGCAGCAAGCGACATTGCCTGTTTCTTTTGCTTCAAACAAGTTCCCTGTGGATCTTGAACCTTAGAAATTTAATTTCTCTGGTTTAGTGTTGTCAAATTTCTGCTCAGTCTTGTTTTTTCTGTGGTTGCCCATAATAGGCCCAGACTTGTGGACATTCTGCACTGTTCACCTGCAATATGAACTACAAAAGGCATTGTTTTGTTACCGCGTACTTGTTTTCATACATACAAAATGTGGATATACTAGAGCATAAAAATTCCTAACAACAGCACAATAAATTGTATGGCTTATTCTCTACAACAGGCACTCTCTTAGTTGGTTGATGCTTGTAGACTTGAGGAACTGGGGCAAAAGGTTGAGCAAGCCAGACATTTGTTGACTTAACTGTTACACTGAGTGAACTGCGGGCAAACCATACATCAATGCTGGGGAAACATTGGCCCTGCTCAGTGTTCGGGACATGGTGACATCCTTATGTTTGTGTGTGGGTTGTAGAAAGACACCGGTGGGCGTGATAGCCCAGTCATTGTTTTTCTAAGGGTCATGAAGAACTGAGGTGTGTAAAATGATTTTTTTATAGGCTGGAACTAAAAGGCAAGCCTGTTTGTTAGTCCACTGTGCCGGATACTATGTTTATTGTTGAAAAAGTGATTTGATTTCAAGTTATGAGACTTTTGCTTCACTACATTTTAAAGTAACATGACAATAACATTTTCATTATCTACTTTTGAAATATTAGTTATTGAATATTAGGCAAGTTTGTTTTTTAAATTGGGAGGGAAAGGAATAATATTTCAGACTAAAACCCTCACAGTGTGTATTCCCATGCCCTTGTACTCACTTGTTTTGTATCTTGGCTGCCAAAACTTCAAAGTACTTATTGACACTCTGATCCACTTTCATAACCAATCGAAGACCTCAGGGTAAACCCATTTGATATTTCGTACACCAATATTGTCTTTATTACAAAATATTCAATAACCCAACTTTACACTGTACAAGATACAACATAGTTTAGAGCTTTTGGCTATTTACAAAAAGTATGATCTGCATATCAAAGTGAATATATCTAAAAAGGCAGGTTGCAATCACTGTAAGCTTATTGTTTAAGTAAGGCAAACACTTGAAACATGATGTATTTACACTTTTGCAGATCAAGTGAAAGTTCTATGCTGATAGGCTAACATATCGTATGTGCCCCATATTTCTAACACTGTGTCCAAAAGACCTGCTAAAGCTTGCTCTTAGTGTTTGAAGAAAACTAAAAATGTACCTTAAATATAGTTAAACGCTGGAGCAGAGCTATGTAATGTATGCCTGAAAGACAACAGCCGCCAGACACCGCACCAAAGTTTCTGTGGCCTCTAGTAAATGTATGAATGTACATGGACCATTTGCAGAGGCCAAGTGTAAAGCACTAGGTTACTTCTTTGTGTATTTGTAGAGCTTGTGTGCTTAGTGTATGTGCTTAACTGTGGGCTGTCTTTTGTGTGGATGAATGCCTTCCTTAATGCCTTTGGATGTGTGTGTGTGTGTGTGCGTGTGTGTGTGCGTGTGTGTGTGTGTGTGTGTGTGTGTGTGTGCGTGTGCATGAAGGTGTGAAGGTGTGCATGTCAGGGTTTGGCATTAACTAGAGTTTCCATAGCAGCACACATCTAACTCAGGAGAAGCTTCTTTGGGTCTACACACCTTCCCCTGTTCCTCCCACTGACCACACTGTCTCCTCAAAGCCATAGCCGCGACTTCCTGTGTGTAGACTTAACACAGGCCACGTAATCCAATGCCACTGTCAAACAGGGCGGTGGAAAAACACCAGGCATTGATCAATAAGCCGAATTTGTGATTTGAAATCAAATTATGTCCGCGCTGCTTGTGAACATCATGTCTCTTCTGTTGTGGGTTCAAATCATTTAGCAACTATCCTGATGATACTTGAGATATATTAAACGGAGTTTGCAACACATCCCTGAAACGCAAGAGTAGATTTCTCTCCAGTGGATGGCAGATGGATTTTTTAGTGATTGCAATTTAATCCTTAAAAAAAAGAGCAAAAAGCCAAAGACCTTCTGTAACATTTTCTCTTCTTTCTTGTATGGCGAGGCAATGCACGCAGTAAAAGTCCTGACCTGTGGAGAGCTCATTACTTTGGTTTTCTCTCAACAGATGTACCATTCCTGTAAACTCTTGGAAAGTCATGCACTATTGAATATGTCTCAAAAAGCAGATTTCAGCCAAATAGCTCTGAGTATAAAAAGTATTTTGTGCCGTTTCGACACAATTCAAAATTAATCACACACATGCATACACACATACAAGTACACACATGCATGCTTACAGACAAAAAAAATAAACAAGATATTCTTTACACTGTGAATGTAATGTATCCTTGGCATAATCAGAGAGAACGGACAGTACAAAAGCAATAGCGTGATCCGTCTTTTTGTGGATGTCACTGGGCTGCACAGGCAACCCGGTAGCCCACAAAACAAATCATCTGTTATGGAGATGTGAAAAGAAGATTTGAGATTCAGGGTACCTATCTTCTTCACTCCATACTTCTGTGATTGTGTCTCCAAAGGTAGCATGTAGTTGAAATTCCCTAACAGCAAATATGATTGTCCATATCACCGTCCCGTTGCTCGGGAAGTTCATTTCCTGGCCGAGCTATGGGTCGTGCCAGTAGCCCGGGGTTCGTAGGAAGTACCGGGATAGCCCTGTCTTCTGTGGACCTCCAACCAGGTTCTTTATGTTGTCTTCTCAAGTTTGAGTTTATAGTCTTGTTTTACCTCTCAGCCCCCTACACCGCTACATCCGCAACACCTGCCACACCCTCGATATCGATGGCTGTCACATCTAAGTCCTCCTCCTCCTCACCCACTGTGGGCACGCAGGGTGAAGGCATGCAAGTTGCTTGGCTGTTGCTGCTGTTGGCAGTGCCCATCTGAATGATGCTACCCATGCTGGAGTGAACAGTCAGACTGGCTGCAGAGGAGACACTGACCAGTTTGGTCTGGACACTGGACTTGCCACAGGAGTGTATCCGGCGTGCCAGGCTGACGGAGCGCATCACTGAAGAAGTGGTTGCAGTGCCCACGCCCTGGACCTTTCCCTCCAGGAAGTAGGTGAGCATCTCGCCTTTGCCCTTGACACTGACCTTGCCACGGCACACCAGGTCATAGTTGGTATTCAGCAGGCGATAAACCTCCTCGGTCACCTGAGTAAAGGGATACAACACATACATAAAATACATACAGTACTGTGCAAAGGTCTTAGGCACCGTCGATTTTTTTTACTACATACATTTGGTCTTTTACACTGTACATCCTGCACAAAAATACCCAACTTTCCCTCAGGGATAAAAAAAAAGTTCATTTTAATCTTAAAACAAAACTATGATACTGTGTAATACATTGCTTATACAAAGAAAAACATAGCACTGAATGCCATTATTACAGTACTTTTATTATTACTTTATCAACAGGAATGAGTAATAATAAGTTATAAATTATATATATATTATATTATATTATACCTATGTTATATATTAATATGTAGGCAAGTGTCATTAATCCAAAGAAGAGCTTATCAAAGGGGAGCATGGTGAAAAGGTTACTGGTGTGAGTCAGGCATAATTAACTGAAATCTTTGAGAAGCATGTGTTGAGAAAGGCCAGCTCCATTCTTGACTCCCTGGTTTCCATCTGAGAGGGCAGTTTGAGTTGATGCCCCCCTTCAACTCAAGAGTAAAAGAACCAGGGACTCATTCATCACCACTGGATTAGATTCATTCATTTGCACAGGCAGCGTTTTATGCCTGCACAAGAAATTAGTATTTTGCACTGATAACACTTATGTTGACTCCTGGTCTGGTCTTATCAACTGATGGTCTGATGTGTTGTAGTGATTTAATATCTTTTTATTGTGCTTTGATTTATTTGTATTGTTCTTACTGTGGTTTTATTGTTCTTTCATTATGAAGTTGTGTGTTTTTACTACAAACCCTGTCTGCAAACAAAATTTAAGACAGACAATAAAGTCTGAATTTACAGCTTTGAGTACCTGTATCTTTCCGGGGACTCCGGTGCTGTCCATCCGGCTGGCCACATTGACTGTGTTCCCCCAGATGTCATACTGAGGCCGCCTAGCCCCAATCACTCCTGCCACCACCGGACCCACATTGATACCTGCACACCCACCGCACAAAAAAAAAGGTTCAATGAATACAGAGCACTTGATTACTTTAATGTCATTATTTGATGTGCATATGATATACAGACAGACAGACGTACCCACTCTCAAGACAAAGTCATTGTATGACTGATAGTTGATTTCATCCAAAACATCAAACATCTCAATGGCGTAGTCCGCTATTGTGCTCAGATGGTCATAAATTGATTTTTTGGCCTAAAGAGAGGAAATATATCAAGAGATTATCTAGAAATTATTGATGCATGATTTATTCTTCATATTCTATTCTTCATAATACACAAATTCCATATACACGTGCAAACGGGAAAACAGACACAATGATGTGCCACCTTGGTACCGATGGTGGGGACGAGACCCACAGCCGCCATGTATGTACTGCCAATGGTCTTGATTTTCTCTATGTCTTTGTAGCACTCTTTATCCATGAGCTGCGAAAACAAACAAACATTGAAATAACCAGGAACAATGCAACATGTGTAAATCTGAATCTCCCAATAAAAAAACATCAGCGTCTCACCTCGTCAAAGTCGGCAATGATCTCATTCAGCAGCCTCAAACACTCCACTCCCATGTTGTTGCCGTCCAGCTCGATGTAGAAATCGTTGAAGTTTGGGATAGAGGCAAACAGGACACCTACTTGGGCGTAGGACTGATAGTACAGATCCTGATGCAAAAAGACAGACAGTGCAATCAGAAGCCAGGGGTCCAAAGACGATGACTTCACAGACCAGGAGTAATATATGATGCATGTGCTTAGGCTCACCATGTTCCTGGGGTTGGACATCAGGAAGTGTTGAGCCACATGTCCTGGCAGAAGATTGAAGAGAATCCTCCTGTTGTCCAGCTTGACTTTCTCCATGCCATCCCTTTCCTCTTCCGCCTGACAGCATATTGCACACACACAAACACACACACACACACACACACACACACACAGAAACGCAAAGTCATGAGGACTGTAGCTCGTTACACATTTTCACCACATGGGGTCAGTAAAAGACCTGACTGGGTATCGCACTACCAACCACACAGTAGCATATCTCTCATAGTTGGATTTGGGATGGATTTGGGCACATGGAGCTGCTAGTTATCTGTTAAACTGTGTGTTTTATATATAAATATATTTTTTTACCATATTAAACCAAGCCAAAATAAGCAACTCACCCTCACATTTGCCAAAAAGCAGACAGCTGGCAGCTTATAAATATGAAAACCTCCACACATAACTCAATAGTTTATATGCAACCAGACCCCCAGTGGCAGCATATTCTATAGTAAACTTCTAATAACTACATCACGGGACACTTGGAAACATTTGAAACAGATGCTACTGATTCTGATATTGGTGATTGCTGTTAACAATATTGTCCATGAAAACAAAATAATCTTTGTAATCAGATTTTGTGATAATGAGATATAAGTCTCTTGAAGAAATGATCAAAAACAGACATCCACAACCAGACACACACTTCCTGACCTGTGCAGCCCATAGGAAGTCCAAACGTAGTTTGAGGTCGAGTTGCCTGGAGTGAAGAGCCAGGGCGCTGGTGAAGAGCAACAGGGAGAGGATAGGTTCATAGCCCCGGATGTGGAGAGACCCCCCACTGTGGAAGAGACCAACACACATGTCAGCACCTCACAGCACCGGACCAGACCACACAGACAACTAGACAGGGGGTTGAGGAGGGGAGGGGGGGAGGGGGTTGGACCGCCCATGGTGTGAGAAAGCAACCATGACTGAAAACCTCGACGGTAAAACAGTAGTATTGTACAAATAATGTGAAAGGAATGTGAAAGGCCCCATACCAATAAACAAGAACAGGATCATGACCACAGAGAAAACAATATTACTCCATTCACTGTTGTATAACTGTAACTAAACAAAATGAAATCCATTTTTCAAAAGAGATCTTTACCTTAATAATCTCACCACTATCAACATAATCAATTTTTGAGGGGTGGCTTTATGATTTGAGCTCTATTAAAAAGTGCCAGGCCCCGGGTATTGAGTTAAAACAACTCACATGCTCCCATCATCCAGCCCACATTGTCCTTTCAGCCTTCTGATTTGGAACTAATGAGCACATGTGCTGCTTCAAAGGGTGGAAAATGAAAGAGTGTGTGGGCTGAGGACAAGGAAAGGCTCCTCCACACACGTCTCAGCACATGTAAATGCCCCTCTAACTCCTGTTTATCTGTTGCCTCTCCAGATCAAACAAAGAGGAAACCGTAGCTGACATTCACATAGCAGCCAATCACCGGCAGGAGTCCGGATAGTGCACGAGTGTGCTGTTTGTACTTGTGTGTGTTTGTTTGTGTGTGTGAAAGTTTTATTTTTTTCTCTACTAGAAGGCAGTAACTTCAGGAATGATGGAGACAAGGACTGAACAGAAACATGAGTGTGTGTGTGTGTGTGTGTGTGTGTGTGTGTGTGTGTGTGTGCCCCTCACCCTGCAGTCTTGTGGAAGCCACTGAGTTCCAACACGGTGACATACAGCATGCCCAGCAGCAGCATTAGTGCCATCTTTGGCAGCCAGGAGACACGCAGGAAGAGCGCCAGGGTGAGCGTGCCCACCACGCACGACAGGAAGGCGTAGCGGGCGCCGTCGCAGGGCAGCTCTGCCATGGTGCGGTTGGCACCGCCGCCCGCATCGATAATGACGATGGAGCTGTTGGAGTTGGCACTACCCCACAGCCAGGGCATGCAGCCCACCTAGCAGACACAGAGAGGACGATACGTGTGCCTAAAGATGTAGCGGAGGAATGGCCAACAAGGTGTTTGTCTAGTCTGTCGAATCAGAGGGTGAGATTTCCTACGAGAGATGAAACGTATTCGGGTCTGCATATCGGTTTTTTTCTGTTAAGTCAGCTTACCACGCAGGCCTGGGCCACAGCGTAGATTAAGAGCACTATGAGAATACACAGAGCAGTACGAATCTGAATGGTCAGGCACCCTGGAAAACACTGGGAGAGAGAGAGAGAGAGAGAGAGAGAGAGAGAAAGAAAAATAAAGAGAGAGAGAAATGTTATATATCTAGTTGTACATAGCAAAGTCATCAGACAAGAAAGTGTTAGTAGCTTTAATAAAAGTGTGAGACTTGAAGGTAAACAAAAATGAATCCTGTAGCGGCGGAGATCAAGGCAGAATGAGGTGAGGGAGGTGAGGGAAGGACAGAGAGAGCTTGCCAGGCAGAATGTGAACCTGAAAAAGCCTCAAAAAGTATTAAAAAAAACTTTAAAACTGAGTTGGTCAGGAGCTTTGAGGAAGTCAACCTCGACAAAAGGGGAAATTAATAGACCCACCGTTTGAGTTTAAATGCAAAATAAGGGCTGTAAGAAGTACTTCTGAAGCCCATGAATAAAGATTACATTTGAATCGTTTCCCCTCATTTCCCCGCTCAGCAAAAAAATGCCTTCATGGCATAAAATGAAGAAACTTCAACTAGAGAAGACCAATCTACCGGTCCTTATGTGCTGAGTGTTACCGAATGTGCAAAAGCGAGCCTCCGCCCGAGTAAGAAAGCAGCTGTATTACCTGTACTCTAGTGACATGCAGGTACATGATACAAGCTACTAGGAAACAGATGCAGAAGACGAGAAGGACCAGTACCACTGTGCCCCTGAGAGAAAAGACAGAAGGGAGGATGGTGGGGTTAGTTCGGAGGAGGACAAAGAACCTGAGTAAGTGAAATAGCAGATCAAAAAAGAGAGTGTGAGAATACGTGTACAGTAATCTATCCATCTTATCTATGTAGTAGATAAACAGAGAGAGCGAGAGAGGGGAGAACTTGTGCTGTGATGATGATGATGATACATACTGTGGTATGATGAGAAGGTAGACAAGGCCGAACAAGGCAGCTAGGATCAGAGAAAGGACCACCGCGCTGGTGAAGTACTCATCAGGAACCTGGTGGTACTACTGTGACGAGAGAGACGAGAGTAAGGGTCAAGCGGCGGCGGGAAACTACTACACGACAAAAACTACATTCACTCGCACACGGCCCCCTCACCCTCTGCTCGCGCTCAGAGCACTTGTACATGAGTGTGAGGAAGTTGAGGTCCGCCGTGTCCGACTCGGTCTGGCGGGCCTCAATCAGCCGACCGATGTAGCGGTTGACCCGGGTTCTGGGGCTGCTCTGGACCACGGTGGCCGGGTTCGTGTTGGTGCGGTTCCTCAGCTTCTCCGGAGCCGTCCGCATGGCCCTCCGCTGGCGGGAGGAAAAAAAAAAAAAAAATCGTGATTGAAATGTAGAAGAGTCTCGGTCCTGAACTCGGGTAAAGCAGTGTGGTAAAAAAAAATACTAAAATACTACTGCTAGAATCACCTCAGGAAAAAAAAAAAAAGAGTGGATGAAGTGGATGAACAACAAACAGTGACAGCTGATGATACTTTCAAATTGTGACAACGCCCACACACTTAACTTCATTACCAAACGCACCCCGCTGTGTCTAAGTACGTACGGGAAGCCAGAGTGAGCATCATTACAATTCATCGGGCATTGGAGCAAAGCCAGTGAGTTAACAGAGTGTGTGTGTGTGTGTGTGTGTGTGTGTGTGTGTGTGTGTGTGTGTTCATGTAAGTGAGTGAGCAGGATAAATTGTGTAGCTCAGAGCCCATCAGTGGTTTAGTAAGGGGGCCAATGGGTGAGCGAGGATCACCAGAGTGTTGATGACATGGTATGAATGAGTACACCCCACTGACTTTCTTTCTTTCTTTCTTTCTTTCTTTCTTTCTTTCTTTCTTTCTTTCTTTCTTTCGTTCTTTCGTTCTTTCTGTCTTTCTTTCTTTCACTCACTGTATGCTGCACATTGTTCTCCACGTGGCGCAGGAACACATTACACAGCAGGCTGCTTATTGCTGCACCACATATCCTGTTCATTCATCCCCCCCCCTGTTCCTCATATCACTCTAACTCTCGCCTTGAATGCATGTGTCATTTCAAACACTTAGGCCTGAAGGTGACGTTACCAATCAGTTGAAGGTGTAAGACTAAACCAACCCTTTCCCTTTTTCCATCTCCCTGTTTTATACTAATGCTGTCATTTGCAGTAATACAGATGTAAGCACAGATTTGATCATATCCATAGCGGTAAGGTGTGGTAAGGTAAAGATCTGTGCAGCAGCTACTGCGGGCCACATAATATAGTAACTGGGTGATTATGTTCAGCTTATTTCTCCAGTAAAATCGCTCCACATTTTCTTCCTTCCTCTTTATATTGTTGCAAACACACTAAAAATATCTAGAAAAACAACTCATTATATGTGTAACACCGTCCTGGCCTGATTCTGTCCAAAACCCGGTGTGACACATACAAACACTTCTAGGCATGCACATACACACACACACACACACACACACACACACACACACACACACACACACATACACACGCACACTCTCACGCTCACGCACACACACACACACACCTGGGCATCTGGATTGAAACAGCTGGAGCAAGAATTGTACAGTTGCCAGGTCACAGGATTTCTTTCCAGGCACACAAGGTCAAATAAGCTCTTTGACACTTAGCTAGATTGCCAGCGCCTCTGACTGTATATGGAGGGGGAATGCAACGTCAGTCTGGGTCTGGGGCAACATGCTGAGGTCATTGCAGCTCACAGGGTATTGCACTCAGATAACCCGCCCCCCACCCCATCACTCCCTTATATATATATATATATTAAAGCATACATCCTGTGAAGAACCTATATTCACAAATTGGGCACAAATGCTTGGATGACGTGAGAAAATGACAGACATCTTTTGTTTTTGTCTCTATTTCTGTGAATCATATTACGACAAACACAGAAACACTCAAGCACACGCACTGACAGCTCGTACCTTGTCACCGTCTTCGCAGTTCATGACGTTGGAGAAGGGAATCTCAGCTTTGAACATCTTCCTGCAGTGCATAAGCTGCACCAGTAAGTAGCACACAGTTTTGAACTTCATCTTTTTGGCGGGCTTTATGTCCGAAAGAATCAATCCTGGGAATATCTGACACCAGATTAGAAACGGGAACAAGGATTAACACATGATACGACAGTAGTAGGAATATAGATGTTATTGTATGTGTCATGCACAGGCACACAGGCGCACACACACACACACACGCGCGCGCACACACGCACACACACATGCACACGCGCACTTAACTATAATGAATTATTATTATAATATCATATCTGGCTGAATGTAGAGAGGAATTTAACGAGCAAGCAGTTGATATAGGTCAATCCCTCAGGTAATTTGAACGGTTTTTAGGACTTTGCTGATGCCCGCTTGTCTCCTTTCTAAAGCGAGTTGGTGGCTTAGTCAGGGCACATCTTTCTCTCTTTGATGAAGTCTAACCAGCAGCTCTAGGAAGAGGATTAGAAAAGTCTTCCCGCATGTCAAAGAAACATACACGCAACTGGAAGGACCTGCGTAACCTATATGCAAGCCTAAAATCTGCCATGAGGTAAGAATAAACAGGAGGGGGAGGAGGGGGGGGGAGAGGAGAGGAGAGGAGAGGAGAGGAGAGGAGAGGAGAGGAGAGGAGAGGAGAGGAGAGGAGAGGAGAGGAGAGGAGAGGAGAAAAGAAGGGCCCTGATGGACTGATACAGAAACTGAAAGACTGAAATCCCCTCTCCAACTGCTTGTGGTACATCCGGTGGAGATGTGTGTATGTGTGTGTGACTGTGCACATACACACACGCGCACATGTCCACGGATGTATCTGTACGTTTTTGTGGTAGTGTGCAGATTCGAGATGATAGACGCCACGGGGCTGTTTTCTTACAGCCCCCCAGTCCAGGACGTTACAGGCTGCAAGGGAGCTCAACAACAAATGTGTGAGAATTCCCCAACGTGATGTTTGCATCAAACTCAACACTGTGTTTTTCGATTTTAAGGGCGGTATTAAAATAGATATTAGCACAGAGGTCAAGACTGGTCAAGATAAGGCTTTTTTAATCTAGTCTCTGATTTACGAGGTAGGCCCATTAACTTGGATTAGTTTACTGTAGAAGCCAGTCCATTAAGCAGTAACACGATAAGTTCAAGTATTGCCAAGGTCTAATAGGGGGGTTCACCTGAGGATACTGCTTATGTTATACCATAGCAGATTAACTGTTGTTGTCGTCATTGTACTCTGTTAAAAACTCATAAAAACACACATTTTGAATACATGTTACTCAGCACAGTACACAGTACCACGGTACAATACCTTCCGTCGGTGAGATGGCACTATAAAGAAGGTTTCAATTTCATGTTTTTGGAGGAAGGCGTTCCTCTCGTGTCCATTGCCTGGCTCCACCTCGTAGTCTCCGTTCAGGCACTCCAGTGTAGATCTGGTGATGTGGACTTTCCTGTGGACACACAGGGGCAGATAGGGAGGGACAATACTCAGTGTAGGCATACTTTATTTAGGAAGTATGGGTGTATGTGATACAAGTAAATCTGAGAAAGTCAATTGGAGATGATGTTTGATTCTAGAGTTTTCTTTCTTCAAAATCAATCAGAGATTTGAAATCCTGCTTCTGAAGGACTCCGGTACTTCATGCAGGCATTTTGTAATCACGACAAATAAAACACATATGTATGACCCCTCTTCACCTCTCTTGGTACCAGAGACACATATTAACAACTTATTTATTCTATGTAAAACACTGCAAAAAATGTCCATCTTAAGAATTCATTAGTCTCAGTCTCAGAATCACTCCACTAAGTAATAAAAGAAAAAGGAAAAAAGAAAATGACACTTGATTCAAGAGAATTCTCAGAACAAGTTGATCTGCAGTGAATAAAAGTCAAATTATCTTGTGCCATTGACGGATTCTTTTTAACTGTTATAAGAAATGTAGATTACATGACTCATTAACCCTGCACTTTATCCATTCCCTTTCACACTTAGGCTATTCATTGCCCTGCACTTTAGACACTTTAGCCACTTCATTCCCTTTCACATTCATTCAACCATTACCATTCCTTAACTCTGTATACATCTACCATCCATTCATTCGCTCTGCATATTAAGTCGTTTTTTTTAGGCCTTTGTTTTTTGTATTTTGTATTTTTGTAATTGCACTAATACATAAATAATTATAAATAATAAATACATAATTATAAATAACAAATAAATAATTATAAATAAATAAAACATAAATAAATATAAATAATACATACATATTTCTAAATCACTAATATAAATATATAATAAATAATAATAATTCAAATAAATAAATGCACTAACCCAGGAAGTCCTCCTGCCTCCATCACATTGGCCAGGGTCACATCGTTGGACCACACATCGTACTGCCATTTCCTCAGGCCCAGGACTCCACACAGCACCCGACCTGTGTGCAAGCCCACGCGCATGTTTAGGTTGACCTCTGTGGCCTCTGCTACCGACCTGCAGGGGCATGACACATTGTTTAGACTGCTTATCTGCAAGTGTGTGTGTGTGTGTGTGTGTGGTGTGTGTGTGTGTGTGTGTGTGTGTGTGTGCTAGGCAGATAGACAGGCAGATACAGATGATACAGAAAAAAATCATTAGATACAATGAAAAGTTGACTGACTATAAAAATACCAAGCAAAGAATAGTGGACTAAAAAAATTACCCATAATGCTCTGTGACATGAGCAATGGCACAATTAAGAAAACAATGACAACACAAGACATGCATCAGCATTTGGGCTCAAGTACAGTTTGAATGTAGCTGAGCAAGTGTATTTTTCTGATGTACAATGGAATGCTACTTGGTCACATCTGGTTCTGGAGGATACAAGGCTCTTCAAAAGAAAGTTTGAAAGTTCGAAAACAGTTCAAGTTTCAGCGTAAGAAAGATGCTGTTCTATGTTGGTGATTGACAATTTATGTGTGACCAGGTAGTCTCAGACACCAACAGAACCTTGTGAAAATGTGTTGTTTCATAGGCTGAATTTCTGAAAGTTAAGATAAGTTGAAGGAATACTTATAATCATCATGCATGCATCATGTAAAGTTATAAATGGTTCAGTTATGGAGACTTTCATCAGAAATCTAGCAGGAATGATTCATCAAAACAAGGACTTATCAAGGAATTGTAATACTATTTTAACCACCATTGTTGCTATAACATATTAGAAAATATGCTCTTAAAAGCAATCTCTGGGTGGTTCAGGTGCTAAACGCACAATAGGTGACAGGTGAGGAAAGGACTAGTCAGGCACAGGCAATACTTAATTATATTAATTTTCTTTAATTGATTTAAATGTTTCCATTCATTTTTTCCTTCTTGCTTTTTCCTTCTTGGTTAGCAGCATGCATCTGAGAGTGCTAAGAAAGGGCTCTACAGCAAAACGTGCTCTAGTTGGCGCTAACATGTACAAAAATAGGCTGGAGGGCCAATAAGGGTGCGAAATAGTGCATTTTATTTCATAAGTGTCGAGAAAATGTCTGATCTTGTCCTATCTTGGCAGTACTTGCTAATTATGGTAGTCCTAATTAGCAGGCTTCCAGTGAAGTCATGAATATACCTATCTCAGTCTCTGCCACGTCTCAATCTCTCACTTTCTATTACGTCCCTTTTTCCTCTTCCAAACTGTGCAGGATATGCAAGGGAAACAAGCACTTTCATGCTTGATAAAAGAGCTTTTTCTTTCTCCATAAATCCTTTTACTCTCAGCCAAATGTGATTTTCCTCTCTTAAATGTGAAGTGTTGGAATGCACTCACAGCAGACATGGCTAATCAGGCTGCATTTTTCCCTATTGGAAATAAATCTCTTATTGTGGACTCACTTAAACATTGTGGTTTAAATAAAATGAAGACCAAAATAAAAAAAATGTTAGCCTCTACACTTCCTTAACAAAAGCACATTCATATAATAGAAGGAGCTCCTTCCAACACAAATCATCAACTACATCCTGTTTCCATGACCATGTATTAGATGTTAATCATAGATAATATTATTTAAATCAGAACAGACTGCTAAAGTAATACTGTCATTTAGTCATTATCAGGCCACTCATGTAAAACTGCCCAATAATGTGATGAGAGTCAATCTGAACACTCACGTTATGGTGTCAATCATGTCCAGGCCCATCTCTACACAGCAGTGGGCATGGTCAGTCTTGGGTTGGGTCAGTCCAGACACACAGTAGTAACAGTCCCCCAGGATCTTAATCCTCCGACAGTGGTTCTCCTGTCAATCAAAAACAGAGCGAAAGAGAGAAAAATGAATGTCGAATGATGCAGGCACCCCAGGCTAGTCAGTAACGAGGTGCATCATCCCTCCACATTTCATCTGATTTTCCTCAAAATGGTGACCTTTGACTATAGCGTCTCCATCAGGCCAATCAGTGTAATTATTTAAATGCCAGAACACTGTGCCACACCGCATCATCCCTCCAGGTTTCAGACCATGGGTGTCTGAGATTGACGGACAGAGGGATGGACAGAAAGAGAGAGAGAGAGATAGGAGAGTGAGTGAGAGAGAGAGAGAGAGAGCGAGAGAGAGAGAAAGAGAGAGTTTACAGGAAAGGTACTGTTTTTTTGACATCCTCCTTACAGAGCAGGGTGAGCATATTTAGCAACATAGAGATTGACCAATCTCAGTTTGAGTTTATGAAGTGAAACTAGAAGTGAAGACAACAAAATAGTCTATATTGATGAGGACTCCTCAATGAGTCAAGTCATAGGGTGCAATGCCCAAGTGAGAAAACGATCTCACAGCGAGTCCTTCATCGCTCCTGTCCATCCAATATATCCAGGAAAAGTATTTGATGTATATGACAGTATGAGATGAGACCCTCCGTTTGCACCCTCAGGCTATACAGTTGTATAAAAACATACAACACGTCAGCGATGTGCATCTGCAAATGCACTGACATTTGTACTGTGCATTCAATCTCCCGTGCAAACAGAACAGAACCCAAATGATGCTCTTAATGTAGCGCTAAATCAACTGATCAGTCTCACTTTGGCGAATAAGGTCTCTCACTCTCACTCTCTAGGGACAATAAGCAGTGGCATGAAAAGGCGGCATACAAATATAACCCATCATTAGAGGATATGAGCCACAGACATTCATTTAACCAGGGAGACTGAGTTGCTGTGGACGCCTTCTCATAACCCCTCATTGTTTCCATGGAGGTAATGTTATCGTGGGCCAGGCATGTGAAGAGCACAAAGACGCATAATTATGCACATCGGTGGGCACATAAGACAAGATGGATGCTCTATTCTTAATCTGCAGGCCATGTGAGTTTCAGGAAAGACAGAGGCAGCGAGGGCTTGTTAGCTGCACGGGAACTATTTGCTTCATGCCATTGTACATGCTGCTCTCTTGCTCTCTGAATGCTCAGTGGCACAGAGGCACATGTACCTTTCATGTCAAATATTTTCTTAGACAAAGAGAAACACAAAGTGAAGGGCACTCTCTGAGTAAAAAAGTAGTGAATGGCTACAATACAGAGAGAACGATACTGTGGGCCATTTAGTGGATTTACATAGTTCCTGTCTTTCTGAATGAGATATTCAACACTTAAATGAGCTATAAATGTATTTGTATGTTGTAACTATTCAACATTGCAGGCCGCTTTCAGGGCCAAAAAATGTATTGTCTCGCCCTCTTTCAGTTGAAGATTTCAGCTCTGCTGCATTGCCGGTTCCGTCCGATCAGTGATGAAATACAGAAGATCTAGGGGTAGTATGTTAGCCAGCCTTGTATTTCATTCTTCTTTAACTTTATTATAAGGTATTATGACATGCCTATGCCTAACAGATAAATAATGCACTAAAGAAGTGCCTTAGACTTGAATCAACATAAATTCATCTGTCTGAGAGTTACAGAAACAGAGTCCATGGGTCCTGGACTGTCCTCGGTCTCCATTATCCCCAGGATAATGGTCTTCAAAGCCCCTCGACACACAGCCCTATTTCAAATATGCAGTCTATGCATGTCAAAGGAAAAGTCATAAGTCTAACGTCACAAGACAACATTATTTAATGTAAAAAAAAATGACAGTATCCTTGCGGGTCCTGTAGGTCCTAGGTCCTGTATTCACTTATACATGCCATTTAAAGCAAAAAACAGTTCTAAATCATATATTTCTCTGTCATTGGATTCAATCACATTCAATCACATTTTGAATACACTTTCAATGGCATTCTCTGCAAGTCCCTCTAAATTAGACAAACTAGTGTAACCATCCTCACTGTAGCAGGAAGCATGTTGAGCCTGATAGGGGTCGCTCAGGCCATATTGGAGGGGTAACAGATGGGGCTATAGTGAGGCGTGGCTCAAGCTATAGGAAAGCCGTGGTAGCAGGGAAACTTAGAGAGTCTCCTCCTCTGTACTTCTCCAGTGCTAATCTGCACTGCGAGGATTTAGGAGCTGATTCAGACCCAAGCAGGATTACCACCATCATGTGACTCAAGCACTGTGGGCAATCTGGGTGGTCATCAGTATAGACAGAAAGATAGGTACAGAGAAATACAGAGCGACTGGTAGACCATCTCAGTCATCTGTTAAACCCTAGTACACATATTCTCAGTTTCCATTACAACTCATGAGTATTGCTAAGATTACAAACTTGGCTAATTTACACAAGGTAAGTAATATTTGGATTGTTTTCCTATTCCTCCAGGATAACCACACATAAAGAACCTTATATGTAGGGGTTATCATATATTTATTACCAGGCAGCCTCCACTTGCCAGCTGGAACCACACCTGGAACACAACCTGCTGTCAATCCTAAAGATTGAACAAGAAACCTTTTGGCATTATGGCAACCTCTGCACCTCTAGGCCGACCTGCAACCTTATATGCATGCATGGATGCACATACACATCGGTGCACACAGAGAAAGAGAGAGAGAGAGAGAGAGAGAGAGAAGGGGGAATGGGAAACCTCCATACACAGTAGGAAATATTGTTTCCAAATTCTAATCACAAGTGATCATGCTGATTTATGTCTTTTATATCAGGCCATTGGGTAAAAATTCTACCAATTTATTATTGATTTATTATGCTGAAGTGTGTCAAGTCAACATTTCATCAATTTAGCCACAGGCACAGAGCGTACATTGTTGAGGGCCCCTAGTGGGCAAACTCTCCAACAGCACTAGAGACAATCTGCTGCTTAACAGAAAGTCTCTCCCATCCTTTTTCCTTTTCTCCACCTCTCTCTGCAAGCAACGAGAGGATGTTTCTCATAAAATCCCTGCTTACATTTTGATTGCATCAACTTTATCATTACTGTCAAAACAATTTCACTTTCACAGGAAGCCAGCCCCCCTACCACCTCAACCACCCCAATATGAGAACATCCTGATCAGTCAATGACGGGTAATGTAATATGGCAGACACAACAGTTTCTCTGACAAACTGACTTAGTCGCCATAATGAGGTTACTGAACGAGATCTCTATCAAAATAATGGTAGATGAAGTGTGGGAGGTTTATCTTATCAAATATAATCATACATGATTGTGTATCTTTCTTAAGTTATCAAAAGAGAAAATTAGAAATCAAAATGATATACAATGTACTGACACTATATATATAATATATAATATGGTTGATGATTACATTTCAGAAATATTATTCAGCTTGATCTTGTTTTTCTTCATCAGGCATTTGTCACATTATGGAAAAGTTTCAATTTCCTGCTATCTTAAAACAGTTTGTCAGCATTCTTACCATTTTTCATTAAAACCAATGGGTACTACTGCTAGTGTAGTAGTAGGTAGTACTGATATGTATTATGTAATTAAACTATTAGTGCAGTAGCTTTGGTGGTGATTCAACTATACGCACATTCAAATTTGGATAGTGTTTAATAGTTTATTACTTTTTTGTCATTTTGAACCATAACTAGTGCAACTACCAACTTTTTTTGACTATAAAATAAAGGAGCGCAATTTTCAAATACTTACATATTTAATTTTTAATTGTTTATTTATCGTTGCTTCTCGTGTCTTTAGCTAGCCTTATTTATTTATTTATTTATTTATTGATTGATTCATATGCAAAAGAAAGTTAATATTCCTTCTTCGTTTTCTATGAAGAACCCACTCTGGACCCAAAGGACCCAAAGGAGTGATGGGTATTGCATACAAAAGAAAGTTAACATTCCTTGCACTTCTCCCATGTGACAGACCCAAATAGGGTTATTTTGTTTGCTTTATGACCAGACTTTCTGGCAGGCAGCTACCACAGTGTGGGCATTGTACACAGTGAATAATAATAAAATGAATAATAATGTTTTTTAACACCCTTAACAGTGGTATTTTTTGCCTAGTATTCTTCTTGTGTGATTTTGTGTTATATAACACAGCAGATGATCATTTTTTATAAAATAGTTTGAACTACTTTTTCAAAGTAACTTCAAAACTATAATTTGCTTGAGGGTAGCTTTGCTGCAGCTCAATCTCTTCCAATGTGAAGTAACTGGTAGCTTGTAAGATTATACTTTCAAAGCAGCTTCTCCAACACTGTTCTGAGAAGTGAAGCTTCACGAAAACAGACAATATAGGTCAAATCACGTAATACCATCTCAGGTTATGTGTGATTAATTGAATCAATGCTTCATCAGTTCTTCCAACTAATGTAGCAGTTATAGTGTTAAATTAGGGATTGTTAGTTCAAACAATTAAAGTAGTTGACAAAATGACTTTAGATATGCTGGGGTTTTTTTACAAAATAACTATTGCAGTAAAACACATCTTTACTAAGGGACACAAATATACCAATAATTAATTGAAAATTCAGCACATGTGCATGCACTTGTATATGTGACGTGTTAAATAAGCTTTCGCAGTAATGTGTGAATGAAAAGGGAGCCTGGACTTGTTGAGAAAGTAAAAGATGGCAGATAGATATATCATTGAGTCATCCTAAAAATGGAAACATGAGAGAGGAAGAGAGTGCAGAGAACCACGGGGCATAAAAGACACAGTTGAGGGAAGTAGGCTGCTGCATGCCAATCAAAAGGCTGAGAAACAAGGAGCGGAGGAGTCTGAGAGCTGTGATGCAGGGAGGCGTTGAGAGAGGAGAGAAAAGAGAGACAAGGATGAAAAGCTTCATGAAACTCTGCCATGGAAACGCACGTACACATGCATGTAGACACACACATGTATACATACACACACACACACACACACACACACACACACACACACACATCCAACCAACCCAGAGCCATTAAATGTTATCGCATCACAACAAACGTGAATAAATCTGGAAGTCCCTCTCCCTAACAGAAACTGTTGTTTCGGTTCCTGGACAGACAAGTGAAAACTCAGGAAAGCAGCAAGAGAAAACACTGTGAAGTGAAGAGTGAAGAGGCCTGAGGAGGACTAGGTAGTTGGTCTTTCAATCGTCACCTTCTAGTTATGCTTTGAAGTGAATCTCCCTCTCACTCATTTGAAATCGCTTTTCCCTAGAAAAATGAAGAAAATGTTCAACCATCTCGAGTACGGCTAGGTCAAGTGGGTTTGTGTGACGTTTGGGAACTGGTGTGAGATTTCTTAGCTAGCAAAGGTTCAAAGGAGGTGAGAATGCAGATGGGTCGAGTGAGTTTAAGAGGAGAGGAGAGGAGAGGAGAGGAGAGGAGAGGAGAGGAGAGGAGAGGAGAGGAGAGGAGAGGAAACGAGGGCCTTGATCTACTACATCAATAGCTCTTTAGGAGAACGCTGTGTTCCTGGCCCACTTCCCCCGCAGCTTGACAAGTCCAAAGAGTGGACAGGTGGTGTGGGGATGGTGCTGGAATGGTATGATGAGATGATGCCCAGTGGCCATGTGGCATCGCCCCCTCCTCGTCTGGAACGACGAGAGTCTGCATGCCCACAGTGACCGCGGCCATGAGTCACTGTCGTTGCCACTTCCTGCCAGAGTGGATCAGAATGAGTCTGGCTTTGGGTCAGGGCTACAATGTTTCATGATGGAATTTAAGACTGGGGACAGCCCATCAGTGTGAAACCAAGCTTCCAGCTAGCAGCCAAGGCGATATGAGACTAATCTACAATATTCAGCTGTAGCTAAAAGTGTTCAAATCACAACAGTAAAAACATGACATAGATAGCATTCCTGCTAGCCAAACTACCATAGGAGATGAGAGGGTGAACACATATCATCATCCAATTAAATGCAGCTTCTTTGAAAAGAAAAAGCTTAAATTGAAGTGTATTGACATGTTGACATGACTCGATTTATAAATGCGAGTTTGTGCATTTATAATGCATGTAATCCAAAAATAGCAAATATCCCAAACATCCTTCTTATGACAGGCACTTTATTCTAATTCAATTCTATTTTGTGCATGTAAACAAACAACTTTAAAAATAGAGCTCTCAATAAGGCCAAGAAAATGTTCTATGAAAGCAAAAAAGGGTTAGTTGTAATCCTGTGGATTAAGGGATTTGACAGGGGCATGTGCCCAGTGTAAGTAATAGAGGCCAGATTACATGTAAATAAGGCAGTAGCGGGGTGATCTGCAGGGGGTAGGGGGCTCAACCCTCTCTCTAAACAAAGATATGTGTCAGCCAAACTCACACTGTAGGCATGGAGCCACCATAGGAAAACTGAAGCCATCATGTCATACCATTTGTGAGCAGCATATTGAGTCTGACTGACTTGCCTTGCCAGTATCTACAGTATTTTGATTCATAGATTTTGTAACACTGAGGTTGAAAGCTGCACAACAGAAAACCACAAGATTAACTGCAACAGTCAAAATCACAGCAAAAATTGAGACGATTTTAAGGACTGAAATCACAAAGAATGGAATATTGACAGATGGGGGGAGGGGGCTCAAAGCTTTTCCTCATGCGAACCAAGCAATTGGAACAAGAACAACTCAGCAGTCCCTCCATTCAGCTCATTCAGGCAACCAGAGTGGACACAAGGTTTAGCCCCGGGTAAATCTGGCCTGGATTAAAGAGGTCTGTCAACTCTTCCTCAAATGAAGCACTGGGTAATCATATTAAACATCATATGGGCCTCCAGTGTTCACTGTGACATCATGCTAAGCCGGCATGATAGCCGCGTGCGCCAGCAGCCCATAGCCAACATCTTTAAAGTGGCACACACACACACACACACACACACACACACACACACACACTAGCTAAACCTTGCTGGGCCAGAGTTTGGACAGTGTACAGTGTACAGTGTGCAAATGGAGCAAAAGAGCAGCCCTTATTGAGACAAATGAGAACAATGATTGTAATTGAGGCGTAACAAAGTGTTCAAGGAAGGACAATAGACTCACCGTGGCAAGCTCATCAAACTTTCCAAACAGCTCATTTAGTAGTTTAACCAGTTCCTGGGCCGTACACTGGGAGGCAAGGCTAGTGAAACCTACTATATCTGCAAACAGGATGCTGTAAGAGAGAGAGAGAGAAAAGAGGGGGTTGGGTCAATGCAAGTTATTTATAGCAGCATGTTAGACTGTATCAAGGAAACAAGATTATTGGGTGCCTGATCAGATTAGCTTTCAGGAATTTGTTTAAAATGACATTTAGAAACCTCGAGCCAAAGTGAATTTGAACATTCTCTTTTGTTAATGTGTTTACCGCAAACTAATCAAACCTTCAAATGAATGACCTGTGGTAGCAGAAAGACCCTGCTGCACTCCCCAGCTGACAGGCAGCGCAGTCGAGCAGAACGACTCAAAATAAAAAGTAAGAGCGTACTCAAAGCAGAGCCATGTCCTCTTAGGAGCTGGAGAGAAGACGTTCTGGGATGTACTGCACCCATGTAGACACTGTCAAAGTCTCCAGGTGAACTTGTCTACCCTTGAGTTGGTTTATAGGACTGAAAACCTCAAAGGGTCATTGAGGTTTTCTTCACTGATATACCAGAAACGTGTTTGTTAAACTGCGATTGTTATTTGTGCTGATTATCTTGTTCATCATGTTTCATTATAGTTTACCAACAGGGCCCGAAGGAAAGGTTAGTTGGGTTGACAACTCTGGTGTCTTAATATGGTTCTTGTGCCCCTGAGAGACGACTCATCAATCTGCATCAGAGCAGAACAGGGACTTTTCTTGTGAAGGATTTGCCCTGAGTGCTGTGTGGCAATGGAGGGTGTGAAGGGGATTAGTCACCAAACTGTGACTGGCCAAAACCACTTGCGTGTCTACGGCTCTCGCATTGGAGGCAGACTGTTGTCTTCATGTGGGCTGGACTTTTCACAATGTGACAGAGTGCTGTATCTTTGGAGGGGAGCTGCTAAATGTCATTTTGTCGTCTCACAGATGTCAACATAATGAGGGGCAATGGATTCAATTTGCTGTGAATGTTTTAATTGCTGACCATCTGACACTGACATTTGGAGTGAGAACTTTAAATACTGTGTTAGTGGAAACACTTAAAGTTAAAAGTTTAATTGGCCAAAAGCCTGAATAGGACTGATCTGATAGTGTGATTCAAGACCAATGAACAAAATAAAACACCCACAAGTGGCATGGCTTGAGGTTTATGGGTATTGCACCCTTAAACTATGCTCATGGTACACCGCATATGACAATAGACAAAAGAGCTTCATGAAGAGCAAGTTGATTCTGAATGACCAGCTTACTCAACAGATGCCCATTGTTCTTATAAGCTGTTCTTGATGAGCCATCGTAAAAGTCAAATTACTGATGACAATTTTCGCCCAAAGGTCTCTGGCCTTCATCTGACATTCGCTTCAATGGAGCACAGTGTAAACCCAAACAAGCTTGATTGAGTTCTTTCTGCTAGTTGTATTCCTCATGAGTTGGTTTGAGATGTGTTTCTGATCATAAAGCTATTGTTTTTAGGGCTTTATTTTCCTTCCAAGCCTTCCACACATGTTCATTCTCTCATGCCCATGGAAGGAGGTATGCGTTTTTGGTGTTCAAGTGTGGACAGTGAGCTTTTCAAAAACACTAGACCCGAAAACGCCGTTTTCAAATTTACACGGCATAGTGTGCGGCGTAGAATATTAAGACTGCTCTATTCAGGGTGACTAATGACATCCTCATTGCTGCTGACAGAGGTGACTGCTTAGTCCTTATTCTCTTAGACCTTGGTGCTGCTCTTGACACTGTTGATCACAGCACTCTGATCAATCGTTTGAAAGTTTTGGTCGGGCTTCCTGATCCTGCTCTCAATTTCTTTAAATCATATCTTTCTAATAGAAAATGACCTGTTGTGATTGTGATTAGCAACACCTCCTCGAGTTGCCAATCACATCTCAATTGCAGCATTCCCCAAGGGTCGATCCTAGGCCCCTTGTTGTTCTCCATTTATGTGCTCCGTCTCTGTGTAATCAATCATAATAGACATCCATTTTCATTGCAATGCTGATGACACACAACTATATGTACCCATAAATCCAGGTAATGTTAAGTAGCGTCAACTGCCTTAAGGATTGCCTGAGATATGAGATGCTGAATGTCCAAAAACATCCTCCAGCTGAATAACAATCAATCTGAGACTTCTCTCCTTGGCTGATCTGGAAAAGGTAATCCATGCCTGCACAGCTGTAACTCCCTCTGGTCCTGTTTAAGCAAGAGTTCCCTCAACCATCTACAACTGGTGCCTTGTTAAAAGTCTGACTGCAGTGTTGCAGACCATTTTACACCCATTCTAGCTGGCACAGCTCTTTAAATCTCACCTTCTCTGTGGACACAGATTTTACACTGGACAACATTTCACAAATTCCATCCATTTTGTATAATTTGGCAAGTCTCTCAAGATTAGTAGAGACATAGATCCTTAATTGCCAAATGTAGCTGTTCTCTGGCATCTTCTTTCAAAACATTTGGAAATCTTTCAGGCAAAAGCAGAATACGCTCTGGGGCAACTTGGTCTTGGGTATGTAGATTGGCAATTGACCCACTTTTCAAGACTAGGTCTGTCATTGGGAAGTTCTCCAGGATTTTTTGAAGGTTCAATTTCCTGGCATCTGTGAAGAATTGTTTAATTCTGTGAGGGTGAATTTCTTGACCTTCCTCACTTCTTAAAAGTCTCCTTGCCAGAAAGCCGATGTAAAGCTCTTCATCTGGGCAGTGAATTTCAGTGTTGGTTCCATTTAACTCTGCTATGTTTGGCAGTTCTCTCAATGCCTTTGGCTCAATAAATCTACTTCCTATGTTGTGCAGAAGCTTTCCAAGACTCTAACTAGATAGGATAGATCACTTGTTTTGAAAAATAACATTTATCAAAACACTGGGCAGAAAGCATAAATAGTTTTTTTTCAACATAGGCTCTTTCAGCCTTTCCTGAATGTGATGTGACTGCTGATTGTGAATCCGTGACTCAAAGAAATGCTGGTCATGAGATGAGATGGTCTGAGAACACTGAGAATTCTTGAAAGTTCCCATCATTTTGAACGTTTTTCAAAATAGTAATATGTGTCAATTAGAACACTGTAAACGTAAGGAGCCTGTGCTTTGACTTTAGATAATACAGTACAAAGTTGCTTTTTTTCCAATCATCACATTGCAGTTGTCATTGTGAATTCCTATGGAGTTAGACCATTCAAGGCCTTTGTCTTGCAATGATGAAGAGATGCAGTTGAATATGTGTTCTAATGGTGACTATTTTGTGGTCTTAATCATAGTAGTCACCGGGCTAGTATGGCACACTCCTCCTTTTATTAATTAAATTACAATAGAAATACCAAGCATATAGAAATGAAACAATGAGATACTGAGAGATTAGCTTGAGTAATCTTCCCTCTTAACAGGTATCAGGTACCAGACAGCTGTGGATGTGCCAGCCTGTCCTAGGGCCTAATCACTGGAGTCCTATGGCATTTAGAAGAAGTATGTTGGTTGTCAGTTTCAAATACAATTGTTTGTATAAACAGATATCTACCACTGTTCCCGAAGTAAAGGGTTAGGTATGCCTTAATATTACTCCCCCCGGTCTTTTTGCAAACACTTGCGAGCGGTGACGTAATCAGTGAGTAACTCTGCAACACCCACAGTCGTAGCTGCAGCCATATCCACAAACATACCCTCTGCCCCTGCCCAAGCCACATCCATGCCTTCAGCCCTAGCCCCAGGCCCAGGCCAAACCTTAAGCTTGCCCCGCTTCACAGCCTCAGTTCATGCCTAAGGCCTCAGCCCCAACTCAAGCTTCTCACCCGGCTCTAAACACTGCACTAAAAACAATTTGAAACATTTATGCAAAGATAATTAGCTTTGTGTTCACTAATTTACCCTCTGTGCACTCAGAAACCAGAAAGCATATTTGACCCCTCACACTCATCCATCATCACACACTGCAGGGGACATAGTGAGAGGCACTAGCTGTTTGGGCAAATGTGGTTACAATGCAGTAAAACTGCACAAGACACAAGCCTTGTGGCAACTCTGGACCGGTCTCTCTGGAGCTGGCTTGTGTCACTGGTGTATCTGCTGACATCAGGTCAGGTGAGGGAGGTGACACAGAAGAACCGATTCATCATGTGGCATACAAGGTGTCCACAACAGAAATGGATGCAATTCCTTCTCGTTTGTCTGTGTGTGTGTGTGTGTGTGTGTGTGTGTGTGTGTGTGTGTGTGTGTGTGTGTGTGTGTGTGTGTGTGTGTGTGTGTGTGTGTGTGTGTGTGTGTGTGTGTGTGTGAGTCTGTGTGTTTGGGGGGAGGAGGGGAGTAATTTGGTCATTAAATATATCTGTCAAAATATGCATTGGTCTCTTCGGTCTCATTTCTGCAGTATGACCTGTTTCATGTTTAAATATATTCTTAGAGGGATTTGATTACATCCTAACAGTGGCAGCATAGCCGGGGTGGCTAACCGGGAGAACCGGGAAGATTCGCGGTGGGCCGCTGGTTGTTTGGACCAGTGATGTATGACTTGATCATCATGTATATTGCCTGCAAAGGCCGCTGGTGCTGACAAGCGCTTCTCTCCGGCGCTCTGCTCTGTCTGTGCCTCATAGTGCAGCTACGCACACACACACACATACACACACACACACACACACACACACACACACACACACACACACACACACACACACACACACACACACACACACACACACACACACACACACACACACACACACACACACCGAGGCTCTAGTGACACGCCCCCTCCCCCAAAACACAGCAAATCCAGAATAAAAACAGAAAAGGGGGAGGCAATTTAGGCAATGCTTGATTTAGGCAATGCTTGATCACACCAGTGTGTAACATACTACAAAGGTGGTTTGGGACTTTGAAAGATGAGAAAGATTTTATGAGAAAATGATCTTATATACAACATATTTATATAATGCATCTACAATGAGTTCAAATCATTGCTCTGAATATTATGTATTGGCTTGATAGTTATGTGGACTTATTTTAGAGTGGGTTCTGTCTAATTCATATAGTAAATGTGCTGCACTCTATTAGTTACTGCTCAAATAGAAATGATCAAAAGGCTACTCACAAGTATCCTCGGTGCTTTAAATCTCAAAATATGCATTTTTTTCATAGTGGAGGGATAAGAAAATTATAACCAATCTTCTAGTTCATGAAGGCATGAAACTACCCGGGCTGAAAATGAGTCCCACTCCGGCCCTGGGCGACAGTTATACAAATAAAATATATGCAACCTAGTGCTGAGGGAAATAAGTAGGTAACATGTTTACTGATGATTCTCTCAGTAAACTCATTCTTGGCAGGAAGTGTCATTCCTCACATTCTCTTCATCTTCTGCATGTCCTGTCCTCATCCCTCATTTTACAAACATACATAAACTATTCTATGAACTATGACTGATGAAAGTCTCCTATTTTATTACTCTACAGACCAATATATTATTGAATTTTACAAGCAGATGCCTTCACTAGCGGAGGAGTCTTTAAAAGGCTTTTGGGTGTATTTATGACCATAACATGGCAATTCCTCATGATCTCTGGGAATGCCTCTTTGCACATTAGAAACACTGTCCTAAATATTGGGCTATAATGTCCCATATATCTTATAAAACCTCTCACTCAGATTTGTAACTTTAGAATCAGTTCTGTTATTGATTTATTGTTCTGTTTTCACAAGACCATGATTATTACCACATTCCCTTGGTTGGATTTTAATCAAATCAAATGCTGCCCACACTCCCAGAACAAAATGAAAAAAACATTGAGTAAATTGCACTGCACACTGTTTACTTTCTAATTACAGACTGCCCAAATCACATAAATCATGTTTGCATCAAGCCTAGATCACTCTCACAGGGTGGCTCTAGATGAAGGAGTTCAAGGCACAAAAGCAATCAGCAGTGCTCCACTGAGATGTGTCCATATTTAACCACCGCATACACAGCGTTATGCAACAAGAATTTAGTCTCCATTGCATTTAATCCCCTACAGCAGCTTAATCCTGAGGCTAAGCAAACTCTCCTCCTCAAGCCTTCCTGCTGCTCTGACAACACAGAGGACAGGAGAGAGAGGAAGAGATAAGTAAAGGAAACAAAGAAATGCTGGAGCGCGATAAGAGAGAATTACATTTAAGTAGGGAATGAAAAGGAGACTCAAACGAAAGTCAGGAGTGGACTACTGTGGTTTAGAAAGAAAGGAAGCTCTAAACTATCTTTCAAAGATACTGTGCATTTTAGTTCACCGCTGGCTGCAGCTACAGGAGTCAGTGAGAGGGAAGCGTAATGGACACGCAGACGTAAACAGTAGCAACACCGTGAAGACAGAAATTAATAAATGACTGAGACATTGAAGGTGTTTAAATCATTGAACAGCTGGTCCATCCACAAACATCAGGCCTAATGATTAATAGCTGGTTTATTTACAGAACTAACGGGAGGGAGGGAAGCTGAGGTAGAAGGGAGGAAGGGTCGAGAGACAACTAAAAGGAGAGAGGGAGGATTCAGAGGTTCAGTAAAACTCAGTTATGGCTTTCTTGCAATTTGGAACTTCTTCTGCAAACTCAAATTGTGTCAGTAGTCCTTTGATAGCTAATGCTATCTGACAAAGCCTATCACTTACTGTAACTTAAAGAAAGAAAGAGAGAGAAAGAGAGAGAAAGATAGAGACAGAGCGAGATGTCCATTCATTGACTTTGACAGTCACAAATAATATACCGACTCAGTGAGATAAATTTCTGCAGACCTATTTGTCGCACATAGCAATTAGCCTGCGATTCTAACGTGGAGTCTAAAGTAATGATCTAAAGAGAGAGCACATTGAGCAGATGAACCCGAACAGTTGGGAGCTTGGCAACCGGGTAGGATGTTGCATAAGCGCCAGAGGAATCTCCTGCTCGCTAAGCATTGCTTAAGCCGCCTTTCTATATACCCAGTAGGAACCATAACTCCCAAAGCCTTGTTTGCCTTGGGGAATGCTCAGATGTGATGGGCCAGAAGTTGGCATACTCACCAATGGCATATTAGCCTTAGTCCAACAAAAACATGACCAAATTTTGACCTTGACATGAGTGGATGTTGGGTTCATTGCAACCCATTACATTATTCTATAATTGTTCCAAAATCTTTGCCTGGAACCAAAAAGAGCTGACTTACATCCTATGAGGGGGCTGTGTAGTGTGTTGCCCACACTACATGAATGACTAGTGCAACAAAATGCCCTTGCCCTTGCAAGTGACCTTGATTCAGGGTTTCTTTGGGCTGTTAATCTTCATGGGTGATGGGCTCATCCATGATATTCTGCATTAAGAATAAAATGTTTCAGTTTTTTGCAGCTCGGGGTGTCTTAATGTTTAAGGACATGTTGGGTCAAATCACACTGCGTTCAGTGCTCTCACCAAAGGCCATGCTTGCCATACACTATAATGTATAGAGACAGCGTTTATTCCTCTATTTCAGCCGGAAATTGCCACAAGGAGAATGTATCTCCAGATGCCACTGTTTAAAGTAACAATCTGCAACTTTTTCATCTAAATAAATGTCTGTTTTGCTACCCCTTATTGATGATTGATATCATACAATAGTGATTGACCTATACCCAATTCGTGAAAGCTTTTATTGGTGCTGTAATAGGGGAAAGTTCATCAACAACAGCACTTTGTTTGGAATAAATATAAGAAGAACTGGATAGTTAGCATGAGCAACCACCATGGCTTGAGACAAGAAAAGAACACCACCTACAGAAACTCAAACTTCATCAATAGAAAATCCAAAGAAGAAGAAACAAATGAATCACTCAGAGGAAGGCAAGCGTGCTAAAAAGGAAAGCGAGGTCTCAGAGCCAAAACTAGAGTGAACATCTAGTGAAAAATGATGGGGAGCGATGCAGATGTGTCTCTTTTTCTTTAAGACTGGCAGGTTTCACTATCATTCATTAGCCTGCGTCTACATTGAGTGTCTTTATTATTATGTTGGGCCAGTGTCTACATTGAGTGGAAAACATCAATTATTAACAATGGTGTTGCAAAAATCAAGAAAAACAAGAATCTCACAGATTGTCACTTTAAATCAATTCACAGCTTGGATGAGTTTGTATGAGTAAGCATCGGGGCTGGGTTGTAATGTTGGGTTGTTTAACGGATCCTACCTGACATTGTCATGACGCTGGATGTAGATTTTGTGAAAGATCCTTTCTGGAGGCTTCAGGAAATCCTCCTTCATCTCCATAGCTACATTCCTGGGCAACAGACTCATTAGCAAGCGCTCCTGGGTGTGTGTGTGTGTGTGTGTGTGTGTGTGTGTGTGTGTGTGTGTGTGTGTGTGTGTGTGTGTGTGTGTGTGTGTGTGTGTGAGAGAGAGAGAGAGAGAGTGAGAGAGAGAAGATAAAGTTATAAAGTTACATAACAAAGTTATCAGAGGAGAAAGTGTTAGTAGCGTTAAGAAAAGTGCGAGACAAAAAGGCTTGAAATCTAACAGAGATGAATACTGTGTGGAAATGACTCACAGCGCAAGAGGTAGAAAAGAGACAAAGAGAAAAAAGGTACATATACACACTCGTCTGACTTTCACCCATACTCTCAACAGTACACAGTTGCATGTACCTGTTTCTCATTCTCATCCTCCATGCGGAGTCTCTCCTCAATGCAGTTGCGCGCCTGCAGAAAGGCCTTCCTCTGGGCTCGCTCTGTCAGGATGCGTACAAACAGCCCTGACAGGTTGACACTGGTGAACAGCACTGTGTTGGCAACCAACTGCAAAAAGAAACAACACGACACACGCTCTCAATTCTTTAGCGTAGTTGTTAAACACACACGGTAAACGTATTCATACACTGGCTTTCCCAAACAGCGTTAGAATCATTTTAATTGCAAAGTGCAATAAATGTGCAGATCAGTTTCAGAGTTTCAGATCGTATAGTGACACACAACAGGACATCACATGCAGTTTGAAGGGACAGTGCAAGACATATGATAGACACAACATCTTACATGTGTCAGGTTTTATATTTATTTTCAATCAAGGAAGCAGTTGGTTAGGGTCAAACTTGTTTTGACCATCAAGATAAAAATGGTACATTTTAAGTACTTGGTTTGACAGGTATCTGAGATTAAAATCCAACCCCTAGAGGCACAGCATATGTGCTGTTGCTTTACATTCATTATGCATGATAGAGTTGAGAGGTAAAGCTAAGGTAGTTGCAGCTGCACCATCTGGTAAGGTAAGGCTGATGCAGAGCGAGGGACTCACACTGCAGGATTCAATGCAGTGTTTCAGACGAAATGCTACACATTTGGGTTGTGTTATGAATGTGTTGACGCTGTAAATCACTTTGATGTGTGTATGTGTGTGTGTGTGTGTGTGTGTGTGTGTGTGTGTATGTGTGCAAATGTCCATATGTGTTTTTGTTTTGTTTAGTTTCTTTTGCTCCCCCCAGGGGTCCTTGAGGGAGTTACAGCGGTTCTTCAGTAAAGTGAGGAATAGTTTAATTTCACTATAATTCAATTCACTGGAAATTATCCCAATTGGAGAATGTATAAGCATGACTATTCCAATAACTTTCACCAATAATATCTCTCCCACATACAGTGTAGGCAGTTATACAATACTAAATCAACATTACAAATGGGACCATGGGGGCCCATTTGATTTTTGGGACCATGGGGGGCTAGTATTTGTCTATTTGGGGGCCTGTTCTAGTTCATCCTTCACAGTAGAGGCACAGTAGTATGACTACTTCCAACCAGGTGCAGGATGGGGAGAGAAGGTATCTTCAGATGGAAAGTGTTTTGTGTTTGTCCTGTATTCACACATCCAGCTGAAACACTGTATACACTAGCAAGCCATTACCTGAAGCAATATTGTTTTGTTATATAATAAAGTCATTCATTCTCTTCATGTCTTAGGTCATTCATCACTAGTGCTGGCTACAGTCTGAGTCAGTGATGGAGGATAATGACTCTGGAGAAATATAACAAATAACATCAAGCACTAACAGTTGACTCTAGCATGATTAGTCAAAATATGTTGCAGGAGTGTTTGATTTCATTATTATTGTTGTTGCAATTATTAATTGAGTATAATTTCAGGGCATTTATGCTTCATAAATAAAGCGACAAGGAATAATATGAACTAAAGACCACTTTGAACTTCAAACTCCCGAAGCCACAAACACATGTCCCAGTACCTTGGAAAGAATGTTTTTTTGGCAGTATGCTTTCTTTATGCTTGGCAGCAGTCGTGGCAAGTATCTACATGTTCAGATGACAGGTGAGTGACGGTAAGACTTTGAGTAAGTAAATATTAAACTCTACATGTTACAAACTGCCTGTGGTAGAGTTTTAGGAGCTTTATTATCTTTTGATTATAAAGGGTTGCCATTTATTTTCATGTTTTCATGATAAAAAGTACTTGATGTTTGCAAAATAATCATGGGTAGCATTATGTAGAGAGACTCCCAGGGATTGGGAGTGTTTCTGTTCCTAACAGCCATTGTAGTTGAAAGCAAGTGAACGTGTTTTTGATTTTGTAAGCATGTTTGGGTGACAATCACTTGAATATGTTGTATTTGTTGTGTCTGTTTTCTGCTTCTTCAATCCAAGTTTTGCAAAACTGTAAACTAATGACATATAACATATTTGTACCCCAACCCGTTGTTGTCTCAATGAAATGTGTCGCTAAAAGATTAGAGGTGTTGCCTGTATGCATGACATCATAGAAAACACCGCTGGTAAGCATGCAGCTAGCGCCAAGCAAGTTTTCACTTTCTACAAAACAAAGTATACTTAACACATACTGCTTCGGCAGGATATTTGAGGTAGACATGAGGGCCATGAAGTAAAAGGTAGAAGGGTTGGGACCTCAGTAGGTCGCTGGTGCAAGCCTATGCTGTGCAGGGTCATGCCACACAGCTCATCTCTAAGCTTAATGGATTAGCTATCCCTGGTAGCTAACACTGTCCTTGACATACTGTCCTGGCTATGTTGGTATCTCACTGCATACATGCAGCAGGAAAACAATCTACTTGACAAATACACTGTCCTCATACAAATAGGGGAAAATGAACTGATCAGAACTCAATTTCTTATCCAGCAAATACACAATCTTCATGTCATGTGTTGTATACGGGTAAAAACGTTCCATTCCCTTGCAGGGTTTGATCGATGTGGCACATCTTCATTCCACACACCCAATGACAGTCAGAAGTGAGTGTGGGTGACAGGTACAAAGATATAAATGTATAGAGTGGTGTACCAATTTCTATTTCAGTTCTGAAATGACATGCCTGACTTTGCCCTCTTTTACACAACTGAAGCATTGCATAGTATTGAATCTGTGGTGTGTCTGGCCCTCCGACTTGTCCTACTTCTGGTGCTAGGAGGCCATCACTGGTTTTTCATTCTCAGCCAGATCCTCTGGGGCTGAACCAGACTATTCCCAAAGAAGCACAGTCATGAGTGGGCTTATGCACTGCTCTGCTAATCTTTTTCTTTTCTTTTTTTCTGTATTTGTTTACATTTTTATTTTTATTTATTTAACATTTAGCCAAGCACGAAAGACAATAAAAACTGTAATGTAACAACAAGGACACCACTAAAAGCAATTTTAGCATGCAGCAAAAACATACAACAGCACTATCCTGACTAGCCTAACAGTGTAGTCATTTTGATGAGAAGCAGTTGCATGTGTGCCTGTAAATGTCTGTGATAGGGTCCTTGAAGGCAGAGAGAGATGAAATTGTCCAATTTCACAGTCTTTTGCAACTCGGCTCAGTCACTGGGAGCAGCAAACTGGAAAGAGAGGTGGCCCAGGGAGGTTTTAACTATGGGGACATTTAGCAGGATGTGACGGGCAGACCTAGTGTTATGGGAAGCTGATGTCATTTGTAATGAATTTGTCAGATACGTGGGTGTCAGACCGTGGAGGGTTTTGTAAATAAGAATGAGCTAATGGATTATCCAGTGAGTGTATAGAGAGGGCCAGTTAACTGATGCATACAGATCTCAATGGTGTGTCCTATAGGGAGCATTGGTGACAAACCTGATAGCTGAGTAGTACAAAACATCAAGCTGCTCAAGAGCACCCATGCCTGCAAATCTATAAATAGCATCAGCATAATCCAACATGGGTATAAATAACATCACCATAATCTATGAATGGTTTCATTCTTAGATTATGATCAGATTTATATTTTTGGATAAATGAATGATCGCCTGCTCAAAGTAATGTAAATCTTAGATCATATTTTTATGTTATTGTGTGGAATGAAGAACAGCTTGTTTATCATGAGGGAGGTGAATGTAGAGGGAATTGATCCATCCAGATTCATTGGCCTGTCCAGTATACATTAAATGTGTCTAGTAGTCTAGTAATTAAATGCTCAACTCAGTGTGAATCTACAGAAATATTATATAAAGAATAGGCTATACAGTTGTGAAGTGGAGTGCCCCTACAATGAACTGTCGGTACATTAAATTGGATGATAGAATTAACTCAACGACTATGGTATGGCCATTAAAGGTTTATCGAAATCTGATTCACCTACTCTGACCCGGTGTTTGTAGCCGAAATAACCCACACATCGTTAAGAAGTTTAGATCAAGCCTCTCAACAACTCTCCATGCAGTCCTCCTGTCCTGTGGACTCGCAGGAAGAGCCCCAGCTGAATTAGATCCTTCTTTAGCTTTTTGAACCAAATCAGTTCGTAGCACAATTACAATTTGTCCCATTTGGTCAAAGCAAAAGCTCGTGCAAATGAATCCGAGTCCAACCAGAGGGAGCTGTCCTTAGTGCTGAACTGAACTCCAGTTCACTCTGTGTTCCGCTCTGCTTCTTTTTTTCGACAAGAATGCATCTTGTACAAATAATAATGATGATAACACCAATGGAAAAAACCCATGTTGATAAACCACCTTTGATTTTGCACGACACTAATGCACAATAATGTCAGCGTATGTTTGGTAATAGCCTCTACTTACCGTCCTCCATAGTTTCTGTGTTTTCGCTGTGACCGAAGTGGCGGTCACAATTATATGCGAGATGGAGACCATTATTCCAAACACAACAGCTAAGAGTGTCCGCACAGGTAGGAGCGCGTAGGCGACGAAGGTAACCAGTATGAGCTGCCACACGCCTTGCTCCGGGGACGTCGGCGGCTCCATTCCCATCGCGCCAAGGGAGAACGGACAGCCGAGGAAAGAAAACGTGAAGCCGAAGAGCAACGTCAGGTTAACAATCTGCTGGAGCTGAGTCACTTGCAGGTACTTGACATTAGTTACAATGAACAAGGACACGAAGATGACACAGTGGACCGGATGGGACCCCTTGGAGATGGTGAGACTGGGGCCGGACAGCAACTCCACCACGGCCAGTGTCGATGCCATAAAGATGAGGACGGCCAGGGCTTTGAGAGTGGACGTCTGCTCCAGCTTCAGGTTGTAGTTCTGAAAGAGAGACTCCAGCTCTTTGCAGTCGAACTCGTCCTCACAGACGATGGTGGTCAAAGGGACACCCGGTGGACAGTGACTTCTCTTTCGCCGGGTTTTGACTTTCTGAAACGGTATTTCCTCCATGTCAGTGCCATTCATAAACTGAAGATCTGTTCACAGCTTAGGTCAACGGAACACCGGGTCCTACACCGCTACAGACCGGAGCCGGGGATAAAAAAATTAAAAAAAAAAGGCGCACAGTAGGCTGGATGCAGAGCGTCCCAGATAGCGGAGACTGGCCGGTGGCCACAGACGCGTTCCACGCACTATCCACAGGTTGAAATCTGTTGTTCGTCGAGATCAGTTACCAAGGAAACCTTCATGTCCTGTCTCCCTTTGAGGATGATCTGCGAACTATAAAGATGAGATTTGTTTTGTAGCGTTCGTATGAGGACAACATGAATACACAGAGCAGCGTACACGACGTCTAGTTCAGATGGTTACAGCTTTTTGCGGGGCTCAGATTGGATCACGCCTGCGCATTATGAGGTGAAGATAAGACAGGTCTCAGCTACTCAACACACAGTCAAGGCAATTTGCAGAGGTTCCCTGGCCAATCTGGGATAGCACTGCTTACATCCAAAACACAGGCAAAAGACATTTCACATCCACCTACAAATGACATATTTCCATCATCAAAATGAGCAAACATTGTGGTGTGTAATTTTCACATTGATTTTATGCTCTTCCTCCTTCACACACACACATGCATTCGCACACACATATACAGTACACTAAAAAAAGAGAGAGAGAGATGGGAGGCAGAATGAATGGATATAGGCTAACCATGTTTTCAGACCATCAGTTTTGTGTGTGTGTGCGTGTGTGTGTGTGTGTGTCTGTGTGTGCGCGCGTGTGTGTGTGTGTGAGTGTAGCTACAGTGTATGCACTATCAAAAAGAGCCATGAAAGCTTATGTGATTGCACCGTAGAGATTCTGCTAAGCTGGCAGCTATGGCTGGCAGAGACATGGGACGACATGCTTGCATACCTTTCATCACATGATTTCTGTGTTGCTAGTGAGGCAGCCGTCCTCACCATCAGCACCCTCTTGGCATTCAGAGGGTGGCTTCTCATTCATTACCAGAGGAAGATTAGTCATCCGTCAGAGGCTGCCGCTCCCATGACCCGCCAGTGCCAGGGAGGGTGTAAGAAAATGACAGATGGATGGCCCATGCCAAAGTCCAGCACTCCACCATGCTACCCAGACACACACACACACACACACACACACTCATCCCCTCCCCACCTCTCTCTCTCTCTCTCTCTCTCTCTCTCTCTCTCAGCTGTTAGTATTCTTAGCATTCAGTGATCTAACTCAGCTACTGAATGAGTGAATACACTGTGACAGGTAAACAAAGAGAGAAAATGGATGGGGTGTTGTGAGAATAGAAACCAAAAAGGCAAAGTATTTTTGGCAGCCTGCTATATTTTGAGTCAAAAAAAGGAGCAACGCTTTGCAGCAAATGGAGAAGTGTCAGAACTATTCAGGTTTTTGTGTGGCAAAAAACATCCAGTCTTGAATCAACTTCAGTGTACAAACAGCTCAAATGGATTCATGTAAACCCGAGTATTGTAAACAAATATGAAGAATGTCTTCTGTCGTAATAAATCATACTCTATTTATGGCTGTATCCCATTTAGATTTGCAACAGTGCTCGTCAAACGCCCAGCAGTGTGCTGTGTGTGTGTGTGTGTGTGTATGCCCACCACAGTGGTCCTTACCTTCCCATGGCCTCATGTCTGCCTGTCAGTCTTGCTCTTCTGTGTCATTTATCTACTCCTGCTCCTCCGAGGGGAAGATGTGGGACGCAGGATGTAGGACACATTTCTATTAGGCTGATATTCTGTCTTATCCAATAGGTTTTCACCCTAGTTTGTCTTATCAGTGAGAGGAATGCTGTAGCGAGGCCGGACCTCCCACAAAGGTAGGCAAATAAAAGAAAAGCAGCGCTGTCGTCACTGATCGCTGTCGTCTTGATTTTCTGTCTTTACCTCAATCAATATTTCAATAATTGTATTGTATGGTAGCAATAATCTCAATAATGAGTGCTGCTGTTTTCAATTTCATAAGACATCTCACATTCCTTTGATGCAAATGTCAAACTGTGCATTCAAACAAGATGAAAATCTGACATTCAAAATGTTTTTTTATCTTTCCATGCAGCTTTGCACTCTTTGTTTGAGTGTTACTGATTGGCAGTGAGTTCCATTGAATTTCTGTGAAGGTGTGCAGTATTCCAGGTGGACCTCTTGGCCTGCTTGTGGCACAGGGCAGTGGGGATGAAAGAAGAGGCATAGTACGGTATAAAAGTGTTATCCCCCCCCCCCTGCTTTTGATGGCTTCAGGTGTCAGCGCACGGCCACACTCAGCCGGCCCTCATCTGCCGAGAACAAAGAGAGGTCTGATGGGTGTTCACACCACTGAGCTGCTCTCCAAGGGCATCGGACAAGGAGACAGCAGCCTGCTTCCTGCTCCTTGCTCCTCCGCTAAACATCGTCTTCACTTCCTCTGTCTCCGTTTCTCTATTTCTGCATCTTGCTCTTTCATTCCCACACAAAATCTCTCACGAAAATAGAAACGACATACAAAAAGCGCCGAGCGTGTATTTGAAACATTTAAATTGTACAATCTAATACGTAATTATTTCAATAACAGCTTGATGAGTATCGTACAAATTGAGGATTATTATAAAACTCCCACTTCAGAACCCGGCACACTGTAGCAATTTAAATCTTCTCAGCCCGTTGTCGATTTTAATAGCTTCTTTCCAAAAGCTGATAAGATATAGGAAAGGAACATCTTGGCAAATGCTCGCTACCAATTTTGTGTCACGTGGAGCCTTTGGTCGATATGTCTCAACTGTTGTCAGCAGAGCAGTTAAAATGTTACTCTTTTTCCTTTTCAGAGACATGCTTTAAAAACAGACTTTCACAGTCTTAATTCTCCAACCAGCAGGATGTTTCTTACGCTGGAGGAGGATAGAAGTACACACACTAATGGTTTGGTCCAGGTGGCGGACATGGAGACAAAGGTGAAGAGGCAAAACATATCAGAAAGAATGGTCAGAGCCAACTTCCGTTAGCTAAAGAGGGCTCTACACTTGCTGTCATCAAGTGATCATCTGTGATGATAGCAGAGCAGCTGGTAAGTCCCAACAGTGTCCAGATGTGGTTAAACCATTGCTGGTGTTATAATCACAGACAGATTGGCTCAACACCGGCAAATGAAACAGCCAAGCCAGACCCAAGAGGGGCTGGCAAAGCATGTTGTGAATTAGCTAATGTCAGCTTTAATTAAAATGTGCTGAGGAAAAAACACATTTTTTCTTCAAGTGTCAGTCAGGTGTATTGCTCCTGGTATACTCAAAGGAAAAACATCTTGGAAGGATAAGAAAAAAAGATAGAGAACTCATGCACATCATTTTACATGTTCTATTTTATAACATTGCCATAAATCATCATTCTTTTATTTTACTTATGAAACAGAAAATATGAATCAAATATGGCCACAAGTCAGCCATTTTTCACATGAACCAAGAAATAGTCGTAATCCAGCCTTGGGCAGGAAACCTGCAGACTTCATTTGTCAGGAGTGAAAAATAATACACACATAATGACCAAATCAAAACTAGAGTCAGGAAAAAAATCCACAGGCTTAGTTCTCATTCAACACAGAGAATGATGTGTCTCTTCAACAAAACACATTCAGGGCATGTCCTGCTCACAACAGATACATGTAGAACCTATTTTACCCCACGGATCCATGATACTGATGTAATCCATCTGCTAGATAAACTATTAAATGGACTAGTTTATTATCATTTAAACAACATATCAGGTTTTCAATGTATTCAAAAATAGCAAAAAGACTTCATAAGGATTCACCAGTGTCCAACCGTTGGTCATATGAAGTATTGCTGTAACATTAGTTTGTGCAGAGATACATTCCCTGTCTTTTCGCTTTATTCTCAGGCAGATGGTTGATAACACATTATTATTATTATTATTATTATTATTATTATTATTATTATTGTTATTATTATTACACAGATTATTACTGTTTTCCCATCAGTATCCAGTGTAGAAAACAACAACACCATCTATAATAACTGGAGAGAACATGTTGCTTTATAGTACAGTACATCTGATCTAGTAATAAGCATTGCTGAGGGGGAGGAGAGATTAAGCTGGGTGCCCTTTTCCTTGTTAAATTAACATTTGCAGCCTCTTCTTCCAGTAACAACTATTTAAGTAGGGGAAGTAAAAATCATCATTTGCTGTCAAAGTTCAACATTCTGCGTGTTTATGCCTGCAACCAGAGGGTTATGAGGCATTGCTCCCTTTCTGGGGGCCGTGAGCCAAAAACATTGAGAACCACTGGTCTAAAATATTTGCAGACATAGAGAGAGTACAGTGCCATGACTCAAAAGGTAAAGATTTGTCAGAAATAAAACTTAAGACTTATTGGCACTTTAATACCAGTATATCACTAATACTTCTGATGCATTATATCTTCCTTTTCCTATGCAATGTACATTATATCTTCCAGTTTTCTTTGATAGCATGACAGCTTGCTGATTGCAATCTTTTGCTTGTCAGCCTATGTATTTGAGGGACTCGTTCTGTGTCACCTTGATCACAGATAGCACCACCCTCCTAATCTTCCACTCACATCAGCATTGCTAACAAGCCCAACAGATGGTGTATACTGTTTATGGACAGATTTATTCCAATTATTGCCTAGGCGGGAAACCAAACTGTAAACAAAGTGACGTGTTTAGGAGCTTAGATTAACTAAACAGGAAGGATTTTCTTTTGCCAGCGAATTTCTTCTTCTTTAATAAAATGTGGATTCATGTTTGACTGGATGATTTCTGTCCAAAAACTCCAACTGTGGGGGGCTGTATTATTTTGAAGTATTGTAGACCTGAACTCAAAGGATCAGACTACTGCAGACTACTGCAGACAGCTAGAACTTGAGCCAATGCTCATAAATGAAGAAGCAAGGCCAGAAGCTTGGTTACACTGACAAAAAATAAGTAACAATTGTGCTTGTTGTGTAGCATGTGTGTCTATGTGCAAGCTTAGGATGGATCAATAGCCATCAGGTGCATGAGATTCAAGTGCAGAACCCTCCCACTGTGGAATCCTCTTAAAGCTTCTGATAGGTCAAGTAATCCTGGAGAGGCCAATGCGTGAGTGTGTGTGTGTGTGTGTGTGTGTGTGTGTGTGTGTGTTTGTGTCCAGTCCAAGTGCCCTGTCCTACGGTGGCCCTAAGGTGCACAACACAACGACATTAGCGAAGCAAACAAAAGCCGACAACATAATGACGTTAATCCACAACACAACAGCATTAACAGAATCGAAACCATTTCTGGAAACGCTGCATTTGAAAAAAAACAATCACACATGTACAACACTGCGACATTACATGACAACACAACAGCATTAATCCACAACACAACATTGGCAGAAACAAAACATTTGCCCCAAAACGCAGCATTTCAAGTTACTGACCACTAGGGACAGGGTCGTTGTGTTGTGCACCTTGGGGCCACCGTACTGTCCCCTCCCACCATAGCTTTTCTCCAGAGCCTCACGTGCCCCGCGGTGAAGACGGACAGTGTGTGTGTGTGTGTGTGTGTGTGTGTGTGTTGGGGGGTTGGGGAGGGATGGTGAACGGAGTTATACGGTGACGGCTACATCGGGTGGGTCAGATCGGATCAGTCACAGAATACTGGGAAACAAGCAAAAACAGAGAAGCTTCTCAGGAGACGTGGGAACAAGGAGGAGGAGGAGGAGGAGGAGGGTCAACAACACTTGGAAAGGCCGGCTGTTAAACAGTGACTGGATATTGAATTTCAAAGGCACAAACAAGATTCAGCGGGCAGGGAGAGAGGGAGTTTCCCCTGGTGTTGTGTCCTTTGTTGTTCAACTGTGAGGCAAATACTTCTCTCAGCAAGGTGGGGCCGGTGATCAATAACCAGGAGAAAGTGGCCGCTCGCCTTGATCCTAATTAGTGGCAGGGATAGAGCAGATTAGTTCACACCTGAGCCCCCATCTCAGCCTTTCTTAAACAACAACTCCCTCCCCATCCGCCTACCTAGAAGCACCAGCATCAGCGTAATGCGGGGGATATGCTGTGGGTGCTGGGAAAGAAAGACATTTCAGTCGGTGGATATATATATATACACACCGACGAGCTACCTTTTTCTCAGCTCTCTCTCTCTTTCTAATTCCCTCGTGTGTCTTTGTTTTTCTTTTTTTTTTCTAACTCGCTGTGGGAACGTGAAGGTTTCATCACGTAAAATGCTAATGCTGCAAAAAAGGGATTACAGGGTGGGGACAGGTGGGACTTTTTAGAGAGGGGTTGGGGGGGGGGTGGTTAGTGTCATTGCTGCTTTAAATAATGATGGTTCTCATGGCAACAGAGGGATTAGCCGTAAACCTGTGTTATCACAGCCAAGTCCGTTAAACACACAGAGTTCAGGGAAAGGTTAGGAAGAGGAGACTGAGAGGAGATTAGCATGTGCTGTTAGCACTGTGTGTGTGTTTGCATGTGTGATCAGCTCTAGTCGCCATTGCACTGTTGTGAATTGACAGTTGCTATAAATAGAAAAGACCTAGGCCTTCATAAGCCTCTGCTGGTCTGTTGTCTGTAATCTAAACAGCTGAATTAAAGATTCATGGAGCAGTGGAGTTTATTTCTAAAATGCTCTACATCCAGTTTGGAAAGAAACCATTACCTGAAGTTCATCATTCAATATCTCTAAAACATAGAGGATCCAGTATGTAAGTGTTATCGTTTTGTAAACCCAGGATTAAAGTGAACTACTATCCTTTAAAATGTACAATAATTTGTTTCAAATTTGTGCCGTGAATGATTTTGTAAGACTAAATGTGACTTTTTCTGATTGAGTAGATATCTAATTTTCAAATGAAATGCTTTAGTTTGAAAACACGGACCTTTCATTCCTCAAATGAGAGAAAGAAAAACTTGCCTATCAAGAATAGTCTGATTTTGTCTGTGAGCTACTAAAGCTCTTGGATCTTCAGGAAAATATTAAATGGACAACGTGCAGTAGTAAAGCTACAGTGTGTGTGTGTGTGTGTGTGTGTGTGTGTTCGTGTAATATTCAAGGCTATTCTCCCAGTCTGACCTGGTTTGGTCTGACACTTCTGTCAGTCTGCATGCAGAAAGAAAAATCACTCGCGCGCACACACACACACACACACACACACACACACACACACATACTCTAAGATACATACTTCCCCGAGGTGCAAGGAGATGTACACACACACCCTAATGCACACTCATCCACTAGCCGCCAAATATCACTCTCAGCCTTTTCAAAATAGAGATTCCAACAAGATAAGCCATGAAGTCAATCTCACACTCACACACACACACACACACACACACACACACATACTTCATGCCATCTCACAGTCAATCTACTTCCTCATTCAAACAGACACAGGGATATTTGCAGAGCTGCCACCAATGATGATGAGTCTATTAACCTGAAGGCTAGTGGGTCAGACAACAACCTTTCCACTTCCACTATCTCATTCCTCTCTCCTACATTCATGTATGAGCTGCAGGCCTTGGGAGTGGAGTCGTCTGGCAGCCTTGTTCACATCAGGCCACAAATGACTGTATCAAACGGCTGAGATTTCTCTTAAGTGCCTCTCCATGTACTTATTCTCCTGATGACAAGTGGTAGTTGGCCTTGGGTCTTCTTGATGGTAAGCAGCAGTAATAGAAGAGGAGGAAATGAGCAAATCGAATCACGATGATGATGATGATGATGATGATATACATGAACAGTTGGAGATACATTATGGCAGACAGAGGGATTTGATTTAAGTGCTAATTGTTGAGTAAAGTAAGGAAGCGGCGGTGGAGATGGAATTACACATGGCTGGGTATTTTTTACTGCACATGCATGTACTGTATCTCAATTCTAGAAAGGCTTGTGGTGTGTTTTTGTTTGTTATCTGGTACTGCCGTGCTCTGTGGACCAAAAATTTAATGAGAGTGCTGAAACCATGGTGGGCATGATATGAACTAGCCCTGTGTGACTCCCCTGAGATAGCAAAAATGAATTACAGTACGTACCTGTGCAGTGTGTGCCCCCGCCCCCCCCACCACACACTCACTCCTTAGTTCTCTAGACATAACCCCTACATGCCTTTCATTACATTATATCACAACACCGTCTCATGATCCCGCCGCAGTCACATTCAGCGACTCCTGGCCCTCTGTCTCACTTTCACCAGAATGACCTGATCATATTGGTCCAGTCAGTTACAGAGTGGAAACGCTGCCGGGGGAGGACCTCCTGTCCCTGCTCCACTACTATCAGCAGTCACAGGCAGCTTCCAGATCTGACGACAGATGGAGCCGCAGCTGGATGCCAGCGTCTGGGTTAAGACACAAAACTAGAGGCCTCTCTCAACCACAGAATCCAGGAAAACCCACCTGTGATGCATAATGTCTGCTGGAGGATAAATCAAACGCGAGAATTCTCAATAAAATAAAAACCAAAGCACACAAGAGAACATGGTAACACATATGAATTTAACAGGGCGCGTGTAAAAGAGAGCAACTGAAAAACTAAGGGCCACTTCATACATTTTCAGCTCAGCTCATCCATAACAACTAGTTCACACTGCATTGGACTGATGGGCCTGGGGGTACTTAAGTCTGCGTTTCCTCTCACCCATGCATACTAAGAGAACGATCTGAGTGAATAAGAAGCTGTTTTCTGTGTCCCTCTCAGAGCAGAGTAGTACGTTAGAATGTGCAGTTGAGATAGAAAGCTACATACTGGCATCTACTGTTCACTTTGGGCACATACAGTACAGTACACCACACTCTGACTCAACATAACAATACTGAAAGAAATATCCTTGAAGCCATGGATACTCTTTTAATGCAGATGCAGAAAAAAAACACCAAAAAATGCCTGTTTTTACATAGAATTGCATATTGTTTTTATATAATATTGCATTTTGAGACATTGTGTGAGATGCCTAGAGATAGAAACACGCTGTAAAAATATATATAAACAATCATGATTTCAAATTGCATATGGTTGCTTAAAATTCCAAAACAATTTCCAGCAACAGCGATTGAGTACAAAATCATTTTTTGCAAAACTGTCATTTATGTTTGTAAAAAATTATATCATGGATAATCCATGTCATGTAACCATATTGACACCATGATAAACACAGACAAACAGCAAGCACAAGAGGGGGACAATGGTAATTCTGGCTATGCTGCAAAAGCCAATGATTTTTCCCTTTCTCTTCCCCCCTCTGTCCTTGGTCAACAGCAAACTCTGTACACTTGGCTAAAGCTCTGTAACATTGGTTGCTATGCACTTGAGGTTTAAAGTGAGTATTTGGTCAAGGTTGTGTAAACATTTGAAAGGCACTAGATTATGTTTTGAACTGTACAATGGTTCATTCAGTTGAGAAGGAATAGAGAAATATTCTCCATTGGCAGCCGGAGCAATATATGTTTTTTGTTGTACCGTAAAATCTTAAAGAGTATTTCCTAAATTAAGCAATCCCTTATGAATACCATTAGCAGGATATGTAAAGCAATAACAATAACCTCCATAATCTTAGGAGATATGTGTCATATGCAATGAAATACATATATAGTGCATTCCCTTTCTCAATTCAAGCTGCATATTAGTCCCCATTCAGAATCTCACTAAGACACATACATACAAAATCCCAGTTTCCAGTTTAGTCAGCCCATATAAAGTCTTAAAAAGTTACTATACATCTCCCTCTACCAAGCCTTAAGAGCTAGTTCAGTGTCCTAAGGCATGCATTTGGAATAAGAAAACACTGTTATGAATGATGACAGCCCCGCATGGTATTATACTGTAGAAGAGGCCACTGGTGACTGTCCACAAAGTCATTCCCTTAAATGACCTCTGACTCATGTCGCGCCAAGGCCAGAGGCAGTGTGGTTCCACATGGGCCTTGGAAGTGGTACCTGTGTCACACCACACAGACATAGATATGCACACACACACACACACACACACATGCAGACAAACAAGGAGACACTGAAGGTCAAATGTTGTGTTATGCAGTTACTCAGTGAGTTGAAACTAGTTGTGGGCTATTCATACTGGGTAAAGAATGCTGCGAAGGACCTAGAGGGGCTGGAAGGGGCCCGCCTCAGCTGCTGGTGGGCTCCACTGAATGCCAATCATACAGGTCCAGCTGGATCATACTATACCCAATGTGCACTGGCTGAAAACTACGTGCCGGCACCAACCGAGCATTATCACATATGAGCTGTACTGTTTGACTTACGTAAAGTATTCGGTTTTCGGTGTCGTTTTCGTATTGAACTCCGCCACAGGTATGCCTCTGGATGCAACCTGGGGGCCAAACATGGCTGCTGGGTACACAATTGAAGACGTGCCCACCTGTAGATAAACAACAGGGGGGTAATGACATTGGTTTTACCTCCAGATCTACAGCATGGTATTAGCAGGTCGCTGAGATATTCTAAACAAATATTGCGCTGCAGTAACCTTGAGGATAACTCACCACCAGACAAAGGTCACAGATATCCAGCTCTTTTTCCACCTTGGTCAGGACATGCGAGTCCAGAGTCTCCCCGAAAAACACCACGTTGGGCCTGAGCAGACCCCTGCAGTCACTTTCCCGGCACCTTCATACGGCAGCACAGAAAAATGGTGTCATATGTGAAATGATTACACAACAACCGGAAAGACGTCAGAGACACGGCGATCACAGTGACAACACAGAGTATAATGACTAGCGCCCACTTTTCCCACTGCTTGTTAAGGTGACAGAGTGTAACCTGCGCTCACCGGCAGTGTCCAATCCAACTGGAATGCACAACATTTACTAGATAGTGGTCTAAAGCATTCACAGCACATCACTGCCTCCAAGTGGAAGCATTGACCATAACAGTATTGGGATCTGAATGCATTGTACAAACCCAAAACACTTGAACAAACCTAAAGAGATCAGTATTGTTAATGTAACCTCCAACATTTCCCACCTTGGCAGTTTATCCACAGGAATCTGGGCATCAGCAATGTCTGGATCAGGTGCGCTGTACACAGAGGGAACCGAAGTGGGTTATATGGCTCCAATGGGCTTTGTGTTTCTGAATGTGTGTGTGTGTGTATTCCAGGGGCACTACCCCTTACCCTTTGCCCTTTAGGGCAGCACATATGGGGCTTTGGTGGTTCACGGCCACATGTCCACAACTCACACAGCGCGTCTCCATCAGACTGCCTGCGGTTATACACACAGAGGAGAAAACACAGCTGTTAATTACGTAGTAACAGACCCATCTACCTCTCAATTTGCTGAAAGTGCTAATTTCTTGTCTCGAAAATAAACTCAGACATCCCTAAAGCAATCCTTCTCAGTCTAATCCTAGTTTCAAAACTATTTTTTTTGTCACGACAATTTGTGCATCCAACCTTACAGCAGGCCTTTGCTAATCAAATCATTCTAAAAATGGTCATGATCGTGACTCCGACAGTGGCACTCTTTCAGTCCAAAGCACAGTGACTGTTTGTAGGCATGGCCCATCCCTGCCTCTCACCATGGATCTTGAGCACGTGTTTGGACCCGGCCTTTCGGTGCAGGTCGTCTATGCTCTGGGTGATGACGACCACAGAGCGTCCCTGCTTCCTCAGCCGGGCCTCACACTCTGCTATAGCCAGGTGGGCCGCGTTGGGCTTTTTGCTCAACGTCAGCTCCCTTCTGTACTGGTAGAACTCCCAGACTCGGGACGGGTTGCGAGAGAAGGCCTCCGGAGTGGCCAGGTCCTGGGGACACATCCGCAAGGGCACGGGCAAACTAGGTTAACTTTTCTGGGTCAAAGGTGAAAGGCTAAGTGAACAAAAAGGGGTAGGATTCAGAGGCAAGAATTAGATAGAGAATAAAAGGCAGCATAGAGGAAGTTTAGCTGGGAAAAATGTGAAAACCTAGAAGAGAGATTACAAATTTTTGGCATGAAAGACCTCTTTTGATTCTTCCTGAAGGTAAATCTTTGCCGTGGTGCTTACAGCAGATTTATCTGCCTTGGCCCCCGTCAAGAACTCCCGATTATGCAAGAAATACCACATTTCTCCCTTTACTGGCGACTGTTGTCCAGATAAATCCACTGATAAGCTGTGAAAATGCATTATGTAAACAGAAAATACGCCCACTCCCAAGCAACAACTCAACAGGACGACAGAACAAAGGCAAAGCTTTGACCTAAAGAAAAAGATGCACATACATGACTGTCTATTTCCCATATATAGTATGTGTATGTGTACAGTGTGTGTTGATGTAGGCAGCATATGTTGTACGGTATAAACTTAATTTGAAAGTGTGTGTGTGTGTGTGTGTGGTTTTTCTTTTTAAGAAATTACCTGAGACTGCCATTTCCTCCAGGTCCCGCTAGCTCCCCTGAAGGTAGGTACTCCACTCTCCTCACTCACACCCGCTCCTGTGATGATTGCTATGTGCTTGGCTTTGGAAAAGACTTCCCGGAATTTAGACATGTCTAGAAAAGCAAAGAGTATATTTCATACCAACATTAAATATCTTAGAATTTCACCATATTCACGGATAAGAAATCCCCTACCATTACAAGGATCCCTCCATCAAGTGATGCTAAAACTATCACACACACCATACAAACCCCAAGCTTTAACTTTACCTGAGTTGGCCCTTGCCATCTCCACCGAAGGCCCGCTCGTGGCATGAGTAGAGCACATGCGAAGACCAAGTGCAACTACAGCTCGATTTCGGAGGAGCATTGTCACTATCGGTTTTAGGAGACAAGAGGAACACGGGGATAAGCTATGGTCCACAAAATGCATTATAACAAGTATTATTAGTGGACCTGTATTATCTGTATTAGCAGGCCAACTCTGGAGAATAATACATTAAAAGGTTACATGTGTGGGACTGGTCTTTTGTGTGTTTTTGTGTGTGGAAATTAGCAAATAAATAATATTGTTACATATAAATAATACTTCAATATGTCAAAATGGTGGCCAGAAATGTATTTAATGAAATGCATGTATTGTTATTCTCCAAATGAGTATTTAGTATCTCTTCAATCAGAGCAATGATACTGTTCTACAGCCTCCCTAGACCCTGTGGACCAAACTGAAGAAGTAGTTTATGACACTAATAAGACAAATCAATCCTAAAAATCAATTCCAAAACCAACGAGTAGTCAGTACAGGGGGATTTCAATAGTTATCTAGCTTAAAAGTCATGCATTCACTTTTAGACAGGAGAGACCTATGGATGTGGTATGAAGCTTTGATGGGAATAAGCTTTTTTAACGGCGTCTATGTGTGTTTTCGTGTGTTTCACTCGCTATAAAACATTAAACAATACAAATGCAGACAGACAATTAAACTGGTCTCGCCCACAGGCTAGAACTTGAACGACAAGTGATCGCAAACCAATCTGTCCAAACAGGTTTTACAACATCGACTCAGGCGCAGTAAAGACTAATCTAACTGTACAATTCACTCAAACTATAGTGGCATCCTGTAGTTTACCATCTAAGACACACTGCCCTGATGGTTGTCTGTTGGTGATTCGGGAATTCAATCTTATTTTACTGTCGCGCTCATTGCGGATCGATCTTGCAATAACATCCATGTTAAATGTCTTAAATGTAAAAGTAGAAGTGAATTGATACGCCCATGCATTCTATCACCAGCCTATCAAATACTATGATCGCGTATCTTAATCAAAGTTTGTCGTCAACTAACAACAATCAAAGTTTTGTCATGATCTCAGTCACACAAGCAGGAACTAGCGCACCTAACACGGCATGCACACGTTATCTAAACCTGGGAAAACACGGCTACTGCACAGATCCTCGTCCTAAGTGCATTTGAGTTAGTAGGTTGCTCACACTTACCTCGCTTTAGTGGTGTTGCCACTCTCGGATAGGCAAGCAGCTTGTTTGTTTACCACTATCACTACAATTAACTGGATGGGCCGTAAATGTACTGTACTGTCGCAAAACTTGCTCTAAAATGCAAAGTTGAGAGGAAAAAAAATTGTTTAGGAGAGCCATCTGGTGGTAGACTGTGAGTCCTGTGTGACTTCAGGATGATTCATTCATTCCCCCTCTCGATCACTCAGCCATTTTCTAACTCGCTTCTTTCTTTCTTTCTTTCTTTCTTTCTTTCTTTCTTTGCCTATAACCCATACAAATTCCCAGCGTGTAGCACAGTAGTATATTATTAAGAATCTATTTCATATTATATAATGTTATATATGGTTTACAGAAACTGTCGAGTATTGTAGTGGTTATACTATTATACTATATATTTCTAACCAAAATTCAAAATTGCTTTTTCTTTCAAAAAAGAAAGAAAAACTTTGGTTAGGTGCTTATTGACTGGTATTTTTCCACGTCAGTATCCCATTCTCATTATGATTGAAGAATGGTAGAAGAGCTGACTAAAAATCACTATAATATCCCTATACACTTCCTATTGTGTGTCTTTGGTAATTAGTGACATTATCGTACTTTATAGTATTTTTGTCTCCTAATGCATCACTGTAATATTCCTATAATAATCCTATCAGGAATAGAGTTTTGCTGTGATTTTTTTTCTCTAGAATTACTACAGTTCTTATTCATTAAAGGGCCACCGACGCTCTCTCTCTCTCTCTCTCTCTCTCTCTCTCTCTCTCTCTCTCTCTCTCTCTCTCTCTCTCTCCCTCGTTTTTTCTTCTCTTCTCCCGATCAGTACCTCCCAGTGAGTGGCCGTGGCTTTGCGTCTGCCCCAGTCGGCCAGCAGTCATCACTGGACATTGGTTCAAATTGATGGCGACCACTCCAGTCGACAGGACAGACCGCCGATCGATAAGGAGACTCCGGTCCAAGAGCGATACCCCATATCTGGTTGAAGCCCGAATCTCCTTCAACCTGAGGACAGGTAGGCGCATCCATTCCGATTTGATATCTACTTGTTATAACCTTTTGCCAAATCTCGTTATGTGAGAGCTGATTTTTTGTTTTTCAAAGATACTGTTTCTGTTTGATCCAAGCGAAAAATCACCATATCCCAATAATATTCCTATAGGGACTTAGGCTGTAGTTTTCCTGTGATTTGTACAGTATCCTTCCAGAATGTATTATATGATTACTGCAGTTCTTTTGTAGCATCTATATTGAGTGAAATGTCGTACAACTTTGTAGACTTATGTTGGTGGTAACTGACGATTTTTGGTGCGGGAGTTCTGAAATCAAACAGCATCATTACATCCAGTTCAACGACTGGCGTTCAGCAGCTACACCGTTTATGTATCAAGTTTGATTTCGTCAGCGCCCGGTAATTGGTACCACTGGTAATTCAATGCAGTTACATAATATGAAGGCGCTTCAACGTGACCTGTAGTAGTCTAAGCATTGGCAGGGGAGTATATTGGTGCACAGAATCTTTTGGGAATCGATATTTTTTTTATTTTAATCGTTGTATTTTACAGGTTTACAGTGATGCTTGTTCGTGGTGGATGGTCCATATGTCTCAATCTCTCTGTGCAAAGCGTGTTGCATCCCTTGTTACCATGGTGACTTGGCATTTTATTCTGGCTGAGTCAACAGGATTCAGCTCTTTTGCATTTACAGTGTAACCATGCAAAGACATAGGTTGCCGTCAGTACCGCGTTTGGAGTGTTAGTCATGTCAATCATCATTTATTAATAATATCTGAAAGAACCGGATTTTTTTTTACTGTGACAGTGTTTGCTGTTCAGCATTTGTTGTTCTAATCGCGATTCTGTTCTCAGTCTCCGTCATCGTATTGTGTTGCTGGGATGATTTTTGAATGTGTCAGTGTACACTTGCAAAAGCTAGAATGACATCAGAAGTCCAATGCTCTTTCTTCACTTGAAAACTAATACATGTTCTGAAACATAAATGAATTACTACAATTGTGTTAGGCTATATACCCGCAGCATCTGAAGTCGCTGGTGTCACACCCCTCCACTCACAGAACAATAGCAACATCTGTGAGATGAGTACCACGCCTATAGATGGTTGGATGCTGGCCAGGCATTCGTAAAGTATCCAATGCAGGATTTCAATCTTGGTTAGCCAGAGAATATATGTTTTACAATCTATTCTTAGAGAATTTCTTTGTTTTATATATCCTATGATGTCATTGGATACACATGGTATTGCCCTATTGAATTTACTGATCATTTCTTTGTTGATGTGAAGAGCTGGGTTGAGAGGTCTTTGTGGAATATTGAAGACTTTCTCCTGGAATTGTATTAGGCGCGGTGCTGCGCCAACCTAACCCGTCCAAAGGTGCTTAAAATTGAGATTAGAAATATGCAATGTAAGCATGCCTTTTGTTTTAATGTAGCACACTAAACAGAGTTTTGTTATCCTGGTAGTCTAGACTCGAGAGGTTAGAGAAGTGGGCTTGTGGCCAGAAGGTCATCATTTTGGACAGACTGGGAGAATGTGACTGGGGAAACTGAATGAGTAACGTGATCTCCTCCCTCCACAACTACCATCGATGTGCCCTTGAGCAAAGCTTCACCGCCAGCTGCACCAATGGAGCTGCTCAGCAGCCAGCAGCAGAAGACTGTGGTTATACCAGGCAGCTCCCAGGTGGGAATGTGTGTAACTGCATTAATGTGAAGTAGGGCATTGCTGGAAAAGAGCAAGTGTGCTCAGTTGGCTTTTAGCTAAATAAAGGTTAAATTAAAAAAATAAAAAAATATTTAACTCAGATGCGCCTTTAGGTAACCTATAGTTCCAGGTCGCTCTGCTCATGCTAATGAGTCTATGGCCTGTGGAGAGGAGCTTGTTGTTTGGGCCAGGGCTTTATCACTTGCCCCTTTGTTCCCTCTTTGTTTCCCTGCACACAGAGTTAATATAGTATGAGGATAGAAGGAACGGGGGTGTAGGATCTTGTACAACAACAGCACTGTTGACTCATTTCCACCTGAAGAGGTCTAGCAGGATTTAGCTTGCTTATTGCCAAGGAAACCAAAAGTCTTGTGGTGTGCCAAGGTGCTCAATAATGATAAATAACCAGGACTGCCAGGGATGTGAAACAAGAACTGAACTACTATCTTTGTGTAGCTCATGATTTCATGATGGGTTTCTCTTTGTTATGCTTTGTTATGTTTACTTGCCATGATCATTGGCATGGTTTAAAACACAGGATAATGTTGTGCACAACAAAATTAATCATACAAAGACTCACATAGGAGGAGGCTAGATCAATGGTTTTGGAAAATACTTATTTATTTATATGTTTATTTTTGGAGCCAATGAAAGCTTTATCACAGTGTGCAATGTTTCCATGAATGAACCGCTTCACACAGACCAGAGTGTCGTATCCAGGAAGTGGTAGTCCAGTCGCTGATATCAAAATACATCCATTCAGCCTGCCACATTGGTAGTGAGTTTTGGTACAGTGGTGTAACATGTTTGGTGTGTAATGTGCTTGTATTTGATCATTTTGGAGTTGACTCAACTCTTCAGTCTTTAAACAGTTGATACTGTTCTTCATTCTATGGTGTTTATTTTAGCTTAGTTCTCCCATACATGGATCAGGCGTCTCTATAGGATTCAGTCTCTGCAGCAAGCCTGACTGTGGCAGAGGCAAGGCTGTGGCATACAAATACCATGATAGCAATCGCTTTCTAATGGAATCAGAGCGCATGTATGAAACACTGCTTTATTGCATTGGCCTGTTTAGTGTCTGGACTAATTTGATTTGGCCTACAATTAGATGGTCTTGCGCATAGTCACGCTATATTCAGTCATAACAATGTGATGGCTATCAGTTGCTGTTAAGACAACTACTGAGCTACTGTTGTGCGTCTCCTGTCATGAGACAGAGTGACGAAACATCAGGCGAGTAGGTATAGATGGATGCGTAGACTACTTCAGGGGTTTGATTTCTATCAGCAGCAGCCATTATGAAACTTCACATTGTCAGATCAACACCATTGGCTCTACACACACACACACACACACACACACACACACACAGACACACACACACACACACTATCATCTGGACAAGCAGCTGAGGGATTATGGTGTGTGTAGTACTGGAATTATGACTGTTTATTCCAGGATCCTGTGTAGGGATTGTTGAGCCAAAAAGCAGAGGTATGAGCATGTGTATTTGTCAGCACGTGTCGATCTGCATGTTTGCGTGCACGCAGTGTGCATCCATATCAGTCCTGTTCGTGTGTCGCCTGCTGACACAGCATCCGTCTCAGTGGAGGAGCATGTTGCCTGCTTGTTTTTATTTGCTCATCATTCAGGCACAGCAGCTCAACTACAGCCCCATCTGCTTCCTATCTGCAGACTCATACTGCACACACACACACACACACAAATACACAAAGAACTTCTCCCGCTTACATGATCTATATCTATTGATAATCCACTACATCTCTCTGCCACACATACATATTTGGATTTTTGCTCACTCAATCCACTTAACTTATTGACTCATCTCTCAGCCTTTTCTCTGTCTGACACTCTTCTGTCTCTGCTACTTTCTTTCCACTCCTTTTCCTCTTTCCCTGTCTCTTTCTCTGCTTTCGCGTTATTTCTATTTCTATTTAGAGTCTTTAAATGTACTGGATGTCCGTGCTATTTCTGTGGTATGTTGAATGCATGAGCGATATCTGCTCTTAATGCTTGATGAGAATTGTCGTCTTTGGCTCGTAAACAAGGTCAGATGGTCAGATGGAAAGAGATTTATGCTTTCAGTGTAAATTATGTTTTTTGTGTGTGTGTGTGTGTGTGTATGTGTGTGTGTGTGTGTGTGTGTGTGTGTGTGTGTGTGTGTGTGTGTGTGTGTGTGTGTGTGTGAGAGAGAGAGAGAGAGAGAGAGAGAGAGAGAATAAAAAGCCTACCCAGCTTTAACACATTTAGTGCAGTAGCAGAAAAGTGGCCTCTCCAAGCCAATTGTGGAGAAAGTCTAATCAGATAACAGGCCTATGTTGTGTTGAGTTCAGTTACAGTAGTGTTTCATTAAGAATGCATTTGATCTGTGTTCCAGGCAGTGCTGAGCTGGTCTCCCTTGTCTGCCTCTACAATCTCCTCCTAGATTAAAGTCAGGATGGAAAACTGAATGCCTCAGAGATTCTTCTTAACATGGTGGAGGGGGTTCTCAAAGCAAAGCCGAGGCATGGCTTTGCTTAGTTTGAATAAAATGAAAGAATTTCTGGGGACAGCTCAAGAATACCTTGTTTACCTTGTTTAAACACCTTTCTCTCCATTTGGCACTGGTCAATTGTGATATTCATGGTCCTTACAGGCTCAGGGCTTCTCTGCTCTGCTCTGTCATATGCAACATAAGTCACAGGGCACCTAGTGTACAGAAGTTAATTGTGCTGAACAGCTGCCTGCTGTGCTCTGTGTAAAGGTGTGGGGACGCCGATGGCTGGAGCTCCACTACTGTACTTGGCCTGAATGCAAATGGACAAAACTGGATCCCAGACATGGCTGCATTGCAGGTGTTGGAGGATAGATAGAATGTATTTCCCCTAGCTCATGGACAGAAGGGTATTCACATCCTTACACATAAGCATGCGCCATATATGAATATCCAAATGTGGGCACAAATATGGATGGAAGCGTGCGTGCACAGAAATACATGCAAATATGCACAAAAATGCAATTGTGCACACTTGCACATATATGCACATGTACGTGCATACCTGGTCTCCCTTGCTCTATGATGCAGGAACATTTAGCTAAAAAAAGCTGAGCTCTACTCATTCACACCCACCCCGCTCTGCTTCTCTCTCTCTCTCTCTCTCTCTCTCTCTCTCTCTCTCTCGCTCTCCTTCCTGTTCTGTTTTGCAATCCCTGTGTAATCACCACTGTCCAAGAGAGTACAATCAATACAAACCAGATGGATGGCTGGACAGAACACATTTCTACCGCAGAGCTTTATCTCCTGACTGGGTCTTCCTGGGGAATTACAGTATGTCGGAGAGAAGGAGCACCTCATACGGGCACTGGGCAGGACCACACTTAGTAAGACCTAAGACAGTACATCAGTGCAGATATTGTGTGTTGGATGCAGTTCCTGGTGTACTTGTTCCCTCTGATTCTGATTACGATAGTGATTAAGTGGTTGGATCCATTACATCCCCTATATGGGCATGAATGAGACCCTTAGCACAAATGATGCTGATGTTAGTTTATCACATTCACCAGCATGAGGATTAAAGATTTGAAATACTTTTTTAACCATACTGTCACTGGAAATGGTCTGGATTATCTTTTTTGTAGCTTTCGTTGGAATTCAGCCACACATCTGAAGGTGTTTGCAAGGTCAAGGACTGGGGGAATTTGCAGTCATCAGTTTTGGCCTGTCAGTTCTTGTTCCAGTCAAAGGGAAAGTGCATTTCAGATTGACTTGTTGGGCTGGAGCCAGGGTGGACTCTGCTGAACTTGCCATGTTTGCAGCTCTTTGGCAACAACACAGAGCGCTGTTAGCAAACATGTTCAACAAAGTGGTAATAGATAGATATCATCTGTTCTCTCTCTCATACACACCCCCACACACAGCACACCATTAACATTGTCTTATTTGGCAGTTAAGGCGAGAAGATGATGGACCAACATCCCAGCAAAAAATAGGCAAGCATCCATCTTTCCTACACGGTTGCACGTAGGTCCTCTTGTGCTGAAGCATCCCAGGTTTGAATAAAACATGAGTGGGAATATCAGAGCAGAAAATAGCAATGCTGCATTCAGGACTCTTACTGCATGCTGCCACTGCATAGGAGTCAACCCAAAGTGCCACCTGGTCAGAAAACCTGTCAAAGTCTGTATCAGGAGAGTTAAAAGAAAAAGACAGACAGGTGTCATACATGACAACCCCCGAAGGAACTGCATCCTCCCTGATTCTCTCTCTCTCCCCCGTTTCATCTCTCTTGCTGCTACTCTTGGAAGTGTGGGAATGGCTCCGGGCTGTAATGTGCTTTCCACATGCCAGCTGAGAAATAACACCTTTTTCAAAAGCCTCCCAAGCTGAAGAAAGCTGCGTGACGATGCGCTTATGGGTCATATTTATAGTAAGTGTGGTAGAATGTTGGGCAGAGAGGGGGAAGATACCGCTGAATCCCAAAGACAGCTCTGCCAAAAACCAATTATGCTGGAGCAGGGAAGCTCCTCCTGAATCAGTGTTATTCTCTAATGCTGGTTTTTATTGAATTCTAAGCAACATGTAGTGGATTTATATCTGTTGGATACATGGAAGTAAATACAGTAAGAAAAGGCAGTGCAACTGCACCCAGTCCATGTTGGGGTGGAGGTTGGAGGCGTAGGATTACCCCATACCTAAAATGACAATGGAAATTAACATCATCAACAGATAGTTATAGACAAGGGGCATACAAATGTCCATCATGGTCCATCATGATCTGTCTCTTCCAGTAGGTGGATGAAACACTACAGAATGGCATTTGCTGGTGGTGTCACACATGCAGCTCCCATAGTGCACCAGCTCTTTAGGACATTTCTGCTGACTAACAGGCTTTACGGACTGAGAATCCCTTCAATGCTGCTACAAACCTTGGACTGAATTCAATCAAAGCTGCATTGCAGCACTCAGCAGTCAATATTGTTATCCTATTTGTAACGGTAAAATGCATAGAAAGTGATTTTTAGCTGCTACACTTCTCATCTAGGTGTTTCTCTTCTAGAAATGAGGCAGAAACTTTCTGATATTACAGTTGATGAATATTATGCTAGATGTGATTGGATACACCAGCGGGGTCATGTCATCTGTTAACTGTGTCCACTGGGCCGAAGGGTAATTCTCCTGTTTTGTCACAGTATGAACAAATGAGTTCCATTATCCATTTTGAAAAGGTTTATCATTCAATATTTCTAAAATATAGAGGATCCAGTATGTTAACATGTGAGCCACGTTTCCTTTAAACTGTGCCATGATTTAGTTTTTTGTAATCAATCAAGAGTAGGTGTCACTTTTGGTAGATATCTCATTTTGGAATGAAACTCAAATGTGTGTGTGCTCCAGACAGAACATTATGGTGAATTATGTACCCACTATTCAGACAGTTATGTAAGTCTCCATTAAGCCAGGCCAATAGCCTACGGGGTAAATGGATTGGTACCGAAGAAGCAGAATAATTCCCTGAAATGAAGTGTTTGAACCAAGTCCTCATTTTTGCAAATATCGTTGTCATTGCGTTGAATATTCCACGAGGACATGTCCTGGGTGTAAGCAGTTATATAAAGTTAGATAAAGCAAAGCTACCTGCGCCTCAGACCAAGATATTAGTCTTAACTTAAGCTGAGCCATAACAGGCCAGAGGGGACCTGAACTCTCCAGCTAGACTATTCCATACTCTGTTCTCCCACCAAAGAGAGGAGAACAGATAGGGAGAGTGGAGTGGAGGGAGAGAAAATGAGAGTGGCACTGCAGACAGCGACAGCCTGGCATAAAACATCCCAGAGGAGTGGCATAGTCGGTCTACTTGTGAATGTTGCAGGGCTCTCCACTCATTTTGTGGGATTTCTATTTCCATGTTCACTTGGCTGCTGTCAAGTAGTGTGATGTCGAGAGGACACAGCCAAGCTTTACTGCCTCAAATTTCCTTTTTTTGTGTCTGTGGCTCTTTTCAAAGGCCGCACTTGCAATGAAATAGGAAAGGATAGTGTTGCTTTCTCCCTTGTGGAAACACAACACTCTCCTTCCTCGCGTCCCTCCTGTGCAGTTATTAGAGCGATGTTAGTTTCTCCCCAAAAGCTGCTGTCTGTCACCCTCTATCACCTCGCCTGCAGCACTGTTTCTCAATTAGCACACAAAATGCAAAAACCCAAACAGAGGAATCCACTTTCCTCTGCAGAGGCAGTGCTCAATATAGACCAGATACAGGGATGCAGACAAAATGGGATTCATGTTTAATTTAAAAAAAAAGACAACATGAGACTGATAGGAGATTTAGCATTTATGTCATAGTTACATCTTCATCCTTTCAAACTAAAGGTAGATTAGTTTTACATCACACTTTCCACAGAGGTACAGAGGATATTATATATCCCAGTACATGTCTCAGTGTGGTCCTGAATGTCATTCAGATTTTGACTGCTATATATACTTTCATAGAAATAATGAAATGTCAGTTTTGACTTTAGAGGAGAGGGCCTGTAAATAAGACACTTGGAAGGGAACTTCTCCATGGAGCACCACTGCTCTCTGGTGGCGTGGAGATTTTTCTACAATGGTATTGCACAAGTGCTATAAATCGAAAGAATTTTTTAGAAAGCTCAGTTGTTAATAGAGTTTATATTTTTTATCCAACCGAGCTGGTTTACAGAGCATTTTGTATGCCCAATAATATTATCTACAAATCTCGGCGTGGATAGGTTGATGGTTTCGTAAAAATTAAAAATGGTCAAAAATCTATCATAGCAGATTGTGATGGCTACCAAACTGTAGACCAGGGCCACCTGGCTATGTGTCTCAGGTTTAGTAATGATAGGACCCAGTGAGAAAGTTTGAAACTGTTCAATATAACCATTAATATATTGATAGGATCTTTTTAATTATAGAGTCCCCTGGGCAATGCCATGGATTCAATTTTGTTCCACAACCCACTTAGAATTCTGGTTTCATGGCTCCATCTTGAACACTTCCAAAAAAACATTTTGGTTGACAGTCATAAAAACACACACACACACACACAACTCCCCAGGCGTAGTATGTAATAGAAAAAGGTAATTTCATCTGCCTTGGTTGAGGGTGGGTGGTGCACTTTCAGTTCATTTCCACCACCCAGATTTTTTCAGGTGGTCTGAGGATTTGGATTCGTGACCTTCCTGTGACAATCCCAATTTCCAAACCTCTAGCCTCTTTGATTACAGCAATAAATTGATGTAATGAAACTTTTTTTCTTGGAATTCAAACATTTAATTTCTTCCTTTACTTTCTATTACCAAACAGTCCATGTTAAGATATTAGGATTACTTTGGCAGAGCAAAATTGATTCTGCCTCCTGCATCCCATCATACGAACCTTCAACCTTCTTGAAGTAAGTAGAAGCCTTACAAACTTCCCAAAGGATTTCGATTTGATGGGCTGTGGGTTGCAAGGATCGCCTCTGGGACATACTTTTTTTTTTTTTTCTTTAAGAAATTTGCCTAAATTGTATCAATTAGAATGGAAAAAAAAAACTAAACAAAAAAACACCAAGATTTCTTACAATATTTCTGTGGTTTATTAGGATTCCTTAAGCTCACACTGAAGTGACTTCCCCGGGTCCAATGATGTGTCAGAATTGTGTGACGCATTATTACAAAAGCAATCACCCACACACTATTGAGACATTTACTATTTGTTAATGACAAAGATAAAGTACGGTACATGGTTATGAAGCATGGACAGTTTTTAATACAGTACAACTCCACAAAGAACATGGACCACTTAAAAGTTATAGACATGCCTTTTCTCTGTGTTCCCTCAGACGAGATTTCCTTGTAAATGTTTTGCCACATCTCGGACACACGAACGGCCTTTCCCCTGTGTGGACCATCATGTGTTTCCTCAACTCATTGTTTAACCTGAAGGCCTTGCTGCAGACTTCACACACAAATGGCCGCATCCTGATGTGTTTAGCTCGGCGGTGAGCGAGCAAATGGGAATTCCTCTTATAACACGCGCCGCAATCGTCACACTTGAACGGCCTTTCCTCTGTGTGTTGAACCATGTGAAGCTTGAGCTGAGCTGCACTCGGCCAACCCTTGCCGCACGTGTCGCAGAGGTACGGGTTTTGCCCCGTGTGTTTATACTGATGCCATTTGAGATACGTTTTCTGGTAGAATTTCTTCCCACATATTGGACACGGGTAGCCGCCGGTGTGCCTCACCATGTGCGCTCTCAGGCAGTCTTTTGTACTGAACTGTTTCCCGCAGTGGGAACAAATACAAGGTTGCCGATCTCGATCTCTGTGCTTCTTCTGATGCAGAATCAGATGAGCCAGACATTTGAAGCTCCTGCCGCACGTTTCACAGATGTGCGGCGTTTTCTTCGCGGCGTGACCTTTCTCGTGTAAATTCAGCAGTGTCAGTTTTGTGAAGCATTTCTTGCAGGCGGAGCACTGGTACAGCTTTTTGTTTTGTTGATGTCGAACCAATTCACATAACCTCACGAAGGTTCTCTTACACAGAGGGCAGGGGTACGAGCCTCTGATTTGGTGTGACCGGGAATAGTGTTTTTTCATGTCGACGATGTGTGCAAAGTTCTTCTCGCACACGGTGCACTTGATGAGGCGAGCGTCTGAGCGGTCTGTAGAGCTCGCGGGTGATGCAGTTTCGCTTTCCTTTGCCTCAGAACTTCCACTGTTTACAAGTGTACGATCTTTTGATTGGAAATTGCAAGCAAAGATGACAAAATGGTTCAACTCTGTTCTGTTCAACGGCGTTCTGTTCTGCCGCCGCCTTCTTCTTCTGCCGGTTCTTTGGGAACATCTGTGCTGGTGCTTCTCAAAACTCTTATGGTAAGTAAAGCCCTGACCACACTCCTGACACGTAAGAGGCAGTTTAGAAGCGTGCATCGAGTCGGCAAGCGCATCCAGGTCTGATGGGCTCTGGGCAGAAGATCCTGAGGAAAAAGCGCTCTCCTGACTCTTTTTAGATGTGCTGCTCGAGGTTTTCTCCTGAGTGAATTCACGCCTCGCCTGAGGATGCTGTTTTGACTCCCTGCATTCATTTTCCTGGTGCCTCTCGCAGTCTTCATACTGGTCAAAGTCTTTCCCACAATAGGAACATAGGTAAGGGCTCTGTTCAGTGTGACATCTCATGTGCCTTGTCAAGTCACTGGAACTAGTAAAGATTTCTCCGCATACTGAACACGTTTTGACACGGCTGCTTCTTTTACAGGTCTGCTCTTCTGAGCTGGAGGATAATGAAACCTTGTTGGGTGGTACAACTGAAAGCTCAGTTTCATTTTCACTAGGCAAAGACTCTTCGGTCTTATCGGTAGGCCTCGGTTCGGAATGAGTTAAGCTTGCGGAACACGTTGGATCTGTACGCCTCTTTCTTTTAACCAGACAACTCTTCTGGTGTTTGTCAAAACTCTTTGGGTAAGTGAAGGCCTTGCCACAGACATGACAAGTAAGACCGTGGTCCTCATAAGACTGCTCAAAGTTCGGAGTGTTCAAAGTTGATGGGTTATGTGTTGCGGTCTCTGCCAACGACGGAAGGTCATTCTCACTTCTTCCAGAAACATTCGTCTCAACATCCGTCTTTGGTTTAGGATGCAAATTTATCTTCTCAAAAAAGCTACTTTGGCTAGTAGAGTGGCTTGGGTCTGCCTGTCTGTGTTTTTTACCCAGTCTATTCATCAGGCAACCGCTTTCAGATATCTGATGCCTCTTCAGTTTGCTAAGGGAGCCAAAACCCTGGCCACACACATGACACTTGAAACTCTTCGAGGATGTGCCACTTCCTTTTTGCAAATAGTGAAAACATTTTTGGTCCAGCTCATTATCACTAGAAACATTCTCATCGTGAGGAAGCAGTACTTCAACGGAGGCACCTTGATCTTCAGACAAATCATCCACATGCTCTCCATCTCCAGCAACATTCCTTGGGGATTCTGAATTTACCTCATCCGAGTTTTCGACCCCATCTGTTTTGGACTCGCCGCCAAGCGAGACATGCCTATGCCAATCTTCGGGGACACACATGGATCCAGATTCAGCAGTTGTGTCTCCTTTGTCAGTGTCCACTTTCTGAAAGTGATAGGACAGGCTGGAAATGATGCAGTCGTCACCAGAGGATGACAGAGCTAGAAAAATAAATGAAAAAAACAATTTCAATATCAGAAGCGAAGGCAATAAAGAAGAGTAGGACTACTGAGTAAGAACTGAATGAAAATTCCAACCAAGTACTACCTTTTGGGACTTCATGCCCTTGATGCTTGTGATGCTGAATAAGTGTCTTCAATGGATGAGGTTGATTCATGAAGTCCACACACTCCTTCAGGATAGAGGGGGAGAGACTGAGCCAATGCGCTGTCTAGGAATGGAACAAACTCGTTAAAACAGATATTATATTTCACCTCTTAACCATCCAAAGTTTCAGCTATCGAGCAAACTATGTACCGTTTACATCATTGATTTCCCCAGTTTTGTGCAGGGCATGCAGGATGGATTATTAGTGTCTATCAATAATACTGCAAAATGAACATTTCATTATGTTAAGGGTGACTGATTTCAGCAACGTATTGTTATTGGGTGAGAAATGTCGCTAAGGTACGCAGGGTACGTACCTGTTCAAGGTTTGGAACAGGTAGCAGCTTATGCAGACTGGAGAGGAACTTTCTCATTAGAGCCTGAAGTGCTGAGTCATATTTGGGGCCATACACTGTTGGGAAAATGTTCTAAAGAGCAAAGAGTACAGTCTTCATTAGACCCCAAAAGAACAGTGGAAGCCACTACTGATTTTAATTTGAGAGCAAAGACACAGAAACAGAATGAATTTTCATTTTGGGTTGACCTACATCTTTAGCTATTAGTATAGTTTTGTAAGTATTGCCTTTTTCCTATAAGACATTCCTAACCCTAGCCTCTTCATAATATCCAGTACAACCCAACTGACCTGATAAAAGACATCCCTCTGGCGTGGGTCATCCACAAGCGTGTGGACAAGCTTAAAGAAGTTTGTCACTGATGCCTTTACGTCTGAATCGGAAGTCTTAAAAATGGAAATGAACAGCGTGTAAGTAAATCCAAATGACTTGACATGAAGAGTCATGAGAATTCAGCACGGCCACTTACTTCTTTATCCCGCTTAGTGATGTAGGTATTTATTCTGGTCAAATGAGGCTGGATGGTCTGTGGGCTGGCGAATTCATCAGTTCGGCACAACTCTAGCACCACCTGGCACCACATAAAAGAGACCAAACAAATTAGGGTTTATTAGGCATGATGGCTTTATTTTACGATGAAAGAATCCCCAAAGGGTCCTGTATCAGGGCTGACCAAAATCAAGTGTCATGGAAGCGCTTATTGTATCATTACAACAGATTAAAGCAGTCACATCTTCATATCTGTGCACTGTTGATGAGTAACTGTTCAGTACATTTCACCCAATCCCTTCCTAGTGTGCACAGTGGGTGTGTTTGGTAGTGTAAAAATGTAAAATGCATCAAATGCCTCATGTCACCACAGAGGATGTCCTACTGTAAGCTCAGAGAGTAAAGTGATGTGTTAACAGCAAGCCTTGTAGATGTATAACCACAACTACCAGGTGCTTTCTTTCTTACCCGCGCACGCAGTCCCATAACAAGTTGTACTCTCTCCCTGTAAGTCAACAGTTCAGGGACTGTTTCCAGCACTGTGGTAACGAACTCCTCGAGCAAACCATAGTACATAACAGCTCCCTGCTTCACTATTTCCCACAACGCTGCAGACACAAGCTGCAGAGGAGGAACGATGAGGCGAAGAGACGAAAGGGGAATGGGGGAACCTGAGGAAACAAATGTTAAAACTGTGACATCTAGATAGAAGTATTCTAACTCCAATAAAATAAAATAAAATACATGTGCAGTATTATATTTAGCACAATTTCTGCTAGCCTCCAAGTTAACACACTATAGTGTTTCCTAACGAGAAATTTGTTTTTATTCCAGGGCAAGTGCGTACTGTAACGCAGGTAACGGTTACGTGAGAGTAAAACACTCACCATGGTCCGAGATAATCTTGCTCATCTTCGGTGTTAAGGATAAATCATTTTAGGGGAGAAAATGGCCATCCGGTGAGATCGTCGGAGCCATAAGAAACGACCGAATGTGAAAACATGGAAGCCACGTCTCCGCCACTTCTCTTGGGAAACATCACGCCGTTGCGTCAACGCGCACAACAAGCAGAGAGGCGACGTGCGCGCCGAAGAGACTTGCGAGCGCGTGCATCCAAAACAAAACAGAGGCACATCCGAGCACGCCACACACGTCACTGTAGTGACCGCTAGGTGGCAGCATTGTAAAGGATGTCTAAACGGATAAATTCCACAACTCTGGAGTGGCAAACAACCACCAATGTTAACAAAAATGAATTAGATATTCATTTAAACAGTAATAACTCCCTTTGTTTATATAACTGTAATGTTATTTTTTTATATATATAACTTGATGTTATTTTTTTGAGTATCAGCCCAAAAAGGGTAGGTATCTATTCTGCAAAACTGAAATTCACATCGGCTTCATCCTTCATACATCCCACACATTCATAGACCTAAACATGGTGGCTAAAAATATTTCCTATAATGTTTGAAATGTAATATTTGACGGTCCTTCAGAGGCTGGGCAGAATAATATGCACTAGGTTGTCACTCTCCTTGTTTGTTGGTCAAAATTATTGGGTGCAACAAGACACTGCACATGTCTTTCTCACATTTATTTGTCCTGAATCCAAGCCTGTACACACAGATTCTCTCTCATTCTTGTGTGTGTGTGTGTGTGTGTGTGTGTGTGTGTGTGTGTGTGTGTGTGTGTGTGTGTGTGTGTGTGTGTGTGTGTGTGTGTGTGTGTCCATGAATAAATGAATGCATCTCTTTCCCACTTCTTAAGTGTTGCAGTCTGCAGACTTTACATAATCATGTTACATTACTCTGTGTCTTGTCAGGGGGAAACTTGACTTTAGTGCTGAGGGTGGAGCCAAGGACTGCATAACTAAATTGAGAGAAATTACGTTCCTCCCAGATTATAATTGCATAACTATTCACATTTCCCCACAGTAAATTAGAAGAGTGGAGAAGGCAAAGCTATCTGGCTTTTACCATCTTGTTAATTCCCTTTCAAGTTGTATTAAGGAAGTGTGTGTACTTTGTGTGTGTGTCTAAGAGAAAGGAATTAGAAATAATGAGAGGAAAAGGCAGAGTGAGAATGACAATGAAGGGGGGGGGGGGGGGGGGGGGGGGGGTGTATTGTGGTGATGGGCTGAATGACAGAATTCAGTAGTGAGATTGCATACCATGGACACCCATCTGAAGCAGAAGCAAGAATTTAGAGGAACATGCAAGTTAGAGTATGACACCCATTTTATTTTATTTTATATTCTAAAATGGTTCTAATATTTTCAAAATAGCTTGTTGAGCAGTGGTAGTAGAATCCACCTGTCCTTAACTTCACAGCAGCAACATAGTGAGCTGTCAGGTAAACTGTCAACTACAGAAAAGTATATTTCATTAAAAGATTTGACCAAGGCTGATACCGATACCCGGATTTTTTATTTATTTATGCTGCCAATTGCCGATATTTGTGTCATTCAATTCAATATAAATTTACAAGGATTCAGAATTCCCTACACAATTTTATTCTTGGCAGGAAAAGCCTCTGAAACAGAATTCAGGTGACACCAAAACCCTCTGCTGAAACCCTGTTAAAATTATTTTAATTGGGTTAGCAGCTCCAGGGTGAGGCAGGGTAGGGCAGGTGTCATTGTGGGTTTTACACACTGCTGGCTGAGTGAAATACTCCCACACCACACTGGAATGATTTCTCAGTGTGGCAGAGTGGTTGTATTTGCATGTTTTATTTGAGCCTGGTCTGACCATCTGCGAAATCCTTTTGATTCAAAATGAGGCAGATTTTTTAATGTTTAGGTCAACAAAAATAGTATTGTGAGTTCAACGCAATCAGCAGCAATTTATTGTACCAAAATATTTCATTAAATTACAGCTCACAATACTTCTTGATGATGAAACTAAATAAAGTATTTTGCAGGCTCTCACCACTATGCTTGATGCCACACGTGCGTCCTTCAGCTAATCCTCTTATTGACTTTGAGAAAAGTAGCATAACACATGAGCACTGGTGAATCATCCATCATCGATGTTTGGTAACAGTATCATATTTTTGAGCCCCTTTGCTTACTCGGTGTCTCAGCATCAACTTGATGTGCATAATTTGAAGATCTATTGTGAATTGTAGACAAAGCTGAAGCAGCTGTGACCCAGAATTCCTATATGACGAGTAGAAATTTCCCCCCCAAATTTTTTTTTAAAAATATACACCGTCTGCTCTCTAGTCTCAGGATAGAAATTGACCGTATATATTCACCAATACCAGCTCAATAGTGTGGGTGCATCAGAAAACAAAAATCTGGCATTCCACTTTAAGAGCACTGACTGTCACTAAGTTTTCAGTCGGAGTATGAAGTTTACTTTTATCAAAGTCAGTTAAAATCTTCAGATCCTTCGGGCAGCTAGAGTAAAATAAATAGAGAGGGGAGGTTATAACTGTCCTTGTTTACTAGTGGTGCAGCAAGACAGCATTAACCCCCCCCCCCCCCCCCCTTTCTCTTTTTCACCCACACACACTGCTGCAGTATTATCGATGCATGCACAGCTAGGCTTTTTTCTCTTCAGTTAACCTCTGACTATTATTTGGTTAAAAAAATAAATAAATAAAAGGTTTTGCTTCCATAAAAAGCAGCGTCTTCCCAGTTTCCCAAAAACTTTGAAGTCAAACCAATGCATGAGAGTGAAACTTTTTTTTTTTTTTGTAATGAAAAGAGGCAGCTGAGGGCAGCCACCGCATTGCACCGTGGTGGGAGTAAATCAAGTGCCTCTGTCGCTCATTTCGGAGAGGGCTTTGATGTCACTGGAATAAACTGCAGCTCATTGAGAGAACATCAAAGGCACCCACACCACCCACCACCCTCTGACGGCTCTGTGTGAAACGTGATTGGAAATACTGTGGGGCCTCAATATCTTTTTTTTTTTTTTTTCTATAACGACGCCTCATTAACCGGTCATCCAGTATTAGCAATTACCTCCAAATGTCCGCAGTAACTTCAGGGATCAACTGACTCGCCATTTGGCATTTAGGTTTAGTACTTTCATGCGGGGTGACCTGGAAAAAGGTTTGGGCATCTTGCTCTGATATATCATCTTCGGTCAAGCGCTGAATTTGTTGTAAAACGACTGTTTTACTCTTCTAAAAAATATCTAAAATAATCGCTCCAAGACCAACGCATCATGACTCACTGCTCCATAGTTGCATATCCTCGTATTATTTTATTTTGTATGTAATTATCATTATTAGAAGCCTAGTCGATTACTTTTTAATACAATAATATTGAAATCTTGTGCGAAAGCTAAACAATTAACCGACCATGTTATTATCAGACCAGCCCATTCAATAAACAATTTTCTCTCAATCCACACTGGCCTATTACGGAGGAGCGCACCGTGCAGCCAATCACATGCCCACGCTGCTCAGCTCCACTAATCGCGGATTAGCTTTAACCGACTGCAGTCTACAGCACCAGGGAAGAGAGGTAGTCATTCACCGTCTGTTTTATTATTAGCTCTCAGGATAGTGCTCAATCTCAGCATCAGTGCACTTTTACACTGCGCAGCCTAGTCGTCTGCTCATATTGGGATCTCAGGTGAAGGCGTGGAAATACAAGAGAGGAGCGAGGGGGTTTGGAGAGTCTGTGGAGGCGGCTACTGTGGGTCAGGTAGGATTCAATTGATGGCCCTTTAATTTCCAACCGCCTCCGCCGTACACCGCGCGCTCGAGAGCCACAGATTGGTTTCCGCGTCTCCATGTTCAAGACGGCCAATTACCCGACGGTGGATCCCGCACCCACCATCATGCACGGCACTTGGTTTACAACGGGGTGTCGAGAAAATGTGCCCGTGGCGGTGGAGAAACCCAAGAAGAAGGCGTTCAACCTGGTCAAAATCATGTCTCTGAACAACAGGAAGGAGCACAGCAAGCATCAGCACCACAACAACAATATGCCCTTTACGATCCACTGTCACATCGGGAAGGAGATCAAGCACATTTGCAGCAATTGCAGCCGCGGGAACGACACGCAGGACGGTGAGTAAGGCTGTAGGCTCGAGCCTTCTGTGGGTTCGCCCATAGCAGCCCTGCGGTACTGCTATCGGACATACAGATAATCTCATGCCAGTAGGCTACTATGCGCGTTTGACGACCAAACCACGCGCTTTATCCATTTAACACGGACTAGTTACTGTGCCTCGTGATTTATCTGTTCGGGTGATAACATTCAGCAGTGTTGAATAAATACCTGCTGCACGTCTATGTACATTAGTCGAGCAATCCCATTGGTCGATGCAATATGGCTTGCATTGAAAATACATGACAAGAAACGACGGTGATTCACGTCTGTTGTTCTGGGAACCGCTCTGCCACCTCAGACTGAATGAGAACCTCGTAGGGGTTTGGGCTGTGTCTTGGACTCCTGCTTGTCATCTAGTCTACATGAGCTGAAAGATATATATGTTGATAAATGAATCCATCTCTTTGGGGAACTGAAGCGTTGAGTTTTTCTTATTAGCTGCGTTCAATGTACAGGTTGGCAAACAGACATAATCAATATGTTCATAGTGAATATATATACAACATCATGCAGATGCTTTACAGATGTTAGTGTATTGTTGATGGCATGGAAATGGACGCCTGCCTTGTAGTTATCAACAACACTTACGCATTACTTTAAATACTTACAGGATTTCCTCATCTTTTTCTTTATTTTTTTCTCTTGACAGTATGTTCATTCTCTTCATCCAGGGTCATTGAACTATTGTCAAGATCACAATTTAATCAAAACTGCATACACAGATTGGTGGTGGTGGTGGTGGTTTTCAGCCTGGAAATGGATCAGCCAAAAAAAGATGGATTGGAAGATGTTGTTAAACTGTATCAGTGTGATCACACCTTTCCATTGAATGCACAAAGGTTTGGTGTTCAAATTTCAAATGGTATACCTTATTTGTCAAATATAATCATTACCAGTGATGTCGAGAGGTTTGTACAAAAAACTGTTTTGGGAATGGATGAAATGGGAAAACAAAATGTTGGGAAGGAATGCTCAGAAAGTAAGCTTTATCTCACCAAAGTTAATGAAAGTGTGTCAGTCAATCGATCTTTCTATCCTTCTGTCTGTACAGAGTTACAATTGGCAGTTGTGATTCATTCTTGTTTTTGTTTTTTTTAATCCTTGTGGAGGTTGCTCAGCAAAGATTCTCTGTCTTTCTGTTTTGGACCTCTAATGAAGCCATTTGAAACTCTACTGGATTCAATTTGCATTGACTATGCAGCTATTTATAGAGTGGTGTGGTGGCAGGATTTCTAAGATGGTTGGCTGAGAGGTACCAGAGCATTCAAGTAATGGTCTGTGGCAAAGATTTTTTGCTGCATTTCTGTCAGCCGCAGTTCACATTCTTTACACCATAGCTCTGGCTGGTGGTGTTGGGGGGGGGGGGGGGGGTTGTGTGTATGTATTCCCCAGCTGCATGTCTTCTGTGATGATCTGATGCAATGTGGTGACACTGACACATAGACGCACCACGCTGTGTGTTAGAGGTCATCTCGTACATCTGGACTCCAGCCACATGTAAGCCAGGATGTTGTCCATCTTCTCATCTTTTTTCATGCCGTAGTCTTGCATGGTTTATTTAGTACAGAAGAATTGAATTGTTGTTTCTGTGGAGGCTGTGCTGGTTTTGGGTCCTTGCAAGATGGGTTTAGTTGTTTTGATGTTTTGACCAATCCAGTCAGGGAATGTTAACTGACCCTGTCCTCCTGTCTATTTCAGAACTTCTCCTCAAGGCTGCATTGATTTAGTTTTGAACTGGGCAGACTGAGGGGCAGGGTGGAACAACATGTCCCATTTCTGAAGGCACATGATTGTTCACTTTGCCCCTGGCATTATTTATGCAATTCCTCTGCAGTGTTTGAAAGCCGTTTGTGTGCTGGTGTCTGTTTGATCAAAGTTTGATTGCCTTTTATGATCATCCCTCTGGAGTTAAGACTTCAGAGCATGCTGAGTTCTTCTGATGTGTTCGCTGCTTTTGCCACAATGGGAAATGTTTGTGTTTGTGCATGTCATTGGGTCTTATCTTTTTGTAAGTGGGTCTGTTTATAGACTTGGAATGCGTCTATGTCTATCAAGTTTCTGACATGAATTCACTTTATTTCATTTGATAGTCTCTGTTTGAACAAAATGCTTAACATTATTTGTTTTTGATGTCAAAACTGCGTGGAAAAGGATCAAAGGCTGAGCCTAGTGAATATTTGACGAAGTGAAGGAAGATTTCCCCCTAATGAGGTGCTTATGTGTTTTCTGGCAAGCTAATGCAAACCAATCAGTGTGATGCAGCCGTAGACTGTTAAGACTCAGAGCGTATGCTGCATAATGATATCTGATACGCAGGTTTGTTTACCCACTTTAACCCTCATTCAACTTCTATGGGATTTAGGAGGCCACTTGGCACAGATTCTTATTGCTTGGTTTTTGCTACACTCGCAGCTCTTCTGTACGATTCCCATAATATCACCTGACTTAAACTAGACCCTGTTATTTTTGTGCCCTTACAGTCGAGGAAGTTGAGAGGCTGGCCGCCATGCGCTCCGAGTCCTTGGTCCCGGGCACCCACACTCCACCCATCCGTCGTCGGAGCAAGTTTGCCACCCTGGGACGCCTGCTCAAACCCTGGAAGTGGAGGAAGAAGAAGAGCGAGAAGTTCAAGCAGACGTCTGCTGGTACAGAACGTTTTCTCTTAAGTCTGTGTTAATGCGTGCACCAAAAACACACGAGTAGATGCGCGTGAATGCCACATGTATCATAAACACTCAAGGTCTCTGTAACTATATGCCGTGCCTGTTTGGGGGTGGGGGGGGGGAGCAAATTGGTGCGTTTCCCTTGGCTAGTCGGGAGGAAAAAGTGCTAGGCTCCAGACTGTAGGGTGACTGGAAATGTGGCAAATTGATTGAGTAATGTGGCGTTGCGGTTCACGTTATGAGCTCTCTTTAAAGTACCTTTTGATCCTGCAGCCCAGAGTGGTCAGGGGCAAGTGAAGGACATGCTCCCTTCAGATGCGGCTGTATTTATTTCACCTGTCTGGCACACACTCTGAATTCTACTGGCAGCCTGCTGGACAGGAGGAGATATTTTGTCAGGCTGAATCCTATGGGCTGGGTGCTGAAATGATAGTCACATACGTGTTGCTTTTCTAGAATATTCTCCGGCTTTTTTTTTTTTTACCCCGTTTTTCATCTAGGTCACCATGTACATAATAGATTAGGCATGGGATGTGAAAAAGTTTGAAAAGTGAGTCGAGTTGAGAGTGCAAGTCTACACACACACACACACACACACACACACACACACACACACACACACACACACACACACACACACACACACACACACACACACACACACACCTGAATCTGGTCCGGACAGGACAGGTTGTTCTGCTTTAGTAATGTTGGATTTGTATTAGCTCGGTCTGATCTGATCCTGTTTTCCCTGACTCCCCACCGACGGCTAAACTGTCTTACTGCTGACGACTGTTATTGTCGGCCTCTCATTTGATCACAGAGATACGGGCTCCTATCATCTCCATCGGTTAGAAGTACAAAAACTTCTAGTTCATCTCTGGAGTTGATGCTGCCTTTCCTCCTGAGCCTTGACTGTTACTTTCCCTCCAGTACTGTTTGGCTCCAGTTTGTATTTCTGCCCCAACTTCCTCGCCCCTGGCCCTGCAGCAGTCCCTGTGGATGAAGAGATATTTTTAATATCTCACCAAATATGCTGACACCTCTGTTGAAGAACTTTTTAGATGCTTCACTTTTGGCTGGACTCTGTCCTCTGCTCATACCTTTTTTATATAGACTGTATGTGCTTAATGGAACAATTATGAAACAGTGTTTTCTGCTTATTGATATATTCATCTACCCCCTGTGATAATAGCATCTCCTCTGTTCCAGTGAAGGACAATAATCAGAGCTGAACCAGAGAAGGGGTTTTTGTTCTGCACAGTGCAGCCCAGTGAACAAGCTCGCTTTATTCCTTTTGTTTACCGGCTGGTTTTGTCTGTATAATGTAGCTGCCTGCATGTTATTTCTCAGTTATTTATTGTTCTCTTAAATCCTTTTTAGTAGCAGCATGATGGTGGATTCGGACCTACAGCATATCTCATTGGAGACGCCTTTGTATGGGCTTCCAATTGTAGTTTAATATTACTCTGGGGGTGTATTCATTGTAAACATCGGTCAGTGTATTTATCTATAAGTCCTCTTGTGGCCAGTCAAAAGTGTTTTGTTGTGATGGAAACTGTTTCTAGAGGAGCTGGATTCTGCTTGATCTCATCCAGGATACAGTGTTGACCTTGGTTGCCCTCTGGCCCAGTATTGATCATTTGTCTTTTTAAAGTTGCTCATCTAATTGTCAAAGCATCTTATTACATTATTACTCAACGAATGATTTCTATTTGCATTGCCATGAGAAAACCACTGCCACATAATTATGACTTAACTTCATTTATTGTACTGATACTCTGTGAATTCTTGAGCCAGTGGTGGTGGAAAGAGAGGAAACATCCAGGATACATTTTTAGGTCATGCGTCCACCTGTTGCTGAAGCAAAAAGGGACCCACTCTAAACCTCATGTAACGTGTACGGTTGACACTTGCCGCTATCTGATTTTAGGATTTACGTCCCTACTACTGCCTTCTTGTCTCTGCAGTTGTTTCTGATGCCTTAAATGTTGACTGTGTTTCCTGTGTCGGTAGGGAGTGGACCAGCTGCTGGGCGTGCAGATGTTGTCGCAGGTAATTGGACACTGTGTGCACAGTAGAGGATTATGGATGTGCTGTGATATTAAGCAGACACAGGCCAGCTCTGAGGGGAGGTGGGGGGGCTTTACTGTTCACCTCAGCAGGGAGGGGAGGGTCTGGCAGCTTGGTGTCTTATCTTGCCTCCTGCTCAGTCTGTCAGCTCACAGTGTGCTCGTATCGGGAGGAGCGCTCAATGGGTAGAGGTTGCTGGATCAAGGGAACAGTAATCTGGTAATTTGACCACTCCTGTGCTTGCTTAGTTGTTTTTTTTTTCTAGTGTAATACTTAACCTGGTTTCCTATGAACAGCAGTCATCTAAAGGCACTATTCTTGCTCATTGGCAGGATTTGTAAAGCACAATTGGAATTTTAAACTACCTTTTTTATTGGTTACAGAAGGGGGGGGGGAAATGAATGCCAAGTCACAAAACCCAGTATGTCCTTGGTATGTGTCAAAGTCCCATTAGTGGAGCCATGTCTAAACTTGTGTGAGCCAAAACACTTCATTCTCATTGATAAGACTCCATGAAAGTTTTAATATGGTTTTTGCGAGGCTATGGCTGAGTGAATTGCCTCGCTAAAAGCCTCCACTTTGAGATACTAAGCCTCAGGGCTGGTAGAATGTGTTCTGTCTATCTGGGTCACTTCGCAGTGGAATATATTTCTCTTAAAACTTAAGCGTAGTGTTCTCAAGTCAATGCGGTCTGTATTCGGCTATGCCAGCTTCATTTAATATGCTCTTAGCTGAGTCTCCCAGACAAACGTGTAATCCTCTCATCTTAGTACAGATCATGAGTGGCTGGAGCATTGGACCTTGATACCACTTTGCGCCAAACTAGTCTGAACACGGTCCTGTCCAAAATGAGACTTGGCTGATATTCAAGGTTTACAGTGATCTGGAGGACGCCTTTTTATGAATTTCATACTCTGTTAGTGCAGTTTGTGATGAGACGTCCTGAGCTTCTCTCTGGGATGGAGAGGTCAGGCTCCTTGATGTCTCAATCGATGTTGCCAGGGAAGTTCCTCAGCATACTGTGTGCGTATAGACACACACACACACACACACAAGCAGTAGGCCTATGCGACCTTATTAGAAACGGACAGCTGATGAGTGAAGCTAGTCTGGTCAGACCCAACTTCAAACGGAAATGTTTGGTCGTGGTGCCAGTTTTGTTTTATCTGAACTGAATGCTTTTGGGTGCGTGGTCCTCACAGGACCTTCCTCATGAAATGAACATGAAACATCTATTTGGCTTCTGGCACACTAATAATCTGTTCATGAAATATGAATGAGAAAGTTGCATTTTTGAGATGGGGGAATTGTTTTAAGGTTGCATATAATATGAATTCACGTTTCCCTGTGATTTATATCCATATATGATCAAAGATGTTTTAGTTATTTCATTTTTTAAAATCGACCCTTTTTTTACAGTCAGTTTCAGACCACCTCCAGCATCTGAACTGGAAAGCCTCCACTCAGCAGGTTTATCTGCTATATTAGAGTAGTTTGTGTTGTCAGCCAATCAGGGTCAAGTATTGTGAGGACTTAGTCTTAATTCATTCCATTTAACTAATTCAAACCAGCTGTTGTATACTACTTTATTTGCAAAACATTTGAACACAAATATGGGACCTTTTAACTACTGACTCCATTTAGTGGAATTGTACAATTGTGTGGACTGATGTGAATTTCATGTAAGGCCTTTGAGTTGATGGTATTGCATAACTGTACACATCCCATGGCATAGCGGTTATGTCATAAAGCTTTCTGTAATTAATTTTTCATTTTGGATCAAACTAAAATGTAATCCCTGAACATGAACACGGCCATTGGTGTTGCTGTTTCAGAGAGATTTGTTGCATCATTTAGATTGTGAAAGTCTAATTACATTTTAATTCAATTCATTGGCTGTCTTCTCAATAGAGGATATATCATTCATAATCCATGTCAGACAAGGTTGTGAATTGCTACCGAAAAGGCCCACCTTTTTCATTAGACGTATTTTCAATGGTATACATCCAAACGAAAAACCCCAACGGAAATCTTTCCTCAGATACAGACAGAAGTAGTCAAAGACAGAGTAGCTCTTTCTCAGTAAAAGAGGAGGACTGTGGGAGGTGTGTGAAAATTTGCAGCCAAGGCGTGAAGCTTGTATAGCTATGGTTACAATTTCACAATAATATTATATGAAGTAGATACTGCTCAAACAACGGGTGTGATTTGTAGAAAATGCTGTTTCAAGTGCTGTCAATCATGTTTGAGAGTATAGAGGAGTGAAGCGTCTAATGCCTGACTGACTGACCTGAATTCACCTTCTTGATGCCCGTGGCGCTGTGGGAAAAATTCGAGTGCCACGGCCATGTTCACTCTCAGTCAGAAAAATGAGCTCCACGTCGATGCTGAGCTGCTGTTATTCAGATAGTCTGCTACTTGGCCTTGCTACCTCTGGATATACTTGACCTGGTGTGAAATTTATGTCATCGGGGGTAAAAGCCTTTTTCTGGGGGAGTTGGTAGCTTTAGCATCCCAAGCAGCATTTACAAATTTACAAAAATCCAATAAAGGTGACTCTTTGTGTGACATAGTGGGGATATTTTGGTCACGTATTTTTTTTCCTTAAACCGTTTCACTGCTCAACTAATGCTTGGCTTCAAATCTGAGACGAGCTTCTCTTGGGAAAACTTTGAAGTATGGCAAGATATTGTGCATCTGGTATCCTGGAGGAACTCATAATGGAGCATACTGTTTGACGATAACTTGCTCTGCTGTGGCACAAAGAATTCACATTTGTGCCCCAAGAGGTCTGCCCATTTGTGACGTTTGTTTCATCCTCATTTTTTCATTTTGGAGTCACAGCAGTTGGTGTTAATCCACTGTGTTGCAACTGAGGGCGAGGAGTAGCGGGGGGGGTCAAGCTGTCGGTGTTTTCAGGAATTCACACCGAGGATGTATTAGCATTGGACACGTCGCCTTACAACAGAGCTAGCACAAGACTCCTGGGTCATATGTAAAGCACGCACAGGCCCACAATCTGCGATCTCTCTTTTTTAAGCAGGAGCCCCAGGCCTGCGGGGAGATTCTTGCGCAGTGTGCTCAAGTGTTCTTGCTGATCCTCATTTCACATTCTTAATTGGTTCCTTTGCAGGGGTAGATTTTTAAATTACTAACTTGACGTTTAACTGCCTCCGTTCAGCCTAGTGATGGAAAATGTTAAGTGCCTCATCTTCTGAAACCTAAAAATAGACGCAAGCAGTAGCTATGGGACATGCCTGCTTGTACATAATGCATCGCCGCATGAGGTGTGCTTGCAATTCTCCTTCATCCTTTTATCTGTTTTATTAATGAAGCCTTTAGATTTAATTGTTTGGAAGAGCTAAATCCAGGACTCAACACTAGTCTTACACACACAAGAAAAATAATGCACAGTAGATAGTCATTTGGAGTTCTGTCACGCAATCAAGAACAAATAGACTTTAGACTTTCATAAATAACCTCATATTTTTACGGCACAAATAGTGAGCGGAGCAGTTGGAAAAACGATTGCACAGAATTCTTGCATCGTATTGTATTGTATTGTATTGTATTGTAATGCCCTCTTGGTTAGGTTAACTGACCTAAGAGGTGTATGATATATTACACATGTTAATGTTCATCTAAGTTCTTCACAGATTGCCAATTGCTTATTTGGCTGTGAACATTAATACAAACCATGACTCAGATATGATAACCTTGGGCCTTTTCTGTAGTGTTCAACTGTTTTGCCTTGGGACTCATGTATTTTCACCACCATAGAATTTGCAAACATTTTTTTTTTTCAATGGATATACGCTTCTTGAGTTCAATGAATGGACAGTAGTTGTGATACTTTCAGTGATAAATGCTTATGCTGTGGAAAATGATTTTCACATTCTTCATCTTTTGTCCCTCAGCTCTGGAAAGGAAGATGTCTGTCAGACAGAGCAGAGACGAGCTGATCAAGAGAGGCGTGCTGAAGGAGATCTTTGAAAAAGGTGAGCTGAAATAATACGAAGTCCCCATGGTTCAATTTAATAGAACCAAAAATGGTCTCTGATCGTTTTAGTTAACTGTGAGAAGGGTAGATACTGATACTGAATTGAGTTATCCTCTCATTTATCAATAGCCTCAGAAGTGCACACTTTGCAAGACTTGGCATCTGCCGATTTGATTTCTTTCATTATAGATTTTTTTTTTTTTGGGCATTTTACAAACTCTTTGATCCTGATTTTCTTACATATCCCATATTTGGAACTAGAGTATACTTGAGGCTGACAGCAGGGTGCTTCATGGTCTGTCAGGACATCTTAGGAAATTGGTAAAGTTGAGTAAGTCCGTTGACTCTTGTTCGGATTTCAGAAAAGAGATAAGGAGATATATGGCTGAGAAGCTATATTTGAAGCTGAGCTGATTGGAGTTAGCTAAACCCTCTGCTCTCTCTTTTGAGGAAAGCCTGTCTGAATTAGTTTTGGTATTACTGGCACTGCACAGCATATCGGCTACTTCACAGTCCCAAGATTCAAAATGAGATCAAAAATATCTTGTTTTAGTTCAGTACCTTGAACGGTGAGCTCTACTTTGTGTGTGTGTGACTGGATTTGTCATTGAACTGTAAACCTGTATTGGAAAGCTGTATATTATTATTATTATTACTACTACTACTACTACTACTACTACTACTACTACTACTACTACTACTACTACTAGTAGTAGTACTACTAGTGACATCACAGTCTGACTAGCCTATGGATGGTGTAATGAGACGTTATTGAGCTGTTGATTAGAGTCTTATATCTTACTCTGAGTCTCTGTCAATCTGCTGTGGCGTGCTGTAAATATAAATAAAGCAAAGGGGGGAAACAAAAAAAGAATATAAATCCCATCATGACAAAAAAATTGTTAATCTTGCATCTGATTGGCTGTTGGAGCGTAATCTGCTTTCACTGGCTGACACCTTTGCCTGGCACTGTACTGTATGTGCCTGGATTTGATGTGGCGCACACACACCAGCCAAACCCTATCGCTTGTCTCACTCCGGATTGAATGGTGAGGCGTCTACATGACTGAAATCTTAAAAATGACAAACAAATATTTCCTCATGAAGGAGCTTCATAATGAGCTTTCCTTTGAGGGCTTATGTGACAGACATGAATCTGCACCCTACAGCGTCTTTGTTCCGCCCCCCCCCCCCGTGCCTACATCCTCCACCCACCACTTGTCCTAGTGCAACTGTTTGGTCACATTTTGGATTGGGTGCGGTGGCAAAGTGGTCCGTTGGAAGCTGCCAGAGTCCATGCCTTTTTATGGGGACTGACGTTACAAATGTGAGTGAGCATGCAGATGCTCAGTGTGGCAGCTGTGAGTGATCGCTGTTTTTTTTCTTTTTTTTCTTGATCATCTTATTTGAATGCACTGTTTTCTGAGTGAAGAGCATTGTGAATAGCACGGTCAGCCTTAACAATGTGGTCTCACAAAAACCATCAATTGACTCCAGCGCTATAAATGAATAAAAGACAAAGTTCTGTCAAGTTCTGACTCCATCCCTTGCTCTGGTTTGTGCTGATACAAGACTCCTGGGTTGTTGAGGAGTCCCCCCTCTTTTTTTACTTCGTTTGAACAGCTTTAAGTGTGTCAGATCTGCAGGGAGAAAGGTGTTTTATTGATCGTTCGCTTGGTGACTGTCCTACACGGCTGTAATTGATCTCGACGCTGTTTGTTTCTCCTCCTTAGCAACTGTTGAATTCAGATCCTCGATGGATGGTGGAGTCTGCAACCAGGACCCCTCTATTAAGTCCTCTATGGTTCTGCCCCCCAAGAAATCCTTCACGTATCCAGGTGACTTTCAGGATATTCCTGCCAAGCCCCTGTTGTACCACAAACAGCCTCCTGCTCTCCCCCCAAAGCCTTTCTCTAGGATCCATAGCACAGGTGAGTTGCCTTTAGCTTCACAGTCACGTCAACATAATGTCATGTTGTAGGTCGACCAATGCGGGTTTTGGAAGGCCGATACCGACATTTCGTATTGAAACTGCAAATAATCGATATTTTGTGCTGATATTACACCATTTTCATGCCCAAAAGATGACAAGGATTCAGTGTTTGCCTAATTTAATTCTCGAGAAAAGCCTCTGAAGCAGCATTTAGACCGTGGGACACTAAAACTAAAGCTCCTAAAGGCAGGGCGAGGCAGGTTTCTTTGCAGGTTTTACAGACTGCCACCCCTGAAGCCCTCCCACACAACACTGCAGTGATATCTCTGGTCAGCAATATGATATAAATAATAACAAAAGCATATTGTCTGGCTGGTGGAGGTCCGTGTACTTGGCGGCCATCCGTTTTTCGTTTTGAAAACAAAAAATGAGTCGTTTCCCGTTTTTTCTTTGATGAACAAAAAACGAAAAATGGAAAACGAATCGTTATCCATCATAAGGGCGGTGGACAACATTGACTGGCCAATACTCAAGTTTTAATGAAATGCCAATATTGGCTCCAATTATCGTTCCAACCCTAGTTGTCGCTATGCACCTTATGATAGACATTTAGTACAGTAGCTCAGGGAGTCAAGCACATTCTCATGGTAAACAGTGTTTGGTCAGATAAGTCATGACTACCATCAACATGTTTGTACCTTTGCTACACATGTGCAAGGGATTATAGTAGTCTCATTAAGTTCCCCTGAGGTCAGGTCAGCTGGACTCTCTCTGTCATCGTCAATCTGTCAGTCTGGGGGAAGTGGCATTATCCTGGCCTAATTCCCACCACTCTGCACTGACGTCTGAGCCCTCTGAGCGCCCATGAGCTCTTTTTTTTAATCTGTGCGGTGGATGCTATGAACATCTCCAGTTGTTGTTGTTTACGTACACAGAAACGTTTAAATAATCCTACTTGTTTTCTGCTCCGTTTTCCTCGACACCTCCCAGATTCTTGCCAGCCCATGAAGCTGCCCTGTATGCCCGGCGGGAAGCTCTCTCCCCCTCTACCTCCGAAGAAGGTGATGATTTGCGTGCCTCAAGGGGGGCTGGATTCCTCCCCGTGTCCGTCCCCCAACCCCCTCGGCACTTTCTCCCAGAAGTGTCCTCCTCCTCAGGGCATGCCCTCCCACCACGGCTCCTTCCTGCCCTCCCAGCTCGCCGGCCTGTCCGCTCTTCACCAGAGCCACGGTCACCCGCTCCAGCTCCAGTATGGCAGCATGCACCCGCCCAGCCGCATCATCGAGGAGCTCAATAAAACTCTGGCGCTGTCCATGCAGAGGTTCGAAAGGTCGGTCGCCATCAGCCCTCGATTCATTAAAAAGTTCTTGATCTTAATTTGATGAGAGTTATTGTGATGTGGTACCTGGTAGTAATAGGTGATAAAACAAGCCTCTTTATTAGGTTTTTTTCTTTGTGGCAACTTGTCTGATACTGGACTGTCTCCTGGTGTTATCGAGGTCATGCTCCTGCCATGTCGTCCTGATGTACAGGGCCAGCAGATTGCCTCATAGGGCAGTATGGCCTATTTTTGAAGCTCGGTGTATGTGTGAGTTTTGTTTGTGTATGTGCGTGAGTAGGCGCCCCTCCAGCAGTTGGCCTGACATAACATGACCAGCTGCTCTATACAAGAGCATGTTTCTTAGTATTTGGAGAAGGGAGCAGGGTAGCGGATTGGGCGTTATGTAACCTGCTGCATTAGCAACTTGTTTCACCAAAGACATCTGAACCTGGATACAGAAGTAATGGTCCCAACATCGCTCACAGTTGGTCTGCAAGCTTGGAAGTGCTTGCATAACATCATGGCTCATCATAAGAAGCTCAGTCTAGCCTGCAATTCATCAAGCTATCATCAAATATGCTATTGGTTAGCACTTGGATTTGATTGATGGGTGCTGAAAGTGACGTTTATTCCTGTCAGATCTCTTTTGTATTTTACAAGTTGTGCATGTCATTTCCCTTCTTTCTCCTCGCAGTTCAATGGATTGCATAGAATTGCATTAATGTGTATTTAGGCTCATTGTGCATTTAAAGACTTGAGAATAAGTGTGCGCGCGCACACACACACACACACACACACACACACACACACACTCACACACACACACACACACACATATTCCCTTTCTTGGCTCTTTCTGGTTACTTGCCTGCTATGTGTGTTAACATAGTTTCCCTGTGGTTTGTCTCAGTAGGGGCTTGTGGGTAGTCACTGTAACGCTGTTGTTGCCCGCCCATACAAAACCCACTCAATTGACACTATACAATATACCAGCAGCCCCTGTACCCCATTACATCACTACTTGAACTCATTCAATCTTATAGTATCATTGTAAAGAGATCCCTCCCAGACCGTTCACATCCTACATTGTCCAATGGAGGCTTACAGTGAGGTATAAATGTTGACTGATGAGGTTTTTCCCCATGTGAACTGTATATCAGCCTTCACTGTCAGGGAATGGACAGGACCACACTCTTTAACACGGCCAATGGTACTGTCATAACTATGACCTACATGTCCAGGCTCAGGGTTTGTTTTTTTTAAGGTTATTTTTGCCATTTATTTGACAGTTACCAGCACAGCGAGAGACAGGAAAGATAGGGGGGGAGAGAGAGAGAGAGAGGGGGGCGGGCGGGGGGGGGGGGGGGGGGGGATGACATGCGACAAAGGTCCTGGGCTGGACTGGAACCCAGGCCGTTGCGGTGGCATGGTATGCTCCTTCCACGCTCGGGTTTAACTCAAAACAAACAAACATGTCTCCTCTTTTCATCCCGTTAGTTCTGCACTGCACGGTGGTGGCCAGTGCACTCTCCTGGACAGAAGAGAGGTCCCGTCTGTGATCATCGACTGTGAGGACGACAAGGAGAATATGCCCAATGAGTCCGACTACGAGGACCTGCCTAGCATGTATAAGGACGAGGAGGACGATGAGGATGACGACGAGGACGATGAGGAAGATGACGACTCTATATTTACAAGTGAGTGGTGAATTATTCTTGGAAACATTTGTCAACGAAGCCTCAGATCTGCGCTTCATGACCGCGGCTCCTCCCCCCGAGTGATTGACCGTGGTGTGTGTGCGGGTTTAGGTACCCTGGCTCTGAAGGTGCTGAGGAAAGACTCCCTGGCCATCAAGCTGAGCAACCGTCCGTCCAAAAGAGAGCTGGAGGAGAAAAACATCCTGCCTATGCAGACGGATGAGGAGAGGTTCGAGTCCAGACAGCAGATAGGCACCAAACTCACACGGTAAGAGAGACACACTTACACACACACACACACATTTAAACATGTAGACGTGTACACACACAATTTTCATGCCACAGTTTTCCTGTAAACCCAGTGACTGTTGCTACAGCCAACTCTACAGCAGCTGTTAGGAAAGAGCACTGTTCTTCACGGCCAAACAAGGCATTTTGTCTCACATTGGGCTGATAACGGCCCAATCTCCTAGCTGACAGGACTGTGACTCAGCCCAAAGCCAATGCAAATGTGAACCTTTTTTCCCATTGAAACACTATCCTTTCTTTTTTTTTTTTTTTTTCCCACTCAGCGTCCGATAAGGATAAACGCTTTATCTCGTTAAAATGAGGCTCTGAAAATGGAGCTGACCTAATTTCAGCAATGCATCATCTCCCCCTCCCTCTCTTTTTTCCCACTCTCTCTCTCTCTCTCTCTTTCTCTCTCTCTCTCTCTCCCTCTCCTTTCTTCCTACTGCCTGACTTCCTCCCTCGCTCACTGAATCACCACGGTGATGTATGTGCCAAACTATCACCACCCGACTCCTCCACACAGCAGTTGCGCACAAGCCAGTCCATACCAGCTGTATACACTCACTATACTGGTACAGTATCTACAAAAACAGGTACTTGTATACAGATATTGACATTTATAAATTGCGATTACACAATCGCACGACGAGTAATACGGTTTCCCCGCGGATCACAGCGCCTCTTTTTGTCTCTACATTTGGTTTCGCTCCGTTCTTTGCACACGCCGTTATTCGTCAGAGACTGAAAGGGAGGTAACTGCGCGGAGAGGAGAGAAGACCGCCACGCCTATCGGTGAAAATGAAAGCTCGGCTTGTATAATAAGATGTGTGAGGCATGGGAAATATGGCCGCGAGGGAGGGAGGGAAGATCGGCTGGAGTCATTGGCACGCAAGCCTCTATTCCCCACTGTGACTGGAACAGGGCGCGTGTTCCCAGAAGGCCTGCCTGCTTAGCTGTCATGTTCCCAAAAACCTCTATCAGTGTCCTTTGCACAATGTCATTAGACGCCATAATTCCCAATTTCATGCTATTTGCCAACAACACTGTGTCCTGAAATGTAGTCCTTTTGCATCAGGCCGGTCAAAGTTGATTATGAGAATGCTTTTCTAGGGCACTCTGACCTCAACTTTCTTCTCTTGTGCTTATTCGCCGGGGAGATGAGCAGGGACATAAATGTTCAACAACCGATCCTTCATATTAGCCATTTCATAAATGGGTCCTTATATAATATCATTATGGGCATGGCTCTGCTCCTTATATTGCACAGAGCAGGCAGACAGGAACTTGTATAATAACGGTGACAATAATGATGACTAAAATGATGACGATCAAGATGTTTGGGGGAGGGAAATAGTCTGTGTGTGTATATTGGGTTGTGCTTATGCTGACATGATGCTGATGGGATGTTCAGACCATGCTGAGAAGCAGCGCTTTGTTCTGAGAGTCTTGTTTCGCCCGAACGGGCGCACTCGAGCAGAAGACTCGACACAAGATGAGACGAGCAAATGTCAGCCCGGCCGTAACCTCGAGTTGCCGAGGGGGCTGGGCGGTTCCAGATGGCTGTCAGAGCTAGCGAGACAGAGATCACCACTGATACAGAGCCTACAGTTGGTACTAGTGCCTACGGTTAGTACTACTGCCGCAGGGTCCAGACACAGCGCTATAATGAGAGCCTTTACTTAAAAGCATTTAAAATGACCATGCAAAGATTGCCTTTGGGTGTCTTAGTCATTTCAACTACTTACAAATTGGCGGATAATCGGTACAAAACTCTCTTTCGATGTTACATAATTGAAACGTGATAAAACCAAGTCTCTGTCTTGTTCTCGTTCTGTCTATGTAAATGAGGGTACGTTAGGTTTATTTTAGTCGTCTTGCATGTGATAATTGGCACACTGAGCCTTCCCAGAAGGCATGTGCAGGTGTCACGTTCCCTTTGCCTCATCCAGCATCAGCTGAGAGCTGAGTCTTCAGGAATCTCTGGCGACTGTTGGCACTGCTCCCTGCGTTGCACCAATCCTTTGTCATGCAGTCACTCAGTCAATTACAAGAGAAGGATTGGGCAGACCATGGCTGACTGAGCTGAGCACTACAGTATATGTGCATGCCTAATGCAGTAGGCTCAGGAATGTTTATAAAGTGCACCAGTCAAGCTGTCATCAGGCAAGAGGTTAAATAAGATGGAAGTAGTTCATCTGTACGAAAAGCAATTTAATATCTTGTTGCTAACAAGTCACAAAATGAATTGTACCGGAAGTAAGGAAACATGAAATGCTAACCTTTCTAAAAATGTGCCAGCCGAGGTCTGTCATTTTGGCTGTCAGTCAAAATTTCAGTGAGAGAACGTGGTTGGGAGTTGTGGTAAGGAGACGTGTCAAAGCAGGGAAGTGACTACTGGGCAGAATATGAAGGAAGGGGAAACTTACCAGCTTCCTCTGAACTGCATGTGAACACACAGGTGGAAACGGTTCATTTTCCTAAACCGTTAAATAGTTGCACAGGTTTTCTTTTGGACAATGACCGTCGATGATGTTGTAGTTCATGTTTTTCCCCCCGATTTGATTCGGAGTGATCTTGCCTGTGATTTTGTGCTGACTGTGGATGCTTGTTTCTCCCTAGGCGGTTGAGTCAGAGACCCACGGCTGAGGAGCTGGAACAGAGGAACATCCTCAAACGTGAGTATATTTTACACCCAAGTGTATACATAAAACATTTACCCCCCCCTTTCAGACTTCGGCATGTCTACCTAGGTCCGCTGGGGAACAATTACCATGGCGGCGGCTTTTTTTCTAGTGGTCTTTTCACATTTTGGAATACGCCATCTTGTTGTGTAGTGCCCAACTGCAATAGTTGCAGGACAGGGTTGACTGAGTTTTCACCATTTCCCCATAAAAGATGCTTGAAGTTGTAAAGACTGGCTCAGGCTATATTCTAGATCCTAATTATAAGAGAGAACTCCAATAAGCAGTCTGAAAAATATCTTGGGGCCTGCAGCTTTGCATTTTACTGCAATAGTGGAGGCTGAGTTGATGGGGGGGGCAGCGACATGAGAAAATGAAAACCTGGCGCTATTCCCTCCATACTTCCTGGGCACAGGTGGAGGCGAACTGAGTGGAGTGGATGTGTCCGGCTGCTTACTGAGTGTCTCCGATGATCAGTTTCTATCGCGGTTGGTTAGGGAGCGTCATTGAAATAATTGCATAGATGTACATCAAGTTAAAAAAAACACCCAAAAACAAATCATTGTGTTACAAGGGCAGAGCCATATCACAGACCTGTGCACACCTAATGTTTGTTTCAATAAGTGCTTATTTTATTTGTTGAAATATTGAAAATATTTTAACTCATGTACATCTATGCAATTGCTTTATTAACTAACCAACCGCTATAGAAATCAGCGGAGACGCTCAGTAAGCACTCATTTGATTTCTGCTAATAACCCAACAGCACAGAACGGGTAGACAAAAACAGTACAATCTAATAGCATCTACTACTGAGTACTGATTGATGGAGATAGGTTGAAAAATGGTGGACTGTCCTTTTGAACGCATTGTAGCAAAGCACGAGGCCATATTGGTAGCAGCCTTTTGAGCATGCAGGCTTCATATAGTGTAGCCTGGTTATTTGAGAGGCCTAGTTATGTGAAAGCTAGTGGCATACATCTTTCCCTTTTTATTCCTTCTTGGTCTCCTTTTTCATCTGAGGCAGGCAGGCAGCAGGGCTCCCTCAGGAGCCATGTCCAGAGAGGCTGGTTTCTTAGCTCAAACACGCTCGGTATCAGAGACGCAGTTCTGTAGCCTGGGACTCTGCTGCTTTCACATCAAAGACTGATTTACCAGCAGTTCCTGCTCTCCCAGAGGCTCCTGCGTGATTGTCAGAGTGCAGGGGAAAAACACAAAGTTAGAATCCATGAGTGACAAGTGATGTCCCTCCCATCGCTCACACACACAGTACCAAGGTTAAACAAACTGCTTTATTTTACTGAGAGGCACCTGCTGGAATCCAAAACTACGAGTAGTACTAGAGCTCTGTGTTCAACACAGACACAACTGCAATATGGCTGCTGAAGGTTCTGCAAATAGGAGCAGTGCCCCTGTGTGCTCTTTGCTCTTTTTCTTTCCTTCACTTTGAACTTGGATGGTTCTGTACTGGCAATTGGTTTGGAATCTGTACTGTGCAAAAATGAGCTCTAGTGAGTTGCAAGAATTTTGTCTCTGAATGTGATTTATTTTGTTTCTCTAAAACCGCCCAAAGTAATTTGTATTCTAACATAAATAAGTTAATCACATGGACTAAAAAGCCATGGGACAATTTTAAAGGAGCACAGCAATCACATGGGCCTTGAAAATCCTTTGAAGTCTGTGGAACTGAGAAAAAACAGAAAATTAAATGTGAAAATGAATGGATGGCCTTGAAACTACTTACACCTATTTTGTTTAAATATAGTGTGGAAATTCACCAATATGCCTCAGCTCTCTGGACCTCACTCCATTGTAGGATCAATATTACACATCCTGAGGAAACTCCTATAATGGCTTTGGTTTAGCAGTTTTAAAATGAATGATTTGACAAGGATTTCTAGACTTGACAAGTAAAAAATGAGGCATCTCTGATGTCTAACCCCAAAAATGCTCATTTTGAGTGAGTGTGATCCCTGAATCTCTCTCCAGATAAGCAATGTCAGTAGTCCTACAAACAGCCAATGATGAGACACAATTATAGGCTATAAGAAACCTATCGGGTTTTGTGTGTGTGCACTGCGTTTTAATGATCCATATAATGCAAATCTAAACATTTCCTAAGCAGTCCATTGGGCACGTGTGTCCATAGTCACTGTATGACCCTTCATCGGTGTATTTCTCCATAGCTCGCAATGAGCAAGAGGAGTTGGAGGAGAAGAGGGAGATAAAACGAAGGCTAACGCGAAAGGTAAGATCAAAATAGCTCTCGAGAAAAGCGACATAACTGCCGTGCCCATAGGCTCACATTATGCCCGTGCTCACAGTTATTCTTTAAGGTGTCGGAGGGGGCGAATTATTGGCCAAGCAAAACAAACACCAGGGCAGTGATTCATGTGAGGTGGGAAGTGAAATCTGCGAAATCAGTGGCAGGCCTAGTTTTCTGGCTCTCTGGTCTCCCCAGGGGACATCGATGTCCTCGTTGCCCTTGGCCCTTCAGAGTGTTTGCTGCCAGATCCCCGCCACCCCATAGGGAGGAGCTGAGCGTGTTCCTATCACTTTTAATTGTATAATAGCACTTTCCCCCACTGACCTGCGGACACGCTGCTGAAAACAAACATTTCACAATTGTTTGAGGGATTTATTGTATGCCCTTCATGCTCTATTATATACAGTGTAGACACTTTACAGTCCTCCAACAACTGGCGCTGTATTTGTATATTTAAACAAAGCTTGCAGTAATTTAGTTAATGTGACACTCCCAATGTAGGTAGCCAAACTGGATTCTAGGACTTTAGTATATGAGATTTCTGAAAATTAGCTGTCAACTCCTCTTCCCTCTTCCCTGTTCCCCAAATGTTTTGCTCCTCTTGTTCCAGCTGAGCCAGAGGCCCACCGTAGAGGAGCTGAGGCAGGCCAAGATTCTCATCAGATTCAGTGACTACGTCGAGGTGTCCGATGCCCAGGACTATGACAGGCGGGCAGATAAGCCCTGGACCCGACTCACAGCAGCTGACAAGGCCAGTATCAATGGGATTAGATACCTAACCATATAGTCAAATTGGAATAATCTGGGAATGAGGGAATGAGTAACTGGATAGGTAATCATCCTCCAGCAACTACTATAGGTGCCCTTGATCAAGTCACCTAACCCCCAACAGTACCAAATCCAGTGATACTGGAGCAGTCTGAAATGTATTGCTTGAGCCTTTGATTCAGTTTGACAGTTGAAGACACTTTGTCACAACTAATCATCCAGTTTACATGTATTTTGAGGCTTTTAATTTGTAAATTCAAGATTAAACCCGTATTTTGTTAAGACGGTTCCAAAAAGTGTGTTTTCCCATCTACAAGTGACACTCTTCAAGAACATATGTGAAGACACATAAATGAAGTGTGCATTATAGGTATACGGACAACCTCACCAGCCAAGTAAACGCGTCTCAGAACGTGTCTCAGAAGGAGGAAATATTGTGATGGAGGAGTCTGTGAGAAGAGAGTGGAGTAGAATCATTCACGGCCTCAAGATAAACGCGTAAATGATGCATGAAGCGTGCTAAAAGGAGGTAGAGGCAAGGGCTGAGAGGCTGCAGTTTGTGTGCCAGCCCTTTGCTACCTCTCTCTCTCTCTCTCTCTCTCTCTCTCTCAATCCTCGGTGCCGTTTGTCCTCTGCAGGCAGCTATACGGAAGGAACTCAACGATTTCAAGAGCAACGAGATGGAAGTGCACGAGTCAAGTCGCCATTTAACCAGGTAATGCTCGCTCGTGCAGATCTGTTGAAAACCATTAGATGTCATGTGGTGAATGCCTGAATGTCACAGTATAAGACACTGATTGTACAGTCAATAGCTTGGTGTATAGTATTTACATGGCTGCCCGATGTGTTCACTGAAGTGATGTAAAGATGTTTGGAACGGTCCTTTTTTTAAAAATTGTTTCTCCTCCAGGTTTCACAGACCGTAGTAGACCACCACTGTCTTGAGCAGTGCCAGACCGGCGCGCTCCTCCACTGAGAACCTTAAGTGCTGGACAGTTAACGGTGCCCGTTTCTACAATAAGGCCATGTCTTCTGAAATGCCTTTTCAAGACCCACACAACTGAGTCGGTACTACACCCAAGATGCAGACACCCACTACTTCGTACACTGTAGTAGCACACGACGACTCCGACAGACTCACATAGCCCCTCTGTGGAATTGACCAGACTGTCTCACAACACCCACCCCCCCCCCCAACCTGTGCTGAGCTCTCAGGCAGGTGCTCAGTTCTCTGCAGATTCCAGAGTGGGAGAGTTTTGTTTGCAATTGATTGACACTTTCTATGTCTATTGAGGGCCACTGTACCTGTGCGCCCCTCATCACGGTTCATCAATAATACCAGTGGACTTAACCCCAACCCTCTCAGTTGACATCACTGCTGTTTTTACCCCAACCTTTACGCCGTCACCCCGGGCCCCTCTGTCCCTCGGAGCCGAGGGAGTATGGACAACTCTGCAGGAGGATGCAGGGTTTGTTCTGATGAGCTCACTATCAGCAGGAGATCCATTTTCACTGCTAGTACTGGGGCTTTGGAAATGGCTTAGAAGGGCACGTGGGAGGGAGGAGTCCAACATTTTAAACCATGTGCAATATTTTCTCTCTGCTTTTCTTAGGCTATAGCACCCTCTGGGGTTCCCCCTGTGTCATTACTATATAGTCCTGACTATATCTCTTCCCTGATATGTGCAAATTCCCACTGTACCGACTATGTTGACATCTAATTGCTAACTGTGAATTTGAGAGTTTGGGCAATGCCTACACTCTCTCCAAATGTACATTTTGTTTATACTGAGGTAGGAAAGTAACAAAGTTATACTTAGAGAAGAATCATGCTTGACTAAGTTTCATTCATGTCAGAATCTATAAAACTTATGGCAAATGCAGCTGGCAGATATATTCTGCACACAGTATGTGCAACAATTTACTGCTTTTTTATGTTATTTTGTCTGTTTGTTATTTTGTTTTTTTTATAGAGGCACTTTGATTTTAAACTCTTAATTTCCATGTCTTCAGGGGATGTCACAGCTCTTGTGATTTTGGAATAGAAGATCTTAGATCGAAGAGCTGGGCTTACCATAATGTTATTCATGTGTTATTTTTCCTGTTTCGCAGCTGTATGTTTAATGACCTTTTTTGAACAGGTGCACTGTATTACACACTATACCTTTTTGCATTCATACTCTTTGTTTGAGCTTTTGAATAAGCAATATTCCTTCTGTTTGTAGAGAAAACACAATGACAACTGCAGGTTTTTCCCCTTTTGTTTTCTACTCTGCTGGTATTCGATCCCTCACTTCAGGGTTTTAATTTTCTTTTATACTTTATATTAAGAAGGCTTTAGTCAGAGGGGACCGTACCTGCATTTTTCTTGATTGAGCCACCTTAAAACCTGCCTCTTCAGCAATTTCTGCTGACACATTTTCAGCAAACAATTGAGAGTTCCATATGATTTGAACATGATAATGCATTCTCAAAGTTGAGTACAGATTGTAGTGGATTAATAAAGTCAGGTGTTTTTAAATTTCATCACTAGAATGATTTACACTGGTTAGACTTGGCTTTGCAAGGGCCGCTATTTCTACGGCCAGGACCCATATGCATAAAGTATTGTTGGAGTTCTGATCTGTGACCAGTTTGCCTCTTTACTTTAATGGTCTCGTTACCTGATCAGTGATCCTACACCAGTAGTCCATTGCTCATAAGCTTTATGTATATAGGCCCAGGTTATTTTTTTATTATTTTTACCGTATGACTTTTAAAGTTGCAATATGAAATTCTTTGTCATATGAAGAAAAGTAGTAGAGGTGAAGGGCTGTTGGCCACCCACTATAATGCATCTGTCTGCAAAGAAAAATGTATGCTCCCTCATTTCCAAGGTCTTTAGTAGTACAGGATAGATGACCCAATAAAAACTCAGAACTGGGACATAGAAAACGGTTATGCACTTTATGGTTTATATACGAACAAATGGGATTTTGATAAAGAGAGAAAAACAATTCTCTCCAGAATTAGTACACAGGATGTTCCAATTCACATTGTCCCAGTTTTATTATTATTATTATTTTTCCTTCAAAATTTCATTGGGTCATCTAATCACAGAGCCTTTGAAAGATGAGGTTGTATTTTTTTGCTAGAACCAGCTTCCATATGATTCCAGCATCATGCCATTTCTTAGAAGTTTCCATCCATAGGTTCAGAACATTGAGCGTAATATAAATGCATTTATCCAAATACCCACCAATTCTGTTGTTTTCAGCACTGATGAACTATCTGAGCCACTGGGCTGAGCATGAGGATATCCATTTTGCTGGAATCAAGGAATATGAATTCAGCAATAATCTGTTTCCTTTTACATGTTGGTGGAGCGATTGAATGAATTTGAAAGTGTTTTTTTTTTTCTCACTTTTGAAATACAGAGTACCATGTAAAGGATACACCATGTCTATTAAATTCCATTTCTGAATGCATTTGCATTGTATGCTTTATCATTTTTAGATAAAAGTTATAGTCTTGGGTGTGATGCTTGAGTTTCCAGTCTCGCAATTTGTTTTTTTTTAAATGCTCACACATGAAAAGCCCCTGGATGTGACTGCTTTATTCTCCACTGCCAATTTATTTTCTTCAGACTGGCTTCTGAACAAGTCATAGTCTTGAACTGCCAGTTCCCTCTGTAGTAACATATACTACAGAATATGAAAAATGGTTGGGTTTGCCATGGACATACTCAAAAGACTCTAAAAGCACTTAGAAAACTTTCAGCTGCAACTACATTCTCAAAAACATTGAGTTTTAATGATTATATGCAATCTGGCTTGCTTGAGGAATATCTGCTGTTTTAGATTTATTATGCTTCTTTTTAATAACGCCCTCCTGCAGGGCCTGTAGACTTCCTCCTGCAATATACTTCATAGCCTGACCATTAAGGAGAAACTCATTCAGGCTTAGAATATTAATTTTGTCATACTGGCAGATAAGAGGTTTGGCCTAGAAAGCACTGTAGTTTCCCAAACTGACATTGACTGCAAACAAAATAAAACATGCTCGTAAACAGTTTGATTTAGATTTAGGATATTAACCTAGAAAAATGTAGGCTAGTTAGCTGGACCACTACATGGTGGAAGCTGATTTGTAGCTGAAGAAACACTTGAATATTTTTTTCATAAGATTTTAATTTAGTTAAGCAACCATTACATTTCTGAAAATGTGGCATACAAGTTGTACCGCATATCTCTCTCCTGTCCTCCAGCCTGAAGGCTTGGGTTCTCTCATGAGTGCCGTGCTGCAGTGTCCTTGAGCAAGGCGCTGAACCCCTTCCAGATCTGTGCTGTTCTGTAGCTGACCCTGCACTCCGAGGGAGTGAAGAGACATTTCATATACTTTTAAATACATGATTCTGAAAATACTTTCAACGTGGGCTTAAAAAAATCATTATCCCCAAATGAGCACTTTCCTTGATGGTGAGTGAAGCACAAGTTGAACTTACGGCTCCAATGATTTTTCACACATGACTACAACAGATTAAACATTTAAAGCGTCACAAGATGAAGATCAAGTTAAAGCTGAAAATCCACTTGTAGGTTTAAAAAAATGTAATTTGATAATGTTTAATTATTTGATTGCTTACTCAAGTGTAGACTGAAGGCTTGTACTCTGCACCCCTAAATAGGCCAGTGACAGGTTAATGATTCTGTCATATCTAGCAACAAAAACCCTCTGAGCTGGTTTTCCTTTCAATACAATCTTATGAAATGGGAATACGTGCTCTATATAATGCTTGATCTATTTGTGGGTCTGTGACATGGGGACGTTTGGGAGCCCCTGCGGCTTACACAGCTCCACTAGATGGCGGAAAACACAATGGAATAATAGCAGGGCTACCGGTCGACATGGCCTTGTGAAATGGCGTCCTGATGAGATGGTGCTGAAGTTATTTGCCTCGTCACCACTAGTCTAAAGAAAGTGCAGCGTAGCTCAACGTTTCCACGTAGTGGAGTTTGAAGCTGGCTACATTTGAAAGGAATTTCTTTGAGGAAAAATCAAGTGGTACACTTCAAATGCCTTATCCATGCATGGGTCAAATACAATAATTTAAAGTTTTCTTTTCAGTGCTCATATTCAACAACAGTTAACCATAAGGGATTCCTACAATAAATGCTAGCTAGACAGGTCTATCACTATGCAGCGTTTTACATCTGGTAAAGTGCAACTTGCAGGCAATTGTCTTGATAACTAAATGGCTCAGGCGCACACAGACAGGCGGTGGAGGTATGAGACTACAGCAGAAATGTTCAGGGATGTGTGTCTATGGCTGCGCACCATGAATACATGTTATAGGCCTCTCCGTACGCCGCTCATATGTGCACCGCCTCTGTCTGCTGGACGGGAGTAAACCGCGACTGGGAAATGTAGTTTTTATTTCACGGCAGCGATGGCGCAGCACGGCTTAATGAAACACGCTTCCCGTGATGCAATGCGTTGTTGTTAGCTACCCCATCTTGAATCCTCCTCATGAATATATATCAGTCAGTATTTGCGTAAGAGGTCGGCCGACGTTCATTTCATATTCCAGCATAGTATTTTGGTCCAAATGAGACGCACAGTCACGTCTCCGCCCTGATCTGTCCCTACGCGTCCAGTCTCTTCCCAGAGAATTTAATCGGGAAAATGCTTTTCTGGAGCGGCGGAGGAGACTCCGACGGGGAAACCGAGACAAGAAGTGAATGACTACTAGTGGGATAAGTCAGCAACACCGCCCAGCTAGCGGACATTTACAACGCTGGGAGCATATATTCGGGCTTTTAAATGTAGCGGTTGGATGTGTGACCGAGCGCGCGCCGTTATCTACCTAGTCTAGGCTACTTTTCCCTCGCAGAGATGGAAAGTGTGCAGGCTGTCACCGAGGGTGGCGCGTCGGATGGAGGCGCGACCAAGTTAATAAAGAAGCCCAGCGGACTGTCTGTCGCCCGGGGGACTCCGGCGGGTGATGGCGGTGGACATTCGGCACCCTCCCGCGTAGATGCACGGAACGGGAATAGCCTCGCTCGCGCTGCCTCCACCGTGGGATCTGGTGCGTCAAATAAAAGTGCCGCGTCTAATGGCCGGAGCTTATCCAGCAACTCCAACTCTCTCCTGTTGCGACGGAGGCGCTTGAAGAGGAACCTCTCCGCCGCGACTGCAGCCACCGCCGCCGCCGCCGCCACCTCAGCTGTCACCGCCGCCTGCAGCGCCAAGATGAACTCGGCCCTGTCCTCTGCGTCTCTACATACGCGGAGTCTGGATAGGAAGACCCTGTTGAAACACCGACAGAACATGCAGCTGCAGCCCTCGGATCGAGAGTGGGTGCGAACTGATCTCCACAGGGGCTCCGTACACGTCCACGACAGACTGACGCCCTCGTATCCCAGGCCGGTCCTTTGCACGATGGACACCACGGCCGGCGAGATGGCGCTCCGTCTGAGTAAACTCTGCAGTAAGTCGGGCTCCGTTTTGCGCATATTTTGTAAAGATAGCCCCAAGACTGACCAAAATGGCAACTGCCGCGTGAAGTATGAATTTAATGATAGTCAGTGCAAGGTGAATGAAGACGGAAGTATAAAATGCAACCATTTGGATTCTTTGGAATCCACACAATTAAGGGGCGGCCTGTCGGGCCAGCCGAGTGACAGATTGAGACTGCTGCTCATGGAGAATGCTGATGAGAGGCAAAAGCAACAGGACATTGATTCAAAACTTTTCTCCCCAGACCCGGAGTCACGAGATAACATAACCTGCTCCATGTCAGATTTAAATTCTAATTCTAACGTGGATACCCCCAACGATGATGACTCAGAGCAGAGGAACGGCGTGGACAGCTATGGATTAAATTCTGGCTCAGATGTGGAGAGCAGTGCATTTGATGACCTCAGCTCTGGGGCCAGGCTTAGTGAGCACCGGGACTCCCTGAGTGATGACATGATCCTGGGCACTGAGGCATCCATCCTGAGCCCCACTTTTGACAGTGCCACAGAGGGCCATGACACTTATGGCAGCTCCTCAGACGAACTGGAGCTCGATTGTCCCACGTCAAGCACAGGCATTGACCCTATCTCCCAACATCACTCCAATGGCATCAGTGCTCTTACTGCCAACTACAAACACTGCAACGTAGGACACTTAAATGCCATGACAAACACAATGGAGCCCGATACCAGACTCAAACCTCACAGTCTGGGCAGCCTGCCACCCAGCAGTAGTGCAAGCTCATTGTCGAGAGTCTGTTCTACAGGTAATACACCTGACATCCAAGATCCAGACAGTTGCCAAGGTGCTGTAAAATCAGGGTCAACGGCTAACCAGAATGGAGATGCATGCGATTTCAGCCCAACACTTTATGTTCAGTTGCATGGCGAGGCTGTCAGGAGGCTCGGGCCAGATGAGAGGCCTCTCCAGATCCAAAGTGACTTTCTTTTCAAGCTTGGATTTAAGGATCCGTGGCGAGTTCAAGAGGAAGGCATGAACACAGAAATTGGCTCCCTTTTACGTTTCTATGCAGGTAAAATATTCACTTGTTGAATGAATGAATGCATTCAGATGTTATGAAATGGTGTCTCAGTCTGAGAGGCTCTGTTTGTCCTAGGACACGTTAAAGCCTCTCCTTTTGCAAACAACTGCTTATTACTGTGAATCTCTACGATTTGCAGCATTTGTTACAGGTAGTGTACCTGTGTGAGAGAATGAGGCAGGTGCATTCACGCAGGTGCATGTAATGCAATTGTACTAACCGAGCAGTTCGACACATACCTTACTTTTTAGTTTACACAGCATATCCTGTAGTTTAACAGGAGATCACGCCTTCTGAAGTTGATGTTGGCGCTGATGTAACTTAGTCTAATGTTCTCATTTCTCCGAAGGATTCAGTAGGCCCTCGTATTCTTGTTAGTATGTCCACATTGGTTTATTGTGAGTGGTTGAGTGCATCATCGCTGGTAGAGACAGTAGGCATTGATAATGTCAGAGTAAAAGAGTAGTCGTCCAAGCCTGTTTCACAGTGATGTTTACAATGTTCGGGTTTAACTATGTTGTGCTTGCAAGAATGGGCTAGAGTGAGGTTGCAGGCCAATGGCTTTTCCTTTGCTCAGATGTACCTTGCCTCAGGGACATCCTTTAGAGTTTCAGCACTGTGTTTTTTTCTCTCTTCCGGACTTGACCATCTTTGTTGGACCGTAGCAGCACGCTTTGCTCCCATGGACACGCATGACATCGCCCACAAAGCCATCGCCACAACTTATGGTGCTCAGACATGGGGCCTGTTCCGGCTTTTGCCCCATTATCATCCTAATGAAAAGGCTGAATGGGTGGACGGGGAGGAGGGGCGCGAGAGGGATGGCTGGGGGGACCATAAACCCCAGCTCTGTGGGCTCAGTGAATTCTGGTCATTGAGATGCTGCACAGAGCCTGTCCTCTTGGCGTCCAGCACAGCCACTGTCACACTAACTAACTGCCTGCCAAGCTGGGTTAGCGTGCCCCCTCCAAAGCTCAGGAAGCCCTTTTATTCGCCTCACAACTGCCTCCACCACCGCTGTCGCTGCTGAGGGAAGTGAGATGGGGTAGGAGGGCGATTCAGTAAAACTCTGTCTGCGTCTGTAGGACACGCTCCTGTGAGACGAAGGTCTTTTCAATGTGAAGGTGAAAGCGACATTTTTTTTGACGCGCCTGAAGTACAGAGAGATTAACGCTGTCTTGCTCCCCGTTTTCCTGTCCTGAGTGGTTGTTGAACCAGAGGTCATTCAGTACGGAGCTGAAAATGGCCACATGTGGTCCCATTCACCTTCGTAGTCACACGCACTCCATGAAAGACTGGTTGGCTTCAGGGTTTACTAGAATCAATTCATGTACGTGGTTTCTTGCGACACACAGGGCTCATGTGAGTGTGTATTTTATTGAAAAGCAAACGCGTGCAGTCAGCTGAGCTCAACCGGCAGCAGCAGCAGCAGCCACAGCCGCTAAAGGCCGGCAGCAGAAGCCCTGATGCTCCCCCGAGGCCAACGCCTCCACATCCCATGTGAGACGGCTTAACTCCGGTCACCTGAGCTCCCTCCGGTCCCCCCTCGGACACCGCCGCTCAACACCCGGGCCACAGTCTGGAGGCCTAATTCTCTCGCACGCACATGAAGTAGGACGTTGAAGAGTACTTTCAATACCCACACACTGTAAAGTAAAAGAAGTGTCCTACCCCCCTCCACCCCTCCCCCCCCGTCCGCCTTCCTTCTTGCGTGATGTAAGCATGTGAGGAATGTACGCTGGCTCCTCTAGAATGTCAGGCATGTCTGGCCGGGGGAGGAAGTGGAGAGAGGGGGTTGCGGGGGGGGGTTGGCGAACGGGGTGTGCGAGGGGAGACCATGCTGACACATGTTGAGCCGACTTCGAATGGTTTGCCTCGTCCAGATAGTGGAGATACGGGGGGATAAGGGGCCAATCTCAGCTGACTGGCCGACTCAGGCGCAGCTGCCACTACTGTAGACCTCTGTCACACTGAAGGCCTTTGTGTCTGTATACTTGAGCATGCAGAGAGGTCTCCGTTACAGGAAGTCCAGTATCTAATCTCTTATTTATGGCTCGATGGCTCTGTTGCGCAATTTTTTTTATTTGATGTTATGTCAGTATAAAGTAAGTAGGTTAAACTCTCTCTTTAATAAAGGGGGGCTGCTAAGTTGCACACTCCCCGTGATGCGTCTTGCCAAATCCTTCGGACAATGCAGAGGCCAGTTTGACTTTGAAGGGGGCAGGTCATGCTTTTGAGTGCATACGTTCCACACTGACCAGATGAGAGAACTCAACCTGCTCTGCTACACACACACACACACACACACACACACACACACACACACACACACACACACACACACACACATACAGCAGGCTGCTTAGATCAAAGGGCCGCTGTCCTCTTTGGCAGGCTGACAAGTGATCCTTTCAGAACTGCCCACACAGGAACCTCTTATAATGCCTAGCCAGCAATAAACTTAATAAGCAATAAACTCTATTATAGACGTTAAGTACAAGGAAGTTGAGTCAAAAAACAATACGGAGACTAATGTAATCAATATCTGATCATTCTGTAGCCTAAAATGCTCTCGCCCTAGCAGTGCCACAAGAGACTTCAGGTCTAACAGGTTTGCCTAACCGCCTTCAGCCATGACTGAGTTGCCCCCTGCCTGGACGGCAATGTTTCCTTATCCAGAGGTTGTGTGTGTGTGAGTGTGTGTGCGTGTGCTTGTGTGTGTGTGTGCGTGAGTGCAGGCTTGCAAGAAAAGGAAATGGCATACTGAACCCTAACACACACTGGCACAGGGCTTCCCTAGAGGCAGAGGACCCAGAGTGCTTTACCAAACCAAAGCACCACACTAAATTATTTAGTTTCATTAGCCTGCTCCTTAGCTTTGCAAACACTCTCATCCAGGCCAGGAAGCACACTTCAGCATAACCGCCGCTTTTTGTGAGGTCTTTACTCACACTATTAATGTTCAGATGTTTATTTTTTTTTTAAAAGCAATCTTGTAAACCTTAATTGGTGTATAGACCCGGGCTGCTTTATGACTGAAATGAACGACCACTAGCATGTACTGGCCTGAAAACTACCGAGGATCAAGCCTCCGTGAAACAAAAGTCATAACAATGTGCTAACAATTTCGGCATGTTGCAATTTCCAGGTAACTCCCGTATCGTTTTCAGCATCTGACACGGAAGTGCACTTGGTGGGAAAGGGTCATTCATGTATACCTGATGAAAGCAAAGATATGTGATGACATGTTTAAACGAACGTCCCTGTTTTTACAGGGCAAACGTCTACTATGAGCACAACGATGGCAGGTGGATTAGTAGACATTTTCAGGAGTAGTGAAAGCAGACTTAATAGACAGTATAGATAGACGGCTCAGTAATACTGCTGGTATTTACGTGTCTATATTCCATATAGACGCGTTCATGTCAACATCTTGATATGGATCTGAAAAGCTTAGAGGAAGCTCAGGCAGGACTGTATCTTTTTCTGTTTTCACCTCAGGCATTCTCTGAGGAGGCAGCGGTTGGTGACGTGATGACTTAAAGGACTCACGCAGGGGTTTAAAGGCTTAATGAAGCTCCCGTCTTTCTGAAGCAGCCGTTCAGCAGAGCAGAGTCGTCTGTGCCACATCGCTCTCTTCATACGCTCCGCCGCACCAGATTGGTCCCGCGATCACACGTGTATCGAAAACTTTTTTTTTTCGAAGGCAAAAGGAGAACAGGTCGCCTATTTTTTGCCACCTTTTTTTTTTTTTCTCTTCACGGTCAGTCACTGGTTGTCTTAGTAACACTACGAGGAGCCCTCCCAGGTGCTCAGGCCGACCAGGATTTGATGAACCAAAAAGACTGAAATGTCAATTCCACGTTTTATCTTTTTAAAAACATGGTTTAGTTCACTGAAATCTCTCGGGGAGAACTTTGCAGAAGTGCGCCTCCATCCTCCATCCTCCACCCTCGCGTCCACGTCCTCACCTGACAGCTAGTGGCCCGTCGCTGAGTCATTATGTAACGGCGTAATCAGATTTCACACGTTCCACAGCTCAAATCCAACGTGTCTTGTTTCCTGCGTGTGCTAGGTGTACGCCTGTACGCCTGAGGTGGAAGTGAGCGAGGAGACGGTTAAAGAAAGCGTTTAACCGTCTTTATATCTCTTCACATGCGAACCGACACGTGCAGAGAGGGGGTCTTGTGTGGAATGTGGCCGCATCGTCTGAAGCTAGACGCGTGTGTCTGGGAGGATGCGCACGTGTGTGTCTAGTACGAGTCGGTGTCAGCTTGTAGCAGTTAAAGCCAGGGGAACTGCTTTCTGTCTAATATAGATCCCCTTCTTGGCTGACATCCTCTCCCCCGCCCTCCCTGTCTTCCTCCCTCTCTCAATTTCTCTCTCGATCACTCCACCCCCCCCCCCCCCTCTCCTCTTTTGCTATCTTTCCTCGCATTTCCTCCTCCCTCACACCATCTGACAGTTTCCATTTATCTTCCTATATCTCTTTATCTCTCCCTAGCTTTCGTCTTTTCTCTTCATCCCCGCGCAAACGGATTACGGGTCATCCATATCAATGCGTTTTTAGAAGAGTGAGAAGAGGAAGAATGTGCACACTTTCTTTGAAGTACAGTTGTGTTTGTTTGTGCCCCCCTTTTTTTTGGGAGAGAGAGGGAGAGAGAAACAACGGCATGCAATTGAAGTCAACAGTGCTTTTGTGGTAAGCAGCTGAATCTAGGCTGAAGAATGTCATGCTGATATGTCACTCCTGTCTGCCCGCTGGCTTGTTGTGAGATAGGGGAGTTGGGAAAGGGGGAGGGGGGGAGGGAGGGGAGGGCGGGAGCTTTCGTGCCCTATGGGAACGGACCTGCCTTCTCAGCTGTCTGTCAAACTGCCCTTGCCTGCACGCTCACCAAGAAGCCTCGCGGGGTTGGAGTGGGTGGCGCAGCGAAAGGGTCTCGCTCTCCACGAGGGCCGAGGAGGCTGGACTGTCCCCTGAGCTGAGGCCCCCCCCTCCCCCCCGCCCTCCCCGAGTCCCTGCCTGCACCACATGCAAGAGGGGGGATTAGAAGTAGGCCAGCGGGGGTTCACTCTCCCAAAGCTTTGATCACCAACGGCACAGCCTAACACCAGACAACATCTGCAACTCTCAGCATTAAAAGGGGCGCCAAACTCTGATTAGGGGAACATGCGGCCTGCTTGCCTGCTGGAGTACTACGGGACAGAACTGTGTCAGCTCCCAGATGCAAGGTCCTTAAATGCCATCGCTCCAACGATGCTTAAACTGATTTGTTCCACCAAGCCCGGGTCCCCAGAGAGGTCGTTACAGATTGTGCAATTCCTAAACACACATTTAGGAGATGTGCACGGGATGGGATCGGCTCCATGTTCTTCGCGGGGGCAGTTGGGCCTATTGGGGATTTTGTTCAATAGATAAGTGTTTTGCTTGATAACCACTCAGAGGGTTCATTGTGCGAACGGAATTCAAAGCATTGCCGAAGCTGCCGCAGGAGGTTTTTGTTTGTGTCATCTGGACAAAAGCTAGATAAGGTGTGTTTGGGTGGAGATTGTTTTTATGGACTCTGCTCTAATAGAGAGAGAGCTGACATCAAATGACCTGGTCTAAAGTTCAGCTCCTTCAGAAAACCCAGGAGCACAATGCTGCTACTTCATCATCTGTCAATCTTTTTTTTAATTTTTTTATGGAAGTCGAGGGACACAGTCACAAAACAGTTTCTCACAGTTTTGGCTGCATGCGATGTGATTATTTCAGATGGTGGCTGTTGGTGAATCCACAGTGACTCATTCCCCTAATGTAATTGTTACAGTGTCAAGCCATTAGTGCATTGTCAGTGTTTACAAAGGCAACATCTGTGTTAAGCTAAAAAGCCCCAGTTTTTAGGGCCGGGCAGACGCTACCGGGCGCTTGTTGCCCCCAGGACTCTCCCCGTCAGCAGAGAGCCCCGGGGGCCAGGGGGCCACCGCTCCCCCGTATGAAGTCTGAATCATTAACATGGCAGCTTGCTTGTTTTGAGCTGTGAACTTTGATAATTACCCGGGCCATGGGAAAAGAGGAGCTGTCACCTGCTGCACCAGGAAGCTCTCTCTCTCCCTCTCTCTCTCTCTCTCTCTCTCTCTCTCTCTCTCTCATTATTTGCCTGCCACAGTTTATTTTTGTCTCCGCTTCTTTCCTCGTTTGTCTCTCAGTAATACAGTTGTTCTATTATCTCTCGCTCTACTATCACTCAGTTCTTTTCTAGCTGCCTCCCAGCCCCACTGATTAAAGACCTCCCCTCTTTAGTTCTTTCACTCACTATCCCTCTCTCTGTTCTCTACCCCCCCACCCCCCCCCACCCCGAATCCTCCCCCCGCCCTCCACCTCGCTCAGTGCCACTGTGTTCACATGGCCCCTGCATGTGACACGAAGCTGAGCCAAAACACCCCGGATGCCCGCTTCAGTCCTCCACTGTTCCAGACCTCGTTAAATTTTAAACAAAACAAAAGAAAGGAAAGGGCGAAAGGAGAAGAAAGAAAAAGCGAGCACGTGGGGCCGGGGGAATGTGCAACAACATCAGAATCTCATTCATTCTCTCCTCCAGTCGCGGTGCATCATCGAGAGCACAGCCCTTTAACTCTCGCTCTGCCCCTCCTCTCTCCCTCTCTCTCTCTCTCTCTCTCCTTGTGTGAATGCTGTTCTCTCTCTCTCTCTCGCGCTCTCACTTTTCTTTCTCTCTGCACTGAACTGGACTGAATGTAGCTTTAACCACAGATCTGGGGTCTGATTACTCTCTGGCCCGGCTAAATGTTGTCCTTTTGTAGGATTAAAGAACAACGGACTCCATAGCTGTTGTCTTCACGGGCAACTTCCTTCTCAACTGTGTGGTTAGTGGGCAGCGTTTGCCCGCTAACCACAGATTACCCTACCGTGCCATATTCTTATGCTTCACAGGGTGGGAATATTTCAACTTGAAAGAACTGAACCTGAAAGTGACCACTTACCTTGTTCTTATATCTTGTACTCTTCACTTCCATGACAGATATGATATTCTAAAGTTATGCTACACATCAATATGGCACCATTAGAGTACAAGGAACAACTTGCCTAATTGTGCTAATCCATAGTAGTCTATCATAGTGTCTGATAATGAATGGCATTAAAGGTGAAGTGCAAACAATAACACCTCATGATCGGCAACCAACAGTATTACAACTCGTGATGCAATTGATTTGTCAGGACACACAGATAGTGTAATGCTTTATCGTAATGAATGGGAAAACACTTGAAACAGTTGAGACGCATTTATCGTGTTGTCGTTTGATAAGCTCCTTGTTTAGAAGTTCCTTTTCAAATGGGTTAACTGACTAAACTTCACTGTTGTACTTCCATCACGTGTCCTGTACTTCCCTGTGCTGAATGGGCTCATTTGCAATGCAACGCCACGGTATGTTTCTCTCACATACAGTTGGATGTAACCGCTCAGATGATCTGACAAAACTCTCGTGGTGAGATTTGAGTTGAAATAGCCGAAATAGTTTAACACCTCCCTGTTTTATGAGCAACGCAAGTTCAGACCGGATCCTCGAGTAGGGTGTAGTTTTTCGTCCACCCAGCAGCATATTCACACCACCAACCACACACACACTCTCCATGATAGCGTGGACTATTTTAACCACGCTGGTACTCACCCAATCTATTGCTCACTCTGCATAATTCACTGCTGTGGAATTTATTCTGGTAATGCACCTATGAAAACCGCTGCCTGCTGGGATCTGTGCAGGGGGTATATAAAAGTAGGTCTGTTCCATCAAAACCAAAAATTGTATTGCCGTGTCATCTTACCAAAATAAATCGTAATATTATATATAGGTTAGAGGTTTCAGCATACAGTATATTGTTAAATGTGAAACTATGTAATGTAAAATGATGATAAAAACAGATTTTTCCAGATACCCATGGAGATAATTCCAGTGTAGGAAAGGCACTTGCCTCGGTAACCAGACACACAGTTGGGTGTCTTTCCACATGATTTTTCTCTGTCCTCCCCAGACTGACATATAGCACTGACCTCACCTTTGACATATGACACTGCTAATGCTGCTCACTTACGCCCTCAGCCATTGAGTTAGAGAGACACCACTGACCGGTGGTGGTGGTGCCCTCTGCACCAATGGAGCCACCCAATGTCACTACTGTCCAGCGGAGTGCAGGAGCTCTGTGAAGCTCTACACTGACCTGCAGTTCCTCTGTAAAGGAGTGATTATGGACAGGTTGGCTGTTTGGCTTGAAGGGGGGGGGGGGGTCAGATCTGTTAAAAGAGAATCCAAGATCATGTCGTTGAGAAGGAGACTGTTAAGAGAGCAACGAAAAGGCATCCTTGACAGTGAGTATACGTGTGATTTTGAGACCGTGAGAGTAACAAAAAGAGAAGAGAGCGAGAGACCTAGACTGGCAAGCTCTGAATGTAAAATGTCCCAGCTCCATTTCTGTCAGCGACAGGCATTATTAATGCATCGGTACAAATGAACAGGGAAACCCAGGGCGACAAACAGGCGGGAGTCACTGCAAGGTAATTAATCACTGACATACACATAAACACACACATGCACACGCGCTCCTGCACCATCAGCTCTGACCTTTTTGCACGACGTCGAGCCTTCAGTGCCTTACCGATTAGCGGTCTCATCTCGCCTGTTTAGCCTCGGAGTGGGGTGTTGTCAACCCGCTCCCTTATCACTCCTCCTCCTTCATCCCCCCCCCCGTGCTCAAATTTCACCCTCCCCTGGTGCACGCTCCCCAGGGGGGGTTGAAAGCTGGTGGGGGTACACCAAAACCTCTGTGTCTGGGGCGGGGGGGCGTGGGGGTAGTTATTGTAGTGGTGCTTAAGACAACAACACCTCACCCCCTTCCATGTCTCACTGTCTCACACTCTCTCTGCCCCCATACAGTATACGGCACTGTACTTTATCTCGGCTCTATAGAGTGTCTCGGAGACAGGCTGCTGCTGTACACAGACCATTAACAACTGCTGAGTGACAGAATGCGGAGGCTAAAGTGACACAGTGACACTGCGGGCGAGAAACCGGTGTCCTGAACAATGAGATAAGATGTCTTCCCTGTGTATATTTTGAGAAACTGATTACGTGATTTTGGGTAAACCCTAAAGTTGTGCAAAAGTGTAATAGTCTTTTTTGTCATCTTTCCAGTCTGAGAGAACTTTCATCTCTTCTTCAGGCGAAAAAAAGGTGTATATTCTTCTTCTCCTCTGGCAGCTTTTGTTCAAACGGATCCAACTGGAGTTGCCATGATTCATGAAGTATGACAGCTATGTATGAGCCTCATGTTTGTGCTCCATGTGCTCCAGTCTCATCCATATGCAGTATCGCCTGTTGCAGACATGTAGATGCTAATGAGTCCATATGGCATGTTGTATTGATGAAGCCTCGCTCTAGACGTACAAAGGATGTAGTGACGCTCATAGTGTGGGTGTATGCCTCATTCCATACCCAGTGTGAAAGTGTCTTGTTGGGGGGGGGGGTGTATATATAGACAGCCCCTACATTTCCATAGAGTGTTGGCCGCCTTTTTGGGGTGTAAAACGTGTGCGAGCCTGATTATGTGTCTCCGTGGTGTAATCGAGAGAACTGTAAGAACCGTAAGGGGCGTTCTGCATCATTCATGAGTGTGTGCCACCCTGCACACCCTGGACTGCAGTGACCTGTAGCTGTCAACACTGTATCCTTGGGCATGATGGCACAGGCTGCGCTGAGGACCCCATGCAGGGGTCTGGCATGTGGAGGGGTGAGGGTGGGGCTGGGGCTGGACAGGAAGCTAGGCATGCTGGGCTGGAGAAGAGGCTTGGGATGGGCTGGATGGGACACTAATAATAATGTATTGCTTTATTGATCTCTGTTGGGAAGTTCTGTTTTTCTGGAGCCGGTAGGGATTCGGTGTGCTGCCTCAAGGACACTTAAGTCCTTTTAGTCTGTCTAACCACGAGGCCACCCTGCTGCCGGAAAAGAGGGCTGAGTCTTTGTAAGGACTGGAAAAAGGAGAGGTCAGGTAGACGAGGCTAGAAATGCTGGCTCCCTGCAAGGACGAGTACAGAATACCACTCTTAGCTACAAGTATGAATCTGGACAGAGATGAGTGGCCGGGAAATACTGAGGAAATGGAGAAGGGGAAAGAGTCGGAGGGGATGTGACACAGGGGACGATGTGGATGACAGCTAGAGATAGTGAAGTCTCAAGTTTGAAAGGGAGTGGGTGTTGTAGAGGAGGACGGATATAGCAGTTGGAGGAAAAGAAAGAAAGAGGGAGGAAGAGAAGTAGGAAAATGGAAGAAACTTCATTTCAGTGGTGACCTTCCCTCGCCTCTGAAACATTCATTCATCGAAAATATGCACAGACACGCACACACCTTGAGGGGTCATAGCTTTGACTTGTGTGTGTGTGTGTGTGTGTGTGTGTGTGTGTGTGTGTGTGTGTGTGAGAGAGCAAAAAAGAGACACATTACATAACTAGGCATTTCCTCTCAGTTTACCATCACACTACAGTAGCTCGGTTTGCTCGTGTGCAGGCTTGCGTTAGTGTGCGTGTGAAAGTGCAGTCTCATGCATTTGAACTGAATCATGTACATGTAACAGACTGAACGCTTACACAAGGTTATGGGTTTGACAGAGTATAAAGCTGTCCTTTTACTGGCAAGGCATTTGGCATTCACAGTCATTACAGATCCAGCCACCCAGTTGACATCAAATCATTTTTTTTTTTGTAACCCATTTACAGTGAAGACAAATAAAACAGGCATTCTCATTTTTAATTAGCCCGGCGCTTCGTGATCCAAGGTCTCGTCACAAAGCTAGCTTGGTCGCTCTCCCTCGGTAAATAGACTCTCCAGCTTAGATAGAGATCGATCGATCTATCTATCTATCTATCTATCTATCTATCTATCTATCTATCTATCTATCTATCTATCTATCTATCTATCTATCTATCTGTCTATCTGTCTATCTATCTGTCTGTCTGTCTATCTGTCTATCTGTCTGTCTGTCTGTCTGTCTGTCTGTCTGTCTGTCTCTCTCTCTCTCTCTCCATTTAGGCAGTCTATGCTTTTCCCTCTTGTTTTCTCTTCCCCCCCATCTCTAAGGCCCCTCTCTCTCTCTCTCTCTCTCTCTCTCTCCCTCTCCCACTTTCCCATCTAATACATCTCTTCTATTCCTCTTTCCCCCTGTGTAATTCTCTCTACTCCAGCACAGCGCCTAGTACTCACGCTCGTACTGCAACACACACAAATATGGAGCGTTGTTATTTATTTTTGATTTTATCATGATTCTTTTTTTACACACACACACAAATATTCTAAATAATTCACATGGGTGCCCTGCACGCTTTCACAGCTTCGCAATTCCACCCAGATTTACAACCACGCATTCAATTAATTTGGCGTGCGCACACAAACACACGCAAACACACGCAAACACATGAACACACGTGCACACATATTGTATGCATGAACTAACGCAAGGACACTTTGTCCACTGCACTGATAACATTTGCATTCGCACACACACACACAAACACAGGGTGTAAACAATGCCCAGAGCTGTAAGTGTTTCTCTGTTTTCCTGTGTGTGTGTGTGTGCGTGCATTTGTGTGCGTGTGCGTGTGCGTGCGTGCAATCTCCCTGGCTCTTGAGCTCGCCGATCAAAGGGCTCGTGTTTCCAATGTAAAGGTTTCGTAACACACTCTCATTACATAAGAGCAGCAGGAGTCGGCCTAGGAAGGGGAGAGGAGAGGAGAGGAGAGGAGAGGAGAGGGGAGGAGAGGGGGAGTACGCATCTATCTACGTCAACATCTCCCCCTCCACTGACGGAGGGAATCACTGGGGAAAATCCTCCCTTACTCACACAGAACACCTGCATTCACCGCTCTGTCCTCTCCAATGCTTCTATTTATAGTTGATGTTGATTGAACTGCGTGGCAAAACGTGTTGCCGGTGCAGTGTGGGGTGTGAAGGACAGCCCTGTACCAAAACGTTTCTTTCACTCGGGTGCATATATAAGCATTGGAAATAATAAAAAGCTTGATTTATGAACCACTTCCTCATTCCCGGCGTGTTGAGTTGTAGTTGAGTCGAGGTGTTTAGAGCACTTCTGCAGCTGCGCCTGGTTCAGCCTATCAACACGGATTGCCGTCAGGTCGGCATGACCTCATGTGGGAAGGTGAGGGGGAGGGATTTGTGTGTGTGCATGTGTGTGTTTTGTATCTGTAAAATAGAGTTGAACTGGGTTCCCCGCTGCTGCGCTGTGCATGAACGCACGTTGGGGTATAAATCCAGCGAAGAACAAGCTCGCGTGCAAGTGGGCCAACTACCAGAGTCAAAGAGAGATCGTTTGTCGTTGCAGGATACTCTCCGGCTCCTCCTTCGAGTCCTCCCCTTGCCCGCGCTGCCCCCGCTGGCCGTGGATGGGAATGCATTGACCTGATAACTGGAGTTGTACAATGCCTTTAATAGCAGAGGCCTATTCTGTTTCCTTCTCTCCAGGGGCAAAGGGTAATGGTTTGATGGGGAAGATATTGCAGGGTATGACCTCATTTGGATTCAGAATGTGTTTCACCGAACTGCCTGTGGTGTCGCAGAGTGTGTGTGTGTGTGTGTGTGTGTGTGTGTGTGTGTGTGTGTGTGTGTGTGTGTGTGTGTGTGTGTGTGTGTGTGTGTGTGTGTGTGTGTGTGTGTGTGTGTGTGTGTGTGTGTGCTGGTCTCTGATCGTGTCCTTCTTGGTGACAAACTAAAGAGAGACGGCCTATTAGAGTCTCAGGGCATCCATCAAACTATTAATTATCCACTTCCCTCCCTCTCTGGGATTGGAGGGACATTTCATGGTCACCTGTGCCCATGGCAACATATTTTCCCTCAGCCCTTGTCCCCGTCCCTGCTTCCTATGCTGTATTACCAGCTCGGAGCAGAGCAGGAGAGGAGACAGAGGAGAGAAAACGACAGCTTGGCTGAGCTGTTTAAGCTGAAGGATGTGCAGCGTTGTTTGTCTGACAATAGACAGGAGCACAAAGCAAAATGTCACTCAGCTTTGCCTAGAGGGATTGGGAGCACTCTTCAGCATCCTCTCAAGAACAAAATAATAAATGCAGGCTCACACACACACACACACATTCCTGAATTTGGGGTGGAATGTGTTTGAATATATACTAATGTAACCCCGTTACTTCCCCCAAAAAACAAGTGTTCATAAATGGCTTCACCCATCTAAATAGTGTAACAACAATTTTATGTTTTTTATTTGTTTTATTGATTCAACAGATATTTAAACCAAGCTGCAACGCGGACAGCCTATACATTTTCAACCGTAACATTTCCAGCCTGTAAACAACTTGTTCTGCTGTCTGGCTCCTCGGCCCAGTTGACGCGTGACATTTGAGGTGACACGGCATTGAAATAGTTCTCATAGACTCAAGTGCAATTGGGTTAAGGTTGTTATAACTGACTAAGACTAAAGCACACACTGGAGTGAATGAAACGAATGAAACTAAACTTACTATGATTGCTGCCTCCAAAATGAACTGAAATAAAATATTAAAATGTTACTTTTAGTTTAAAGTAAGAGTGTAGAAGAGAATGAGAATGAGAAATAAGAAAAAGAGAAATTCTCCTGACATTACATTGACACATACTATCAATCTCCAAGGTAATTCTCCAACTATGTGTACTTCCTACTTCCTAGCTTCCTAGTACAATATATTAATCAACCATGGCATTTATTTACACACACACACACACACACACACGCACACACAATACGTAGGCATAGTCAAGTCAAGTAGAGTTTATAGTTATTGTCATTTCAGCCGTACATGTAGCACATGTCAGCCAAACGAAATGTCATTCCTCACAGGACCAAGGTGCAAAAGACAGAACATACACGTGCACAGAAATACAACCAACATAATAAAGAATAAAATATATAGTAGAAAAACAATGTGCTGAGTAGTGGTGTCAGTATAAAGTGTCAAGAAGTCTGACTGGGGGAAGAAGCTGTTGCATATGTGTGTGTGTAAACGCAATGTTACACAGCACTAACATGTAAACACGTCACTTATTTAGTTGTTATTTAGTTCTTATCATTTCACGCATCGCACACATCAACACCTCCTCGGTCTCGGAGGTTAGCTGTCGAGGCGACCCCCTTCTAAATCTTCTCTGTAGACTCATTTGTGCGAGAACATCTGGGAACTTTTAAAGAGGATGTTTGGAGGATTATGAAGCTGCTAATTAAGGATTATTCCTTTCAGAAAGTGTGGATTTATGGGGTTTAAAAGGCCTTGAGACCTTCACGGCTTGTTTTCCTTTCACCGCTGTGTGTCACAGTTCACACATAAGGCGTGAATGCGGATCGTTCTGAGAGGCCGCGGTGAAATAAAGTCAGGAAAACGGTGGCCTCGCTTGGTGGACTGAAGCTAGCAGCCGGTCACCTGTGGTGGCTCTCACCACCTCCGCCGAGGCTCATCAGCCACTTCCTGAGCGGACAGTTGGCTTAACATGCCCTGTCACTTTGTATCTGAGAAGGCATCTCATGTCACCCAGAGAGAAAGAGAGAGGGGAGATGGAGAAACAAGTTAGGAAGTAGAGCGATGCATACACACACACACACACACACACACACACACACAGAGAGACACATCTGACATTGTGTGTGAGTGTGTGTCATTTAACAGGACAGTGGAGCCATTTCTGTCCCAGAGTAACAGCTGGCCTCTTTCTCTCTCTCTATTTCTATGTCCTTTCTCCATTGACCTGCCTCGGCTCTAATTTTCTCTTCATCAGTTAATGCCTGTAAAACATGTCGCAGATTATTTGTTGATTAGTTTGATCGTTCAAGTCTTTTATAGATGCTTCCCTTTGTGGTGAGATGCTTCAGATCTAAAACATCTCAAAGGGAGAAGCAGAAAAAAGCTGATGCGAAAGCAGTTATAGCCCTGGAAGAATTTACAAGCCCTACAGTCTTGCCATCCGGTACATCATGTCTGTCACAGAACTGTAACTTACGTAATATATACGTAAGGACCTTTCCACCCATGATAACTGTGTCTGCACATGTATGTGCATGCACGCTCTGCTGTGATTTATGTGGGTCATCGGTGCCCCGAGGTACAGCATGCCCTGTCCTGTAGTGGAGGTGTGCTGATGTCAGGTTGCATTTAGCATGGTAGGCTGATTAACGAGGGAAGGTGCCTCGTTATCACCGAAAACATCCAGACTAACGAGGCTTAGATCTGCTAAAGGGGAGATGGACGGAGAGACGTTATCCTCTGATACTGATCTGTAGGCTTATATGCTCTAGCCCACTATTGCAGGATTGGATATGATGGGTCGCAGGTCGTTCATGGCGGATGCTTTTTACTTTGCCGGTTTGATCTTGGTACTGACAGTGCCCAAATACTGCTAAAGTGCCTCTAATGGGCACCTAATCCCCATGTATATAAATGCTTTTCTGCTACAAGGACTAGTGGGAACCGTAGCTAAAAATACTGATATAATGCAACCAGCAGTTGTTTCTCGCCTGCCCATGTGGCTGTATCTGTCCTACACCATAAATTGTGGCACCTCAGTGGAGAAATGAGGTGTCACAAGCCCGATATGAGGGCAGTTTCCTGGCACAGATCATGCTACAGGCAAGATTCAAACAAAAACGCTCACCTTTATTCATTAACTCACATTACGACTTCTTTCCAGAAATCAAATCTCTCAGGAGAGTCAGCCTTCCTTCAGCAGCCTCCCTGGCTGGTCTCTCCCTCTGGCCCGGTAGAAGCCACCTTAAGTCTTCTGAGACTGCTGGGGAATGTAGTCCTCTCCCATAGTTTCTCTGTGGCAGATTGCCCAGTATTCAGAGAGCTGTTCTTGTACTTCCACACTATCACGATGCAGGTTGCCAAACACATCTGGAATTGGAATTGAACTGAGAGTGCATAGTGTCAGTTCCCTCCTACTGCAGTCATGCTACAGTAGGTAGATAGTAGAAGTATGTTCTTTGGAACAGGCGTCAAGTTTCCTCACTTTCCAATGCAAATCACCATGGTTTATCAGTAGAAAACAAAGTGGCTTGTGGTAGTAGGAGGGTGTGTGTGTGTGTCTCTGTGTCTCTGTGTGTGTGTGTGTGTGTGTAGGGGCGGGGGTTATTGGATATTGGAGCCAAGCGTGGAGGGGAAACGGTCTTTTCCTGAGCTTGGGGAAAGGGAAGGAAGCTATCCTCACAGTAGGCAACAACAACATATACCCTCAACGCCTTACACACACACACACACACACACACCATAGTACTCCTACTCCCACAGAGGTCTAGGAATAGACATGAACACAGCCACCTTGCAAGGCCTTTCTGTTATTTTTAAACGCACATCTTACACACCTCCAATAGATTATGGGATGGCCGCAGTGACTAACACCATCGCTATTTCTGATGCAGGTGGCCTGAGGCTCACACAGTTGGAATATAGTAGCTCCGGTGGGTGTCTGAAGACCAAAATCATAACTTCCTTCCCCTACTGTACGTTTACCAAGAGGTCCTGCTCCTTTCTAGCCCCCCCCCCCCCCCCCCCCCCCCGGTAAACAGGATGCTCACGTGGGAGTCCCACCCATGTCCCCTGCTTCCTCCACTGAGCATTCCCATGGCTAGATTGAAAGGTTTGCCTGCATCCAGTGCGTCCACGTCCATGTGTGAGACGGTTGCCTGATCCAACACCCGTCCAGCAGCTGCTTTCAAACCTCTGTCGTCACAAGAGCAGCCCACTCAAACCGTCGGTATTGTTCTCCTTCTTTAAAAAAAGTCTGTTTTCATCCATCTACATCCAGGGGGACAATTACATGGATGCACATATGGAGACGGTTTATCACTGTCACTGTGTCAGCCAGCAAGTGTGTGTCTGTGTGTGTGTGTGTGTGTGTGTGTGTGTGTGTGTGAGCGAGAGGAAGAGGAGGAGGAGTAGGGTGTGTGTGCATATGCTTGTGTGGGAGAAAGCATGTTCCAACAAAGGCCTAAAAATAGTAAGAATATGCCCATGTGACATATTGAGGCTAAAAGCTTGTGAATAATTTGTCTAATGCAACACATCGTACCCCCTCCTCAGCTCAATAATGAAAATATGATCCCGCTGGTTATACGTGGCACTCTCTGCTGTTTGACGGTGCCGGGCCAGCTCACCCTCGTCGTCAAACCTTCTAACCAACAGTCCTCATTTAACATCAGTAGTATATGATGCTACACGCAGCATTTAGCTAGGAAAATATCATTTAGGTTATTGATTGCGCTGCGAAAACAAGGGCATACCACAGAGGAAAGGTCATTACAAAATACAATGCTGATTGCAGCTATGCGTCTTGCAAGGGGAATTCAACCATGCGTGTTACGTAAACATCAGAGCTCTGGGTGTGAACATTAACTCGGAACATTAACAATTTCTATTTCACTGATATCATCAGTAGCAACCGAGAAATATTCATTGACAGCTCATGTGCGAAACCTCAGATGACCTCTCAGTTGTCGGTTAAGACGCTTGAGCTCAAATGTGCAGAACTCTGGTCAGAACGATGTTAAACTATGCTGAGCAGTGTTGGCTGAAGGCGGGCGTGCACGAGGTACAGTAGTCTCCTGAGTTAGACTTACAGTCGGCATGTAAGAGACCTGAGCTGAATTATTGAAAGCTGTAAGAGAATGCTCAAGCTAGCGCTTACTTACCCTGCTGACTCGCTCTCTCTCTCTCGTTCAACCCACCCCAACTTCCCTCTGCTCTGCTCTGGAGCGAAGTGAAATATGTGTGAAAGAGACAGTGCAAGAGGGATGTAGCTAGTTTACAGCAGGCCACAGTATGTGAGACTTTCTAAGGCCATCTGTCGCTTGGAAAGGAAAACTTTGTAAACCAAGCCATGAATCCTTTGGCCAAATGGAAAGACAGCGTGGTTTGACATGCTGTGAGTGAAACATAAAACTATAGATAGAATGGAAAAACAGACGAAGGGAGAGGAGAAAGTCGGGGGCCAGACAGACAGACAGATAGACGGAAGGAAATAGATAGGGGGAGGACAGCGCATGCCAGCTCGGGGTGGTTTTGCGGAGGTGGAGGTTGACAGAAAACAGGTGGATGTTTAGACGGAGCGATAAGACAGCCTGGCTGACAGAACGCCTGATAAGCGGGGCTGACTGTCAGGTTTGGCAGGCTGGCGGTGGAGTGAGAGAACCGGGGGGGGGGGGATGGAGGAGAGGCAAACAGACAGATGGATAAAAGAGAATAAAGGCGGCTCCAAAAAAAATATTGCGCGAGCATAATTTAGGAGAGGTGCACCTGCTATTTGAATTTGAGACTCGGCGTTAATTGTGTCTCGGATTCAATAACAGGTGCGCCGAATGGTAATCGCGGGGCTATTCAATGCCATGTGCAGACAAAGTAGGACATCTGACAGTTGTGCTGAAGGCACAGTCTACAAATGGTATGCTAACCCAGCGCTGTGATGCCACCGTGGTGAGAGCTGTCTTGCTAACCACATCAGGTCTGTTTCTCATGTTGTGGCTCCGTGCAGAGTGCCAAGCGGCCAGCCACAGAGATCATGTCCTTTTATATTGGCTTTAAATGCTGAGTGTGTGTGGCGTTTTGTATCCGTCTTTTTAAATTAGCAGCTGCAGATTACTCGACAAACACATTAGATTGCTTTTTTTTTCCCCCCCCACTTTAGTGATATGCTAATGCTTCTCTCGAGACGTGACGCTAACTGCGCAAAAACTCTCCCTTCTTGATTCTGTCGTTCCAGGGAAGCCCCATAGCATCGAGAGCTCAGAGCGGGTCCAGCTATCGGGGACGTACAACGTTCGCAAAGGGAAGCTCCAGCTGCCGGTCAACCGCTGGACCAGACGGCAGGTCATCCTGTGCGGCACCTGCCTCATCGTCTCCTCTGTGAAGGAGAGCCAGACGGGGAAGATGCACATCCTGCCGCTTATTGGAGGAAAGGTACGGTTGGTGGTCATCACGCGACACTACAACAGTGACATCACATCGGGGTTTTTTTTTATGTACCTTCCTCTTTGGATCGTAACCCCACAGTTGTGATATATGTCGCATTCGTAACCCTTCCGGAAATGTGTCACCGTTTAGCTTTCCTGCACAGTGGCTTAAGTTTGTCTCTGCACCTTCAACAAGCGTCTGCCCTCCAGCGTGACACCAACAGTGGTTCCCGCTTGTTCAACTTCAGCCCTAAAGTGAAATAGATACGGTGCCAGCCCCGGATTCCCTAAGGCATAATGTGCTCACAATTATGCATTGGTCTCTTTGATTTTTACACTTCTTATCTGGAGTCCCCTCATGAAATAATGTATAGCCTAATGGGATCCCGTATTCACTCGTCTGCCGTTTAGAGCCTTATCTCCGTCTGCCCTGTTTCGAACTGACTCTTCAAATATACGCTTTCTGTGGCTTTGGAGTTTCTTCATTCCAGCAGGGAGTTAAGGAGTGAGCCTCTGGTAATGACTTTTATCCATTTTTTTTTCTTTTCTTTATGGCCCTGTGTATCCACAAGGCCATTCAATAAGCTGTAAGGGCTCTCCTGAAAAGAGCCTTTCTATCTGTCAGGCCTGACACAATGGAAACTCCATATCCCACCACACCCACTTTTCAAACTTTTCGTGCACAAGACATGACCTCCAGTTAGCCATTCATCCATACAACGCCTGTGTATGTGTGTGTGTGTGTGTGTGTGTGTGTTTGTTTTGTGTGTCTGCGCACGCACACATAAAAAGCACATGCGTAACTGTATTTGCGTGCGACTGTTCAAGCGTACGACTAGTCGACCGTGCGTGTGTGTGATTGTACGCGCGTGGGTTTGCATGCATGCGTAAAAAAGCGATTTCATCGTATGTGCGCACATTTATTCTAGCTCATGTCATGCACGTGTCTTCGTTACATGATCGTGTGTGCCTTGCACTTGAGTGTGTTTCGTGGTTCACTGACCTTACAGCCACTGAACATCTCATTCTTAAAAATAGTAACACATTAGTGAGATTGAGTTTATCGTCAGACCCTACAGGCAAGGCGTTATCACCCGCGATTACTACGGATTCCGATAGGGTATGTCAGTATTTGTGTGTGCGTCTGCATGGACTCTAATAACGTTGCTGTTGGTGTGTGTCGGGATGTAGGTGGAGGAGGTGAAGAAGCACAGTCACTGTTTGGCCTTCAGCTCGGCGGGGCCTCAGAGTCAAACCTACTATGTCAGCTTTGACAGCTTCACGGAGCACCTGCGCTGGCACAGACATGCTGCCAAGGTACTGTGTGTTTATATATATATATATAGGTGTGTGTGTGTGTGAGAGAGAGAGAGAGAGAGAGAGAGAGAGAGAGAGAGAGAGAGAGAGAGAGAGAGAGAGAGAGAGAGAGAGAGAGAGAGAGAGAGAGAGAGAGAATGAGCATATGCTCCCCAGTACTACTTACGGGTCAGCTGAACTGTATATCAGAACATGCGTGACTGCAAATTGAAAATACGAGAATATGGAACTACACTCACAATGATTGTATTGCCAATATGAGCTGGATGGAAGTGCACATAATATACTGATGGAGACCCGCTGTGTATATCACCCCAGTGTCTCAGGGTACACACACATCACATCCACACACACACACACACACACATAAACACCACTCGTGGCTCTCTCTCTCCTCTCTCTCATTTGAACTCAAGTAGGCCATAGCCAGAAAACCTATTTTCTAAATGTTATCAGGGACATGCGTGTCACCAGCGCCCAGAGGGCCACTCAGAATAGAAGCTCGGAGAGAAGCAGCACGTGCCCCAGTCACGCCTGATGAGCCTCTAGCTAACTCTGCTCTGCACGGCTAAAATAAACTGCAGCTTTGCTTACTCAAGACTGAGTTGAGGATTTACACCGTAATTGTTTTTGTAATTAACAAAGTCTTGTAAATTGGACTGACAAATGATTCCCGGTTAACTGCTGAAGGTGCCTGTTGTTGCCTCGGTGAGCGATGCAGCGTGTGGTGTTAGACGAGTGGCGTGAATTTACGTGTCAGACTTTCCCATGACTTCTTCTGACTCTCTAATCCTAAAGCGATTGGCTGGGGAATGACCTCTTGACCCCTTGAGGGCAGCACACACACACACACACACACACACAATAAACCAGTTAAGTCTCCCAGCTGTAGACACAAAGCTGTTTAACACCACGTTTTCCTTTCTCTTCTCTCTCTCTCTCTCTCTCTCTCTCTCTCTCTCTCTCTCCCCCTGCTCTCACCCCCATCTAGATGGTGTCCCAGAGGATCAACTCAGTGGACCTGTCATGCTGCAGCTTGGAACAACTTCCTCCTAACCTGTTCTACAGCCACGACCTCACCCACCTCAACCTCAAACACAACTTTCTGCCGGCAGACCAGCAGCTGCAGCAGCTGCAGAGGTAGGATGCCAGTAGAAAACGAAACACATCTGAAGCCACAAGGCGAGAAAGGTGATATTACTGGGAAAGGACAGAGAGAGGTCAGGAAGAGGATAGACTGGAGGAGGGGTTACAGGTAGAGAACTGAAGGTGTTTGACAGCAGATGGACCGGTCTGGGCAAGACTAGACCTGACAAGGTTTATCAAAGCTGTGCCTAATTTGGTTGTAAGACCAGCAGGGACAGGCTGTGGTATTAGGAGGGTTGGGCAAAGCTGAGAAGAGACGGGGCACCGGGACAGCTTCGCTAGACATGGCATGGGCCATTGGCATGCAGGGCACAAAGAGACTAGCCAGGGTTATGCTGTACCAGGCTAGGCCAAACGAGTCCAGTGTCTGGGCCGAGCCCAGAAGGGTAGATGAGTCTGCAGGGAAGCTTTTAATATGCCTGGCCTCCCTCACTCTCTCTCTCTGTGGGCACCATCTGCTGCATGCTTATCATGGTCCCAGATTAAAGCCCACAGCCAAGACGTCTGTGTGTGTGTGTGTGTGTGTGTGTGTGTGTGCGTGTGTGTGTGTGCACATACTGGTGCGTGTGCATGCCTTTCATAGCCCTTCTTTCTCAAGATTCTTGCCAGAAGATTATTCACCATTTAACTCAGTGTGTGTGAATATATTGCGTGAGTCTGATGCCTGATTCTGAGTGATGGAAATGCTTGGATAGTGGGACGGGCAGAGAGAGAGAGAAAGAGAGAGAAAGAGAGAGAAGAGAGAGAGAGAGAGAGAGACTGGGTTGCTTGTGTGCAACTGAAAGAGTGGCTGCAGGCTACAGATTTGGGGTCAGTGCATTTTGAGTCTTGGTACAGTGGTTCTGTTTTCACCCTAAGATGACTGCAGTGACAGGACTGTATGTTTGTGTGTGTGTGTGTGTATGTGTGCGTGTGTGTGTGTGTGTGTGTGTGTGTGTGTGTGTGTGTGTCTCTATGCATGAGTGAATACTGTGAAGGGGTAGGAGGTCAAGATCATCATTTTGTGTCTCGTCTTCGGCTAATCCTCAGGGTAATTACCAGCGTGAAAAGAAGATGACAGGAGACAAGTTTGGTTGAGAGGGAGTTGTTTTCATATGAAAGTCCGTTTGATACGCAGCACCCCTGCTGGTCGGAGACGGCATACACATGTTTTGCCAAGCGTAAGCAGGCTCGTCCATATTTGACCCAGCATGACAGAAAAAGAGGTCAGCGACGAGAAAGAAAAGAACAGTTGGCTGGAAATAGATGGATCGTGATGATAACGTGTAGCAGGACTACAGCGCTCGCTCGGCCCCTGAGAGACTCGAGTCAAAACAGCTCAAGTTAGTGACATAACACAAATGGCTCTTTGTGCGCTCTTTCTATGCAAACCTCCATGAATGTGGGTGTCTGCAAGCGGCACAGTGTTGTGGTGTGTGTGGTTGTGTGGTGTCACTATAAACACCAGCCCTCCAACACGGGGTCATGGTGCTTTGTATTTTTCCAGGTCGAATGGAATGTGTGTACCTGCCGCCATCTCTCTCTCTCTCTCTCTCTCTCTCTCTCTCTCTCTCTGGCCAGATACTAACTGGCTGGTGATTTGCTGATCAGATATGGATAACTTTTTTTTTTTGGCATGAGGCTGCCTTCCCAGCATGCACTTCTCTGTGACATAGGTCATCAACATCACCACTCACTGAGGGGAACAGCCCAAGTTACAGTACCATGCATGTTGATTGACCCTTTTATTTACATGTTTATTTACACATTTAAAAAGTTACGAAAGACGTGATGGAGATGGAGAGGGAGAGGGAACAGAGAGAGATGCACGAAGAAAGAGAGAGAGGTGAGAGAGAGTGACGATTAGATAGGAAAGAGAGCGAGAGATTGACAGAATGGTGGCAGACAGATACAATTCAGGAGGAAGGACGGTAATAAAAGCAAAAAGACAGGAATAAATAAAAGGGATGAATGAATTAAAGGAAGCGAAAGACATGAGGGGACACGGAGCAACAGAGCGTGACAGAGCCAGTGAACGTCTGAGGAGGGGATTAGTAGTGCTGGGAATCATTTGAAATGTTTGGTAGCGGTATGTTGAATTTGATACCAGTACCAAAATGGTCATGTTTGGATACCTATGTTGAATTAAAGCTTATTATAATGCAACAGCCACATTGTTTTTCATAAGTTTTCCCACCTAAAAGAAATAACCTTTAGACATTTTTGAAAAGTATTTATTTTTCTTCTTCACTTTAAAAGTATAAAACGAGCCCTCATGATCAAAGTATTTGTTTGTTCAATTTTATAAAAGATAATCACACATGCTGTAATCAAAACTATCAGATTCAAGATCTATTTAGTAGCTTAAAAGTTGAATAGCACTACTTCTATTTCAAGAATATCAAGTGCTGGTAAATCTAGATTACGTAACATTAACTTCTGAATGTTTTAACATATTTTAGTCGTCGGTCATGCTGAGGTGATTCCGGTTGGTGCCTCTGAAGCGCCGACCGTCAGCACCCGTCCCCGGGGAGCAGCATTAGTAAGCAGATTGCAGAGGGTGATTCTGCGGTGGAACAGGGCCGTAGTGTCTTCCCGCTGCCCTTCAGGAGAAACCCTCAGCTGGAATTACTCGGCCACTCAAAATCAATAGCCCCGACGTCTGGGCTGTCTTCCTCCTCCATCACCGTGATTTAGTGTGTGTGTGCGTTTGCGTGCGTGCTCTGTGTGTGTGTGTGCTGTGTACAGAGAGGAAGCCCCGTCTGAGTATTCAAGTATTGCCGGTCTAAGCAGCTGCCCCAGCTCTGCTATCAGCCGTTGGTGCTAACGTGGCACACTGCCGCCAGCCCTGCTCTCTGCATACATGATAGGTGATAGCTGTGTGTGTTTGTGTGTCTATGCATGTATAGAGAGAGAGAGAGAGAGAGAGAGAGAGAGAGAGAGAGAGAGAGAGAGAGAGAGAGAGAGAGAGAGAGAGAGAGAGAGAGAGAGAGAGAGAGAGAGAGAGAGAGAGAGAGAGAGAGAGAGAGAGAGAGAGAGAGAGAGAGAGAGAGAGTCCTTTCCTCTCCTCTGACTTCTTTTCCTGGGTCCCCTCCCCCTGGGGGGCTGACCCCTCTGAAGGTCACCGCTCTGCCATTGGCCGCTGGTGTTTGAATGAACAACACAGCCGTCAATGTTGCACTTGTTTGCTCAACAGTCAAACGGAGAGGCTTATTTCTACTATTGTGGAAGGTTTTGTTTGTGGGTGTGGTTGAGTCAGACCATGCACCTTTCGGTTTTGACTTTTAAAGATACTTACGTGCAACGTGCTTGCTCCACCTCCTGTAGCAGGTGTACATGTGGTAGCTGTGGCCCACGCCTGCATCGCTGTAGCCCCGCTTCATATGTTTTTGGCAGTTGTGTCCCTCAGAAGTGGGTTGTGGGGCTCTAGGTTAGAATATCATCAGCTACTTGCTTATACATAAATTATACTTTGCGACATTGCTCATGAATGTATTCATATACTCTTGCAGTATTAATGTTGACAAGATACAACTACAACTCCTCCCAATCACTCCTTCATCCTCTTCTCTTCTGACTGGGGCTCTTCTCTTCTCTTCTTTCCAATCTCTCATTCATTCTCTCGTCATCTCTCCTTCCCATTATTTTCAATTCTCTTCCCAACTCTTTCCGTGCCCTCGTTCATTCGGTCCTCTTCTCTTGCCAGGTTTTCTCGTCTGCGCAGCCTCAATCTATCCAACAACCACCTCGGCCAGTTCCCCTTGGCCATCTGTGACATCCCCACCCTGACGGAGGTCAACCTCAGCTGTAACTACGTGGCCTCCATCCCCAGCTCTGTGAAAGCCATGACCAAGTGGGTACCAGCACGATACGTGACTACAGATCATCATGTGTGTTTTTTTCCTCCTGTTGTTCTTGTCTGTGCTCATAGCCGTTAGCCACAAGAATTTTGCTGTGTAACGTAAACCACTGGGTTCTGCAAGACATAGTGTCTCAGTTATTGGAGTTTCAACACACAAAACTGAATAACAATTGGTCATGATGTTAATATTTGCAACAATCCTTATTTGTTTAACAGTCTCAGAGATTTGGTCTTTATGTTGCAAGGTAGAATTCTTTTGGCGAATGTAGAGGCTATGAAAATAAAGAGAAATACCACCAGAGTCTAAGAGGCGGCATATTTTAGCTCACAGACACGTTCATATTTTTTTACTTATTCCATTCCATTCTTCTTCTTTTTTTTTCTTCTTTCCTTAGTGTTGGTTGCTCTGGATAAGAGTGCCAGCAAAATCCCCAAATTCATGGCCTGAAGCTGTGATAGTTCATCCATTATTAGTCCTGCCCTAAAGCAATGGACAGGAGGGAGTGTCCGTTCATAAGAATGTTATTACAGTACAGGCTACATAGCTCAGTGATGTAGTTGTTGGGTAAGTGCTGACAGGCGTTAAGCCAGTTGAGAATCATCTCAGGTCACACAAGTCTTCTCCCCCAGGCTTCATTCAGGACATGATTAGATAATAGGACGTTTGCTTCAAACCAATCTCAAATCCCCCTCTAGACTAGATGTGAAGGCATGCGGTTTGGAACAAACACTGAGGGCTAGATGCGAGGCTCTTCGGTAAGAGTGTGTGTGCGGTGGTAGTTGCTGTACAAAGGAATGGTGCTTGACAGGGAAATGAAACAGACTGAGATAAGCAGAATGGCTCTGTGTGTTCCTCTTATTTAATCTGCGGGAATGATCTGGAATGCCTGTGAATTCCTCAAGTGACCAGTGTGGCCTTTGTGCTGTTACTGCCATCTGCTGGGCATCACCCATACTGACTGCGGATGCCAGGACTGATGAACAGTTTCTAATGATCACCATAGACGAGTAACACTATAGGTGCCATAAAAATAAAAAAAATGCCCCTCCATCATCTGCCCCTCTTTCCTCTCCCAGTTTGCAGACGTTCTTGTTGGATGGCAACTGTCTGGGCGAGCTGCCCAACGAGCTGGGTTCCCTCCAGAGGCTGACCTACCTCGGGCTTTCCTTCAACCAGTTCAACCATGTGCCCCAGGTGCTGGAGAGGCTGGCCTCCATGGAGAAGCTGTGTATGGCCGGCAACAGCCTGGACACGCTCGTCCTCCAGAATTTCCGACTGCTCCGCGTCAAACACATCGACCTACGGTACAGATACAGGCGGCTTTGTGCACACACACACACACACACACACACACACACACACACACACGCACACACACACTTGTGTCATGAGTTATTGTTGTTATTCTGTCGTGTCCTCTTTCTGGTTAGCGCTCGCTTTGCTTCTGAGGGTAATAAACCGATAATGAAATGTGGTTTTGTGAGTGAAATGTGATAGTATTGATTTGTGGGGGGGTGGGGTGGAGAACTGCATGCGCTGCTGTTGCTGTTCTGCTGTAGTCATGCCGGTCACGCCAAAAGCAATGCACTGGCCCGACACGTGTTATCCCTCTAATGACGACAGCAGAAACACCGAGAGGACAACTAGACAGCCTGTCGGCACAGAATCAGGAGATCATTTGCCCGTAGTGGCTCCATCAGTCGCCTCTCCGCCGCTCAGTGACGTGCAGAGTTGGAGTGACTTGCATTATTCTGCAGTTAATACATCACTTCAGTCAGTAGGATTTGTGGTCCAATATCGTGTTCTCTCCCGCTGGGACAAAGATCACTTGTTAGCTATAATGATGGTGTGTTCTTGTTCATGTCTCTGTTTTTTTTTTTCCACTCTTTAGCAGAAAAAAAAGTACATTAAGATGTGCCAAGTGTCAACTCAGTAGGCGCTTGTCAGTTTATGAGTAAGCCCGTTGGAGGCATAGTAGATCAGTCATAAGGGTAATTCCTCATCTATGAAGCAGAAATGTGTCTTTATTACAGATAGTTATTCATCATTTGATACTTAACGCATTAGAAGAGAGCGGCAGTAGGTGACAAACCGCTCATCAGTAGTTTACTCTACACGGTGAAACAAATCAACCCACCCACCATTTTTATAATCCGTACAAATGAAAACTCATTCGTCAACGTTGCGCGTAACAAAAAAAAACGAATGCCAAAGAAAACTCACGAAGCTTTGCACAATATATCAGCCATCACCCAAGGCATGTTCCCTACCTAACAAGAAAGGCCGCAGCCCGCGCAGGTCTGTCAGATCCAGTAGGAGTGACCCCCTGTTGCCTCTCGCCGCTCCCTCTGTCAGGTTGAATAAGATCACCAGCGTGGTGCCAGACGAGCCCGACCTGCTGAGACACGTGACCCAGCTGGATGTGAGAGACAACGGGCTGGAGGAGCTGGACGCCTCCGTCTTCCCCAGGCTGGAGGTGCTTCACTGTGAGAGGAACCGCATCGCCAGCCTCAAGGCCAAGGGTTGCTTGCTCAAAGGCATCTATGCCTCCAACAATGGTGGGTGGGCTGTTCTCTGTGAGGTTGTTAATGTTCGGTGGTATTGCACATGAAGCAACGTGGAATATTGATTACAAAGGAAAATGATCCCTCCTCGACCATATCACCAGTTGCTAAATTGAAAATCAATTTCAATTCAATTAAATTTGCTTTTTTTTTTTTTCAATTTGAGAATCAATGTCTTGCACATCTCCTCCTTCTTTATCTGTATGACTATATTGCACCGCATTTTTCTCTCTCCACCATCACTTTACTTTATCATCACATCACATCATTCATCTGTCTCTTCGGTTCTGCTGTCTCATTGTCTGTATCTTTCTCTCTCCATCATCACTTTACTTTATCATCACTCCCCCTCTATTGTCCATCTATACCTGCTGTTGTAATAGACCCTGTCTGTCCTGTCTGCTGTTCCTGTCGGGTAATGTGTTTGTATCTCTCTACAGAGCTACGACAGCTGGATGTGAGTCCTGTACCCTCCAATCTCAGTTACATGGACATCTCCAGGTGAACAAAAAGTGCACGCAGAAAGAAAAAGAATATAGCACCAATTTCAACCTGAAAATAATGTATTTATTTTCCAATAACTGTTCAGAGGGCTTTAAAGGATTTGCTACTTCCTAGCCACACATATCCTGTAAGAAGATCTTTGAAAATGTGGCGATTTGTCAACTTTCTAAATTTGACAAATCTGTTATTATATGACCTTTTGACCCTTATATGGTCAAAGTTACTGTTTAGTGCCTCTGCATGGTCAATAAAATGGTCAAAAATACATGAACTGACATTTACTTGAGTTGCTTTTCACCATAAAGGGCAATTTTAAATAGTAAAATAACAAAAACATGATAAAAAATGTCACTAGCTGCTAGCCATATCATAATTTCTCTCAGTGCTGTAAAACAAAAGCAGAATGCTGTAACTTATTTCAAAGTGCGATGCAACAGAGGCAAAGTACAAAGTGCGTCCTAGTGCATTTATACCCTATTTTGTCCAAAAGACAGCACATTTCTTTAATTTAATTAATAAGTCTTTAATATAACAAAATCCCATTTTCTCATTTGAAGTTAATGCTGTTTTAATATGTAGGGCAGCTCTGCTGGGCATCTAAATACATACAATTTACCACTTAATTGAAGATTATATTCCTTATTACGTATCTCACTTTCCATATGGCGCATCATTTATCATCATCAACCCTCTCCCCTTAGGAACCGTATGGAGTCCCTGCCAGACTGGCTGTGTGATGGTAAGAAACTGGAGGTTCTGGACGTGAGCCACAACCACATCACTGAGCTCCCAGTACGGTGAGTCTCAGGCTCTCTGAGCATTGTGTTCATAACAATGCCTGTAAATGGAATACCGCATTATTTCTCCCTGTTCTTTGCCGGCCAGTCACATATCGCCCATAGAGCCCCATAAATCACAGAGATAGCCTGTAACCTCCACAGCCTTCTTCATTCTCTTCCTCTTTATATAGCCTCTTGGAAGGTCACTTGAGATGCAGCTCACTTCCTCCTCTCTCACACGCCGACTTTCTCTCACACTCCCTCCCTCTCCACCTCTCTCTCACTGTATGCATTCTCTCTCTCTCTCTCTCTCGCTCTCTCTCTTTTTCCCTTTGTCTTTCTCTTTCTCGCTGGTCCCCTCATTGTCTGCAGATCTATTTTTTACCCAGTAAGTGTCAGGATGATGAATTTCAGCTGCAGGCTCCACTAGAGGCGCTGCTATTTTCTGTTTTCACATCCTCATCGCCCCCATCCTATCCTCATTCCCATGCATATTTCTACCCATTCCAGTTACAGTCCACTCTTCCACAAGCCAAATATCACTTGTGTAAAATACTCATGCATCCTCTCATTGTTAAAGTTTGTTCTCTCTCTCTCCTACAAACACATCACTGCAGATTCAGTTGGGTCAGCCTGCATATCCTTGATGGTTCTGGCACTGACCCATCCTTCGCTATGTTCTTTGTGTCGCAGGTTGCTATGCAGCAACAGTCTGAGGAAGCTGAGTGCAGGACACAACCAGTTGCAGAAGCTGCCTGAAAGAGTGGAGCGCCCTCTACTGGAGGTTTTAGACGTACAGCACAATCAACTGGTGGAGCTGCCCTGCAACCTATTCCTCAAATCTGACAGGTACCATTAACGTGGAAGTGATTTGTTTGTATCAAATAATGCAGAAATCAGATTAAATAATATTGAATATAGGAAAAATACAGACACATATAAAGATGGAGGATGGGAATTATGAGTAAGATTTTAAAGTCGGAGGTAATGTCCAAGGGTAAGGGCTATGTTGTTATCAATATGTGAATACAAAATATTTTTTTTGTGTGGTTGTAAAGAAAACTAGAGCAGGAAAATGCCTGCACACCATACAACAAACAAAACAAGGATCAAAATGAATGGCGGTGGAGCGTCACGCCCATAACTGTCTGTCACCACCAACAATGTCTATCCACTTTTTTTGTCACAGGACACTTTTGTTTTTGTCCTTGTGTTCATTGTTATATGGCGTGCGAGTATTACCCTGCTTACGGTCGGAGGAAACAAATGAAAATAATAAACCTGTACCTACAATTTCACTCTCAGTTTGCGGTGCCTGAACGCATCAGCCAATAAGCTGGAGCAGCTGCCTCCATCCAGCCTATCGGAAGAGAGCCACAGCATCCTCCAGGAACTGTATCTGACCAATAACCGGCTGACAGACAAGTGTGTTCCCTTGCTAACGGGACACACACACCTTCGAGTTCTGCACATGGCCTACAACCACCTCCAGACCTTCCCGGCCAGGTGAGGGCACAGTCTCGTTCACATTCAGCTAGTCAGCCAGTTACTCACTCTCTCATGACTCACTCACCCACATACTCTTTTACACGCTTAACTCAACCACTCATTTCCCCCTCTTGCCACTCAGTAAAATGGCTAAGTTGGAGGAGCTGGAGGAGGTGGACCTGAGCGGAAACATGCTGAAGACTGTGCCCACTACCATCATGAACTGTCGACGCATGCACACGCTCATCGCCCACTCCAACGCTATCGAGGTCTTCCCTGAGGTCATGCAACTGATGGAGATGAAGGTAAGCCAGTCGCGGTCCTAACAATAGGGTTTGTGTGTCTGTGTGCGTCTGGGTGACTCTCTGTGTATGTGTGTGTGTGTGTGTGTGTGTGTGTGTGTGTGTGTGTGTGTGTGTGTGTGTGTGTGGGTTTTCACACCTTCTCCTCTGCCGTCAGTGTGTTGATCTGAGCTGTAATGAGCTGAGTGAGATCACGCTGCCAGAAAATCTGCCTCCGAAGCTTCAGGAGCTGGACCTGACCGGGAACCCTCGTCTCAACCTGGACCACAAGACCCTTGAGCAGCTCAAGTATGTCATCTTTTTTTATTTATTTATTTTTCATTTGTTTTATTTTACTCGATGCCTTTTCCGTACATATGTATAGCCTTCTATTGACCTCTTAATGTGAATACGAGGCAGATTTCGCATGTAATTCATGTATTTATTTAATTATTTATTTTTATTTATACTCTTAATTTATAATATTTTCTTACAAAATGGATCTTTGTATATATTTTTCATATTTCATATGCATTTTATATATTATATATATAATATTTTCATATTTATTATTTATATTTTTCTACTTAACTGATGTAATGTAATGTCATGCTATGTTTTGCTTCATTTCCCCCATTTACTCATTTACATTCACGTTCCATCTAAACTAATCTAATCTTTTTATATGGAATAATCTCTCATAATCTCTTTCTTATTTTTTTCTCAGTAATATTCGCTGCTTCCGTATTGATCCACCTCCAACCTTTTCATCGAATGAGGCATCAGGTGGGCCTGCTGTGTGGAGTCATGGTTACACAGAGGCTTCGGGCGTCAAGAACAAGTGAGTTAAAGCCAGTCGATAATGCACACACACACACACACACACACTTACAGCACAACCGCATCATACTAGTGCAGTGAAGCCTCACTAATCCAAGCCTCTTGCATCATCTGATCCAGTTACATTTCCAGATGACTCAAATACACTTAAAATATTCAGGCGATGCTCATTGAAAATATGAAACATACATGCTCACGTTCCAAAACATCTCTGTAGGGGGTCATTTGCAGGTTCAACACTTACATGCACGCTTAAGCAAGGAGAGTGATGCAGCCGTGCATGATGTTTCCACATATTTGTGCTCAACAGGCCAGTCACTTTGGATGTTTGATGTAATAAATGAATTTCTGCTGTACATGCACTCAAATGAATAATAGTGGTAATTGAGGAGGCGTATGCATGCACTGGAACATGTTTCCATGGTTACTAGTGTGTGGATAAAGGAGTATGTGGAGAGAGGAGTATCAGAAAGACAGAGTGAGAGGTTATTGTGTTTTTCTTTATGGTCTTTCGAGCCCTAATTGTTTTCCCCCACAGCGCTGACTGAAGGATGTAATGTCAATGTGATTTTCTTTTGATCTTTCCAGACTGTGCGTCGCGGCCCTTTCAGTGAACAATTTCTGTGGGAGTCGTGAGGCTCTCTATGGTGTGTTTGATGGGGACAGGAATGTGGAAGTGCCCTACCTTCTGCAGTGCACCATGAATGACGTGTTGGCTGAAGAGCTACATAAAACCAAGAGCGAAGAGGACTACATGACTAACACCTTTCTGGTCATGCAAAGGTGAAGATGACAGGCTTGATACTGTTTCTGCCATCCTCTCATATTCACAAAACCCCCATATTGTATGTTGCAAAATGAAATAGTCTGTCAAACGCAAACTGTTACGAGCACAACTGATCGTTTCTGATGTTTTTAGTTTGAGATATTAAATAGTGACTCCACCCCTTCCTTCCATTTTCACATTTCCCCTTTCTTCGTGACGTCTCTGCCGCTGCAGGAAACTGGGAACCGCGGGGCAGAAGCTGGGCGGCTCGGCGGCACTGTGTCATATCAGGCACGACCCCACCGACCCCGGAGGCTGCTTCACCCTGACAGCTGCCAACGTGGGCAAGTGCCAGGCCATTCTGTGCCGCGACGGGAAGCCGCTGCCCTTGTCCCTGCTCCACAACGTAGGGCTGGAAGAGGAGTACCACAGGATCAGGCAGCATAAGGCGATCGTTACTGAGGTAGAGATCTTTGAAGGCATCAGTGTGTGTGTGTATGTGGAGGACAGAGAGAAGGATAACGAAGAATATACAAAGGCTAAAGTCAAATACTGTCATATAATATGCAGCCCGCATAAGTCAATGTATATTGATGGAGGTATCATTTTAAATGGGCACTATGTCATGTATACGATATGCTCCCGGTGTTTATGCACAATCACAGCTCATATTATTTTTCGCAGGACAACAAGGTGAACGGTGTGACTGATTGCACACGCATCATGGGGTACTCCTTCCTCTACCCGTCCGTCATCCCTCGGCCCTATGTGCAGACAGTCACTCTCACCCCCCAGGATGAGTTCTTCATCCTGGGCAGCCGGGGCCTGTGGGATGCCGTGTCTCCCACCGAGGCTGTGGAAGCCGTTCGAAATGTCCCCGACGGCCTGGCCGCTGCCAAGAAGCTGTGCACACTGGCGCAGGGCTACGGCTGCACCGACAGCCTCAGCGCCGTCGTGGTGCAGCTCAGTGTGAGCGAAGACTGCTGCTCCTGCTGCTGTTCCGAACCTCCCCAGCCACCTCCGAGCCCCGGCCTGGGCTCCTATCCCCCCTCAGCCTCCGCCATCAAGGAGCGGCCCCTGGGGGCCCCGGACGGCTCCCTCCCCGTGCCTCCCTCCTCCTGCAGTGAGATCAGCAGTGAAATCAGCACCAGTGAGATGAGCAGCGAGGTGGGCTCCACGGCTTCATCTGATGAGCCACTGCAGAGTTCGCTGGTGCTGCTGCATGACCAGCCCCACCACACTCACCTCCACCTGCACCACCAGGCCCACTCACTCTCCCTCCTGCACCAGCAGGCCCACACAGCCACCCAACCCTGCCAGTACCCGTACCCAGGCCCGGAGCTGCCCTCTGCCCGCAGCTGCTGTGCCCTCCATCCGGCCTGCCTGGCAGGCTCCTTCCAGAGGCAGCTGTCCAGCGCCACCTTCTCCAGCGCCCTGTCTGACAACGGGCTAGACAGCGAGGACGAGGAGCCCATCGCTGGGGTTTTCTCCAATGGGAGCCGTGTGGAGGTAGAGGCAGATATTCACTGCCTCAAGGCTGAGTCCTCCTCTTCATCGCACCAAACACCATTATCATCATTATCTGGCCAGGAGCGCACCCTGCTGCCTCCCCCTCCACCGCCTCCCCCACCATGCACCCCAGAGCCCCCGGAGGAAGGGGTTGACATGAGCCTCGGGGAGGTCGAGAACGGGCTCGAGAGAGATGAGTCATGGCAGGGAGGTGGAGTAGGAGGTGGGGATGGAGGAAAGATGGTGGGGAAGAGGAGGGGAAATGGGTCGGTGGCACCCCAGGAAAAGAGTCACAACCTTATCGAGGTGGCGGCCGACGCGCCCTCCAAGAAGCCCGGCGGTTACTTCACAGCTCCGGCCCAGCCGGACCCGGACGACCAGTTCATCATCCCCCCTGAGCTGGAGGAAGAGGTAAAGGAGATCATGAAGCAGCATCAGCAGAAACAGCAGAAGCCGCCTGGGACCGATCAGCCTGCGGACTACTATGACACACCCCTCTGAACGGCAACACCACCAACAGCTGCATCTCCCTCCCAGCTGCAGCTTGCACAGAACACTACCATTAACTTAACCACTCTGATTTTGCAGTACATGGACACAAACCATTGCGATTCCTCAAGAGGCTGTAAGACGCACATGAAATAAAAAAAAGTCTCATCCTACTTTCCCAAACAGTGTACAGCCTTCCAGCACTCTGACGTGCTACATGACCTCATCACTGGAGTAACATGCACTGTAATCTGCTCCACCCCTTTTTTTATCAAGCAATTTATAGAATGAGCCCTTTAATGATACCCTACCCTCGTGAGTACCCTGTCCATAGGGTCCAGGGTAGTGTCCTTCTCACAGACTGTGGAACGTTGTTTTTACATTAGACAACCAGCCGTGTATGTAACCAACACTAGTCTCTCTGCAATAGTGTTAGCCTGCCACAACACTTGTTAATATGGATAACGACTCCATGGTTTGTTTGTTTGTTTTTTAAAGAACTTACCATATCTTTTAATGTGAAAGAAGTGAAGTTGCTGAAAGAACGTTTTAAAACAGAGACACTTAATCTTTTTATTATCAATGAACTATGTTGAATGGTACACACCAGTAATACCACGCTTAACTGTTGTAGATAGGACACTTAAATACTGTATTTCTTCAGTAAATCATGGCTCTTGGCCTGTAAAATGGCATAGAAATTTTTGTAGAAATTTTAAAGACTAACTCCTAGGAGTTGCATACTCTTTATGGTGACTTAGTCACTTTTACTAATCTTCTCTGAGAGAAATGGTGATTTTTTTTCCAATGATTGTAAATAAGAGAAATGTTGTATACTGATGCTTTTAAAGGAACTATGTACCTGTATGTCGGTGAAGGGTTGTAGAGGTATGGAGGATGTGTGGTTCACCCAGAGATTGCTTTTGTGGAGATATCACCCTACTTTATTACACTGTAGACCCACAAATACCACACACACACACACACACACACACACACACACACACAATTCTATATGTGTAATTGCAGTTCAGCAACCCAAACATTACATGCAGTATATTTACACAGAATTGTTATGGTTTGCTCCATTTTGTTTGATTGTGATGTCCCGTACTCATCACTGTATCGCACACTAATAGATACACACTTTCGCATGCACACAGACACACACACACACACATACATGGACGCACAGACAATATTAGTCCCACCTCCCTCCTACAGTAGCCGGCATGACTGTGTCAAGTTCAGTAATACAAACAAATATATCCACATGGAAAGCAGACAACACAAACGTTCCTGTCTTTGGTATAATAAATCTTAAATTTGTGAATATAAGTCATGCTGTCCTGGACTCGTTTTTCATCGTGAATTGAAAATCCCATGTAAACTCTCTGTTAACTTATTCACATAGATCTTTATCATTTTAAAAACAATTTATTGTGATTTAGTAAAGAAAAAAATGTTTAAATGATGATTTAAATGATTTAAATGATTATGTTTAAATCATACAGGTGTTTTTACATGGCATGACCAGAGGGGGGCAATAGAGTTTAATATTACGATCTGCCTCATTCATTTAACATTTAATTTCTTGTCTGATAACAAGAAAATATCATGGAGTTATCAGCCAAGTCTGATGAACAAAACATTCAGCACAAACATTAAATAGAAAATCCAAAGCCATTTTCTTTATTCCATTTACCCAGTTGTCATTTCAAAGGTTCAGGGTCTATCGCTACAATGTTGCTACAATGCTACAGTGGTTATGTTTGACATGGTGACACCTATGTCCTCACTGCGTCTCTTGTACTTCTTTTTCATACAGATGACAACGACTGCTGTAACTACCAGCATGGCAGCTAGTACAGACAGGGAAGCAGCAAGTGCTGTGGTGGTTTTGTCCATGAGGGAGCCTTTGTACTGACAACTGTCTCCATAATACCACCAGTCATCACCCACCACACACCTGGGGGTGCAGAGAGAGAGAGAGAAATAAAACAAATGAGAGAAGAACTGACCTGATAGCATGGGATGTGTGGTCACTAGTAGTCATGATTCTTTACTGAATTGATTCACTGACTGTTCAGTGGTTTGCATGTTTGCAATCAAAAAGTATTCACCTGCAAGCCTGCCTTTCCTTCATCCAACACACAGACTCCATCGTTCTGACACTCCACATTGGTGCAGGCATCAGTGGGTGGTACGGTGACAGGTGACACACTTGTGGAGGGCAAAGGTTGGGACTCAGTGAGATGAGACACATCTGAAAAGGGACAGTAAAAAGCACAGTTCATGAGATTGGAAAGGAGAAGCACTTCTTAACATGAAATGAACAGGCAATAATTGGATCGCATGATTGACTCTAGAGTGTGCTACAAGTGTGTGTGTGTGTGTGTGTGTGTGTGTGTGAATCAGGCATGTAATCATTACAATCAGTGAAATACATGATTACACAATAATTTGATATTTGAATATGTGGGGTGACCTTCCAATATGTCGCCTACTAATGAACAAGTTACTGATATGTATGACGTGGGAAGAAATATTTGAAAATCTGCTTTTAACAAAACAGATTTCTGGTGGGTTTTGTACAGTGTACATACCCTATCGAGGGAGACTTGCATGTCTGACCTCTCACTGAGATTAATATGTGATCAAATCTAAAAACTGCAGGTATAAATGCAATATACATTTGAAATATAAATTAGGACCCAATCAAAATGGTTTATTCATTTAACATAATATGATATGAAGATAAACAAGCAACCAATCAGTATTAATATTAGTGGCTTATGTCACTTTATACAAAATATCTAGTGTTCAGTTGCTCTGTTCTCTCAATAAGGCCAAGGCACAACTGTGTTTGCACAGTGTATGCTGAGAAAACCATATAGGTCAAAACTATTACATGAATGGCTTTTCAAGGCTTAGGCCCCAAGATCCTTATTATATTACTTCCTTTCCTTATGCTCTTGGGAACCTTGATAGTTACGATGAAATACAATGTTTGAGTTTTCATCCTGGTGCTTTTACCCTCCATGGTGAGGAGAAAGATAGCGTCTCCTCCCTTGATAAAATCCCTGCTCTTGGCTCTGAGGTGGGTGAGGTACACCGGCGTGCCTGCTCCTGGCCCTCGGAAATACTTGGTCCCATCTGTACCTGTGACCTCACTGCCCACCTTGCGAGGGTCGTCCCATAAAAAGATGTCAGAGCCTAAATGTTAAATAGGAACACATTATTTTCGTACATATTCCCAATATGCTATTGATGTTTGTGAACACTTGCATTTTGATCTGACATAATGGACAATTAATGTATACATTTCTGCACTGAAGTCATCTGACCTGGTGCTTTCATGTTGGGGTCGGTGGTGACGCTGCGCTGGTTGGACATGCGCTTTTGGATGTGTGGGTTCTGGTCCATCAGCATCATGGTCATCTGTTTCCAGGGACAGGGCCATTTCTGCCCTGTGTCCCCAGCATGTGCCACCAGATGGGCATAGGCTGACAATTCACCAGGGTAGTCTGCCTTACCGTTGGGGTACAGACCCATTTGGAAGGTGTAACCCTCCCGAGAGTGGAACGGAGGGCTGTAGATAGGTGTGTCCGGTGGAGTGTTTTCCAGAACATGACTGAAGTTCTTCACTCGCCATACAAACTCTGGGCAGGTTGTCTCAGAGAGGTTGATGTCATCCAGGGACAGCCCACCCACCAAGGGCCCAGAGACCTCCTTGGTCCCCTGGAACACCACGCGGAACTTTTTCGTGACGTTCAGACTCACGTGGTGCAGCTGCCACAGATCCTGAGGGGCCCCTGTGACATGAGGTCAAAGTATTGCAAAGTGTGACATGGTCATATTTCACCAACAGAACAGTACCACGGCACAATTTCCAAGCACAAGGATTCAATAGTAATCACCATCTACAGTTTTTATGAAGCGCAGGGTTCCTTTGGGGTTAGCTTTGTCATACTCTCGGACCCAGATCTTCAGAGAGTCACGAGGGCCACCGCTGTTGTAGTAGAAGAACTGCAGGCACTGATAACCTCGCTTGGGGTAGAGTAGCCTGCTCTCAAGCTGAGCCGTGTCCCCGATGTTGGCTGTGCTAGTCTTGAAGTGCATGAAATACCCTGAGCCTGCAGATCAAAATATCACTTAATTAATGTCAATACATTTTACAAGTAAACGACTACCCTTTGGAACCACTTATCACAGCTGATGATAAGAGGGGAATTGATATTAGCCAATCTACTCATCTGGTAGTGGATTAATAATTGCAGAGATATGTTGCTGCACCAAGGGTTAAGTATGTGTGCTGTTCTGAGGGGATTCTCACCAGAGCATTTGCCCATGTTGGAATAGTCAGTGTCGGGCCCACCAGCTGCTTGGGTTACCCTGATCCAGTCAACCCGGCTCCCTGGTCCCTGTATCATACCACAGATGTTCTCACGCTCAAAGTCACATGAGTCCAGGAATGTGGAGGCTCGGGCTAAATGAAGGTGCATAAACACACACACACACACACACACACACACACACACAGCTCAACTAAAAAGCTGGTGTAAAAGAACTTTGACCTGCTGTAAATGTGCATTGATTACACACTAGGGTGGATGTTTTGCTTCTCTATACATTTCCATGTGCCATGCAGTTAGGGCATTAACAATCTGATTAACTGACATCAACTTTACTGTAAAACACAGGGATTACTAAAGCCTGGACTGAAACAAACCAACAGTGGGACCACAATGTTGACATGGAAAGAGATAATCACAACGCAACATTGAATATGAGGTTGAGGTTTTGGGTAAAGGAGGAATAACTTGCACAGACACAGACACAGTCTACTGCTGACGATTTGACAGAACTTAAAGTTTGGGTGTTGGGGTCAGACTCTTACTGCAGTTATAGAGGCGGCTGAGCTTGAGCAGGTCACTGTCACTGAACTCCATGCGCTGGCCGATGACGTCACTAAAAGCGGAGATCTTGGTGACGATGGTGGCTTCAGTGCCGTTGCGGAAGGCATTCTTACTGTAGTGCATCATGGAACCGTAGTCGTATGGTACACCCAAAGAGCTGGAGGTTGTGTCATTGTAGGTGTTAAAGTTGTGTTCTCTACCTGTGTACCAGAAACAAACTGCCATCAGCCTTCTTTCATTCATAACCAGAACTGCTTATTGCACTTGGAAAAGAAGAAATTGCCCTTAATTTTGAAGATGATTTCAGACAACTGGACTAGGCTCACTTAAGAAGAGTGTTGCACAAGGCTGTGCATCTCTTGGTGTTCAAAGAACTGAACACACCTTGCTGACATGTCAGTGTCCTCTGTACTTTAATTGTGTGATAAAAAAAAAATGAATGGCTTGATAATGATGAACTACTATGATATCAACTTGATGTCAAGATGTCAAGGAATATTGCCTTGACATCTTGATAGTGTTTAGTGTTTTAGTGTTTTAGTGTTAAGTGTTTGCTTATCTTGTTGAGGAGATTATGTACACAGGGAAACAACATATACAGAATGTGATCATTCATCTACTTTAATAGTGTTCATTTGGTGTGAAGTTTGTAAAAATTTACTGTATGAAAGCCACCTTACACACATGCACACCCAAAGTGACAGGATGGGAATCAGCACAAATAGAAACCATGATGAAATGGGTAGTGGCAAAGGGAGGAACTATATGGAGTATATCGGTGTAAAGGATGAAGTCATTATTATTGAACTGGCAGACTAGGAGTGAGAGGTTCAATACCCTCTGAGATGCGGTCCCACATGATGGTGACATAGTCATCACGGTCTGCCCTGGACTGCTCATGCCAGAAACCCAGAGCATGAAGGAACTCATGTTCAATGGTTGCAATGCGGTCACAGTTTCTCCCTATGGACAATCTCTGCTTCCCCAATCGCCGGTTACCCACAGAGGAGAAACAGCTTTGGATGAAATAACAAGAATTTTATGAACATCACATAGATCTACCATGTCCTTGTTTATATACTGTAGTATTTTCCACTGAGAGCAAATTTGGTGTACCTAAATCAAAGCATTTTCCTTACCCGCTCCCATTAAAGATGGAAATGTAGTTCGCCTCTCCAGTCCAAGGCTGGAAGTCAATACAGGTCTTGAGCCGGTACTGTTCAAAGGCCTTCAGAATTACACCTTTGGCATTAATCTCTGGAGGGATGATGAAATAAAAAATTCTAAATGTAAATATATATACATTTAAAAATTTTGGGTGTATATATATATATATATATATATATATATAGGGTATAGGGTATATATAGAAAATCTCCCTAAGACCTCTCATAAGCACCTTCTCCATCTTTATAGCGCAGTTCCAGATTTAAGTTGATGACATCTTGTTGATGTCCTAGTTCTGTTTTTTGGCATTGGGAGAGAGCTCTTCATGCTGACAAATATTGAGTAGGCTGTTCTATACCCTCATTTTTATAAAATAATATTTGCATCATCTCGACTTCTTCCATAACTTTAATAATAATATAATAATAACTTTATCTACGTATATAGCACCTTTCAAGCACAGTGCACAAAATGCTTTACTGTGGGTAACCCCCAGCCAAACAAAAAACAACTAAAAAGAGATAATAAAATAAAAACAGGATAAAAAAATAATAATATTATGATAATAATAATAATAAAAGAAATAAGACACAACCCAACAATAAGACACAACCCAGTTAAAACAAGTATTTGATCATTGGGCTAAACATTTACCAAAGCTATCCTATAAAAGTGATTCTTTAAGTGGGACTTCAAAGAGGAGACTCTGAACTTGTTATGCTTAATGGAAGGCTGTTCCAGAGTCTACCTTGAGTGAGAATGTTAAGTCCCTCTTAGTTTGAAACCCAGACTCTGGAACAGCCAAAGGTCAATAAGGTCATAATAACTAATCAAGTATGATAGACTGAAACATAAAAATAAAAATCAACCTTTGGTGACAATTTTGTTTACACCTTCACCAAAAGGTCGCATGTGGGCACTACTTCTTTTTAGCGGGGGTTGCAAGATGAAAACATTGCGAACTACTGTTCCAGACCACCACTAATATTTAGGAATATATAAATTAAGTGTCATTCCTTTAAATATGAAAATGTGGAAACATTCTTGCAGTTCAAGTGAATATAAATAGTTCTGAGAAAGTTACAGATACTGTTTTGAAAATGATTTAACAAGTCACTCTTACCCAAGTCATCTTCCATGACGTATGGAACCGTCTTTGGCCACCTGTATTGATCACCTATTATGGAATTTCGAATTTGTCTCTGCAGCGATCGTTAAAAGCAATCAAAAGGATTGTAAGAACATAATCAACCAAGTTTATTCTTTTCCATCACATGCAATTATGAAAGTGAAAATCAAATCAGTTAACATACCTCATCAAGCACAATATCACCTTCTATGAGATTCAACCCTGCCTCTATGGAGACCAAGCACAAAGCATTTTAGTTTAAGTTACTGTTACTGAGTAATAACTTGGAGACATAAAACAGAAAAGTGGGATTTTTTTTTGCAGACCTTCATTAATGTCAAAAATGTCAAGGTCCTTTCCACCATCCACATCATATTCTGTGGAGTATATTTGAAAATAAACATGTAAAATCTCATCTCAAATGTTTCATCAAGCAAAATGTTGAAAATGAAGACAAATAAGGGAGAGTAATATATATATATTTATATATATATGTATATATATAATTTCATATTCTGTATCTTGTTACAAAAAAACACTTACCTAATACTCTTGAAGTGGGCTAAGCAAGAGACAAATAAAACATGAATGTTATTGACTGGCAACAGTAAGTCCCCTCAAAAAGTACTGTGTTAAAATCTATTAAAAATCCATATCTTTCCATATCCATCCATATCATAAATTATAATACAGTATATCCACACAAAATAATTCTCACCAAGCAGAGGCTAGTGCCACATAAAAGGCATAGAATGTGAAAAATAAGTATGTTTGTAAGGTTTCTTCCCCCCATGGTTGTGTCTGAAAATGTCCCTTGGCATGGGACACTTAAATGCTCTGAGGGAGATTTGCAATCAATAATTGACAAAGTTGTAAAGGATGTGATCTACTCTTGCTACCTGCTAACAAATCTTTGCACATGTATGCAGACTAGCTGCAGATGAGAACTCAAACTTTACTCCAGGGGGCAGCCAGCCACGCAGTCTTCTTGCTTGCCAAACCTTTATACTCGGCTGGCAGGAATGCATACACATTTTTAGGTTTTAACCTATCGCCCCTTTCTGTATTTCAAACAAGACTCATATAATAGACTTAGCATACTCAACATGTAAATGGCATTTAAACACACACTCCTTTCGCTCAGCTTTCCAGTTCATTACTACTGTGTAAATGCTTCAATATTAAAGGTTTAATAAAAAGAAATGTGAATGTGACCGGCATTAAGGAGCAGGTAGTAGTAGATTTGTAATTTAGATAGACAACGCCACCTTGAAGATGTTTAACTCAAGAAATTATTATAGATAAATAGCCTGATGGGTTCCCCTAATTAAACAATGCACAGGTAAGTCAATGAGGAGCTGAGATGTAAATTTTCAACAAAATGATTCACAGATTTATTATAAAGACAAACAAGGACCATTTGGATAGTTAGAAGATTAAAACAGAACTTTAATAATTCTTGCTAAAAACAGCACATTTATTGTTTCCCTAAAAACAGACTACTGACTGCAACAAACAACAGAAACAGTATTCACACACACACACACACACACACACACACACACACACACACACACACACACACACACACACACACACACACACAGCTCAACTAAAAAGCTGGTGTAAAAGAGCTGTGGGGAGGCCCACCCCATGCTGTGCCATTTCAGCTGGCTACATTCTACCCCGGGATTTTTGAATTGGCGCCCGACTATTACTTTTCTACTAACACCAAAGTCTAAAAATGGCTGAAGTTGAATTAGTAGAGAAAGGTACCTGGGAGTTCGTAGCCCCACTCGCCCCATCCTTTACTGCCACTGGTAGGCGATCTCACGGGTAGGTCTTCTCACCACCTCAGTGTGGGGAGGCACTGTTGGCGGGACAATGGGGACAGTCTGAGGGCATGTCCCATTGAGCCCAATGGGATGACTTGCAGGAACTGGCCCTGCACGGAAGCAGGAGGTTCTGATTAAGGGACAGCAGGGGGCCTCATACTGATAGCAGGGCCCACAACAACCCAGCCATCGCAATAATCTTCCTCCTCCTCTGGAGTGGTCACTTGACCTGCAGCCTGTTGGTTGTCCCTGGGTGGTGAAACAGAGTGACCACAAGGTATAAGCTTAAGCATGGACCAATGTACAAGACGTACCTGTGTCAAGTCCTGCTGTGGTGCAACTGCATATACTGAGCCTCCTGACTCGGGCGGTCTCACAACCTGGTAGACTGTTGAGGCCCAGGCATCCTGGATTTTATTCCTTCCACAGATGGAGTGGTCTCTAAGGTAGACCAATTCACCAGGCCGCAAAGGCTCCTCCTGGGCTTTCTGATCTGCCCTCTCTTTCCGCTGGGTGGCTGCAGTTTTCATCCTCCCCCAAGCACCTTCAACTGCCACCTGGAGCCTCCTCTGGTGCTCTTGGACCCACTGACAGACTGTGCCAGCAGCAGGCTCCTCTGCACTTCCTAGCTGAAAGTCAACTGGAAGCTGGGGTTCGCGTCCAAGCATTAGAAGGAAAGGGGACTCACCAATAGATTAATGTGGGGTGGTGTTGTAGCTGAACAGCAACTGGGGGACATATTCAGGCCAGCGACTCTTCTGTTCTAACTCTTCAGTGTTCGTAAAAGATCATGCAGGGTATGATTAAAACGCTCGCATTGGCCATTGCCCTGAGGATGATAGGGAGTAGTGCGAGACTTCTGGATACCGTACAGTGCGCACAGATGGATTATTGCACTCTCGAAACTTCGACCCTGGTCAGAGTGTAGACGGGCTGGAACTCCATACTTATACAGTAAAACCACTCATTAACAAGTACCTGCGGCACGGTGGAGGCTCGCTGGTTACGTGTAGGAATGGCCTGGGTAAACTTGGAGAAGGCGTCAGTCAAAACAAGCACTTGTTCCCTACCATCTCTAGCAGGCTCCAAGAGAGAAAAATCAATGGCCAATATCTGGTTAGGACTGGAGGCTAGCAAATGGCCCATAGGGGCTCGAACCCTGGGGGTGAGTATGTTTAGCAAGGCTGCACCTCTCACATAGTTGGCACCACTGTTTAATCATCTGCCCCATACCTGGCCAGTAACACCTCTGCCGGATCAACTCTGTGGTACATTCAATACCTTGATGGCCACGGTGGTGATGCAGCTGCAGCAAAAACACTCTGAGAGTAGTAGCTGGTGAACACTCTCCACCATCAGGCCTTTGGTAAACCCGGTAAAGGAGCCCTTCCTTCAAGACTAGACAGTTCCACTACTGTAGCAAACCCAGAGCTGCAGGAGGGAGACCCTGCTTCCCCATCCACCCGGGCTTCCTCTGTTGTTGCCAGAAGGGAAGGAAGGTGCTTATAGTTAGGTCTGTGCTTTGCAAGGCCACCAGATCAGCAGTTGAGTGTTCAGGGAGGGCGGAGATGACTGCTTGTGTCACCAGAGGGGCACAGTTCTCAAAGGCCACTTGCTGCAAGGACTCTGGTATCAGGGTACCTGACTGCGCTCGCCCTATGACAGCAGTTTCTTCTGCGGGGTGCTGTCTGGACAAAGCGTCCGCATTCTGATTGGCATGTCCTGGATGGTACTGAACAGTGTAATCAAAGGCTGCCAATTGAGACAACCAGCGTTGTTCAGTGGTGCCCAGCTTGGCAGTATTAAGGTGACTCAAGGGGTTATTGTCGGTCCAGACCACACACACTTTTGGTCAAGCAGGTACTCCTGAAAATTTTCTGTCATTGCCCACTTCATCGCCAAGAACTCCAGGTTCATGGAGCTGTAGTTCTTTTCAGCAGGGTGGAGACTATGACTAGCAAAGGCTATGGGTCAGACCTAGCCATCCTGTTCTTGGGACAGGACCAACCCCAACCCATAGTGGCTGGCGTCAACTTCTAAAATGAAGGAGAGAGAAAAGTTAGTATAGGCTAGCACAGGTGATGACACAGGCCTTGCCTTCAAGTCCAGAAAACTCTGCTTGCACTGTTCTGTCCATGCCACCCTCAGGGCAATTCCCTGACCCCGCCGGTTCTTTGTCCCTGCCAGCTCGGCAACTATATGGTGGAGTGGTGCAGCCAGCTTGGCAAACCCCTCCACAAAACATCTGTAGTAGCTGGCAAAGCCGATGAAAGACCTCAACTCAGTGACTGTATTCGGGGGGGGGGGGGCAATCAGCAATGGTAGCTATCTTCTTTGGGTCAGTGGACACACCTGCCGAAGAAGGTAACATGCCCCAGGTACTGTACCTCCTGTTTGAGAAACTGGCACTTCTCCAATTTGGCCTTTAGCCTCTCTTGTTGCAGGCGAACCAACACTAGGTCCAAGTGACTGATGTGCTCATCTACTGTGGAAGAAAAAATGTCGTCTAGATATAGCAACACAGATTGGCAATGTTGATCACCAAACATTCTTTCCATCAGTCGCTGGAATGTGCTGGGGGCGTTGCACAACCCAAATGGCATCCTCTGGAACTCAACCAGCCCAAAAGGTGTACAAAAGACAGTCTTTGTTCTGTCCCGCTCTAGTCTGTGACCTGGTCGTATCCACTTGCCAGATCCATGGTGGAAAACCATCTAGCCCCTGACAAGGCATCCAGAGACTCCTCAATGCGGGGGAGAGGGAAGGCATCTTTCCAGGTTTTGCCATTTAGTAGCCTGTAATCCACACAAAGGCAGAGACTGCCATCCTTCTTCCTGACCAGGACGATAGGTGAGGCACAGGGACTACTACTTTCCTGGATTACCTGGCTGATTACAATCTGGGTCTTATTTAGGAGCCCTATTGGGAGGCGAGGGTGCAAGGTAACACTGGTTTCCCAACATTCACAATTGGTACATAAACAGTACCTCTGTTGACTGTAACCATAGCTGGGGAGACTAGCTCCTTCAGGGAGGGAACGGCCATCTTCAAGGGGCTCCAGCAATGCTGCTCCTGAGGGCTCACTGAAACGAGAACAACAGGTATTTGTAATGGTAATTCATAATGTTGTGGCAACATTGTAATGCCTGGAACCTTGGAGGGGGGGCATTCTTCACTGAAGGGAAATCAAACAGTGCTGAACCGTGTTGACTAAACAATTGGTGATAACACTCTGATTATGTTCATGCCCAAAACTCCAGGAACATCGGGGGGGGGATTCCTTCACAATCAAGGACCTTGCCCAAAACCTCAACATACCCTTACGTATGGTATTTGTAAGCCACTAGCAGCACAAAGGTCCAACCAGCGGCAAGAGTGTGGTGCAGTTTTAAAATGCTGGAGGAAGAAACTCTCCACCATAGTTGTAACCACTGACCCTGTGTCCAGTAAACAGTTAACCGTTACACCTCCCAGACTAATGGCTGCCTTTGGGCATGAGGCTAACAAATTTGAGGCTACAGCATGGCCTACAGGAGCCGATTCACCTGAGCCTACTTTGCCCCCTCCTGATGCATGGCTCTTTACATCAGAGGGGAATAGTTTCCAGACACCTGGAAAGCAGCTGGGGACTAGTGACTCCCAGGCCGCCGGGCCTGTGAAGCAACACGCTCATTATTGCACTCCCCGGCATAGTGACCTGGTTGTTGGCATCACCTACATACGACTGTACCTGGACGGGTGGGTTGGGAAGGTCTAGGGTCTGCCTGCATAGCCATGACACTCTGGGCCAGCTGGTTGAGCTGCTCCTGCTGTTTCTGCAGCATATGTTTTAGCTCTGCCATTTCTACACTGGCTGGGCTACTAAGTACCCCATGTCCTGCACACTGCATGGCGCATAAGGAGGGGACTGAGTAGCTCCGACAGGCTTGTCTGGCTGGCCCTCCCGTTCCCAGCTAATAGCATCAGCTCTAATGTCTAGCAGAGTGAAACCAGGGTGCTGGCGTAATATGCCCTTTAACTCCCTACAAAGAGATGGATCAAAGACATGCTCTCTCAAACTGGTCCCTAAGGAGGTTTGCTGCATTAGGCATCCCGTCAGGGGCACAACAGTCAATCTTTTCCATTAGACAATACAAGGCATGGGAAAACTCCTGCAATGACTCACCCTCCAACTGCTTCCTAGAAAATAAACTTTGTTGCAGTGAGACATAAGGTTTAGAGCAACCATATATGTCTTGCAGAATGGTTAATATTTGTGCCAGGTCTTCCCTGTCTTCCCTGGGCCTATATCTAATTTCATCTTTGGCTTCCCCATCCAAATGGTCGTAGATAGGCTTGGTCTAGGGACCTCAGATTCCTAGCTCGTATACTAGCCCTTACCTCCTCCACCCAATCCCCTACCAGAATCCCTGAGGTCCCCCTAAAGACTGGGCACTTCCTCTCCCTAGGGATGTAAAATAACTGGTCTGGGCCAAGGGGATCATTAGTCGCAGTACACTGAGGAACCACAGGGCTGCCGGGACCAGAATATGACAGGGAAGGTTGAGCATCTGCCTGATCCTGCAGTAGACAGTCCTTGTCGGCCTGAAACTGCTGAACCAGATCCCTCAGTTCTTGAAGTTCCAGCTCCATAGCTAAAGAGAGAAAAGCCAATGCAGGGAAAGTATTGTCGCACAGAAGGACCTAAAGCGGAAAAGCAATATTATGACATTCTACCCTATGTATTAGCGTAGAATGTATTAGGGTATGTACCCTACCCATATTCTACCCCTCAGCATTAAACATGTGAATGTAAAGAATAACCTTACCTCATCTACACCCTACAATGGAGGTAACACGATGCCAAGAGAAATGCCACTCAAAACTGGATACCAGCTACCTTGCCAAAGGGATGGGTCATGCACAGCCAGAGAGCGTAGTCCTATCCACAGCTTATATACCCATTGTCATATTATTCTTTTTCTTTAATATGATACAGTTTCTCTGTCTTTGGTGCAGGTCTATGACAAACAGAAAACAGAGAATTACACTGAGGCTTTGTATGTTTTTAACCAAACTAGCGTAACTACTAAAAATAAACCAATACTTTTTTTATGTGTAGGCTGTTTTTTTCAGTTCAGTTCGACATGTAATTAAAAAATGCAGACAACTGATGCATTTCGGCAATTCTGTGTCTTTCTTTGGACTCTTACAAGCATTTCATGGCTTACACTAAGGCTTATTTATCTAGTATAAATATGTATGAACGCATGGCAATGTGTCATGGCCAGTTTGCAAAGGGCTGTCAGAGGCCTAAAGCTGATGTATCATTCCCACAGGAGGATAGGCTGTTGACAATTCTTCTCTATTGTGCTCTGTTCCTCTCCAGCTTCTGCAGCTAGATAGTCGAAATTTGTGATGACTCTTAAAATACTTTCAATATCTAGTCTAATGATTAAATGCTCATCTTATATTTAGCTGCACAAACATGCTTCATTGACAGCACCTCTTACAAACGTTAACTGAAGGATGCAAGAACAAAAAGTAGAAGAAAAAAAAAAAATAAATAAATATAATAATTTAAATAAAATAATTTCATATGTATTATAATAGTGCCAAGGCTGAGGCTGATGGAATGCCAGAGAAATACAAATAATGTGCACAAAAGTGGCAAAGTTTGATTGTGAAGAATTGATTGTGAAGACAAGGTTCAATTGTGGAGAGGCTATAGGTAGAATGAAAGCAACATATATATGTTTTCATGGCTTCTTGCTAGCACTGCTTTGTGTTATATTGATTGCTGAATGGCAAGGCAGAACTGGGTGTTCGCTTCCTCGTGAACCTTCTGAGAAAACAATATCTAATACAAAAGAATAATTGGGAAGCAGTAATAGAACAAAGAGCAGATTGATAATGCTGCAACAGGATTCTGGTGTTTGGACCGTGAAAAGGTTACTGTTGGTATTGTCTGCATAAAACATTAAATCACATGCTTTTCATTTGGAATTCAATTATTTGTATTTTCTCTAAGGGTTATGAACAGTCCCACCGTGAAGGCCTCATGGCTGAATCTATCCCTGGATACAGATAGATAGATACAGATGGCAATAGAGATACATCAGTGGTCATATCTCTGAAAAAGTTTTCATCTCCATGCAGATGATGCAGTCCAAATTAGGTTTACTCTGACTAGAGAGTTTTTGTCTATGAAGCTACAGTCCAGTGTGTCCTTGATTATGAATCGAACTAGGACAAAGCAGGAAAAAACTATCAAACAAAGCTGTCACCTTAATGCAAACTTTGAGTGGTTTGGTGTTGTCATATTTTAGGCTTCGGTGATTAGTTATTGATATTCCTTGAAATCTGCTTTGTATTACTTAAGAGATGGGTTCTCAGAATAGATGGAGCTAATGGAGCTGAACTGATGCAGTTCAGTCTCTGGGCGTGTTTTCACTGTGACTGACCACAAGCAGCTCTGATGTAAGACAGAGTAAAAGGTGCTTGTATTATTGCAATGGAACTCTACCCCTAAAAGACATGTGACCCCACTAAGTTTTCAGATAGATTCAGTTCTCAGACAATGCCAATGGGTCAGAGATATCAGTCAAACATATTTGTTGCATTGTGTTAATACGTTTTTGTTCTTGGTTGTGTAGAAATGGTGCTTGTCATGGGGGGTGGTGCCTATTTTAAATGATTTTAATGATTGTCTTCATTTTAAATGAAGACAAAGTAAATCTTAAACTTAATGTAAATAAAACGCAAACCAAGTAATTATGCTCTGTGATTTAATTCACAATTTACATTTAGAAGTAGATCAATTACCACTTTTTCAATTACCACAATTGTACAGGTCAAGACAAGGCTAAGAAACGTTAAGAATTGAAATCTATTATGTCTTACGTTACAGATCCTTCCACCCCCGCTGTTTTACTCACTTATTCTCAGCCCTAAAGTGTAATATGAATGCAGTGGTTTACTGTTTTATAAAAAATATGATCTGCACCATCAATATTCCCAATTATTCCCATTTACATTCAGTGAATTAACACTCTTCTCTCACATGGTCCTGCTGTGGGTGTTCACATGTTCACTCATTTCATTGATCTCATGATCAGTGGATGCACATACTGTATCTAGAGGATATTTCTTTTCATGTTTTCTCTTTTCATTTCTCTTTACATTTTCTCTTTACATTTATATCAAAATCTACATGTGGTTGACTCTTTGATAACTGTTAATACAGCTGAATAGATAAAGTACTTCCTTCTTCCCCGGGGAGGAAGGGGTGATTCACTGGAGATTCACTGTCTATGAGGCTCTTGATCATATCTTTGCTCTTGATGATATGGAGGAGAAAGAGCTGAAACTGAAAGTGAGGAGGAAGTGTCTGAGGATGAGGATGATGCTGAATATGATCCTGACAATGACTGATGAGGAGGGGGGCCCTAATGAGGCAGAAGCTAAACAGGAGGTACAAACAGAACATAATCAAAATGACCCCAGGGCCCACTAGATAAGCAGTGTCACATGTCCAAGACATAAAGACAGCCTTTGAGCTGTTCATACCACAGTCTATTGAGAAAATCCTGCTTGAGATGACAAACACATGCCAATAAAAACAAGCCTCTCTCTCTCTTTTCTGTGTGAGCTTTTTTTTTTACAGGTACATGTATATCAATAATAGACAAAAATACATTCAGAAACTTTTGCAATTTCAGGATTATGTTCAGCATATACTCCACCCCATGCTAACCCCTTTAGAGTTCGAGCAAAATTTTGTATATATTCTTTTAGAAATATCCTTAGGTCCAACTTTAGGCACTTCAGTTTGTCTGGCTATAGCCACAATATTGTGGTCACTAAAGCCAATAGGGACAGAGGCAGCTTTAGCCCTCTAACATGTGTGAATATGTGGTCAATACAGGTAGCTGATGTAACTCCAGCCTGATTAATGATAACTGTGGTTGGTAGTCTCATTAATTGTGTCAAACTCTAGAAACATCATAGTTTCTTCTTCAATGGGCATGTATTGGACAGCCAATCAATATTCAGGTCACCACAAAAATAGATCTCTCTGTCAGAGGCAGTGACCTTCTCAAGCATCACACATATTTCATTCAAGTATAGAATATTAACACTTGGCGGCCTATAGCAGCACCCCAGGAATAGTGGCCTTCATGGGGTATACAAATTTGTACCCAAAGAACCTCAATATCTGGTGGCATAAGTTCTTCCTGTGTCTTAGCTGGGATGTTACTCTGTATATATATCGCAACACCTCCCCCATACTTGTTTCTTGTCTAAAATTAGGTACCCCTCTATAGCTACCGCTTCATCATCAACAAATTCATCTAGATGAGTCCTTGAGATGGCCAATACATTTTCAGTTTGCAGCAAACAGCTGGACTTTATTTCTTAGACTATGTTGATATGTGCTATCTTTAACAGTGCCATTCCTATACAGTACTGTAATTGCTGAGAACAACAAGGTCCAAATTAGGTTTCATTTTTTGAGAGGGGAGGGGAAGGAGTCAGTGGCCAAGGAGCTATGTATAATGGAAAGAGTATGCCTATCATTCAACATTTTATTGCATTGCATTGTCTCTTCTTGTTCAGAAGTTACTGTATTACTTCTTATAAATTTTACATTTTTAGTTCAATCACTCAGTCACACAGATCATATGTGTGCATCTTTCATTTTTAGGCCAGTAAAAGTCAGTGATTATAATTTTTCCAGCTACAGGTATCTTACTGTGATTGGATTACACTCTCTGTAATGCCTCTCCGTGGTACTCATTGTCTCAAGGCTGGGCACTATTGTTTTAAAAAATCTTAAAACAACCATCTGTCACCATCACCTTATTTAGGTCCATAATCCATATTGTTTTGGCAGACTTGTGTTTGTTACCACTTGAGAATGAGTGTGTCCTCTATTTTCCTCTAGTCAATAAAGATGGTTGATTTATTCCCTTTATCAAGGATCACTAAACATGGCAAATGAATACTGTTTAGTGTCTAAGAGGCTAGAAATAAGAAATGTACCATCCGGGCACCATAAGCCATAATGAAACATAAAGCTTTTGAAAAAAATAGCATTTTCATGATATCTGACTCTTGAATTACAATTCTCACAAAGCTCTTCTCAAACACCCACCAATTATTCAGTGAATTGCTTACTGTTGGCATCACAGGCTAAATAATTAGAAATACGAGGTACTATACTAACTTCTTCAAGCCATACTGTCACTGATATTGTTAGTAATTATACAATCATAAAGCAGCGCTCTTTGCCACCTGCTGAGCTGAAAATATAAAAGTGCTCTTTTGAGATGTATAATGCCAACATATTGTGTAAAAATGTGACAAAAAAAATAACCAACATGATGACCATGACCTTCAGTGCATTAAACTTTAATGGAATAGGCTGTGAAGTAGTAGGATGAGGACTTTTTAATGAGAAAGATCAGAGCAATTTAAAAATAGCCAGTTCTGTTATTGTTTCACATTCAAACAGATTCCCTTTATTTGACATACTGTGATATTATTACTGCTACAAACTGCAAAACCATGGTGGTTTCTCACAAAGGTTATTAGACAATAAAAAGATGTTAGCCCAACTAACAGACTGAGCAGACTACCAGTTTACTGCATATTTACAGATATAGCCGATATATTAAAAAACCCAACAATTTATGGGCCAAACCAGCAAATACACTGGTGGTACTTGCTGAAATGGGAATCAGACAAAAACGTGATTTTGAAAGTCACCATTCAATCCATGTTTTTTTCATTAGTCTAAAAAAGATCTTAATTAACAATGAAAAAAAGGAGTCGAATTCATCTCCTTTTCTGCAATGGGTGAAAAGCTTTGCTCTCCTCATCTCTCATTTAGAGAAAACATGTTTTTTTGTTGACTTTTTGTAAATGTAGTTATATCCATCAGTGTGCAATTTGTTGTTAGTCTAATTTATAATGCTTAAAATTACAATTCTCTTTGATCATTCTCATCTCATTGACCTGTTTGACATAGTATTTTTATTTTTTTATAAACTATATATTTGCACTGACACAAATGTCTGTTGGAAGTCCAAGCTGAAGGATTGCCTCTTAGTGATGCAACATCTTGCACTGCTTCCATTCAGTTTATTTTTCAACAAGGATGCTGATTGTATCTTTGATGCTCTCACAGCCTTTGGAAAAAAAATCACCTAAGGATACAAAGATAGCCAGATCCATTCTGATGATGATGAGGCCAACAATAACAGCTAATGTAAACCAGTTTGCAAATTATAAATAACTAAATGCATAGACATGAACAACATTGAACATTGAACCATGTGCAACTGAAACTATTATATGAAATAAAGGCCAAGCCCAAGACCAGCTAAGGTCACAATATAACATTTGTTTTTTTATGGAGAGGAGTGGAGAGGTCAGTAGTTCCCATGACATTTAACATTAGTTCTGTTCTGGATCCAATTGAAGAAAGACCAGAGCTATTTAACAGTGTGAATTTACATACAAATTTCAAAATAAAACCTTGATGACATAAACATGCCACATAAACATGTATCCTCTGCATGTGAAAGGAAATAAATAGTAAAGATACAGTGCTTAATCTTACTTAAGTAGGATTCTAAAAGGATAATTTCTACAAAAGTACTGTTCCACAATATTTCTACATTTGAGCTACTAAAGTAGTAAAGCCTGCTCTGTTTCCTCCTTCACACTCACACAATTACACACATTCACTCCAGGAAACTGCACAATACAACCACAGTCCTCTATTTCACTGGCCACTGGAGCATTTTGGGGGAGACAGCGACTTGTTTCTTACTCACTACCCCAACAGCCAAGCGGCCATCACCATCAGAATGTCCTCAAGTGAAGTCCCAGGGGGAAATACAACGGTGCAAATATCTCATTACACTGTAATATTGTGTTGCTCCTGCACCTGTAATTTTGATTAATAAAACCCTCCAAGAACTCAAAGGCGCACATCCAATGTTACCAGTAAAAAACTTTCAATTTCAATAGAAAGTATAATTACTATATCTGCCCCATTCGCTGTGACTAATCTAGAAGCAGCTGCTGCTTCTCCTTGTGAGGCAAAGCTGGTGTTAAATGGTTATTCTGTACTCCTACAAGACTACTTTGATGTCCATGCTGTGTTTTATTTTATCATGAACATTCATTTCATTCTAGCCTCTGTGACATTCACACTTAATTCTTTGGCCACACCATTACACCTAGGATACAGCATTCATCAGCACTATCTGTCCCATTAGTGTGTGTGTGCATTTGTGTGTGTATGTGTGTGTGTGAGCACAGTAGATGTGTGTTGATGTGTATTAAAACATGTAAGGAGGAAGGAGAGCAAGCGGCATGCAAGGTAATATTTCCAGTGTGTGCAATTCTTTTGAAGATTATTATTCTCAGCTGGTATGACAAACATTGTTTCCATTGCATTTTCTGAGACAAATTCTGAATTAATTTTCAAGTACTACCATATGTGCCTTTGGCGTACTCCAATTGATTTCATTCATGGTTAATGTGGAGGATATGTGGTGCCTGGTTGTAATTAAAAGTAGTGTAGCCATTTCAGAAACAATGGATAACTCATATTAAAAATTATTTGGGGGGGCTGATGTTGACAGACATATACCAGAGAGGAATATACAGTATTTTAACAGTGCAACAATGAGATTTTGGCTCCATACTATCACTACTTTGGATGTGAAATAATATTATTGAAATTCAAATGTTACTGTATTCCTAGAGAATTGAAATTAAGTTTGAGATTGTATTTACAATTATTATATTTTTACGCATCATAGATGTGATCTTTTCTTGAACTCCTGCCTAAGTTTAAACTCCCAGTCAGGTTTGTAGAACTGCCATGCCCTATGAAGTGCCTCCTCTCAACAATGCTGCATCTGTCTTTGCAGGCCCTAGTAGAGTTTGACAATCATGCAGCATAGCAACTATTCTGTGTGAGAATACATTTTTCAAACTCTCTATTAACTAAACTATATCAATTTGGGAAATACCATTGTTCTTATCCTGAGACTATTCTAGTTATTGTTCTAGTATGTAGTCAAAAAAATAAAAAATCGTTCATAATAAGTGTTGGGGGACACGCCCCCACACCTTGAGCATGTGCTACACACCATAATGGAAAGGTTTTTCAGCAAATACAGACAATTTTCAACCTTATGATTACATTAGTGGAACGGGTCACCTAATAAATTAATCAAATAGCAAAGTTACTGAGGTTAGTAATATAAACGCGTGTGTGTGTGCTTCATAACTAGTAACTAGCGTGCACTAGGGCCCGTCGTAAAAGTAAAAACACTTTTAGGTACTTGTACCCGTGCATTTTAATTTTTGATACAACTTGATATGCTATAAGCTCCACTATATTCAAAGCGTGTGTGTGTGTGCATGCGTGCGTGCATACATGCGTGCATGTGGATGCGCGCGCACGTCACCAATTGTTGAGCGCATCATGTAACTGTTCAGGTTGGTGGATCTGTCGCTCAAGGTCTCGTGAATAAAGTCCGTCAGTGTGATGCGCTTTCTTCATGTCTTGCAAATGTCAGCTGTTATGAAACTGTGAGTTCACATTTCTGACACACAACCTGACTTGATATTGATATTATATTCTCGGGAACTTACTCGGACCTCTAGAAATCATCAAGGGACTACCTGCCAAGGTAAGGACATTTTTAATGCCGTTTTTCAGGTGGACCAGGTGAAATTCAAATGATTACTATTATCTGTGTAACTAAAGTTATGCCAGGGACGTTTATTCACTAAACTCCAAGGCATTGCAACGTCCCTGCATCTAACATCATGTGCCAACAAAACTTCCAAACCCGTTTATATACACTGAATTATTGGTGACGAATGGAGTACCAAGTGATGACTGCCAAGATACTATTTGGTCATTGTGACAAATTATTGGACGACTATCTTGCACAGACACACACAGCTTAGAGGGAATGTCCTCAGTGCATCCCTGGTGTGTTTTTTTTAAATATCACTGCCAGTTTAATCTCTGCAGGCTTGGTCTTTGTTCTCTATTATAATGGTAAAAACGGCAAGATAAAATTTGGGTGCTTTGTCCTGCCGTAGTAATTTGACGCCCAGCGCACCAGCAACGTTTAGCTGCGCTTCATAAACGTGGACAATTTGGATGGTCGTGGTAAAATGTCCTGCGTACTCTGGTGTGGGCTGCCTCCATGTACTTCCCCATTTTTTTTAGTAATAGGACTATTGTTTTTCTAATTGACCTCAGCTCTAATTCTGAAACCACAATTATAACATCTTGATTGATTTCTGAAATTGTGTAGGGATTATAGGCGCTAGAGCTATTAGTGGGTGCATTTTTATGTATCTTCATTATATCTGTACACAGGACATTTCCATGAAACACTAATGACATTTAGTAAAAATCCACTGATGCAAGTGGTTTACACACTGTTTAAATAGATCGCTTGAAACTTTATTCTACTTAAAGGCGCAGTGTATAATTACTAACAGTGGAGACTGGCTTTGTTTACACAATGATTTCATGGTCAAAAGAAATGTTTCATTCTCTGAGCTTTTCATACAAGGACTGATATTATATAAACATACTTGCATTTCGAGGTTGTGGAATACTTGTGTCTATTTGTAAGGAGTAAAACAGAACTGTATGTTGAGTTATGACACTTTAAGCTTTATTTTTTCTTTCATTGTCATTCTCTACAAGTCAAACACTATAAGAATGTGAGCGCACAAAACTCATTTTACGGCCCAGTGTGGCCAACCTCATACATCTGGCATCTATGTATGTTAAATCAAATTGCAAAATGTATTTGCAAAGGTTGTAAATATCTAGGTATGGCCCGTGTAAGGTAAACTGTGCACTCTGAACTGCTGAGTGGGCCTGAATGGAGAAAGCATGTAAATGTCATATGTGTGTTGATATATAAGGAAATTGCTATTATTGCTGTTATTGCAGTCATTCTTGATTAATTTGCTAATGTACACATTCCTATGGTTGCAAGCTTGGCTGTAAGAATCAGTTGGAATGAATTTGAATTGCCTCATCTATTGTAATTTAGGTTACTGGAAATCCATTTTGTTATAGCTGACCACAAGAATAGCACATTACCCCTAAAGACATGTGTTGATGTGAGTTGTATTTCTCTGTCATCTAAACATTTTGCTTTTGTATTGCTCCTTATGCTGTCCATTGATGTATGCAAGTCACCACTGATCAGCCCACTAGCTCTTACTTCAGCTATTGAAGCAGAATGAAAACACAGGAAGAATGGTCATGATGTGGTCACGTGACGTTAATATATATTAGTTCCCCCTCCATTGAATTTCCAGCCATTCTAAAATATTTTTAAAAATCGCTAACAGATGGGACGAACTTTTTATTTATTTTTTAATGTCTAATCGTGTATTGTATTACATTGCTCTGTTTTTTTTTTTTTTTTTTTTTTTTTTTCTTGTTTCATTGTATGTAAGTTCCAGCGCAAAATGACGTATTGACGTTGACGTTAAAACTATCACAATCGACAGTGATATAGCCTAAGTAACACTCATATAACATTCTAGTTTTCCACTTTTTAATACATCTGAAAGTAATGAACTATAGACACAGTACAGTGTATGACATTGATTGTACCTACCCACAGCAGTCGAGCAACAGCGCCTGCTGGGGTACGGCAACTCCTCTTGGACAAACAACACGCAGAACTGCAGTACACCGTAATACTAGAACCGGTAGTTATAATAATGGCAATTTGTTAAGTTTAGTTATGATTATTATTACATTTGCCAATGGTTATTTCGGACTGCGGTGCGTGGTTGCCTGTCGTAGCATAGCACATTTGTTTGTATTTAGCCTATATTTTTTATGTCAATATATTGAGGGGGGGGGGGGGGGGGGGGTTATTTTGAACATAGTTGAATCTCGGGGGGAATGTGTCCCCCCCAATATATATTATATATATTATATATCTCCAACATTAGTCACAAAATAAATCTGTTATTTGTTTTCAGATGGGGCTGTTTGATGATGATATTGCATTCCACTCCCACATACCTGTAGCAATGGATATAACAGTGGCTATAGTCTACTTTGTATTTGGTGAGTAAATCCTCCAGAATTCAAACTTCATTTTGTCAATCCCATACAGGCAAATGACCAATGAATGGGTCCATAGCATCCTAAAAAAACCCACTGTCAATGAGTTCTGCTCCAGCTGAGATTAGAAGAGCATGATGCAAGACAGCACACGGTGAATACAATTTCACAGGTGTCTCTATATAAGTGATATAGACTTCCATCCATAAAAAATATGTATTACTCTACTCTGATTCTCATATGCATGCGTCTGAGGCAACTCATGCAGACTCAAAGAGGCAGCCACTGGTGCGCATATTCATTCATCATTTGTGCCTCTGACGGGACAACACCAGGGGGCTTCTGATGATGAATTCAGTGGCACGGCCATGTACTGCAAAAATCAAGAGTCCTTGAGTCTTTGATCTTGAGAGCATTACTGGAGAATCCTTACATTTAACGTAGACTTACCCTCCACACTGATGGAAGGAAGCCAAAAAAAGCCTAGTTCATGCCTCCCAAAGGAAATCCCCCCATTCTCCAATCAATGTAACAAGATGTAATGTGGATTTTGAAAAGGAAAATGCATAGTATTAGAACTCTCATTCAGTCTCATACTTGAGAATGTCTATTATTGATGCTTCTCATTCACATCCCCCTGCAGTGGCGTAAGGGAGTTATGACGGGCCCTAGTGCACGCTAGTTACTAGTTATGAAGCACACACACACACACACACACACACACACACACACACACACACACACACCATTAGGCGTATATATATTTTACCAACAATGTGTTGGATTTTACAGTTGAATGAGTTACTTAGGCTATTGTATTGGGAGAGTAGAGAGGTCAAAGAGAAAGCTATCAGAACCATTGATAGCACTCTGACATGCGGTAACGTAAACAGATGTGATATAGAAAATGGCACCATTTTTAATTTAACGTGAATTCTTCTTTGAACACAGGTGTATTTCCGAGGTGGCAATCTGAATCACTCGCAAGGGCCCGTTCTCCACCCAACACATTGTTGGAGGGCCCACTCTTTCTACGGGCCCCCCTACCCCACGGGCCCCAGTGCAACCGCACTGCTTGCACTGCCTATATTTACGCCCCTGTCCCCCTGCTAATACTGTTTGGCAAATTTCTGACATTAAGTAGGGCAGTGGAGGGCTTGTGAACAGGTGTTAATATGAGCCAGTAGAAATTTATTTCAGATCTACAGCTGGGATATTGTATGGGACCAGGATCGAAGAAAATGTCATTCCATGGAATTCCATAAGTTTTCTGCTGCACTTACTGTATGTTTATAACATACCACATAGCTACACTCAGTTGATTGCAGTTTGAGGTGGATGGAGTCAAATATTTTCAAGTGGAAAATGGAAGATGGAATGGAAGTCTGTGTCTGAAATGTGTATATTTCTCCTCCAATATTGACACAATATTTACACAACTACTGCAAAGTAACAACCCAGGTCTGACCTTAGCACCTCTGAATGCCTGCAGTTGTGGTTCTCACAGTTGGGTTCGGGTGTCTATTTTCCTGTAGGAGTCTGCTCTCTGTTTGGCAACAGCGCGTTGCTGTATGTCTCCTACAAGAAAAAGCATCTGCTGAAGCCTGCTGAGTTCTTCATCATCAACTTAGCCATCAGTGACATGGGCCTGACTTTGTTCCTCTACCCCATGGCAATAACTTCCAGCTTCTACCACAGGTAATGCTCCCAGAACCTATATCAACAACAACAGGTATCAAAGATTAAACATGTCTCTGCTTGATTCTTCTCACCTCCAGAGATTAGGAGAGGATTATTGTGAATGAGATGCTTTCATGTGAAACATTTGTTATGTGCTATAGGGGAGTTTTGTGCTGCTTTTGTATCAGACTCTCCTACAAATTTCATGGTTCATTTAACTCTATGGTTGGTTAACAATATGATTGCCTGTGAGTTCACAGATACGGAGTGTCATGCAGACTCTTTTCTCTCTTTCCCCTTCTCATCTGTCTCATTGATCTTTTTTTCTTCTATTTTTTGCATTGCAATGTCCTTCGCTATCTTTCTCACACCCTCTTGCCCTCCTACGCAGGTGGCTGTATGGGAAAACAGTGTGCTACATGTACGCTTTCTGTGGCATGTTGTTTGGCATCTGCAGTCTGACCACACTAACCTTGCTGAGCATGGTGTGTTTTGTGAAAGTATGTTATCCGCTCTATGGTAAGTCTTCAAAGAAGCTATTTTTTACCCTTTGTGATGAACATCTCATCCCTAAATGGTTGATTGTTGATTTATCTGTGGAAGGAGATGAAATGGTAATCCCTCAGTGAACGATTGCACATCAGCCTTTCTTTGATGACTGACAAGTCTAGAGGTTGCACTCAATAAGTATTGCTTGTGATGTTGGCTAATGCAATGCAATGAGGCTTTGTATTTGACCACTGAGAACTCTCAATTGCTTGTTGTATCTTAAAACAATTTAGAATTAAAATTACATGAGCCACTTGCTCTCTCATTGCAGCTTTTATTTTGAAACGTGGCCTTACAACAGATATCTTTCCCAACATCTAATATATTGTGTCATTCAAGTTTGGCTCAAATCTGCAAATGATCAGTATGCCCAGAATCATTGATTATTGATCTACTTTCATGCCAATTTAATCTGTGTCCCCAGGAAACAGGTTTAACTCAGTCCATGGCCGTCTGCTGATTGGCTGCGCTTGGGCCTATGCCCTGCTGTTTGCCTGCTCCCCACTGGCCCACTGGGGGGAATACGGACCGGAGCCTTATGGCACTGCCTGTTGTATAGACTGGGGCCTGTCCAATCAGCGCACCATGGCACGCTCTTTCACTGTGGCACTATTCATCTTCTGCTACATCCTCCCATGCTGTGTTATTATAATGTCCTACACAGGCATTCTGGTTACAGTGTCTGCGTCCCGGAAGACCATGGAGCAGCATGCATCACGGCAGACACATAAGAGCAATATCCAGACAATTATTGTTAAGGTGAGATGAAAGTCTGATAAACAAACAATAATACAATAACTGGATTTACCGTAGAAAAAGATAAGGGGAGGGAATATGAAATAGCATTTGGCCCACATACTATTCAGTGTTACTATTCACGATTACTGGTGCAAATCGTGTCACACATCCAATCTCTCTGTGACCATCTCCAATACAGCACAGGAGATAATCTAATAGCCATTCAGATGAGCAGAAGAAGGTTTTGAATATCAGTGTCTCCTTAGAGATAAGAGTCCTCTGTAGAGTTCCTCTCTCTTCCATTTCTCCTGTGACCTCAATAGATCCCCAGTGATGGAGCTTCTCATTAGCAGTGATTGGTTCTGGTTGCAGGAATACATTGTGATGGATGAGAAGCAATGCACCAATCTTGCTGCTTTTGCTTATAATTGGTCATCATCATCATGGGCACCTCCAAACTCTCCCTGAACATGAGAATACCTCTGATTCATACAAGAATGGCTCACCAAAATATCTTTCTGCCCATGTAACCATCTGACAGGCACAGGCTGTTATTTTTCAATTTTCAGCCTCAGTCATTGTTTGACTTTTATCTCATCATCTTAAGTGCAGAGTTCAGTGAAATGCACCAAATGTTGATCAGGAAATCAATATATATATATAAATTTTTTGAGCCCATCAATTAGTCATGCTCATACTTTACTATGCTCTACTCTTCGACAGCTAAGCGTTGCTGTCTGCATTGGTTTCTTTGCGGCGTGGAGTCCCTATGCAGTGGTATCAATGTGGGCTTCCTTTGGACGCATTGAGAACATCCCTCCACTGGCATTTGCCATGCCAGCCATTTTTGCCAAATCTTCCACCATCTACAATCCAATCATCTATCTAATGCTGAGGCCGAACTTCCGCAAGGTGATGTGCAGGCACCTGGGCACCCTGCGGCGGGTCTGTCTCTGCCTCTGCTCCCAGGGCCCGAGGAAGTGGAGCTCCAAACCGATGATCAGGGTCAGACTTCGCACCATCCGCAGACAGACAAACCAATCCTGCTCAACCAATTGCTCTTTCCAACCTCCTATGGTAAGCTTAAATGGTAGTAGCAACTGTGAGTGCAAGGATGCTTTTGAATGTTTCAGACACTACCCCCAAGTGTGCCACGTCACTAACCCCGCAGTGAATGGCAACACATCCAGAGATCAAGCAGCTCCAGTTCCAGAGCCCCAAACGAATACGCAAAATACACAGAGTGCGTGTCACAAAAAGTTAATACTGGCCACCACGTGTGGAAAAAGGACTTCAGAGACAGACAACCTTCAGATCAATCTAGAGATGGTACCAGGGCACGCCAAAGTGGCTTGGCCCTGAAATTTCCCTCATTTTATATTGTTTACAGTATATCAGTATGTTCTCTAAACTGTGCAATTACTTTATTTGTATTTTTAGGAATCATGTTCAGGAATATACCATCGGCCAAGTACTTGGGCAGCAGCTACCTTTATTTGTTTTGGCTCCACATGTATTATTTAAGCTTTAAAATGACACGTCTTTGAGGTTAAATGCATTCAGTTTTAATTTTAAAGTATTTTCAGACAGATTGGAAAAACAGTTAAAGATCTAGATTATTTTTTGTTCATGGTCAAAACCTTCAGGATGCCTACAAGTATTTGAAATTATATTCAACAAAGCTGTCAAACATTCTTGAGGTGCAGTAACTTTTACAAGTCTGCAGCCCATAAACATCACAAGACTTTTATCTTATCGTGTTGCCTTGGTAGTTTTTATTTGCGTTGAATGGATCTCTTTGCAAATTAATTTTTGACTTGGCTCTAACTTTCTCTGAGGCTGTGTATAGTATATTGTGGTTTGAGTGAAACTAACCTCCAAGTCATTGTGCTACAGCTACAGGATGTGACAGATTTCCACCCATCAAAGTTGTCCATGCCAGTCTTTAAGCTCTGATTCAGACCCTTGTTTACTTTACTTTACAGTGCCTTCATAAAGTCTTCAAACCCCTTGATATTTTCCCGCAGTTTGTAGTGTTGCAGCCTAAATTCAAAATGGATGATTAAATTGAGATTAAAATCAATACAAAATACTCCATAAGTGAAAACGTTTTTGCAGATGTATTGAAATATCCTTTAAATGAGTATTCAACTGAGTCAATACCGTGGAGCACCTCTGACAGTGATTACAGCATCAAATCTTCTTGAATACCTCTGTATGAGCTTGGCACGTCTGGATTATGGATAGATTTTCCACCAATCAGATTTGCACCAGTTTAGTCAGGTGTCTGTGAACAGCTGTCTTCAAGTTATTCCACAGATGTTCTATGGGGTTCTTGTTCTGAAGCCATCCCAGTGTTGGTTTGGCTGTATGCTTAAGGTCATTGTGCTATTGGAATATAAACCCTCACCCCAATCAAAAGTGTTAGCCACTCTGAAGCAGGTTCTCCTCAGGAATTTGCTTTTTAATTTTCATTTCATCATGCTCTTTCACGTGCCTTTTTGCAAACAGGTGTGCTGTCATGTGCCTTTTTTCCTCCTGGTGTTGCTTCCTTCTGGCCATACACTCCAGATTTGTGAAGCGCTACACTGACTGTTTTCAGTGTAACCAAGGAACTCAACAAGTTGTTCAAATTTGTTTGGATGACTAGGTCTAAGACCAGACCAGAGGAGTCTGGGTTTTTCCGTATTTTTTACATTTCCTAATGATGAAGCCTACTCTGCTCTTGTGCACTGTCTCTGAAATCCACACACAGTTCATTTTACTTCATGGTGGAATTTCTATTTTGACAGGCACTATCATCTGTAGGACCTTATATAGACATGTGATTCATTCTAAATTATGCCCAATTTATCTTAATTACAATCATGTTGTAGAGTAATTTCAACCTTTCACGGAATTTGGATGCATCTTAACTCAATTTGGAGGGTCACTGCAAAGAGGTTGAATACGTATTGACTCAAAAGCTTTCAGCTTGTGATTTTTAATTAATTTGTAAAAAAAAAAAAAAAAAGGTTATGAAGTAGTAAAGTTATTAAAAAAGTAATTAAAAATCCACTTTGACACTATGGGTATTTGTGTGTAGCTCAGTGCCAAGAAATCAGAATTTAATTAATTTTGAATTGAGGCTGTACCACCACAAAATGTGGAAAAAAATGTAAAGCGGTGTAAATACTTTCTGATGAAACTACCACTTAGCTTGTAGAGATCCAGTGAAATGCAAAAGGATGGAAAGAGAGTAGTGATATTTCTGGTTTTCTGACTTCTAGAAATCATTGTACAGTGAAGACTTTGACTACATAGTAAAAATGAATACTCTACAGAACATAAAACAAATACATTTGGGCACCCTGAAGCATAAAAGAACCATGAGCAATGAATATTATCTTTTATTTTTTTCATCCAATATCTAATAGTACCCACAAATTAAAGAAGATATTCTGTATCATTTTACAAAACAACACAGTGAGGTGCTTTGCAAATATTTTGTTGTGTTTATTAAGTGTTAAGTAAGTAAGTTAAGTGTTTATTAATATTTTGGAGAAACTGTCATTTGCTGCTGGAATTAACTGAGTTAAATCTCAGGGAATCATATTGGTTGGGAACAAAGTGGAACACAGTACTGACACAGTACATGGTGGCGCATTTGGAGAGACTCATATTGGTATTGGATTTCCATGGTCAGGCCTTAAAGTCAGGAATACCTTTTGGTTCTTTATTATATCATTATTACAACGGAGAGCCAACTCATTCCTAAAGCTGTTACCCTTCTTTTACTATTCCAGCTCAATTATTGGTTACACTTGATGACTGCAGGTATACGGGTGCTTGTCAAATTATGTAGATAAACTGTCTGGTTCAAAATGTTACTGCATAATACCCAAATTACAAATATTATAATGTCTGATGTCTGTTTGTAGAGATGAGAATTAGCAAAGTCATTCTGTAATAACTGTACAGTAAGCACAGAATATTCCTTTACTTTACTGCACGACAATATGCTGTAGTGCATACTTAAATACAGTAGAAAGAGGGAAGAAAGCAAACTAATATAATCTAAATCATGTAGCTGTAGATACATTCAATTGTGGACATAAGACTGGTTTGTGTTGTCTGATATTGTCTTTGTTATTGTGTGTAAAACCAGGTGTAAATATGCATGGTGGTCATGGGACTTTTGCCATCACACGGGACCAAATCCACCTTTGACAACATCTCAAGCTGTTGATTTCAATTTCTTAGCCAGTCACAGAATTCTTCCCCTAACAGCAGCTGATCCTATAGGCCTGCAAGTTCTTATTAAAGTCTTGTTGCTTTACTAATTCCTTTGATGACTTGTTCCTGTTGGAGGTCAATATGCAGGGTAGATTGCTTTTGTTTAAACAAGGCAAACAAAAGGTATTGAATTAGATTTAATCTTTTGGTCAACTGGGTGCCATTTCAAAGAATCCTTAAATCGGAGAGAAAATTGATGTCATTACTGTTATGAAACTGTAACGTCTGTTCCAATTTGTGCTCTTGGATCTGATCATAAATTATTCATGGCATGCTGCGATTCATTTTATTGTGTTTAGTAAAGGGATTAATAAACCCACCAGGCAAAAACTCTTGATAACAATGGTGGCCTTCTGATTTGTAAATCCTTGAAATCCTTCTTTTTTTTTTTTTTTTTAAAGATCTGCCAAGATATAATTATATCTGTATTCAATTTAAACATGCTTGGAGATAAAGAGGATTTTCTGAACACACATAATTAATGTTCAAATTCTTCCACGCTGTTGCCCATAAACTGTCATAAACTGTTTCAAGAAAATAATGATATACATACTAAAATGTACGGTCATGTAAAGAAATGCATTTAAGGTATATTCTTATTTTTGTGCAGAGCTCTCTACAGTCTAGATTGTTTTTGTTATTTATTTATTTATAAATATATAAACCATAAACATAATAAACATATAGAACATCCATACAAAATGAGTGTGTGGATATAAAAGTATTCTACTGACTTAGTGACGCCTGACAGAACAAGCATGAAAAAGACCAACAATAATTATATGTGCAGACCAGACTGGGTGCAGAGAAAGGTATAATGCAAATGCATGATACACTGCAGCAATTCATAAGCCTGGAGATAATATGATCAGTTAGTGGAGCCCACTTATTGAACACTCAAACAAGCAACCTTATGTTTCTTTTAGCACCACACTGGGGAAACGCAGTGCATGGCGGCACATCATCTACTGTAGATCATGTATTGGGATCAAGTGTTTGACTACTTTGACCAAGCTTATACTCAGGAATATGATTGTCAATGAAGAATTGAATATCTATTGCCCCCTACTGGGCAGAGAGATAAGTAGAACATTACACTTTGTGTGAGTCTCCCTGAATACGGTTCATTATTCTATTAAAAGAACAACTGTCAGGGTTAGTCCTGTGATGGACTGGCAGATGTCCAGGATGTTCCCCTGCCTTCCACCCAAAGCATGCTGGGATACGCTTTACCCCACCCGACCCCCATGACCCTGAATAGAAATAAGCAGGTAAAGAAAATGAATGAATGAATGAACACAGTTCCTACACACTTTTACTAAACAAATTCCATGAGACTTCCATCACATATGGCACACTTTCTGAGATCAATGCTTCCAGTGTTTGTGTTAAAACATTACTTTTTTTTATACATCTGATCACAGGTCTAGTTTTGGCTTGCTATGACATCCAATGGGACATACATGAGTAAAATTAACATTTAGGTCATTATTACATCTACTAACAACTAAACTAGACATTTAACACTGAACAGAATGAAGAAAATGTACAAATTTCATTTCAAGAATCATTTTGAAATTCCATTAAATATTTTTCATTACTACAGGAACCCGAAGGCTGATCATGCTCATGTTCCTCTTTGGTGCAGATAAAGAAATCTTCAAATGTAAAAAATGTAGTACCTCAATTGAAAATTTAGTTTTTAAACTATCACAGTAGCAGTCAAGTCCAAATGGTACTACTGCTTGAGGAAGTTGATAACAAAAACAGACATCTTAGATCTAAAATACTACAATAAAATCAAAATGTTTAGTCTGACAGACATGGCTGTCAAAGTCACAAGGCCATTAGAGGGGAATGTGACAAAACTGGCACGAGACCATCTTATCAAATCTAGAAAGAAGTGTTTCTGCAGGTGTCCAATAGTTTCTGGATGAGGTCTACCTTGATATGTCCATCCAGAGCTCGGCACAGCTTGCCCACAGTGCAGCCCACACTGCCCTCCTTCATTCTCCAGCGTTCCAGCATCTGATGCACCATCTCTTTTAGGCCGTCACGACAGTAGTCATGGTCAATGGTGTCCACCTCCACATCGGTCAGACCCAGGCGTCGCGCACAACTCTTCCACTTAGAGCCAATGTTGTCCCTCAGCAGTTCCAGGTGCTCCTCAGTCACTGCTTGGTCCTCTAAATGTGACAGTGAAGATAAATATGTCTCCAATAGGGCAGGGCAACGATTTGGCCAACTCTGATGGGCAACGGTGCCCAAGGAGCTGGCTCAGCATTGTTTCTTTAGTATGGTGGGAAAAATCTTGTGGCTATGAAACTGATGCGGTGTCTCTTTGTTAGCAGTTGCTGTTCATCTACATTGCTGTTAACAAAACCTTTGCAGGCATTTTTTTCCCTGACTTAATTAAAAACAGAGAATATCAAACATTACATTAAAAGGCAAGGTGTCCCCAAACCTTTGACAGGCAGTGTGTGTTCATAGAGTATGCAATAACAAAAATACATAGGTATATCACATATCTGTTGCATGGAAAACATATTGCCATAGCTTACCATATTTCTGAATGGTCTCTCTGAGGGGAGAGATAGTTGAGCCGTTGGGCAGTAGAAGAGAGGATGATAAGCTATGGAAAGAATCAGGACTCCTGATACTCAATGTGTTGTTGTGACCAATCTGGATCCCACTGGCATTCTGAATGAAAAGACCACCTAGAACATACACACACAGACAGACATACACTCTTACTTATGTATGAAAATAAAAAGGATGGTATAAGCGGCCTCTATATTAGATAGATAAGAAACACTTAACCAAGAGGACTTTTCAAGTACCTGGATCTTGTAGCGATCCAGTCTTAGGGGTCAAGCGATGCCCAGCACTGACGTCAGGGGCAGTCGTATCAGACACTGGGTAAATTGGGCAGGAGTGCTGGCGCTCAAACTGTGAGGGTGGATATTGCTGGGGAAGCTGTGCTAGAGATGGAGAGCTGCTAGACATGGGCATGTGGCATGCAGTAGATTGGGATGCTGAAGAAGCCATGGACTCATACAGACCATCCGTGGGGCGATAGTAAGCATCCTCCTGGCTGGTAGGCTGGACAGGCTCGGCTTTTGTCCAGGATTGGACAGAGGAGGCCAGAGAAGGCCTATCCTGTACTGGTTGCCTAATCATCTGATCTGAAGAGGGGAAGCGCTGTAGGGAGAAGGGATCTGTGTATCCGAGGTGGAAGGGGTTAGCAAAGCCAGGCTGTTCTGCACTGGTAAAGCTACCATGTTTGTGGTACTGCAGCTCCTGATCCAGTTTTTGTTCCAAGGCTGAGGGGCTGGTTACCTTTGCATCTGTCTGGATGGAAGGCTCCTTAGAGAGCTCACATGGGATGAAATCCAGGTCCTCAATACTGGCTTCAACAGGGCCAGGTATACTTCTTTCTGAGCTCACCAATGAAGCTGGGCAGTCTACAAGACAAGAAGACAAAATGGGTGCAATAGAGCTTTTTTCATTCACTCAAGTGTTCTGAGTACTAATACAGGATACCGTTTTTATATAGGACAATTGATAAGGAGCCTGTGAATGTGCTAAGCAGAATGCTAACAAGTGTAACACAGCGGGGAAGGGTGGAGGTTAGGGTGAGTATATCGAGGCCATCAAGAATGCCAACAGCTCTCACCTGCTGAAAAACTTTCAGGGGTCACTGATAATGACTTCATCTTCTCAACAAGGCCTTCTGGACCCTCATACAAGTTCTGTAGAGCAATCAGATGAGAAATCAACCATATACTTTGAATTATAATAATGAATTATTTTAATTAATATTGATTCATTAAAATAAGTACCAGAGTCTTCACCCTGTCTTTATTATTATGCATATGATAGTAATAATAATAATTGTTCTGCCCCCAGATAAAAGTTTGTGATTTTAAAAATGACTACACAGTGACAGTTTTGTAGAGAGTGACTTTTATTTTGGTAACCCACACGTGGTTTGTTTATTCCTCGTAACCTAGCAACCACACTAACTGTCGGTCACTCGTGAAAGTTCTTCTGAAGTTCTTGAGCTCACAGAAAGCGATAGCTGTAAGTTAAATAGTTTGATTTTCATTACAAATGAACATGAATATTTAGTTCACGTTAGAATACTGTAGGTTGATGATTTATGTGATGTGGGAAATGTGTGGATTCATGTCGCATGCGGACCAAATGTACCGATACTGTATGCTAGCCTAGTGTTTGATGCTAGCATAGCACATTGTTTGAGTGCATGTTCTGTGAATAGCTAGATGTAATGCTAGGTAAAACGACTTGCTGTAAATAAGACACTAAGTTTGTATTGTTTTGTGTTACAGTTTCACTCTTTCATATATTGAGAAGAAAATAAAGGAGCAGGCGCTCATTTTCCTGGCTCAAGTAAAGAGTTTGGCTTGCTGTTAATCAGAGTTAACGTACTGAAGTACAGAACGCCCAGGGAGAACAGTACAGTGAAAAGCTACACCACAGTAAGCTCAAGAAAAGCTAGAAGACTCAAACATGGATGACGACAATGAATCCAACGTTGAAGTAAAGTCTGAAAAGAATTCTCAGCGTCCCTCCTCCCCCAAACGGTCGGACCACGCAGCATCAAGAGCTAGCTCCAAGCGCTCGTCTTCTTCAAGATCAGTCATGGAAGCTGCTGCCAGAGCTAGAGCTTCAGCCGAAGCAGCGGCAACCAAGGTAGCCTATTCCAAAAAACAGTTGCAAATTAAAAAAGAAAGAGCCAGGCTAGAGTTAGCTTTAGAAGAATTGGAAATTGAGAAAGAAGCGGAAGCTGCAAGGGTGAAAGCAGAAGTTTTAGAAGCGGCTGCAGCTATTGGCAATGAAGATTTGCAAAGCATGAGAAGTGCTGTCCCGCCACACATGATTAAACAGCGCACAGAGGAGTATGTGCAATACCAATCACAGCTTAGTTCATCGCCTCCTGTCTATTCGCCCTACAATGGAGTCTGGCGCCCTGAGTACAACCCCACACGGCAGTCAGCAGCAGCAGCGGCGGAGAGGCCTGCCTCAGATGATTTCAGACCCCCAGCACGGCCTCCATATCCCATGGATGATTTCAGACCACCAGCACGACCTCCACATCACATGGATGATTTCAGACCCCCAGCACGGCCTCCATATCCCATGGATAACTTCAGACCCCCAGCACAGCCTCCACATGCGACTGGACACACACCACTGGACAGTCCACACACTCAACAGGGTCAGTACTCTCCTCCTCAGGCTAACACTCCACCCATGATAGACTTTGCCAAGTTCCTTGCACGCAGAGAGTTAGTGACTACTGGCCTCACAAAATTTGATGACACACCAGAGGGTTTCAGGGCGTGGCAGTCGTCATTTTATAATGCAACACAGGGCTTGGGGCTTACATATAGCGAAGAATTGGACATTCTCGTGAAGTGGCTGGGTAAAGAGTCTGCTGAGCATGTGAAAAGGATCCGTGCTGTTCACATCACAAACCCCAGAGCTGCCTTACATATGTCTTGGGACAGACTTCAGGAATGCTATGGCACACCAGAAATAGTGGAAAATGCCCTATTCAAAAGACTCGATGACTTCCCCCGTCTGTCTGCTAGAGACAACACAAAACTGAGAGAGCTCAGTGACCTTCTCATGGAGCTGATGGCAGCCAAAAATGACGGATATCTCCCCGGCCTAGCTTACCTCGACACTCCTCGCGGGATAAAGCCCATAGTGGAGAAGTTGCAACCAGGCCTGCAGGAAAAATGGCTCCACACTGGCTCGAAATACAAAGAAAAACATGGAGCAAGTTTTCCTCCTTTTTCATTTTTTGTGGACTTCATCTATGGTCAGGCTAAGGCCCGAAATGACCCGAACTTCATCCTGTCAAGCAGCAGCCAGCCATACAGCAAAGGTGAGAGAACTCGAATAGCTGTGCAGAAGACAGAAGTGTCTGCCACTGTCGACACAGACAGCGAGAGGAAAGGAAATGACCCAGCTCGATATTGCCCTGTGCATAAGAAACCTCACCCCTTGGAAAAGTGCAGGTCATTCAGGATGAAACCACTTGAAGAACGGAAAACCATCTTAAAAGAACACAAACGCTGCTTCAAGTGCTGCACCCCAAACCACATGGCAAAGGATTGCCAGGCAATGCTGAAATGTGGTGAGTGTGACAGCGAAAGACACTGCTCTGCGATGCACTCAGACACCTTTCAGCCTCATCCTCCATCGCCCACTCCACAAACGGACACAGCGGCACAAAGCAGTTCCTCACTTGAAGTGACATCACAGTGCACTAAAGTCTGTGGCAAGAGCAGCCTCCCACGCTCCTGCTCAAAGGTGTGTCTGGTGCGTGTCTTCCCCCGGGGTCAGCCAGAACGCTCTGTCAAGATGTATGTCATACTCGATGATCAGAGTAACCGCTCATTGGTCCGCTCTGAATTTTTCCACCTGTTCGAGGTTGAGAGCAGCCTGTCACCGTATCTGCTGAAAACCTGCGCTGGCACCACAGAGATGACTGGAAGAAGGGCTGCAGGCTTTCAGATCGAAGCAGTGGATGGAGGTGTGTGCCTGGACCTCCCACCTCTCATCGAGTGCAATGAAATAATGACTAACAAATCGGAAATTCCAACTCCCGAGGTAGCCCTCGCACACACGCACCTGAAACATGTCGCCCCATTCATTCCCAAGCTGGATCCTGACGCTGAGATGATGATCCTGTTAGGGAGAGACATGATACGTGTGCACAAGGTGAGAGAGCAAGTTAATGGGCCCCACGACGCACCCTTTGCTCAGCGCTTAGACTTAGGCTGGGTGATTATAGGTGAAGTGTGCATTGACAACGCTCACAAGCCAACTCTAAGCGTGTACAGAACCCAGGTTCTCCAGAATGGACGTCCATCACTCCTCACTCCTTGCCACAACAGCATCTGCGTGAAAGAAAAACCGTGCTACGGCGGGGAGCACAGGTATAGCCCCTCTGCACACACACTGAAGCCTATGCCAGCTGAGGAACAGCTCGGGCTGACTGTCTTCCAGCGAACAGACAGTGACAACAAGCGTGCCATGTCCTTCGAGGATGAGCTCTTTTTGAAAATCATGGAAAAAGAAGTCCAGCAAGATGAAAAGAAGAACTGGGTAGCGCCCTTACCATTTAAGTCACCTCGTCCGCTGCTCCCAAACAACAGAGAGCAAGCGCTGTCCCGGCTCAGCTCGCTCCGCCGCACCCTGAGCAAAAACCCTGAGATGAAGCAGCAGTTCTCCTCCTTCATGGAAAAGCTGTTTGAAAACAAGCAAGCAGAGAGGGCACTGCCCATCGATGACACACAGGAATGCTGGTACCTCCCCTTTTTCGGGGTGTATCATCCCCAGAAGCCTGGGCAAATACGAGTCGTGTTTGACTCAAGCGCCCAACTGCACGGCATCTCCCTCAACTCAGTGCTGCTCACAGGCCCCGACATGAATAACACTCTACTGGGTGTGCTGCTACGGTTCAGGAGGGACCTCATCGCAGTCACTGCTGACATCCAGCAGATGTTTTATGGATTCCTGGTGAGGCATGAGCACAGAGACTACCTCAGGTTCCTGTGGCATAAAGACAACGACCTGTCCAAGGAGATCGAGGAGTATCGCATGCGGGTGCATGTCTTTGGTAACAGCCCGTCGCCAGCGGTTGCTATCTACGGTCTGCGGCGAGCCGCTCAGGGAGGTGAAGCAAAGTACGGCGCCGACACCAGGCAGTTTGTTCAAAGACACTTCTATGTGGACGATGGGCTCGTGTCAGTTCCCACTGAGTCTGCAGCAATAGACCTCCTGAAACGTACCTGTGCGTCACTCGCTGAGTCCAACTTGAAACTGCATAAGATCGCTTCGAACAGCGTCACTGTGATGAAAGCCTTCGAGCCCGAAGAACTGGCCTCCGGCATCAGAGACTTAGGCCTAGATGATGAAACTCTGCCCACACAGAGGAGCCTAGGCTTATGCTGGGACATCAGCACAGACATGTTCACCTTCAAGGTAGCCGTCACTGACAAGCCTTACACCCGACGCGGGGTGTTGTCAATTGTCAACAGCATCTTCGACCCCCTGGGTCTGGCAGCCCCAGTGACGATCAGAGGCAGGCTGCTGTTGCGAGAGCTGTCCAGTGGAGTCCAGGACTGGGACGCTCCTCTGCCTGATGACAAGGTGAGCACATGGGAAATGTGGAAAGCATCACTCGAGTCACTAAGCAGGCTCCATGTGCCTCGCTGCTATGTTCCGATGTCACTGTCAAGACCCATGCACACAGAACTGTGTATTTTTTCTGACGCCTCCAACTGGGCCATAGGGGCAGTTGCTTACTTACGAGCTGTCACTGAATCAGGCCATTGTGAAGTCGGATTTGTGATGGGAAAAGCGAAACTGTCACCAAAGCCGGAGCCCACAATCCCACGCCTCGAGCTCTGTGGAGCCGTCTTGGGTGTTGAAATGGCGGAGCTGATCTTGGACGAACTGGACCACAAGCCAGACACTGTAAAATTCTACTGTGACAGCAAGGTGGTCCTTGGATACATCTGTAATGACTCAAAGCGCTTCTTTGTGTATGTCCATAATCGTGTGCATCGCATACGCCAGACAACATCTCCTGAGCAGTGGCATTATGTGCCCTCAGAACAGAACCCAGCTGACTTAGCCACCAGGTCAGTAGCTGCATCACAACTCATGGACACAATGTGGTTCAAGGGACCTGACTTCCTCTATAAGCCCCCAAAGCCAGACATGCATGAGCACTTTGAACTGCTTGACCCTGAAATGGATGTGGAAGTCAAACCACAAGTGACTGTTCTAGCCACTCACATTGAAACAAAGAGGCTGACCTCTGAAAGATTCCAGCGTTTCTCCACATGGACCTCCTTGCTGAGAGCTGTCTCCTTCTTGACACATCAAGTGCGTTCTCACAAGTCAGGCACCATCACAGACACTTCACAGCACACGTGTAAAGGATGGCATCAGTGTAGTAGGCCTCACACGCCTGAAGAGCTCACAGCAGCCAGGAGGCTCATACTAGAGACTGTTCAAAGAGACACATTTTCAGATGAATATGCGGCACTTCAATCGCAGAGAGAAATCTCTAATTCAAGTCCGCTGCTGTCCTTTGACCCCTACATCAGCGACGGCCTACTGAAGATTGGAGGGCGTCTCAGACATTCCTCCCTGGAATCAGAGGTAAAAAACCCCATCATCCTCTCGAAGAATAGCCATGTTTCAAAACTGCTTGTGGAACACTATCACATGCAAGTGAAACACCAGGGGCGACAGTTCACAGAGGGGGCGATCAGAGCGGCCGGACTGTGGATTGTTGCTGGCAAAAGGCTGGTCAGTTCTATTCTCCATCACTGTGTGACATGCCGTAAGCTCAGAGGGAAGCTGGAAGTGCAAAAGATGGCTGACCTCCCCCCAGAGCGGCTCGACACCTCTCCACCCTTCAGCTATGTGGGGCTGGACGTATTTGGACCGTGGACAGTGGTGACCCGACGCACTCGAGGAGGTGCAGCGCAAAGCAAAAGGTGGGCCATTCTGTTCACATGTATGAGTACCAGGGGAGTACACATTGAAGTTATTGAGTCGATGGATGCAGCCAGTTGTATAAATGCACTGCGGAGATTCTTTTCAGTGAGAGGCCCAGCAAAGCAGCTTAGGTCGGACAGAGGGACCAACTTCATTGCTGCCAGTGCAGAGCTCGGTATGAGGCCTTCTGATGAAAAGCAGAACAGCATTTTGACGTTTCTCCACAGCAACCGCTGCACATGGGAGTTTAACCCACCACACGCGTCCCACATGGGAGGTGTGTGGGAGCGAATGATTGGGGTGACACGCAGAATATTAGATTATATGCTTCTACAAAACAAACACACTCAAGTGACACATGAGGTCCTGTGCACGCTGATGGCGGAGGTATCAGCGATAATCAACGCAAGGCCGCTGGCCCCCATCTCGTCAGATCCCTCCTCTCCAGTCCTGCTGTCTCCTGCCATGCTCCTGACACAAAAGCCAGGCCTGCTGGCTCCACCAGGCGACTTCACCGGGAAAGACCTCCTGAAAGCCCAGTGGAGACAGGTGCAAGCGCTGGCTAATGAATTCTGGGGCCGTTGGAGAAATGAATACCTGAGCACTCTCCATCCAAGACGCAAGTGGCACAGGTCGCTTCGCAACCTGCAACCTGGGGACATTGTGTTGTTAAAGCAATCTCAAGCACCAAGGAACGAGTGGCCAATGGCGCTGGTCACATCGACATCTCCGAGCAGCGATGGAAAGGTCCGCAAGATTGAAGTGAAGACTTCTTCCCAGGGCAACTCGAAGACTTACCTGCGGCCCATCACCAACGTGGTCCTTCTCCTGGAAAACACTGAATAAGTTTGAAGTTAGTGGCATATGCCAGACGGGGAGTGTTCTGCCCCCAGATAAAAGTTTGTGATTTTAAAAATGACTACACAGTGACAGTTTTGTAGAGAGTGACTTTTATTTTGGTAACCCACACGTGGTTTGTTTATTCCTCGTAACCTAGCAACCACACTAACTGTCGGTCACTCGTGAAAGTTCTTCTGAAGTTCTTGAGCTCACAGAAAGCGATAGCTGTAAGTTAAATAGTTTGATTTTCATTACAAATGAACATGAATATTTAGTTCACGTTAGAATACTGTAGGTTGATGATTTATGTGATGTGGGAAATGTGTGGATTCATGTCGCATGCGGACCAAATGTACCGATACTGTATGCTAGCCTAGTGTTTGATGCTAGCATAGCACATTGTTTGAGTGCATGTTCTGTGAATAGCTAGATGTAATGCTAGGTAAAACGACTTGCTGTAAATAAGACACTAAGTTTGTATTGTTTTGTGTTACAGTTTCACTCTTTCATATATTGAGAAGAAAATAAAGGAGCAGGCGCTCATTTTCCTGGCTCAAGTAAAGAGTTTGGCTTGCTGTTAATCAGAGTTAACGTACTGAAGTACAGAACGCCCAGGGAGAACAGTACAATAATAATAGATTATTAAATCAAATCCTAAAGGAAATATACTTGCCCTTAGACCAAGTGCTTCTCTTTCTACATGTGGTTCCAACGTTTCCATGTAGAAAGGGAGGAAGTGCTTGTAGCTCTCTGAAGAAAACGAAGAGAAAAGAGGAAGACCGACATAATGAAATTGTAGGGGTCATATGACTTGCCCTGAAACATTCATGCAAGTTACACAAGAGCCATTGTATATGCCTGTACACCACAGTGACAACAACACGACAACGCCAATCTGTGACAAGTAGAGATTTTGATGATGTGAGGTTTTTATCAAACAGCAGCAATCATTCAACGGCCATTAATGATACAGTAGTGTTAGAATATTATTGAAAAAGGTCCAGGTGTACATTTGAGCAATGGTAACAGCACAATAGCAACCCTCAGCAGCTGAAGAACTGAGAACAGCACTAATATGTAGGGTAGATCTAATCAAACATTGAATGTTAAGAATAAAACCTTGAAAAGCCTAAATATTGTCCCTCATAATGTCTAGTTCCATTAGCTCACACATACCTGTTCTGTATTCATGGACTCTGTAATCTACCATTAACACACACACACACACACACACACACACACACACACCTTTAAATGTTGGCCGTTGATGTGGATCGTGCTCCCAGCATCTCTTCATGAGTTCAATGATCTCTACAGGTGTGTCGACGGGGATGAGGTCCTCTGCAGGTCGGTCACCGTTACGAATGCACTGGCAGATATGGTCTTCACTCCTGGCATCTGGACATAAAAAAAAAAAATAATAATTACTCTCATCATCTGCATGAGGTTTACCTAAATCAATGCGGTCTTAGAAGTTATGAATATGGCTCATTTGCAATTAGACATTGTTTCATTGTTCACCCTTCGCATAGCCACACGGCCCAAGCATGTTTTGACATCCTAACTCACTCTCATAAGGCTCTTGGCTGGTGAGGATGACCCAAACCACAATGGAAAAGCTATAGACGTCAGACTTCTCTGTGGAGAGGGTGTGGATGCTCCCTAGGTGCTCGGGAGCCATGTAGCTCAGTGTGCCGGCACCTCTCACACCGACCGAGTGTCCCAAACGGCTCTTCCTGCGAGACTCGTCCTTTGTGAGCTTGCTCCATGTCTGACAGGTGGCCAGGCCAAGGTCTGCAATCTAGCAAACATGGCAACAAATGCATATATCCGCCTACATCAGACATGCATGGTGTATGTGTGGCACTGGCTTATACAAAACCTATGCGAGGATCATAACTGTGTTGAGGTGCGATATACCTTGATGTGAAAATCCTTGTCCACCAAGATGTTTTCAGGCTTTAAATCCTTGTGTATGATATGGTTCTCTGTCAGGTACACCATCCCTTCCAAAATCTCTAGGATGATTCTGCCCTTGATGGGTATTGGCACAGGAATCTGAGAAGGGGGACAATTGTGTGCTTTAATCCTTCTGCTTTAATCCTTCAAGTACACCTACTGCAGTAGATGCTAAGGAAATGACGGAAGATATTAAAGAAATTGTTCCTTTTGTTTTTTTTTACAGTGAGTGGAGCAAATATTTTTAAGCCTGCTGACCTGCTCTAGCATGACCAACAGGTTGCCCTTAGGGATGAGTTCCATGACTAGAGAGTAGTCTCCATCCTCCATGATGACACCCAGCAATTTGACCACCCGCTCATGGTTCAGTCTGGTCATTAGGCTCCCCTCCTTCAGCAGCGACCTCTTATTGCCCCTGGGCACAGTAAGATACGCAAGGGTGTATTAGGGACAGGACACTTGGGAAACCAGGAAATTTGACTTTAATGTCCACGAGACCCGGTTTGGATGGTTTTCCGTGTTTAGTCGGCAATGAAAAGATTAGATTAAATGAAAATGCAGGCTCTCTTTTGAGGGAGAAAAATCTATAAAATGTGATAGTGTGTCAAGAGAGGAGTTCAATCAACATTCAGAGAAACACTGAAGCACACTGATACCGCAGGACCTACATCCGCCTTTTACTTTTATCTCTCTCATGTCTGGGGAAGGAAGTGCTGGTTACTAAGTGAGCAGCCTAGCTTTTTTTCTACTTAAAACATTATGTCTTTAAAATGCCAAGACACAACAATATTACCAAACATAGCCAACATTCTTTTGTAAAAACCTTCAATTAAAATGACTTTTACAATTGCAAATTATATTGACCTACTGTCCATATCCCATCAAATTCAGAGCTTGATAGCTAAACACAGAAAAGCAAACAAATTGGGTCTCAATGAGTTTGGAAGTCAGATTTTGTTTGGAAAGCCACCCCCCAAAGTGTCTTGCCATTAATGCCACTATGGGGCCTACTACATGTCATGATGCAAGTGACCCACATAGGCAAAGGGGAATACCCACATTCCTCCACAGTGAACGGATAGGACTTACTCGTTGCGAGGAGGGCCTGTATACACGGTCTTCAACACCACCTGGCCGAGGGTTTTATGGTAGCACAGGTAAACCTCGCCAAATCCCCCATAGTCCAGGGGCTCCTTTTTGATAAGGTCAGAAGATCTCATGTGAAATGACTCTGGCGCGGTGGCCATCCCTGGTCTGAAGCCCCTGTTAGAGAGCTGAACCACACAGATGACAACACTTTAAATAAACCCATGACAAAATAATACAGCGGGTGTTAACTAGTTGAGGCGAAAAAGATAAATCACAACACCTACAACAGTTGGAAGTGGAAGTGAAGTCCATAAAACTGTCAGCAACAAAGTAGTAAACGCATCTCGAAAAGGTAGACCAATCGCATGATCTGAAATATAACACTGTATGAGCCCTACGTTATAAATATCAACAAACTGGGAGTAAACTCGTTACCAAAAGTCTAGTAGACGATCAATCCACGGCGGTGAAGTTTGTTTGTTCCGGGATCTCCGTCGCCCGTCGTCTTCGAGAAGCGAAACCAGACATAGGCGACGTAAAAACTACTAACAGTCCTACAAGTCGATTGCAGATCAGCGCGGCCAGACAGATGACAGATCTATCTAGTGATGCAGTTGATAAAGACAAATGAAAATGCAGTAGATTGTACCGGCTCTCTGAAAATGAGTTAGAAAATAGAAATGGAGCATCAACAACAACACACAAATATTGGGAACAGACATGAACATGGACAGATACATGTATCTGTTTTAATTATCTTATTTGATGCAATTTAATATTTAATAATTTAATATTTAGTTACTTTCTATACTTAGTATTTATCTTTGGTACTTTAATATTATCTTTATTATATTTGTTCAGTGAAATAGGACCTTTGGGAATCCAGTAAATATTATAGGTGTAGCATTGTCTCCACCTACTGGTACAATGAACTAACCTTCCCCTAAACCTAACCCTAACCCTTGTCAGTCCATATGTATATTTATGACCGCAGCACTTATGCATTGGGCTCCCCCTTTAATACACCTCTGGACTGTGGGGCCCCTCCCTCCTTCCCACACATAGCACCTCTGCCCAAGAGCTGGGGGACATACAGCAATGTAGGCCCCCCAGCTCACATACCATTAGGTAAGCCAACTTGGGATTGGAGCAGGGGGCACAGGGCCTCCAAACCGTCGGCGGGGGGGGCACCGTTCATCCTCCTTAACCCCAGAAAGTAAAGGAATAGACATACCTAAAGAAATTTAAAAAACTCCTCCATACTCTGTCATCCGTCTCATCTGTAATCAATGTATAATTTACTTTTTTGTTTATCAGTTGGTTTAAAATGAAATAAGTCTATTGAAATAAAACAAATACCCATTCTGGGAAACCTACCTAAGGGACATTTAAAATTGATGGAAGCAGTAGGCAGCAAAGAGTGTGCCAGTGCCCCAAGGGCTTTTTAGCCATCAGAAACATAACATTATAACAAAAACCTAACCTTCCCACACAGCATGACAATGAATTACTGCTGAAGGTCTAGTCTATAGCCTATCCCTCATTGAAACCGGTATCAAACATGGGATCTTCTTTGTCATTTCAGACATGTCATCTGCATCTCAGTAGGAGTATCCCAGAGTTGTATGTTATCGTTTTGTTGTGAAGCTAAAATAAATCCTAAGAATAGAACTGAGAGTAGATGTTTTTGTTGTATTGGAGCTGTTTATAGCAACACGGCAATTTCACACTGACAAAGCAACTCAGCTAAAAAAAACCAACGAAATAACTAAGAGGTGCGGATTCATTGATAAAACTAGCGTTTCTGTGAAACTAGGACGGGAAACCACCTGAACTGTAGCATCCGACAGTGTGGGTGACATACGACATGTAGGCCTACATTTTAGGTGACTTATCTATGAACGCCCACACTGTATCATTTCTTCCCTTACACACTAAAGCCACAACAAAACAATATCATCATTACCTGTCATTGTTGTTTTTTTGATAATTCACGTTTTTGCTAGGAATATGTGGGTATTTCTGTAACTTCCCCAGGCCTGACAGATTATAGGTTATTGAGCTCTATCATAATAGAACAAACCAATCTTTGGATTCCCCAAATGGAGACCACTCTCTACCCACAAGTACAATTATTTGGAGGAACAATCTAGACAAAGCGTGGGGCAAAATAATTATGATCATGTGGTTTATTTGGTTTTAATTTCTAGTTTCCAAGAGAATTATTATTCTTAATGAAAATAGTAAATAGTAGTAAATAATGAGTTCATAGTGACCTTATCATACTGGATTGGATGGATTTTTTTTGTATCTCCTATGGTATATCACTATAGTATTCCTATAATATTCCATAGGAAACGTTTTGCTGTTATATTTGTATAGTATACTTTTAAAGTTTATTATTCTATTATTCTTTTTCGTTGGAGTATACACTGACATAATATCATATTATACAGACAGTCTTTAATTTGAGTTCTCTGTAAAAGTGTGTCTCCTTATACCAGAAAACTCCAAATCCCAGCATTCAACACTGGAAGCTTTGGCAGCACTGGCGTTGCTGCTGCTGTCGAACTCCGGGGATCCGTATGCGTCTGCGGTAGGGTTTGGAAAGCCGTCGAGCTGCTGGATAATTTTAACAGCGTGGGAATTCGTTGTAGGGAATCGTTCTATTAGCATTTTTAGTTCGTTTCAGTTCACATCGTTCAACATGGGTAATGGTCTCAATAAGGTATGATTTTCATCCGTTTATGCATGCGCTTCAGTCTCCTCAAAAGTGAAGTTCACACACCGGTGGTCCTCGGTGTTTTGAGTGCAAACTAAGTGTATCTGAGTAAAGGATAATTACCCATGTGTATCATTTATTTATTTGTTCATCCAAATAAAAAGTTAGGGTGCCCCTGCTAGTTTACTAAAAATGTTTAGGCCAAAATAATGACAACAATTTGAGTCGTCTAACCGTGAATGGTCATCCTATATGGTCATCTATTACAAAATCAGTTTTGTTATGTAGCATTCAGTCATACGGCATATTTCAAATATATCTGCCACTTGCTGTTAAAGCACACACACACACACACACACACACACACACACACACACACACACACACACACAGTCAGTTCAGATGAGCCCATTAATATTTCTTATCGCCCTATATTTTCGGGGTGACATCTTGTGTCAGTTGTCTGAGCTCTCCCAGCTGTTGTATGTGGCGTCCTTCTAAATATACCACTTCAGTATTTCAACAAGGATGCTTTGTCCATGTCTCTGTGTCCATGTGTATCACAATATGTTCTCTCAGTAGTGCCTCTGTGCACCTTCCCATAGGTCCTGCCTGACTTATACTTGGGAAATTTCAAAGGTGGGTGGATCAATGTTTATTTTTTTGTCATTTGATATGGATCCTTATGGATGCAAATATTAATTTTCTTTGTTTTTTTTGTTTGTATGTCAGATGCAAGAGACCGAGAGCAGTTAGCGAGAAACAACATCACACACATCCTATCCATTCATGACAGTGCAGCTCCTATCCTCCAGGTAAAACGCTGTTTGTGTCTCTCGCTGTAATAGTGCACATGTGACACCAGTTCTGATTAAATCCCTGAACTTACCAGTCTGTCAGGTAATTCAGGGAGAACTGCTTCAGCGTTTGCCAACACTGAACCAAGTCTCTTCTTGAACAAACACTTCCTGAATGAGAATACAATAAACAGAGAGAGGGAGTTTCTTATTCCCAGGTTTTTATGAGTTCCACGAGTACCATTAAAAATGCCAAGCAACAACAGTTGCTGTGGTCAATGTGCTGGATTGTGTTCTTGCGTGGGCTTTAGAGTAGGCGGTTGCTCTGGCCTCGGTCAGTGTGCACTGTGATCATTTTTTTTGGTATTGATTCTGGTGTGAAGTTTCTCTAATAGCAGCAGATCTAAGAACCGCTCCTGTTCGCAAATTTCCTAATTATTTTAAAATGGGCCATAAACAAATCTTACCACAGATCAACCTATAACTACCATTGCTGCTCCATATAGCATGATCTGTGTTCACCACTGTCAACACAAGCATACCTTTTGGCAAAATATTGTAAAGACTTAAGTGTGTTGATATACAGTATTACCTGCTTGACTGCTGTGTTACGTAATAGTGGTTTGCGATATGCATTAGTGCATGAGGTTGCCAACAGGTAACTAATATACTTTGTCCCACAGGAGATGACCTATCTGTGCATTTCAGCAGCTGACCTGCCCACACAAAACCTGTGAGTACCCAAATCTGCAGCACAGCAACACAGCACAGAACAACAAAAGGCTGAAGCAGAGAGAATACTAGATCCATCTGAGGCTGCACTGTGTGGGCGTCTGAGGTTCATTTTCTCCTAACGTGAAAATGATATGCTTTCACAAGAACCTAAGCTCTGAATATATCACAGTACGACTGGAGGATTCAGCCCGTGGTGCATGTTTGTTTTTTGATATCAAACGTATGCACATGCACAAACACGCCCACAGACACATGCATGTACGCAAAAGGTTTTTTTTTTTTTATGTAACAAGGGGAAAGGGGGAAGTAAATAATTTCTTGAACTCTAACTCTCTGGTTAACATCCCTGTTAACAAGGGCGATTCATTTGATATGTGCATCTGTGGGATCCCCTCTCAAATGTCGTCCTCACACATACACCCACATGCACGCAAAAGTCTTTTGTGGCCAAATTTATAGTACAGGACGTAGCATCTATGAGCAGGAAGGAAGTCTCACAGCTCAGCTCTGCAGTTTTAGCATGATGGTTTGTACTCTGCCTCTATTTTTACAGACACTCTCCCACTCCCCTCCCCCCAACACACACACACACACACACACACACACACACACACACACACACACACACACACACACACACACACACACACACACACTGAGATACCCCTGTCACCCTTATCACCCTGGTCGCCTCATGCCTCTTCACTTCAGGGTAGTGTGAAACCTGCATGTGAAAAGATGAAACCTGTTCTCTCATATCTAAGATGAACACACCCTCATCCTGGTCCTGCCAGGATGAGCATTGGATGGATTTGACTAGTGTACTTATGTTAAGGATAGTTCTCATTACCTTTTTTTTTTTTATCCTCCACAGGACTCAGCACTTTAAACAAAGCATAATGTTCATGCACGAGTCCCGCCTGAAAGGAGAGGGCTGCCTCGTTCACTGGTGAGAGACAGACTGCATATTGGATCTCTACCTCAGGGTCACACAGGCTACTGAGACCTGACAAGAAAAAAAATGTACAGCTGATTTGAAAAAAACCCAAATGTGTTCAGCCAAGTACACACAAACACACAAGTGAACTCATGTGTAACTCTACTGCACAGAGGAGATTAATAGAGAAGCAGAACACTATTGTTGAACTTCCCAAAACATAACAAGCCTCATCTGAACACATTGTGTTTGTGTAGCGGGTAGCTGACCATATGCTCACTGGGGTAGGCTTTATCTGGTAAGCCGGAGCGTCTTCTCAGAAATGGAGGGGAAGATGTGGGTATTTATAAGATTCACATTTTTCCACTTTTCATTTACACCTGTTGGCCTATACATCTCCAGGCTGAAGATGGGGCGTATATATTATAATATACACATCACTCTTCCCTTGTTTTTACCTCCCCAGGAATGTCTGTCACCTTGATATTCAACATTTATTACTAGGAATCTTTAGGTTATTTCTGCAGCCTCTCCAATCCACCTCTATCATACCTTAAAAACACCTTCAAAAACACCTTAAAAACACCTTCAAAAACACCTTAAAAACACCTTCAAAAACAATGTATCCCCAATGTTAAATGGAAAACTCTACTTGGCGGAATGATCTCAACAAAGCTTTTAGGCAAAAATAATTCTGATCATGTAGTCTATGCCTTTAACATCCAGTTTTCATCTTATTAAAACTTATTTCGCTTTTCCTGTATCAGACTCTTCTGTCCACCCCTTTCTTCCTGTAGTTTGGCAGGCGTGTCCCGTAGCGTCACCCTGGTGGTAGCTTACATCATGACCGTGACGGGACTGGGCTGGCAGGAGGCGCTGGCCGCGGTGAGGGTGGCCCGGCCCTGCGCTGGTCCCAACCTGGGCTTCCAGCGCCAACTCCAGGAGTTCCAGGCTACTCAAGCTGATCAGGTCAGTACTGAGAACTGACCATCGGGAGAGGTGGAGGTGAGGGAGTGAGCAAAGATAGACTTGGATACCACAAGAAGGGAGTATATGGAGTGTTTTTTGTTTTTTTACACTGGCATCAAAAGACAAACTACTTTTCTGTTCCTGTAGTTCAGAGAGTGGCTGCAGAAGGAGTATAACGACAACCCCTTCAATGATGAGGCTGATATCCGCGTCTTGCTTGCCAGGGGCTCCAAAGTCAGCGGTGAAGAGATGGAAAAACGGGCATCTTTACCACCCGGAGGTACCTGAGATCCCCCCATAGCTTGGCCTGGAGGTCTGCACTAGGGGATGACGCCATTCTGGACCTATTTGAAAGTCTGTCTGTTCTGCTTTGGAGCATATTGCTGTTGTGATGTTCTTCTCTGCGGGAACAAATGTATTGATCATGGATACGAACACAGGGAGAGACATTTGAAATGCACATGAGTCTTTTTAGTGATGATTGATGTCTCTGGTGCTGTTATCTATGAATGTCTTGTACAGTGTTGGATTTTCTACTGTATATCGTTATGACTGTTATTTGTGAAATAATAAAATGGTGACTTTACTCCTTTTTATTAAGTTGTAGGTGGGCTGTCGGATTCATGGTGGTAAGAGACGTTCTCTGCCCTGTTTACCTCTCTGTTTCCTGGTTCTCTTCCTGTTTGTCTGATGTGCAAGGGAGGTCTTGCGTGAAGGCATCAAAAACAGCAAGTTCATCTCCTTTTATCGGTCCTTAGCCTATTAATTTACTTTGCAGATTTGTCTTGACAGTATTTGTATTTCCATTAAAATCACTAGGGTGAAATGTTATATAGTCGAATGAACACTGTAGAAAGCTGGGTGGTGTACATTGATAGCCACTGGAGGGCAGTCATACTGGCAAAGTAAAATATGCTTTGAATGAAATCATATCTCCCTTTCTGGCATGGGCTCCTTTTCATAATAGGTCTACAGACGTCGTTATTGAAAAAATGAAAAGGTGGAAATGTAGGTGTGGGGAGCATTTTGTATTTCTACTGAGCACAGGTAATTGTTCCATTCCAAACTCGTGTCTGCATATAGCAGGCCTGCGTGCTGGGTGTCACTAGAGGGATTCCCCACCGCAAGGCTGTGTGGGCGCCAATAAGTTTCACAGAAATGAACGCGTGGTGCTGCGCATCTCCTGTTGAACCTCAAGACTGGGTTCCTCAGAAGCTCCTCCTTTAGTCATGATTATCAAAGATGTGACAACATTTAAGAATAGGACATCGAGAGTTTTAAGGCAGATTTCGTCGGATGACCTCACATGATCAAAGGTAAGGGAGCGCGCCACAGAATATTTTCACACTCATGCTAAAAAAGGCTCCTTTTATTCTAACTTTTACTTATCGATTATGCCCAATAATCTCCTTCATGGCCATCAGGAAATAACTTTTCATCTCAACTTTCATCTCAGCCCTCGGTATTGAGCTTTGCATGTTACTAATCAACTGCATCGCCGTGCCTTGCCCGCCCTTCTGTTGCAGAGACAGAGATGAACTTAGAGGAGGACAGCAGCTTGTCAGTTAGTTGCGGCAACGGCAAGCTCAGGCAGTGGCTGATCGATCAGATTGACAGCAGAAAGTACCTCGGACTAGTTTGGGAGAATGACGAGAAAACCATTTTTAGGATTCCGTGGAAACATGCGGGAAAACAAGACTACAACCGAGACGAGGATGCTGCGCTCTTCAAGGTCAGACCATCCCACCTGTCTCTTCTGGCACCATGTATCTGAAGCACATGACTCCTGTTGCATGAACTGCTGGTCTTACTAATCATTTTGAACATTGCGCATTAGGCCTATTTACCAAAGAGGAATGAAGTTGAAAAGCACGTTCATGATTACCTCTTTTATTTCTACAACAGACGTGCAATATCCCTTTTCATCATTTAGAATGTATTGCCACGAGTTGACAAGACTGATGAATCATTTCTGCCAAAAAGTGATATAAATGCTCACACATTTGCTTAGTCTTCTAAAACCTTAAAAGTCTTTCTTTATGAATGCATGGTACATTGAAGAGAATAAAGAGGAAGTGTAAACTTATCAATGCAATGCTAATTGTTTCAGGCGTGGGCACTGTTCAAGGGGAAACACAAGGAAGGTGTGGACAAGCCAGATCCCCCTACATGGAAAACCAGACTACGGTGTGCTCTTAATAAAAGCAATGACTTTGATGAGTTAGTGGACAAAAGCCAACTGGACATCTCAGAACCCTATAAAGTGTACAGAATCATTCCAGAGGCTGCGAAAAAAGGTGAGTTTAAAATTTTTAAATTTGTCTCTGCAAAATTTGTCAAAAAACTGTATCTTCACATCCTCCTGTTAGTAGATGTCAACAAGGTGTTGTTAGGTGAAAAAAGAGTTGAATTTATGGATTGATTTTGATATCATATAGCAAAATCTAAAGCTTTGTCTGAACCAACTACCGAATTTCACAAGTTGATACTTGAACTCACACGTATGTCTATAAATTATAGGCAATCATACATACACATGCATAGGCAACACTGCGCTCGTTCGTGATGAGGCAGGAAGCACAAAGGAAGCCAAAGCATGTACCAAAAAGGCCGGAGTGCTTTTTTTAGAGGGCTTCAGTTACCGAGTACAGAGTGCACATAGCACAACCAAACAACCTCCAGCCTTGCATAAGCACTCCTCTACCACCATATAATAAATAATAATATTTATATCACTCCAAATCAGCACTTTCAATTTGAGCTTGCAGATCGTCCTAGAAATCTGCAGCAGGATTTAGATTGGCGCTTGCCTCGAGCGTCATTAGCAAATTGCAAATCACCCTGTCACTGTATGAAAATAGCATGACCTTACACGTACACATAACTGCTTCACAGTTTGAGCCTGTCAGAATCACTTTTAAACTGTTAGTGAAACACAAGGTTCACAGAATGTTGTCCATTGCATATCTTAAGCTTCTATTAATTTGTACAGTATATGTTATGTGTGTTATAATCCTGGATTATTGCATCAGCTGTCATGATCTTTTTGGGGAAGGGAGGGGTTTTATTGTGGGTAAACTCTCCTCTCTTCACATCACAGTGATTGTTGTGAGTTATAGGAACGCTGAAATTAACTGAAAAATGTATCGTTGGTCCACATGTTTATCTGAAGTTATCGCTAATAGCTCATTTGACTCTGATACTGTACATTACAGGGATCAAGATGAGCAATATGGACCAGACGCCATCACATGTAAATGCTCTTGGCTATATGCCCCCATATTCATCTCTGCACAACCAGGTGAGAAGACTGGGTCTGTTTGTTGAGCATTTTATAAACGAGCCATATCACTTTAAAAATACTGCAACACTACTGTCACACCAATTCAATGCAAATCCTATTGTCTAATGACACATCTCACTGAGTGACCATGCCTTTGCTCTTTTCCCAGGTACCCGGCTATATGGTTTCTCAGGAGAGAAGGGACTGGAGGGATTACACACCGCCAGAACAGCAACCACTTCCTCCTCCTCCACATGGACCACATACAGAGCTGCAGTATGGCCAGTGCCACTACCCCTCATCGCTCAGCCGAACCTGGCCTGGGTCTCATACTGAAAGCGGTAAGGCATTAAGGGGGCTCTAAGCAGGGGGCTCTTTTTAAGGGGCTGTCTCCGTTCTTTCACTTGCATCTGCTTCTTTCTGTTTTCACAGTGGAACCCACATTTGACCTCCTCCATTAAGGTGCCACTCAGTGTAATAAATAGCCATAAATTGCAAGTAATGAATAGTTTTTTTATTAAACAAAAACTACGAAAACACGTAGTCATTTTTCAAATTATTCGGGGAACTGAAAATGTAATGGAAACTGGCAAAGTCATCTCCATAGACTACAAAGTATTCTCATCGTGATGTGAATGTCAGGGACTTGTGAGTAAAGTAAACCCAGAAAAAGCCTTAGGTTTTGGTCAAATAAGCCAAAAACGGTAAGGCAATGGCTAGACTCAAATATAAGAAGTTAATCATTGCAACAATATTAAAATATAAATGCTGTATTATATGAACTGGAGGCTTATACAGTGAAGTCCCAGCATTTTTTGTGAAAGCTGATGAGGTGCATGTATGAGCACATATATACCCCAAAATTGAAAATTGAAAAATACTGTTAGGAATTATTTTGTTTACATGCCATCTGTTACTCAGATGCCATCAGTTACATATTATTCCTACCCTGTAGAATAAAATGCATTAATTTGAGCTTCCAATTTAGAAAAGAACAAAGCAAGCTGAACTTGACTTTGAAGTCAGTATCTATACCTTATATATGGTGAGTTAGAACAGATACCAACGGGTGTTCAAGCAGTGACATGAATTCACTAAACCCTAAGGTATAACAAACTTCCTGCATCTGATATCATTTGACACCAAAATGTAGAAACCCCCTTTTATTGACTACATCTCTGGAGACGAGTGGAGTGGTGACTGATGACTGATGAGACATCATTATTATTATTTAGTTAATGGGATAAATTATTAGTGGTAGGGCACCAAACTAGCTTGTACGGACACATAGAGCTTAGAGGCAACATTCGAGAAGCTCCCCGATGTGATTTTTTTCACATTTCTTTGATCTTTGCTCTCTGACAACATAACATTTGAACTCACACTATGCAATACCTTGCAATACCCAGTTGACACCTATGTGTTCAAAGGCTTTCTCATAATTTGAAATTCTTTCATTGCAATGTCAATCAGACACACACACACACACACACACACACACACACACACGCGCGGCATAGTGAGAAGGGAGACCATTTTTCAACAAGAAGCTCCAGGTTCAATTCCCATGCAAGCATCCGCCCTGCCGAAGAGTCCTTGAGTATTTATCAGACAGCTTCCCCCTGAAGTGAAAAAAGACTTGGTATTACTACCCAGAGATTGCAATTAATAATATGATTTAAACTATTGCAAGCTAGTATATTAAATGTGCTATTAGGCACCACATAACAGGAGAACAGCACTAACATTTACTTTTACTAAATAGTGATGTTCATGTTTATTGGCTTGCCATCAATGCTGCAGAGCTGGTCCTGTGCCACATCAGCTATGATTAGCTGTTAGTTGTCCACTTCATTGACAGATAATTAACAAACAAAAACAAACCTATCATTTGTGTTATGGCCATTCTCAACACATTCTTCAGACTTGCAGTAAAAATATTTTTCTCCACATCCCTACATGTGTTTATCTTAGGTAAATAATGATGTAATAATGATGAATGTTGCTTTAATTATCCTACCCAGGTTTCCAGTTCAACGGTTCCTTCTATACCTACTCAGAGTCCCAACAACCAGTGTTTACAATGGACCACAGCAGTGCCATATCTGGTAAATAATCATCTCAGGCACACAAAAGCACATACACACAGACATACAGTAAAGTTCACTGAAATGCTTAGTCTGAAATGTGAACAATTGGGAATCTAATTGCATTTACAGAAAAGAAACTACAACCACTTTGTAGAACACTTACTTCCCTATTCTCGACCTGAGGGCAGTAAGCCATGATAGTAAACAGTGAGGTTTTTTTCGTAGCTCCATCACATGATCAGGGGAGTTTAAAAAGGTGTTTGAAAAGATAAGAGAGCAGAATCATTGAAGGAGAACTGCTTAGATTACTACAATTTGCAAATACGTATTGAGAAGCTCTCTTCTCCAGGACCGTCATCAGCATGTGTATGATCTTGATGAAATGGCCCTCTAAGATATTTCTGATAAAGGCTCATCTCTTTCTTCCAGACTTCACCCTGCATGTGTCCCTATTCTACAGAGAGTCTTTGGTAAAGGAGGTTACCACCACCAGTCTAGACGGTTGTCGGATCACCTCCTCTTCCTCCTCCTCTCCTTCCTCTTCTTCCTCTTCCTCCCCCTGCCCGGAGGACAGGCTGTACAGTGGGGCAGAAATCATCTTCTTCCCATTCCCGTACCCTGAGTCTCATAGGCAGGGCGCCGAGAAGCTCTCTAATGTACTGGAGAGGGGGGTACTTCTGTGGATGGCGCATGATGGGTTGTACGCTAAGCGCCTGTGCCAGAGCCGAGTATACTGGGAAGGCCCTCTGGCGCCATACATGGATAAACCCAACAAGCTGGAGAAAGAGCAGACGTGCAAGCTGTTTGACACGCAGCAGTTCCTCACTGGTGAGCACTTTTATGCTGTCATAGTGCTCAGACATACATGACCATTACCACAAAATGATCAAATAAATCACTATTGTTATAGAAAGTATATAGAACTAGTAAAATACTAAGATTCTTCCTAGCTTTTCATAACTTTCCCATGAAATTGTAATTCAAATTGCAAACAACAACAACAACAACAACAACAACAACAACAACAACAACAACACACATGTAGATGAAAAACAGTTTATCTGTCATACTGCTTTTTCAGTCCACCCAGAGTGAATGTTCTCCAACCTCATGGGTTTGCTGTCTGTGGTGCAGCTACTCTTTTGCTTGAATCCAGATTGTAATAATGAAATATGCCACCCCAACTTTTTGATGGATGTGGTTGTGATGGCGATGATGATGATGTAATGATGATGATGATGATGATGATGTAATGAAGGAGAGGGTGCAGGTGTTTTAGTTCGGTAAGTCCCTCTCAGCTTGAGATAAGCTCACATACAAATGATGGATAAGAAAGCTTGTCACATTCTCTGCAGGGGGCCAGTGTGTGTGGAGTCCCCACCCACCAGCTGTGGTCCACCACACAGTGAAGTCTGACAAGCTAGTCCACAGCGTTGTTTTTCTGTGCCATTTTCACAGAGTAATTTCCGTCAAATTGCCCAGTAAATTTTCCCTGATCATTCATTCTCCATTCTTCCGCTGCTCTCACACCACAGTGTAACATGTCTTCCAGAGCCCTGATGTTCCTCTTAGCATGATTAGAAAGAATATCACATGTATGAGCTAATTTAGGGTTTTGTATTGTTTATGTTTTTAATGTTACATACTGAACAGTGGGTTTGAAGGTAATATGATTGTTTCAAGGTTTTCCCTTTCTCTCCTTGCTCTCTTTTTCTCTCCAGAGCTCCAGGACTTTGCCCATCATGGCCGACGCATACCTAGGCACCAGGTAGTGTTGTGTTTTGGAGATGAGTACCCTGACCCACAGCGCCAAAGGAAGATGATCACAGCACAGGTACACCTAAACTATAAGTTTTCTCATCTTGACAGCCAAATCAAACTATAAATTATGGCTAAACTATAACTACTACCTATAACTAACTACTGGACTATTGCCTCTTGAGAGACCTCAGACATAGGACAATGTGATTCAGGACTCATAGACATATTTTATACATAGAGATCTTTTAATTTCAGGTGGAGCCTGTGTTTGCCAGAAAGCTGGTGTATTATTACCAGCAAAACAGTGGGCACTACCTGCGGGGTTATGATCACATCCAGGAACAGGACACCTCTCCAACAGCCGACTATTCTCCCCAGAGACCCCTACAGCACATCCAGGAGTGACACACACACAAACACACAGGAGGACATGGATGTGAAGGTTTTTATCAGGTCATTGCCGCAAAGCAGAATTCCTGTCAGTCATTTGCTGTTGATAAACAGTAAACAAGTATACTTCACTGGACGTATGCAGACTTCGAAACATGAAAAGAGACTGTAATTTCTTCACTTTTCCTCCATTCTCTTTTCATAAGGAATTACCACCATATCTTGTATGTATAGTATTGTACAATATTTTTGTATACAATGTCCTGTGAATTATGTTTTCCAAATAAAGAATGTGACAAGATCTGGTCATCATATACCATATAATATCAAGAGAGGTATGTCCGTCAACTTAGTGTCCTGCCTTTCTGTAGATATAGAGTGACATTAAGTGCCTTTTATTTATATGTGATTATGATCATTAATATAAAATGAGGCTATGTATACATTTAACCAAAAATATCCTGTCCAAAGTTGTTAATGAGATTGATCTGCTTTTCTGCTTAGAGGTTTTGGGATCTCTATCTCTAAGGTGCATGTGTGTGTTATTCTTCTTCCTGTGACATCTGTGGGCACTGCTGGGAAATCACTCAAAGCCCACAGGTGAGAACCCACAAGATAGAATCTGCCATTATACTGAGGGGTGGAGAAGGGGAAGACCCTGCTGCAACTACAAGCCTCTGTTATTCTCCTGCATGCACACAACTATGTGTCTTTGTATCTATGACTGTGGAGTAGTGATATATGCTCTATTTGCATGTGCTATTGTGACAGTGTGAAGGATGCGGTTTGGGGGTGGGGGGATGAGGGCAATGTGAAGCGGAGGGCGACTGAGACAGGAAGTACTAACACAGGTGCACAGGAAGAATGGCCCCTAAGAGAAACACAGATATGTAAAAAGGACAAAATGAAGGAGTAGGAAAAATGAATAGTGTCTTATTTCATTTTCATTTTCAGGTGTTGACAATTTCATAATTGGACTCACTTATAAGCAATAAAACAGGTTGCAGTGAAAATGTGGCATTAAAGGTGAACATCAGGGCAAGGTATAGATTTAGTGGTTCAAATTATTTTTCTGTCTGTTCAAAATGTTCTATGAGCAATGATAATGTAATTTTAGACCAGGTAGTAAACAGTCAGCAGTATCAACACCTAGTCCATTAAATACTTAGTTACAGTACCTACAGAATGTAGCCGCATGTAATTCAAAACTGAAATGTGAGAGAAATCGATGTTATCACTGGTCTGGTGGTGCAGTGGAGGAAGCTGTTATCACAAATTGTTTCCCCCTTGGCTGCTGGATGCAATGCAGGACACACCTATGAAAAAATCTGTTTCTACTAACTCTGGTCTGCTGACCTCAACATAATTAGATCTGAATATCTCTTATTCTGTTAAATTATGTTAATCCAATGAAAATAAAAGAATAGTGATGTATTGGCTTGTAAGCAATAACCCAAATAAATGAACTATTTGCAATGCATAAAGACATAAAGATGCCAAAACTGTGACTGCAGTGTGTTCACTTTGTTTGCAAGCTGAAATGTATTGGCTGAGTTTATGATATAAGGAATTACAGTTTGTGGTATCTCAATGTTAGCATTATAAAACAAACCTATTTTTGAATTATGGAGTGTATTATTTTTGGATCTGAAAAAATACTGTAAAATACTTATACTGTAAACCATGAGATTCTTCTATCTAAGCTATCCTTCAATGTTTCCATTGAAGCAATTAACTGGATGCGCTCCTATCTAACACACACAAGCCAAAGGGTCAGTCTGACTCTCTAACATCAGCATTCCCCAACAGTCAGTATAAGGCCCTCTTCTATTCAGTGTCTATAGAAATGATCTGTCACTTGCCACTTGAAGTAGACAATCAACTGTATGCAGATGACACAGTTGCGTATGTTCATAAGAAAAACATTAAAAAGCTGTTCAGAAGCTTACAAGCAATGTCCAATATTTCTGAATGGCTGTCCAATTCTTGCCAGCATCTGAATACTACCAAAACTATTTGCATGTATTTCGCTAACAGGTCCATTAACTCCTCACAACCAGATGTGATTGTAACTCGGGAAAAAATGAAAGATGTGGAGTATTTTGGATTATCCAAACTGGAGTTACTACTTTAAAGCCAATTGAATCTCTCATCTCACATGCTATTCACATGTATAATGTATTCAGTTTGGACAGTCTCAAACTGTATGAAGATGCATGTCTTACCTTTAAGATCCTAAATGGACTAGCCCCCCCCCACCCCCCAAGCCATTACATCATACTTAAGGACAATAACTAATTTGTACACAACTTTGTACAGTAACTTATGGCTGTATCTTACTTGTACTGTACTGTGTGATAATATTGGATTTTTAAAGTAGCTATTGTGATATTATACTATGTTAGTGTAGGTAATACATAAAGAAATGACTAGGCTGCTGTGATATGTTTCTATATATTTGTCTTTTATAGTGTCAGGGACTATGGGTGCAAATAAGCTCTTGAAATAAAGAAAGAAAGAAACAAACAAACAAAGAAACAAAGAAAGAAGAAAGAGTTTTAATACATTTATTCCATCCACCTACGCGCCTAACTCATTAAGGACATTTGTAAACATACCAATAATTAAATGATCAAAAAATGTAATAGAGATTCTTACTTTCCAAAGTCAGAGCACCTAAAACCAATAACAGGAATGGAAAAATCATGCTCATCCCGTAACATGCAGGGAAACCAAACCTGTTCCTCTTGAGCTGAAACTAGCGGTCTCACAAATGGGAAGGAAAACTACCTTTGTGGCCTCTGTGTTGGGCGAGGAGGAGGGAGGAGCTCTCTGGTTCCCAAGCCTGAGAGAGCTCACACCATGGTCATGTAAACCTTATTATAAGAACACATACAAAATATCTGCTCCCTCCCTTGTCAGGTTGAAGGAAATTTTCCAATGATATGTAAACACCACAGAAAAATGTACACGATAATAGATGTTTCTTAAGAACAATAACAGAATGCCTAATGCTGTTGAAGTCCTAAAGGCTGGCAATGTTGTGGGAGGGATGAAGGGTCTGTTTTGCTTTTCTTCTGTGGTCCAGAGTTTCGATCTCTGTATTTACTTCCTTCACACCTAAACCACATTACCTTAACAATGGCTTCAACGGTCTGACCAAAATCAAACTCAAAAAATATTCTCAAACTCAAATACAAACTCAAAACTCAAAATATTTTGTGTGACCCATGAATCCTATTCACCCAAAACATCTAATCAGTCCCCCCAATTCTCTACTGGAGAAAATGTTGTTTTTTATAATTGCATAGTCAGACAATTGACTCATGCAAGTGTCTGGCACACTATCGCTATTATAAGGACTTGACATTTATCGAATCAGGATAAAGCATGTGACTCCCCCACCTACTATACTACATTTGATAATACCAGTTATGCCAGTGACTCAAACAAAACCAAACACAACCAATTCCCCATTACACTTTACAGTTACAGTAAAACTGCCCTAATCATAGCATGCTACTGAAGGAATTACAAGGTAACTTCTTAGTTGGCATATGGAAGAAATCTCTACAAATCTCTGTACTGTAGTTTTTATAAAAAGATATTTCAATAACTTGACATGGATAAGAGGATGTTTGCTTGAAATATTACATGCATATATGATCTGAATGATCTACAACGTAGAGCTCACATATGATCTATCCTCTGCTATTATAGTCTGCTGCGTTTGTTTCATGTGTAAGTTACAAGTCTTTATGAAAAAGAGTCCGTTTTGGAAAGAAAAAGAACAAAGAGCCATTCACAGCATGCCATGGTGTTTCCCCCTCTGCAGGAAGCCACATCATTTGTAGTCAGGCCTCAGTTTTTCCGTCCATATGAGCCGTTACTCCGAGTCACATCATCCTCACCCCTCCAGTCAAAGCCCAGGAGCAGGACAGTTTAGTCAACTAATACCCCAAACATCACCAAATGAGCTTTTACAGAGAAATGAAAGTATTAGGGTATGAAGGGCATCAAGCAAGTTTAACAATGTGGGGAAAACGTTTCTGTTGTTTCCATCTTGATATGACCTAATGGAAACACCATGAACTGATGCATCATTAAAATTACATATTATTGTACAAGTACACAGACACAATACAATACAATAAAATCAGACAAGAAAGATTACAGACTTTTCTTTACTGTTTGAGCATAAGTATAACTTTCGATGACACTATATGCTTTGGAGAACTCATTTGTTTTCTACCTCGACATCGAAATGTCACAGCAGCATCATCTTTTGCTATGTCTTGTCTCAAGCCTGTTAATTTGCCCCTTACTGCCCTTCACATATCCATGGATTTAGGTTTTGTAACAAGTGCAGTACCATGAATGTTTATTACACTTAAAACTTTGCTTCATCACTTTTCATCAAGAAGAGCAACATAATCAGAAATACTGATTTCACATCACTCACTTCACATCATAACATTATTGATTTTTTTTTCCATTTCACATCAAGGCTGTGAGGTAAGAAAGAGAGACGGCTTAGAAAAACCCCAGTGATGATTTGCTGACATCTGCTGGTTATGGCTTTCCTTCAGTCAAGCCTATGGAGCATTTGGCTGTCATAGCAACAATGCTTCAAAAAATTTAAACTCACTGATTGGATATTTCTCATGAACTTCAGATCTTACGTGAACTCTGCTTTGGAAAGTGAATGCAGGCAAAAATATTTGTACATGTCTGCAAGTATGTGTCTGTGTGTGTATGATATGTGTATTATTATTATTGTTATTATTGTTGTTATTATTATTATTATTATTATTATTATTATTATTATTATTACTATTATTATTATACCCTCCTGGGTGGTCATAGTATCAGTTTCATGTATACCATGGGTGGTCGCAGCAGCGTTGAAACACTTGGCAAATTGCAGGCATGGGATACTTTTTAGCCAGCTATAGCTGCCATATGGTGTCAGAGAGAATGGGGTTTGAGGGGGTGGTGGGTGAAACAGGCAAGAAAACAACTCTGGTTCCCTCGCTGAGGTGAAGATGAAGGTTCTCAATCTGTAAAAGATCATCAGTGTTTCCGAAAAGACCAAGATGTGCTGAAATGACTTGGACGAAAATGTAGTTACTCTCTTCTGAAAGTTATTGTATTCTGTATTCACTACTCAGATTGTGCAGATTTGATTCCTTTCTATTCATGAAAACCTGTCTGTATTGAATCTGTGGTAATTCTACACTAGACTCAGAGTCAGTGACCCTAGTATGTTTAGGGTCAGGCATTGGCGATTCCCCCGCCTAGGATTTGCTGACAGCCCTGTTTAACCCCACTGGAGTCTGCCTGACCCTGCTTGTTGACCACATGGTTAGGAAGGCATTAACCTCTTTTTCCTTTTCACGATCTTTGACCCCTCAGGCTGATACCACACATCCACCAATCAACACTCACCAGCCAATCGCTGATGTTATGCTGTCATGAAGCAATGGCTGATGGGAGCAACCCTTGAAATAAATTGTTGACAGATGATGTTGGGAAACTGTAATTGCAGCCATGTATATACACTATTGCTCTGTTATCCACTAACAATAATGGTTCTTAGAAAACCTACAAGAGGCATGAGAATTGCTCCCCATCACTGGTAAATAAAACATTATAGACACAATTAATCAGATTCAATTGTTTTAAGACATCAGTGTTTATTTGAGAGTCGTCAGATGAAAATATATTAAACCAATACATTGCGATGGTAGGAAAGCAATAATAAGCAATAACTGTCGGGTGATAAGGAACAGCAAAGTAACGGAAAACACTCAGATGAGTGTACATGAGTGTAAACAGATGGTTGGTAAGCAGAACAATATGGTGGTCTACCTGGCAGTGGTGCAAGGGCTGGGCTGCCTGACTGCCTGTTTAGTTTGTCTTGCAGGAACGATTTTGGAGGTAGAAGATGCTTCACTAAAATGTCAAGTGACAAGATAAGTAGGAAAATATGCATTTTCTTCATACTCCAGATTTTCTACTCCAGATTAGATTTCAGATTAGAGACAGATAGCAGACAGAACAAGCGTTTTAAGACACTAGCAAAGCTGCCAAGAGTTCTGAGCCCAACTAGGAAAACACACTGTGCGTAGATAGGTGCAGTAAAATAAACCACCAGCAGGGAGTGATGTATCATTAGTTGGTTGCTGTCCTTGTGAAACTGGAGAGAGTGAAAATATGAATTCACCCCTCGCAAAATAACCATAATGTGCACACCTTGTGGACTGTTGCAGTGCAATGATCAGTGCAATTACACAGCTTTTGATCACTACTAATGGCAGAGACAGAGACGGGGACGGGGACACACACACACACACACACACACACACACACACACAGACACACACACACACACACTTTTAAAAAAAACTTTCTCAAAATAATTGTGGGACATTAACATTATCAAATCATGCTTTCTGGAAAGACAGCAAATGACGTCCTATCATTAAGTAGGATGTGGGGTTTTCATTTGCTTCATCTTTCTAAACAGAGATGTTATTTTTTCTGCTCGAAACACGCACGCACAGCCAGAGAGATGGAGGGATTGGAAGGTGGTCAGAGTGACAGCTCGTAGGCCGTGTTGCGTGAGAGTGACTTGGGCTGTTCTCAGACTCTGTGTGGTCTGGGTGTGTGGTCTCCAGCTGACGGGCAGGAACGAGGACGGGAGAGCCCTTTGAGTGTATGTGTGAGTGTGTGTGTGTGTGTGCTCATGTGTGCATGTGTTTACATTATCCAGAGTAAAGGTCCAGGCTCTCTGTAGCCACGGCTTGACTAGAAAGCCCTGCCTTCCGCCACTCAGCAGCCCCGGTCTGAAAGATAAACACACACTGCCACTACTCTGACATGGCTCATCTAAGGATCATTTTTATCCGTGTATACTTATGGGACCTAAGGGACCTTTAGGATGAGGCCTTAGGCCAGTATGTAATCTCTGTCTTATGTAGCATAGTTGTACTACTGCTTATCATAACAGTGTGTAGTGAGTGTGAGTGTACCTATGAGCATAATCATTTTCTGCACATTTTGCATTTGACCACAGACCACAGTTGAACTACCAGAAATGCATGAAGTCTTTGTCAATGATGAAAGTACATAATGCAGAGACTATTGTGTAATCAAATCATTTTTTGTGGTATCTGATATTCTAAATTAAAGCAGCTTAATTTAGCACACGGCTTATTTTTTCAGTGTAATTGAATTATCAACTCCCATTTGAGTTTTGTTTTTGCCAGTATCCTATTCCTTTAGTCTGCAGACTAAGCCAATGGAAATAACCAAGGAAACATAGAGAATTAAACATGTTTTACCTTAAGATTATTAAGTACAGATTTATATTAGAACTTATACAACTCCTGTACCCCATTGCCTATTTGCGATCTTCTCCTATACTTAGACACACACACACACACACACACACACACACGCACACAAACACACACACACACACACACACTCAACCATAGACCTCCCTCTCCAGCGATCTCAGGGGAAGGCTATGTAATGCAGCACTGCTGAGAACGCGCCATGAAAATATAAATACAACCTCGGCGCATTTCAACCATGTAAATAAACAGGGCCACCCAAATTTCCAATTAGAGCTGGTGTGGAAGGCAGGAAATGGGTTAGAGAAGAACCGACCACACCCCCTTTTCTATCCCACACCCCTGAAAAGGGTCCGGGTCAGGGTCCGGGACATGGGACAGTGGCGGCAGAGACAAGGTGGTGGGTAACACAGCCCCCAGCACCCAACTCTAAGCCCTTTGGCCCCCTCAATCGTCATGACACCCACCCGGCCAAGCCCGCTCTATGCCTCTCCCTTCCTCATCTCTCAAACAAACTTCCTTTTACGTACTGACATTCTTGCAGACAGACAAAGGACAGTCCCCCTCACAAATAAACAGTTATAAAATGGATTAACAATCGTTCTATTGGACTTGGAAAATCCTGTTTTGGGCTTGTTTTGATAATACAGAGGATTTAATTGACAGCCCGTTCACATGTCTCTGGCAGACATTCCATCTGCTTCATTTTGAGAAGTCAAGCCTTACCCTAGCTTGCCCTATCAGTCCCATCTAGGTTATCAGGTTATTCCTATCTGGTTGAAATGAGGCATTCTCGCTGTATTCCGCTAGTTCTGGGAACAGCTCAGCATCACTATTACGCAGCTAAGCTGGGAGACCACCCAGGAGCTGGGGTCCAGTTGTGTGAGGCAGAGGCAGGGTCCTTGTTTTGATAAGAAAGACAAGACCTCTCCAGGGAGAGATAGTACTTTAATGGTGTAGCAAGGTTTGCCTGATAACTGCTGGATCAAAGACTGATAGACATGCCTGGCACTCACCCGGTCGAGGTAATGTGCCTCTTGGTCTCTGCCTAAGCTGTGGTCCGGGGCCAACCATCATGGGGCCTATTAGTTAACATAAATACACAACTTAGCGTAATTACCCCAGAGAGTCAAAGAGCTCTGTCATGAAAGTCACTTTCACTCCAGATATGGCTGTTATAGATATTACTCTATTTCTTAATGACTATAATTCACCGTGAAGGGACAATGCTTCATTTAGCCAAAACCTGAGGAAACTTTACATGGTGTCCTGTCCTGTCGTCCTTCGAAGGCACTGCCACTGATACCCCAACCGTGTGAGCAAATCCTCCTCACTCCATCGTCCATTGTTCAGTGTTTATGCTTGATTGGTCTCTGACTGCAATGTCTCTTCCCTCCCAAACAGCCACACAGGAAACAGACAGTATAAACACAGGGCTCGGGAGCCCTCTTTTGCCCCCGACTCAGAGCTGCAAGGCCACAATGTAAACACATAGAGACGTTGGCAGCTCATTTTGAGCCGGTTTCTGAAACTAGGGAGTATCACTTAAATCAGGGGTTGACCAACATCTCATGATAGTAAGGACTAGTTATTTTGTTATATCGTCCTGTTCCAGAGAATAATCAATAAATAGGACACATTTGATTGATAAATTGTGCTATGACTCTGACTGGTGCTAGTGTAGAATAAGTACACGTCAATAATTAGCCATGGAGGTGATGGGGGAACCACAATCTCATGGATGACCACTGATGAATGCACAGAGAAAACCACCTTGTGATCACAGCTTTTGAAAATATGAGCCTCTTGACAACCAAGTCTAGAGACACGCTAACTGATAGAGGAACCAGTCAGATGGAGCAGAGCCCCTTAAGCCTTGTATCTCCGCACATCTGCCAGACAATTCATCACACAGACTATACCAGGCTGGATTCAGAATATATCAAAACATAATAATGTAGCATTAATACTTGAGCGCACCACTGCAATTGTGTTCTTCGAGGTGTAAAAGTGGAAAGGACGCACTGAGAACTTAGCACTAATATTGACCTTCCATTAACTGGGACTTACAGCCTCTGTCCTGCTTTAGCGTTAAGACCACCTCAAGCCCTCTGGAGAATGTGTTTTTAACAGCAACATGGTGGTTTTAACAACCTCGGTTAGAACAACAAGCCAGGGACTGGTAGAGTATGGGAAAGACCCTGGTCCTGGTTTAACCTGCTGAACATCAGTGGGAACTCTTAACATGTGATTATTATCATGCCAACATTAGGGAGTATTTGCCTACAGTATTTTCATTTGCAGCGTGATAATCAAGAGGATTAGCTACAAGCCTGTCTGTCATTCAGTATGAATAGTGCACTTGTGTGCAAGGCTATTTGTGTTGTTTGAGTCAATCCAGTCTAAGGCGTGACTTTGTCTTACGGCTGGGTAAGCACTACATTCAATAAGTGGACCGGGTAGCAGTTTTCAAAGCAAAATCGTTCAGGTATGAAAATGTGCAGTATACGTGTATATGTACGTTCTGAGCAATTCTGCAGAAGGCAAATGAGTGTCAAATCATATTATCAAATCATTTGGATCTCAACGTCCTTCTAAATGAGTAAATCAGTAATATACTCTTAAGAATTATTTTTGATACTTTTGAAGAACAATTTTGAAAACTAGCAATGAATGTTTGTGGCTTTGCTCAGTTTGAATCTCAAGTATCTCAGTTTGAATCTCACTGTATAAGTACAGTATTGGTCCGACACATCACACAAATACACACACACACACACACACACACACACACACACACACACACACACACACACACACACACACTATCCATCACCAGTCACTGACAATGCTGTAGTGCCTCATTGCCAGAACAAGTACATGACCCTTTATTTGTACAGCACAATCATATTACTCACTCTAATTGTACATAAGCTCTTAAACTGGACAAATAAACCAATCACCTTGACACCTATTACTCTCTTCAGCCCAGATGCACTGAACCACACCGTTTCTTGTGCCCAGTAGGGGGCGTGTTTGAACACACTGAAACCACTCTTGAAATGAGAGATGACACTGAAAAGGTTCAGGACATTTTCAGGCATTGACGTTCTGATAACTACTTGTATAACTCTGACAGCTGATTTTGTATTGATGGGTTGTAGGTTTAGATTGACTAAGTGGAATATTTTAAACTTGGATCCTATGAGCCAAAGGAAATAATGCAACTTTGAATTACATGTCAAAAGACACATACATAAAACAATAATCTCAGTAGATCAGAAGAAAGAGAAACATGACAGAGATAGGTAGGTAGATAGGTACTTTATTAAACCCCCGGGGGGAAATTTCTTTGTTACAGCAGCCAGACATAGAATAACACTAAGAAATAAAGCTACAATGGGAATAATAAAATAACCCAAAAAAGTGCTAAATACATAAATAAATAAATTCATGATGATTTCACAAGATGTCCATCTCACCGACGCAAGCTAACATCGAGCCAAGGGACAACCTGAATGACAATTTGTTCATTCCAGCAGTTGATTTGGATTTCCACATGTGTTTATAATGCTTCCTCCAACATAAAGTCATTATTCAAATGGTCTTCACAGGATTTTTCCAGAAGCCTACCTCCTACATAGAGCAATCAGTAACTCATTCAGATCCCAGTTTCCATGTATAAGCTTTGGGAACACACCCCAGGGTTGCATCAAACATGGATGTTTGTCTGTGATCAAAATTGTAACATTAAAGTTCAGGAAAAAATGACTAGACACGTCAAGGGGTGTTAATATAGCAAGCGGCTGATATCTTTCACCAGCCACAATAACTTGGACTATGTCTACAGCAGCTGCCGTCCAACATCCACTATGCAGGCTTTCTAGTTACTCTAGTTACAGTAATATTCATCAACACCTCGTCATTTACAGCATCATTTTGAAAGAGCGTCCTTCCCCATACAGTTTGTGGTGATGTGTACATTTTTGGTTGTTTTTCGGTTTCACATCAAGCCCTTATTTAGGTGTTTTCTCCTGAAGTATCTCTCTAATGCAATGAGATGACTCAGTCTTTCCCCAGGAAGCCACGCACTCCCCTTACAGTATATGAGCTTACTCAACACTACACCCCCGTCTTTCTCTCTCTCTCTCTCTCTCTCTCTCTCTCTCTCTGCCTGTCTCTGTTTATCTGTACCTCCATCTCTCTCTCATGGTCTCACTCTCATTTCCCGATCTTAATGGCTGCACCATTCAAGTTGCGTACACCTACTTGAGTTCATACAAGCACATTGAAGCTCATTAAATCTCACATATGTCAGTTCAGACAGAAACATACCTTGAAATATGACCATACCATAGGTGTGGTCCAATCTGTTTACTAGCAATATTCTAACCACCTAAAGCACTTATTCATTATGTCAAGATGAAGCTTGCCAGAATACATTTTTACATCTATACAGGAAGTCCACCACTTGATGTTGTGAGATAATATGTAGCTGATGTATAACCTTGTATAACCATGCATTTAAAGCATTATTACAGCATTGCACTATGTATGGATGATTTATAAATCTCTAGCAGGTGAGTATTGGGGTCTTAGTCAACTAAGATTTTAATGTTAAATGTTAATATATGTGTGTAAGTAACCGATGACCACATTCTAGACAGAATATCATTTCAGTCCAACCTGAAAGTAACATTTGCTTGCCTAGTGCTCCGAGTAGCAGTTAGACCCTGTGAGGTCCTGGTCTAGTCGTTTGTTTACAGAAACGAACACTGAACTCTAGGCAGAGCCCAGGGTGCACATTACTCCCGTCCACCTCTCCTTCTTCTTCATCTGGGGAAGAGACGATTCAGAGACAGACAGAAGAAGAAGAAGGGAGAAAGATACAGATGTTCATACATGTATGCTTGCATGCACACACACATGCACACAAAGCAGGTGTTGATTGGAGTTGGTCAGTTTATGTATTTTATTTTCCACTTTCAACCTTGTCTACAGTTACCTCTAGTTGACTTGCTGTATATTTCATTGTTGAGTGTAATCTGATTTCACATCTTTCTTCCCCCCTTGGCAATGACAGACATTTCTCCATCAAAACCTTCTCGGAATAGTCCAGAAGGTGACTCAGGAAGACCCTGAAGCTATATGATTGAGTTCAATGCACACCTTGCATCTTCTCTTTTGATAAGGAGCAAAACTGTTAAAACAAGGTCATATGAGTGTGGGTGTTTTTTTGATGTGAAATATATTCTGAGAATTTTCTTTTCTTAAGATTTGAGCTGAGATGAAGGTGGAGTATGTGAGGCTAAACAGCTTGTGGTGGGAATTTATTTTTTATGACCAGGTTCAACTTAAGGGCCACTCTGCAACCTGCAAAGTCTCTCTGAGTGCTAACATGATAAAATAAACAACAGCTTGCACAATACAATGATTAATTGCTGATTGCTAATAATTTATCATGTAGTTGCTCCTATTGTGAACAATGGAACAGCCTTAGCTTCAACCAGGAAAACATTTAGTCCCTCTATCAAATGCATTGTGTAGAAAGTGGGAGCGCCGATCATGCACTGATTGCCTTGATATGATTGTAACAGCTATAACTCAGAGTTCTGCCCATCAAGATATCCTTCTAATATGTACATTATAATCCAGTCAGTACTGCTTACCCTTTTGTTAAGGGCTATGTTTGCAACTGAAAAGAAAAAAAAAGTGAAGTGAAGAATTGAAGTGACTGTGTTTGAGATAAAGTGCACACATGAAAGAGGAGAGAAAGGTATTGGAATGAACCATGATGCGAGGGCAAAAAGCAGGGAGACGATTTGAAGGATTCCATTGCATTTTGACACCAAACTGTTACATAAAATGTACAAAAATTACAGATGATCCTACTCTCAAAAAGGTAAATGTTATAGGCATTTCATTTTTCTGATAACTTAAATAATACCCCATACTGAGTTTTACTTTCATATCAGCAAGTATTTTGTAAGAGTATAGGTGTCACTTTTTCCAGTTGGTGAATTTCTCATTTTAGAGAGAAACTCTTCATTTGTAATTTAAACTGCAGAGGGCCCTGTTGTAGGAGGTGGAAAACACTGCTGGCTGCCTCTATGGCGTGACTGGGCAGAACACAGCTGTCAAGAGGTGTGGAAAGGCCTCTTTGCTGTTCTCAGCTGTGAAAACAGTTAACAAGAAGTCCCCCCCCACCCCCCCCCCCCCACCCACACACACACACACACACACACACACACACACACAGAAATATTTATTGCTATTTTACCTTATGACTTTTATCTGTTGATTCTCAACATCCCCAGATAATTCCCAGAACTCTACAGAACATTATTTTGCAAAAGACAAATTGCCGCTGATAAAAGAATGAAAATTCCAAGCAGTGCAATCAGCATCAGGGACTCATTGTTTTTATCAGTAGGTCACAAAACACCCACTAAAACTATTCTTGGAAGAGCATATCATAAACATTTCTACAGGATCCAATCTAACTCATAAAGCAGTTGTAAATATAAATATGTATTATAAATATAATATTAGCGACTGTACTCATTGACAAAGCTGATTCTACTGTGCCTGAAAAGATTTGGTGCATTGCATTTTCTTATCTACTTGAGTTCAACAGCCACAGGTAAAAAAAAATGTAAATTATTTTTAATTTTTTTGCTGTTGTTTGACAGTCAGTAGAGAGAGACAGGAAAGATCAGGTGAGAGAGGAGGGACGACATGCGACAAAATATTTGGATTGACAATTTGATTCACTATCTCATGTTGGGTGTCTTGGTCATGCTACTTGCTGATCACACGTATAATCTATAATGCTCTTAATGCATTTTACAAAATTGATGGCAAAACAGCAGCTGATCTACAAACTAGTTTTGACTGAATCATATTAGTGATTTGTGATATTGGCAGATATTGCCGAAATTAATTTTCCACTGAGTTTGTTGTCTTCAAATGTAGAAAATAGAAGTATACTGTAGTTTCTTTGCAAAGATAACTCATACACACAGGGAAGCATTTGATACTTTATAAATAAAAAATACACTCCTTTCTCATCTTGAGATACACATTGTCTTTGTTGAGAAGGGGACATGTAGAAGATATCTTTTACATAATATAGAGCATCTAACCAGGCCATATCCCGGGTTAAGATTACATCATACGGGCTGTAAAGGGGATATAATATCACCATTCATTGTTCCAAAGAGTAAAGTGAGTCCCAGATTGCACTGTATCAACTCTATCAACAGAATACACACTTCACCAGTTTGAATCTGCTAAAGTTTAACCATGGCATGGCCCATAAATCAGGCCATTAAAACAGTGTAATGAGGCCGCCTGACCTTATCAAAAAAGGAAACAAAGACAAGGATATAACAATTCTATACTTTGTGTCATTGACCTGTCATCTTATCTCAGGTACACTGTGAAAACTGAAAAGAAGCCACATAATCCACTGTGCCTATTGGTGTTCCATTGACATTATGTAAGTGCTCCTCCGGGGGTCTGCACCTCATTGACACACAATAGACAAAGTGTGAGCTCTAACAACACAAGGGTTTGAGCTATGTAGGTGACAGATTACTGACAACGCACCCACAAATATGTCATAATACAAAAGTGTTTTTATTTTATTGTATGAACCTTTGTTTAACCAGGTTAAGCAAAGACAAAAATGGGATACATTGCAATACAGTCAAAATTACAAATACAATATAGATAAACAAAGCATAGATTATTCCCTGTAGAGTCAATCCTCTTAATCATTTTAAACTCAACAAAAGCCACCAGCTCTTTCACTTCCAAAGAGTTCCAAGCAGAGGCAGAGACAGAGCTGGTGGTGCAAGGCCTTGGAGGGGCCACGATGAGACCAGTCTCTATTAGGGCATGGTGGGACAGTGCTACGCTGTATCACTGGAAAGTTGGGCATATCACCCTTGGGTGGAGCCAGACACAGGTTTGTTTATATCCCTCAGCCCACATCGCGTGCCAGACAGGAGTCACCCCTGTCAGCACCAATCCCTAAGCATAGAATTCCGTTGCACAGAGACATTAGTCATTAGTGTTTACTGTGGACACCGTTGGTGTCTTTACTTTGTGTCTTACTCATCAGCTACCTTATTAAGTAAGCTTTAAAAAGAAGAGGAATAATACCGTGGAATTTCATGTCTGTTTGTATATGTGTGCCTCACTGCCTCTCCTCAGATTGTTTAGATATGGGCCTCACCCCAACCGGCAGCTTTCATTTCCAATGAAGCTGCTATTATGAAGAAACTATGTTACTGTCACCACTGAAAGCATATCTGGATTCAGGACGTGGGACAGCTTTAATTTTCCTCACTGGCATCCAGATATCCCAAGAAGTCTATGCATATGATTTTATGAGACATAGTCATATCACCTGTCGTCATACTGTACATACAATCTCACATAAAACAACAACAAAACAACAATGCCACACCAACTAACTTTGTATGAGACAAGGACAAGGACTGTTTTCAACCTCTTCCAGGATTATAATGATTGAAGGTGTTCAAAACTGGACTTAAGTTAATTCCTCATTTCCTAAAGTACAACTGCACAGGAATGATTATTAATTTTATTATTATTAAAATTAATTCCCAAAGAGACAGCAAATCATCAATGCTGTGCAATCACAAGCATCATATTTATGGGAATACAGCGTATACAGTGTAAATGATTTGCTTACAAATTTGTTTTTTCTTGGCAACTAGTTGTGTGTGGAAATACGCAGGTGGTATTCAGAACAAATTCAAAACAGTAATCTAAAAAGGTCATAAACAGAGTGTACATTTGGTAGTACAGTACAAACATCGTAGTATTGAACAGTAGTTACATTCTACTCTTATTTTCATGGTAGCACTGAATCACAATATATCTCCTGTCTTTCAAGACTGAATAAGTCTAAAAGCTGATCATTGAGTCAGACATGTGACCAAAACACTTTTATTTTTATACTCCAGTGAATTTAACTTGTGATGCAGAGGAGCAGTACAAGGAAACTCCCTGGTGTAAATTGGTCTGTAACCCTCCTTTGCCCTGCCGGTACTTCCCCAGATTGTTGCTGTGTATGACATTATGTTCTCAGTCAAATTGCATGGCTAAATAACGGTTAAATACAACATATCACCATTGCACTGTAAAGATTCATAATGCACGAGTCATGTGACCAAAACAATTTACTTTCTTGCTACAGTAGTACAGTCATGAGAGGGTGAACTCAAGCACAAATTGTGGATTGTAGCTTTAAGGTATTCAATGTTTGTTGTTGTAGAGCTACTGGCAATGTGTCTTATCATGTGTCATCAGTGAGATCACAGATGTGCCTAATGGTTAAAGTGCCTCTTACCCTTCAAAACAAAAATAACAATGCACAGCAGACAGTACTACTAGCAATAATAGCAAACTCTGTGTTGTTAAACCTCTTATTGTTCTTTTCTTCTCAAAATCACCTCCTTTTTCCTACTGTCATTTAAGTTTTCTTATTAAGGGAAACCACAGGATTCTTAAAACTCTTTTTCTAAAGGAGACCATACATGTGATACTGAGTCATTTTTTTTATTTGTGGGTTTCTGAATGAAAATCATACCAACCCACTTCTAGGGAGTGCTTGCTGCCTTCCCCCACTGTAATTGCTTATAAGTAAAAAAAAAAAAATCTATGAATGAACATAACATTTGTCATGTGTACACTGGATTCAAGTTTGTGCCAAAATCTAGTATTCATAATATCATACTTGAAAAAGGATGGCATGGTCTCTGAGGAATTTCAGCTAAAGGCATATTCTCTAGCTTGAAACTTGATAGACGGTGCTAATTGTTGCTTTTCTCAAGCGTTTGTTTCTCAGGAGCAAGACTTCAAGAAATCTGCTGCTGAGAAACTCCTTGTAATTTCCTTGTATCTGTTAATTTCCTTGTATCTCTGTCTATTTTCAAACTCAAACGCCTTTCATTCCATGCAGTATTATTGTTCATCATGGTAATTTGTGATCTAACTACGTGGAAACTGTCATGATTATACCCAAGCAAACCGATGTAGAGAGATCTCATACAATTAATCCAGTACTGCCAATGGAAAGGTGTGTCCAACTGAGAAAAGAGACAAAATGCCAGTTTCCCAAGTCTCCTTCTACAGTTACAATGGCATTGTGTTGGCCCTTTCCTCAACTATTTTTGTGCTGTTTTACCTCATCGTTTGTTGTTTTGTTGGTAGTGGTTGTTTGATGCTGAATGCGGATCAGATTACAAAGGGTTTTGTTTTGATCTCACTCCATAACAAGCCTGGCTTGGAATGACATGAGGTCAATGGACGGGAAACGCTTTCATCGTGCCTGACTCTTTGACTCTGGCCCTCCATTGTGTTTATGGGCCCACTTCACGCTTCTTGATGGAGTTCCCAGATCATCATAAGGTACAAGGCATTGCCGTCATTCTGAGACACAGCCTTGTTTGTTGCTGTACTACAAAGCAAATTACAGGTGGTGTGTTGGCGAATGTGGCGACACAGTCATCTTGGATAAATATCGCTGTCATCAGTGTGACAAATTGGATGCTAAGTGCAGGTGTTGACGCATCAAAACAACAGGTCATTTTAAGGGAGCATAGGAAACTTTCCAAATTACTGCAAGTTTTAACAGTCTGATTAATAAGTATGTTTACAAGGTACGACGAATCACTGATGGCATCATGATGCTAAGAGGGTGAAACTTCCTTGCTTCTTCTCCTGGCCTGCTCTCATGCCTTTCTTCTTTCTGATGTCACTGGCTAGGTAAAAGGTAAGAGACAGACCAAAGACCCCCAAGAGAGGGACACTTCCCCCATCAAAGAGACCGAAATAGAAATTACAATTCATGCAAGCCCTCCTTCGACCCCAACATAACCCACCTTCCCTCTTCAGACCTGAAAAACACTGGGTGTAGTAAAGAAAACATCCTTTCACAAGTTGTCCCACTGCCAGTTTCCTGAGAAAGGTATAGCCGGTCTCTCGCAGAGTGTCTTTTGAGCGTCTCAGAACCTGAACTTCCCTGTTTATCAACAACAAGCCACTAGTGAGTCACCACAGTGGACTATTTACTGTGCGTGTCTCATTGAACATAACAAACTGAGACAACTGGCAATGCTGAAAAGAGGTTTTTGTTGAATAAGGTTGGTGTACCAGCATCCATAAAATGCAGGTTACCAAACACTGACAACATAATGAATAGCATATTACAGTTTAGTATTGCAGTACTTTGACGGGTTTCATGGTATTTCATGGCAGACAACAATAAACTGATGAACTCAGGCAGCATCTAAAATGTCAGGGTTGAAATCGCTATGATGGTGTTATGGATTCAGTGATAATTATCTGAACAATGAAAGGTTAATGAAATATTAATATATGTACAGTTTGGTAGTAAACAAAAAAAAATCCCAGCTCGTATAAGCTGTCATTGAGAGTGTAGTATGGCACAAAATTTCAGCCATTCATACAATGGGTTAGCTGGATGATAATGGAGCTCTGGACACCACATGGATCCCCAGAACCTGGACCTAAGAGGCCTGGCAAGATCATAAGAGGCTTGGCATTTCTATCTACACCAGCTGCATTCCAGCTCACCAGATTCTGGGTGCAATTCAAGTCTTGCTGTAGACTGGTTTGGGCCGTATCCAGACGAATCATACAAAGCTAGGATCATTTTCAATCACTTGTGTTCACCAATCATAATCAGGAATGTTTATGTAGACAACTGATTTATGTTGTTGTATCAGATGATGGTGATCTGATAAATGAGGAATGATTCATGAAATGGGGTGGAGCATACTCTCTCACGCACCTCTACTGGCATGGGAAAAAGTCTGATCATGCATGATCAGACTTTCCTACAGAGGAAAGTCATGCCCATTTGGCCTGATGGCTTGACCTAAATTGGCCTTAGGATCCATCAGCTACCAGCCAACTGGAAAAAACGCATCAGTTTCCACAGTTTAAAGAGAAATATTAAGAGATACATGAAAAAGAATAGAAGGAATTATGAATTAGTAGTCATGACGTACAAGTAAGATGAAACCAGCGTGCCACGTTAATCTCTTTCTCAGATCTCTAAATCTGTTAAGACTACTAGAGAGGAGGATCACATTTCAAGCACAGTTTACATTCTCCACGTAGTAGACATACCACACACCAAGACACATACTTGCTGTGGAGCACAGTGAAAACGTCCATGGTGCTGACAGGATTCAATTCTGGGTAGGCATAGGTTCTGAAGATGGATTTGTGTAAAAAAAAAAAAAAAAGAGATAATTTTAACTAACTATACAATAACTTTATTTTACATTAAATTTGTATCCATTGTATCCATCATTAATTGAACTATTAATCAATAGCCTAAATTGACATCAGACTTGGCCCTAAGCTGCTAATAAGTGTGCTGCTTTCATTAGAGACGGTACTCTCAAATACAGTGCTTAACATTGGTTATATGGCTTTTCTTTGTTTCCATGTGAGATATAATACCAGAATTCAGGCACCAAACAGTGAGACGTTGTAGTACTTAGTGTACTAGTGTACTTTCCAGTGTAGTGGCACTCCTTCAAATGACATGTATTATGACTGACTATCTGTTGCCTGACAGCCAAACATCGATTTTCAAAGATTATCGGAGGCTAAAGGAGGAGTGTGAGGGCTCTTTCACTGACTAACAATTGACAGTTGTTTTTAGAAGCTGGTAAATGTAACATAATAGATCCTCAAGACAAAACACGGAAAACATTGCTCAGGTGACAGGTGGGAAACTCCACACTGAGACATCCTTGTTATCTCTCTCTCTCTCTCTCTCTCTCTCTCTCTCTCTCTCTCTCTCTCTCTCTCTCTCTCTCTCTCTCTCAATTGCTCTTTCAATGAACTAAAAGGTCATTTGTGCAGGAGACACCTCTTGCAAACAACACAAACACGCCTAAAATCCCTCTTTGTGTGACCTACCTTATATAGACTCTCATCTCAACCACAACATACGCAAACAACCCAGGCCTGCTATTAGAGGGAAGCCAGGGTCAGTGGGATGTCAATGCCTCTGAGGAATCTTCCTTTGAGGCCTTGCATGGAAACACAGCTGTAGTCATTGTTTTTGAAGACCAATTTATCCTCATGATCATGTAAATTTCAAAAGGCTTGATATGATTGCACTTTATTGTGGTTCATGTAATTCATGTTTTGTTAGAACACTGTAAATGAGTTTAACATTTGATATGGCTGTAGTTTGAAGCCATTTGTGGTCAGTTTTCATTTTTGGTGAATTAATTTTTGCAACCTACTGGAATAAACCCACCAAGCCTCAAGCCTAAAGGTGCTGTGTGAAACATTTTTTTAACATCAGTACATCATTGTCAAATTAATTGTGATGTCTTGGTTTGAATAACCGTAAACAAATGATACAATGGTTGAGGCCTCTATGCCAGCGCTAGTGTTTCTCAGAATAAAGACCTCACTTCCCAAAACCCCTGCATGCTTCCTGTCAAATGTTGTTACTCCCCTTCCCCCATCACATACACACCAGCGTCATCCACATGTATTTTCTTTCTTTTTTGCTTTTTTACTGAACAGGATAAGCGCATTGGAAGTGATTTGCGAGAAACGATTTAGCTCCATTTGAAGAACAGCGCCCTCTTCTAGTTTTGTACCATAAAACAATCTCCCTTTGAGACATTTGTTTACAGTAATTATACTAATGTCTGTAAAGGAATATGATAATGATAATGATGATTTTTTTTCAGAACAATAACATACACTGAGATATCCGAATCAAAGAAACTGTATGGAAAGAAAAGTTTGGCTGACAAAGCTTTTTGTAAACTTTGTTTACAACAAAAAGAAGATTGCTTTAAAGCACCGTCACACCCAAAGATTTATTGTTTTATATGTGATTACATGAACAATGATTTCCTTTGTTCCACTGATAGTAAATGTGTGTGTCTGTGTAAACCTGTGTTTCGAAAATAGATCATAAAGTGTTGTAAGACCATGTAGTCATGGTGCTATTGATTTACTGGGTGTGACATCACTCGTCTTTAGAAAGACAGACAAGTATGACAGTGATACTTTCTACACAGACAAAGTTGTGATCAAATCTCAGATGAAATTCCAAAAGGGTATATATTACCTAAGAGGGTACAGTTAAGAATCTCTTCAAACCAAAGATTGTTGCTCCCCGAAACATCATCCCTACACTGTAAATACATTCCAATAGCTATACCGTTTGCATCAATCAAGAAGGAGGCATTTCTTTGAAAAATTTTAATTATAGTTTGCATGCAAGGGATCTTGACTGAACAATAAATAAAATCATTTTGGGCAGTTGGAATTCAGTCAATTCAAAATATAAATCAAAATAATCGATGTTCATGGAAAAAGATTTTTGCAGATTTTGAATTTTAAAGAATTCCACCTCCTGAATGCAATTGAAAGTGAAATGACCTGAACATTGCTTCAAGCCACTGTGGAATAACTTGGCTGCAAATGGCTGCTGGTGCTGCATCTTTAGGGAGTTGCCTGCTGGAAGAAGGCTAGGCTTGAGCAAAGGCTGAACAAATTTAGTAACCGGGTGGAGCTCCGCCGTGGGGGCCCAGGGAATGGAGATGCACGGACTGCAGCTGAGATAGTTAATCCCCTAAGGATGGCTGGTAGGAACAGGCTAATACACCTGGAGGAGAGTCTGTGTGTATCCAAAATGTCATAAAAGATCAATTACCTCTGTCAGTGTGCACTCACACTCTCATACAGACAGGTAGAAGAATCAGCAAACGTGGGAATGTGTGCCCACACATGCACACGCACACGTACACACACGCACTCTCACTCATCAAACATGCTGTAAACATTCTCCAAACAAAGACACAAGAGTAAACTCACACCAGACTCGGGGCATTGTGCTGAGCTCAGGTCCAGCCTCAGATCCAGAGCAGGTCTGGAAGTGTGTGGCCTGGAAATAAATATCATTAAACTCAGCTGTCAGTGTGCATTTGGCTCTGCTGAGTGCTCCACCATCCGTAAGAGCTTGGCTGTCCTCCACTCTTTGGCTGGTTTTCGCTCTTTCTTTTTCTCTTCCACACGACACAGACACAAACACTTTCTCAAACACACACACACACACAAGAAACAACCACTCACACACACACACACGGACACACACGGACACACACACACACACACACACACACACACACACACAGACCACCTGGGAGATCTGTTTATGGAATCCAACAGAGACCACACGAGAAACAGACGTGGCTTTTATTTCGCTTTAAGCACAAAACATCTAAATAGCCTCATTCATTTACATCCAAGATGTAGATTTGTCATTGGGAACAAAGCTTACAAAGATATACTATGATCACAGAGAAAGACCTGCTCATGTAAACAAAGCCCAACAGACATATGCATGGGTTTATTGCTCTGTAGTTAAACACATAATAGTCAATAGTTTTCAAATCTAAATCCCCTCATCGTGTTTAGAGACAGTTCATAGTCCAAAAATACGTGACAGTAGAAGCAGCATCAAATAATTTGGAAACTAAATAGACAGCAAAGATAATAAAGATTGTAATAATAATCATTATCGTAGACATAGCATACATCACATCTTTATTTCAAAATGGCAATTGCCCTCCTACTGATTCCCATCTGAGTAAGTCTAAATAAGGTGTGCTCTGGTGAACCTGTGTTGGTTTCGTGCAAAGCCTACGTTTTACAGGCACTCACCTGAAGGGAGTTCCTCCTCCCATTTGCACGCAGGGCCCTTTGTTGTGAGCCTTTTTCAACCCCTCGTTTTTTTCCCTCTCATTTGAAAATAACCCAAACAGGTTCTGTAGATGTAATAATGCTGATATTATCTAAGAACACTTCACCTGAAGGGGGATCCCGTCACAGAGCTTTCTTTTCCCCTTGTCTGCACGAACGTTGCCTGGAGCAGAGAGCTTTTGCAGGCAAAACAAGTTGAGCATGGTTGTGGCAGACTAAGCCCTGCTAACAGCTTTTGGATTTTTTTTTTTAACAGCTCACTGTAAATAGTAATTTTCTCTGGTTAATACACAGAAGGTGTCAAGGTCAGGACCTTTAGGAATATATACATCAAATAAGAAAAAACTAGAGGCTGGCAGTTAAAGATGAGAGTAAAGGGTGTTGAGGGACATATGAATTCAGATACACCTGTCCAGTAAGCTTGACTTATCTTATCGTGCACTATAGCTTTAAGCAGTGGCTGTCTAAAACTTAAAAAACAGAAACTCCAAGTAAGACCTGATGACAAAGTAGTAGTATCACCCATCAAGATCCCAAACATCGATTTACAAATCCAGCTTCTAGTGTTTAGGTACAGGGCATCAGACCATGGCCGCACGCCCACTGTTCTCCTCTCAGATAAGGGGCGTGTTTAACTGGTCAGCAGTGAGCTGGCTAACTGCCAATGTTATGACATCAATCAAATCCAACACTGGCCCAAACCAACTAAAAAGCTAATGTGGTACAACCATATACCGTGCACAGATTAAGACCTGACATTCCATGGCGTCCATCCAGATACTAGATACAAAGGGAGAATAATCAGGTTACACACACAAAGGTGAGGAGGTTCATGAGACCGTGTGCACTTAGAGTGAAGATGGATTGAGTGCTCTTTTCATTTTCAGCACTGCTAGCTAGCGAACAGTGCTGTGACTGATGTTTGGGATTCATTACTAATACTCAGTATGTGATATTTAGTGTTGGTGTTGTCACTTATTCCTGTCACTATGAATTATGTTATTAGACTAATTTAATAACACATTTTAGTATTATTATTGCTACTTCTAGAAACATATGTCTTCTGGGGACACATTTTATAAGCTGAGTTGTTAAATGATAATATCCTTCTTTCATTATATTATTATTATTTCACTTTGGATTCAGGCATTGACAATGGTTGTCAAAGAACCAGGTGAAACTATACAATGAAACTCTGGTTAGCCACCCCTAAAGCAAAATTAATGGGAGTCATAGGGTCAGCACATTATAAGAAAGCTTGACAATCCAGAACAATTGTTGTAAGAACATTTATAACTCTACCTACTTCTACAAAACACAGGACAAATTTTATTTTTTTAAAATACGGATGGAGAGTTGAGTGACTTTAAAGAGATCCTCAACAAAAAAATCCATTGCATATCCTTCAGTATCCGATCTTAACAAAGTGCCATCTGTTTTGCATTTGCTTTGCTGGGGTGACTGTTTGAATTGAATAGGCCTTATACAAGCTGTCACAATTTGAGAGGGAAATAAGGGCAAATTGCTCAACTGTAATGAAAGGCTAACAATGGTTCAGCTTTATGTTCATTCCCTGTAACTGCTGACACGGTGGCATTATCAACATCTGAACAGCAGCATGCAAACAAGGCAGAACCCACCGATGAGCAAGAAGTTCCCCTGATGTCTTCATTCTGTCCTTAACAATAGCGAGGGTGTAAAGCAAACTGATGTCAGAGTATTTCATGACTTAATACACAGGTTAGACAAAACACTGACACATTAGATTGGCCCAGTTACCTTGAAATGATGACTACAGGCCTTAGCAACTGTGCAATGATCGCTGTGATGGCGTAACTTCGGTGCGTTTATGAACCTTCGGATTTTGTTTGTTTTAAAATTCAATTCACATGATGGAATGTTTTCAATACTACAACAATGCCAGTTATATGCACAAGCAGAAGAGAGGGAACACGCCTTTGCCTGTTTACGGCTTTGAATTGTTTCTATTTCGGTTAGCGGTCTCATCGCCTCAAGGCTTGGGCACACAGGCTGCCAAACAGATGGCAACAAAAATGCATCAAGACTGTCAATCAGTAGTAAAGAGGGAGTAAGTTTACTTACAGGCGATGAGGAACCTGGTGTTCCCCAGAGGAAAGGCAGTAGTATGTAACACTTCACACCATGGTATATTAAACATAAACAGTTATTCTATTCATTTAGATAATTAATGCATGAGTAAATATTTCTTCATCAAAATATTAAGCAAAAGTATGTAGCAAGAGGCTCCAAAATCTAATCAGATCATCCACTCTGTAGGGGGAACATGTGCTGTAAGTATGACACTTCTATCATGTATAGTTCTTGAGTTATTGTGTTCACAAGAATGTGTCTACACGCAGACAGACAGACACACAGACGCCACCATGATGACATGATGTCCCGCATACCTTGTCCCACGGTGGCAGGACAATATTCACAGGCTTATATCTGTTGACACATTATATAAGAATCTTGGATTTCATCCGAGGTCATTACAGGTTGTCTTAAAGATGAAGAGTAAAGTTGCCGTGCATTGTTGATGTTCAGGTCAGATCAGAAGCCCCGTGTGTAAAGGATGATGTTTTCTTTTTCTTGCACAAAGTTAACATTGCGAACCAGCTGATAATGGAAGTTGCCTTCTCTTAATGAAACAATACGAATAATGTACGTAGGAATTGGTAGAAACCAGTGAGCCCTCAAGCTTGGCAGATCAATACAAAGTGTTTATCAATAGGAAAATTGCAATGACTGTATTACCCGAATCAAAATGGTCTGAGTCCTGTTATTGCTTGAAATACTAGAAATGGACCAGGAAGACTTAGAAGGAACAATATAACCCGAGTACAAAGGTAGTAGATAATAAAACAATACAACTCTTAAACCTGAACTGCAATCATATCATTGCACATATTTTAATTTATGTTTGAGTCACTATGTCTGTAAACTACATGTGATCAGGAGGGATAACAAATGAGTTGCACAAGGTAAAAACTGCAAAAGGCAGCATATAAACGTATAAGAATATAATGATGTCCAAGGGGAGTGAGCAATTTTGAAGGCAAAATGAATTAGCCTTGTACATAGTGCAGATCAATCTAAAGCTCAAGAGGGTTGAATGCAAGGTTTATGGGCTGCATTTTAAAGGTCTAATATCAGGCCAGTGTAAAAGTCCAAAGTTTGAAACAGTTCCGAGGCACTTTTCAATCACATTTTGTAAAAGCATTTATCTCACGGCTAATTTAAAAGAACATATTAAAAACAACTCCAACCTGTCTCAGCCACGTCGTGACCTTCATCAGGGAGTATAGCACAGCAAACCGCATGAACAACTCCTTCCTCTTTCAGCGAGTAACAACCCCAAACCAAAGAGCACTTTCAACAAATGCCTCCACACCCCAGAACTAATTAGAACCACTCTCTATACTCTTTGAATCATCTCCAAAAGTTGTTTTGTCATATAACCAAGCAAGTGATCTTGCAACAGTAAAGTGCTTCTTCAGTGCTAAATAGTAGTAGTAGTAGTATTGTTTCATCAGAGAAATTGGTTGTAATTTTCTATTGGAATTCATTGGTGTGCAGTATTACATAGTATAGTATGTCAATGGGGAACCATTTCTCCCAAAATCATAGCAATTCCTTAATAATATAAATAATAGAACTGGAAAAAGTTTGATTTTTGTTTGCATTCCATGCATACTCAGATTGAAATATCTATCTGGCCTTTCTCTCTCCCATAGTGTGATGATGTTAGCAGCTCTCTTGCCCAGCTGTAAATGTAACTACTGCATGTCAGTAACAGCTTATGAGGCTCTGACTATTTCTGCTTACACACTAACCCTCAGTACAGACCTCACCACCCAGAACCCTAGAGAGAATAAATAGAGAAACGATTGCCGCCCTTTCTTAACGCTTTAACTGTCTGTTATCACTCATGCTGTTGTGACGTTACCCTCAGTCAGTGTGGACATTTTTTCTCCATTTACAATTACAATTACATTTTTGCCTAAACATAAGAGAGGAGTTAAGTGGTGTACTCACACAGAGTACAGCTTGCATGAAATACTAACTGCTACACCACATTGGTCTCTAGTCCCTATCTGCTACCCAGTCTCCCCAGCTTCCTCCCAGCTCAGACTCTGGACAAGTCTGGCACAGGAAGACCTGGATCCCTGGAACCCATCATTCAGGCTATCTGTGATGAAAACTTCTTATTTTTTGATGAACTCATACAGAAACAATATGGAAATAAGTGAGCAGAGTATGATGTTGCAGGTTGGCATTTGGACAAAATAAGTTAAATCCACTTAATGTTTTTTATACTGCCCCCTTTGTTCAAGCAGGTTCCACAGTAACAGTGGCCAAAGAATTTCTTTAACATGAAGACCAACAACACCCTTCAAAATATCACCAGCTTTTGAGCTTTTCAGGCTTTATGCCACTAGTTGTTTGTTAAAATGGGGAAAGAACAATAATTGTTTGGTGCTTGATTCTGTGACCCTCAACTGTATGTTTCTTGGCTGCTCCATCCACAAGTTAAAAGCATAACTAGGATAAGACAATTCAATGCATCTCAGCAGGCTACACCTCTAATCCTCACCTGCAGATAACCTCTACTGCTCGTTATTTTAATTGCTGTTTCATTACATTGTTGTTCCCATTTGTTTGGCAGCTCATGTGCTTTACCTCTGAAGTGAAGAGACCAAAATAGAAACTTCTTAAGCCAGCAACATGCAAGGGCCTGCTTTCACTCCCTCTATCATTGCTACTTTCATATCAGGAGGCATGAGAAAACTTGAGCTTTGTATACTGTCGTCTTCAAATTCTTGGCTCACAGCACTCATTTATTTAAGTATCAAAAGTTCACAGAAAGTTACTAAACTTACAAAAAAAAAAACAGCTGAATAAAGTTTCCTAATATGCTGATATGTTATGTACTAACATAACACTGAATGCATCCTAATTCATCTTATCTTCATGAATGTGGTCTGTTTTCACATGTTGCTAGGCAGTTGCAAAAGAAGAAACAAGGTGTGCATTAACAGGGTGGGACCAAATGTACATGAAGAAACAGTCTGTATTGTAAGCTGCACGACGATTACTAAGAGCGCACACATGTTTGTGCAAAACCATGAAGCTCCGATTGGATACTGAGACACTGGAAAAGTGGTTTGAAAACAGAGCTGCCAAAATACTATAATTATTGGCTGATGAAATACTTTGAGGTGGAATGTATTGCACAATGAGAAATAAACACACGGCTGCCATAAATAACATGAAGGAATGTCTGGAATCAAAGTGGAATTCCGTTTCTATTTTGAACCTTTGAATTCATCCCAGACTCGGTGAAGAGGCTCAATGATCTTTACACGCTCAACAGCATAATCTACAACAAAACATCTGAACACCTCAAATTATCTGCTGTCTCGCAACCAAATCCTTTTTGTTTGCATAGAATGAGGGACGCAACCCTTGAGCCGGAGTTATGCAAACATGTCAGGTTGACATCTTCAGGTAGTTATTTTTAGACATCTTGCGCAATTAGCTGCAATAGTTTACATTAATAAAATGCCAAGACCTTTTAAGATTTTAAGGTGTTTTTTCCCCCCCAGACATCTCACTAATGTCTCAAATGTAACCCTGACTACATTAAATAACAAAAATGAAATTAGGAAGTAAAAAACATATAACGGATGTATTGCATAAACATAAATGTACAAAATGTAATAATTGGACAAACACTTCAAAAAAATATAAGTACATAATCAATCAATCAATAAATAAGCACAATGTCTATCATTCAAAGAAACCATATGTTAAATCAGGCTATATGTATCCTCTCTTGCAAGCTTCACAATTGTTTTGTATTTTTTGTCATCATATCAAGAAAATACAGACATTTCCACTGGCACATTTTCACTGGCACAATATGTGAGAATATGTGAGAATGTTTCTGTATATCCTCAACAAATACATCACTGCCTTGTAAAATTCACTTTAACACTTTGTCTACTCTAGCTTTGTTTGACAGACACACAAAAAAGGTCTGAAGGATTTTGAATGCATTGAATCTGTCTTTGACTTCCATGTAGCAAGGAATACAACTTGATAAAACAAACTATGAACACCGCAAATGAACAAGTACCAGTTGCAGCAGTGGAGAAAATCCTTCAACATAAGAACACACAATACACAACACAACTCAATATGAATACAACACGTAAATACACATTGTACACTGGCCATTACGAGAACTTATCCTCCCTTAACCTCAGCCTCATTCTTTACACCTGCAATCGACTAACAATACGACTGTTTATGCTTGTGCCTCGAACCCTCCCACTGAATGACTGGAAAACTATTTTCCTTTAGAAAATAGGGACACAGACATAGGGAAGGTATTAGACAGCATGTGTTTCTTTCATGATTTACTGCTGGGCTCAATCACCTTACAGTTCTGCCACAAAGCAAAGTATACAGTTTATTTGGAGCTTAGAGAATACTAACTTTAGTATTTGGCAGAAATTGCAGGGCCACGGTATATTATGTGCTGTATGTACTGCATGCTAAATCAGTGCTCCTGCAGCTATGTTTGTATTTACGAAGCTATGTGTGAACACTGATCAAGTTGGTCTACAGTATGCATGCAACCTGGCATTTACTGAATTGGCATGTGTTTGTTTTTTTCAAATGTTTAGAAACTAGGAGTGCAAGTTCACTGACATGTAGTAGCAATAGCCAGGATGTCACTCAATGAAACAAGATCTGATGATGTGTTTCACAATGTTCCTCATCAATTAGTGACCGCAGGTGTGAACCTGAGGACAAAGTCAGAGCTACAGTAGCTGCATTCAGCTGGCTTTTGTGGCTCAGTATCAATGTCACTTGGAGCATAAGGTGCTTTATGAACATAACGTATGGACATAACGCTCTCTCATTATTTCACTCTTCTACTACTAAAACACTCTCCTTAAGGTGAAGGTTTTCCATGTGCACAGCTCACAGTTGCTCACTAGTATATGTGTGTATGTGTGTTAGAACCTGAGCTAATGGAAACATTAACTGGGGCCTTATCTGATCTAGCGCTTTTAGCAAGGCCCTGTATGTAATCGAATTTCCTCAGAAACATCATAAACGCTGATCCTGACAGAGGTGAGAGAGACAGAAAGAATGAGACAGCAAGAGCAGTAACTGTCAACTGCTTTGTTAAAATAATTTATGCCGGTATGTCACTGACTGGGGAAAATGTAGCAACAGTGACACATTTCTCAAGTCTGTAGCAATGTTATTTAAAATCCTGCCAAGCATCTGACCTTTCATAATTACATTACCTGTCCTAAAGCTTCTGCAATATGAACATCATTGATGATTTAGGGTCAAAAGGGCAACTATTCAACTTGTCTCACTCACTCACTCTTGTCACTGTTATAACTTGGTTAAATAAGGGGTGTACCAACTCCTCTCTGGTTCCACCTGTAAAACCATATCAGAAAAGCTATTATTAAGTAGATCAAGATGTATACATGAACACGCATAGACACATGCACTCAAGTTGCTACATGCAAGGAACAGAATGCATACATGCTATTTCAGCTCTCCTCATTGTGCGGTTGGCTTACATCCTTGACATGCCGCCTTTCGAAATAGTGACTTCACCATGGATTGGGTGTCACACACACACACACACAACACAAACATATTATCACGCTAAATCTTCTATCATAACATACACACATGCACAAACAGCATGCAGTCGACATGCAAAAACATCTTGATACTCGAACCACTTGGATTTCAGCGGCTGGCATATGAGCTCACCATCTATTTGGTGACCAGTGTTGATGCAACACAAAATAATTTAGAGAGATGATGACTGATAAAATGAATGATACAAGAATCAGACTGCCAATAGCACGCGATGGGTTATTCAGTTTGTCATGACTGTCAGGTGAACCCTACAGAGTGTGGGAGAATAGTAAACATAGCAGAAATACTGAGCTGAGGAGTGGCACTAAATGAGAACAAAACACTGACATTAGCTATAGGAGGAATAACATAACTCAAGTTAACAACTCACACTCTTCTTCTACTGCTACAATGTGTTGCGAGGGACAGAGCATTGACATGGAATACTGTCTTTGCACCTAGAAACTACTGTAACCTTGGTATCATATCACCATAACTCCCCCAGTCCTTGAAGTCATCCAAAGCCTCAGGGCCAAAATAAATAGATAGCAATGAGTCAGTTTGTCAGGTGAGTCTATCCCTAGCACTAAGCAACAAGGAGGACCAGAGATGAAGAGAAACAACAACAGCGTCTCTACGTGGGTTGTCAAGTCGGCACGGACTTGATGTGTGAGATTCTGAAAGCACTTGAGTCTTTTCCCACTTTAAGGCCATTTGTCTTTCTAGCCCTGACATTGAGTTAAGTGGAAATGTTCAGTTAAAGACACAAGCAAGGACAAACACTCATCATGCCATTGGTTAGAAGTCATATATTTTCCCTCCTTTACAAACCATTTGAGAATTCTACACCTGCTACAAGACAAATGTGTTAGACAGTGTGTTATCCAGTTGAAAGCGATTTAAAATTTCACACTGGAGACTGACAAAACACAGCACCGATGCTTGCTGGATGAAAGTGGTGAAGTGCGGTTTTCTGGTGATTTGTGTTTTCAGGATGTTGTGGACCTAATAGATGTCAAACTGTATCTGACAGGATCCTTCTGGGAGCGAATGGGGCAAGAGGATTGAAAAATGCTTTCAATTAGAGATTTGACCCGCAGGTACAAATCCAAAGGAAACGCACGCCACCTGGTTGTCTCAGGTGAAACAGTCCCCAGGTGTCTGCCGGATCAAGTTTCACAGGTGAAGCAGTAAGAGGCTGTATTGAGCGTTAATGAGGACATTGAAAGGGCTGCTCAATGCCCGTCAGCACGTATTGATGGATAAATACATCCTATACAATGTCATGATGAATGCTCTTATTATAGTACATCATCCACGGAATATAAAGATGTTTTGTGATGTTCCTTTGAAATGATCTAGTCCCCGCCCTCTTGGGTTGGCCCTGAGGTGAGCCACATATAAACTGCTCTCAAGTCTGGCTGTAGGTGAGACGGGCTTGAATGCTCTGGCAGGTATGACAGCAGTGACTTTCTTCATCTGTTTCCGGGCTAATTTCGATTTAAAGCATTGACCTTGATCATTCTAAACTATACGGACTCTCCGCGGATAGCTCACCGACACACATTTGGGCGCATAATATTGGACAGTGTTTTTGCAGAACAGGAGAATTAATCAACATGAAATTGGAGGTGTTGTGTGGGAGCCACTATGATATGAAAGCTTTGGAGATTTCCAGTGATGCGGAGGGCAGTGTGCGCTCTCCCCTCTGTTGTGAGGAGGAGTTGGGCTCGGATGGAGACTGCGTGGCGCACAGCCCGCAACCTGTCACTCCCTGCCCGGACAGCAAGGGGAAACCGTACACGCGGAGACCCAAGCCCCCGTTCTCATACATTGCCCTCATCGCCATGGCTATCCGGGATTCCACCTCAGGACGTCTGACTTTGGCGGAAATAAACGACTACTTGATGAAAAAGTTCCCGTTCTTCAGGGGCAGCTACACCGGCTGGAGAAACTCTGTGCGACACAACTTGTCTCTTAACGACTGCTTTCTGAAAGTGCTCCGGGACCCGTCCAGACCTTGGGGGAAGGACAATTACTGGATGCTTAATCCTCACAGTGAATACACGTTTGCCGATGGAGTATTCCGGCGCAGAAGAAAGCGCATTAACAAAAAGTTCAGCAAGGAACAAGACGTCTCCGAGCATGTCGAGGACGCGCAGAGTACTTCACCGTCCGCACCTGTCACCAAAACTGCTTCCTGTGCCAAGTTTACTAGTTCTTTTGCTATAGACAGTATCCTCAGCAAACCATTCAAGAGGGAAAAAGGCAACGACGATTTTTCAGTTCACCCCGCTTTTGAGTGGCCGTGCTACACAGATTTAATGACGCCTCATTCCAGTCCACCTGCCTCCTTTCCATACGTCAAGTCACTGTGCCATATGAACTCCTGCGCTGCGCATGTGTTACGCGCACATGGCGGTGGGCTGTTTTCAAACGGGGGGCATCGCAAAGACAGTCTTGTAGTGCCTGAATTAAATCTGGACTCACCCTTCAGTATAACGTATGCAGTCCCAACGTCATCTACTTTAAGGGCGGATGCATACCACCCATTGAAACTCATCAATATGCTGTGATGATGGATTTAAAGGGATTAAGGCCCTCAACTTTTTTCGTTTATGTTGTGAAGTTGGATTTGACACGTTGCGGTGGCAAGGAGCTACACTTTGTTAATATTTGCTTACCTGGCCATTCCCTTTTACAGCCTACGATTGCATTTTTATGCTTGATATTTCTAAGAGTCGTTTGTACTAAGCGTTACTGAATTACACGTACTATTTTGTTTACAAAATATCTGCAGTTTGTGTGTTTTCGTTTATTCCTTTCTTATGCCTCAATACAATCTTTTCACAAAGTAATAAAGACTATAACTTTATGATGATCTGTATTTGCATTGTTTACATCTGTTACAACAATACTCAGCAGGAAATTACAAAGTGATCACAACCATAATCCTCGTCTATCCTATAATCCCGACAACAATTAGGTCTATCCAGTTTGACAGCATGAGTTTATGAGACACCATTTACACCCGTTAGGTTCCAATGCATCTTAATAGGGTTCATAAGACTCCATCATAAATTCAAATACACAAAGGAAAACTGATTCTAGACAGTTCTTGTAGTTCAACGGCGCCGATAGGATTGGTGGCAGGTGCACCAATGGCTACCAGTGGCCTAGTTTGAATATGGATTTCCCATATTACCTTAAGGTATGGCCCTCTGTGTGAATGCACTTTATATAACATTTATATAAGATTCCAAAGTATAATGGTCTGCATTGACAGCACATATAGCTCCTCTGTCTCTGCTTCCTGTAATAATGGTAGAGATGATAAACAACAACAACAAATAATAATAATAATAATAATAATAATAATAATAATAATAATAATAATAATAATAATAATAATAATAATAAAAGACAAATAGTAGCTGTAGTTACAGCAGTAGTGGCAGCTGTACTATTAGTATCATTAGTAGCCTATCTTCGTGGTTTATGCTGGCCTAAATTGGCTGCAGCGTTTCTGGAGAAGTTCACGTAACTATTTATTTTTCCGTGTCCGTGAAACTCGCTGTTAGCGGATACGGGCATCCAATATTTATGTTTTCTGTCTGGCGCTGCAAATAGCTGTCGCCTGTTTCACCACACAGGCGCAGGAAAAAGGGGGAATACAAATACTGCATCCTGAACAAACTGAACTGAATTTAAATCCACAATAGGCAGAAAATCCGTGGCTTCAAGTATCCAAGCATGATCCTTGAGCATTTTTTTCAAAGCCTTTCCAAGTAGGCCTATTCTACTGCGGCTAGAAACCAAATTTCCTCTAAAGCGGCCGTGCATCCTGGACGCAGCGGGGGTTATTGGGTTTGAAGTTGCCGGATATTCTGGGGAGATTGTTTTTGTTTATTTATGAAAACGATTTTATGTTCACATTATTGTTTTGGCGAAGTTTCCCTGTGACACCAAACATTAGTAGTAAATATTTTGCAGGGGCAAAAAGGAAAAGGCCCGTATGAGTTCATCAATATATCATGGGCAGTAGCTAATCTGCACATAAGGCACACCCTAACTGTATAACCATTTACAGTAACACCAACGATTTTTTAATATTCTGTTATTTAGGCCTAGACAAAATAACTACCAGCACCATTGCGCTGCAGTAGATATGGAAACCCTGAATCTTATATTTGGATCACTTCTGTAATCAATTCATTTCTCCAGGGATGCGATCCAGGCTCCAAGCGGTAAACTGACACTTGTGCACTGTGTGTGGTATGCTGGCAAGGTCTGATGGAAAAAGCATGCTTCCTCTCATGTCAGACTCCTAACCCTGAACAGACCCCAAACAAATGAGCGTTGCACTTGGACTCCTAGTTCTACTGTACACCTTAAACTACTAGCCTGTTCCATCACTGTTTGCGCGTTTACGCCTGTGGGCAAAGCGACTGCTTGAAATGAATCTGCGCAAACGGTACCCCACAGTGAGTTGTAAAAGTGCTGAGTGCCAAATATTAGTCTGATAAATGGGGATAGAGGTGTTATGGAAAGCGAGTGGTGGGAGGAGATTTATGTTACTCCACTGCGTTGTGTCCGGCTTCTAGCCTGGATCCTGGCCAGATGGGGAGGGAGCAGATCTCCGGTTCCTGGCGATTTCTTCGAGGGATTTGGGGGATATCTAGGGGCAGCGAGAGATTTTAGAATTGATAGGTGGTCGAGTTGTGCTTGGCCGAGTGGATATACGCAAGCAAAGTCGAGGAGCTTCATCTTCCCCCTCTTATGGGATTATTGCCAGCAATGGACAGAGAGAAAGGAAGGAGGAGCAGCGGCTGGTGTTCTTGAGAGAAGTGCATCGCAACGGGACCTCTCTAATTATCGCATTAGGGAATCTTTCTTAAGACGCTTTTGACAGATAGGGAGAATATCTTCTTAGCTCCAGTCCTGCAGTGTTCCCGCGTTGAGTAGGATCCAAACAGGGGGCGACCATGACGACTGAGCTCTCCCAGCAACATCTGGACCAACCTAATCCTCTGCGCTCCAGTCCAGCGGCCGGTGCTTTGAATGCAGCTCTGCTGAGCGCACAGTCAGTGATGGAGAGCACAACCAAAGGGAAAAAGGGGAACTCTGGCTTGAGGCGACCTGAAAAGCCCCCCTACTCATACATTGCTCTGATTGTGATGGCTATTCAAAGCTCACCGACCAAGAGGCTTACCCTGAGTGAAATCTATCAGTTCCTCCAGGCCCGCTTCCCTTTCTTTAGGGGGTCGTACCAGGGCTGGAAAAACTCCGTCAGACACAACCTGTCTCTGAACGAGTGCTTCATCAAGCTGCCCAAGGGTCTCGGCAGACCTGGCAAGGGCCACTACTGGACTATCGACCCGGGTAGTGAGTTTATGTTCGAGGAGGGCTCATTTCGTCGCAGACCCCGAGGGTTCCGTAGGAAATGCCAAGCCTTGAAACCTATGTATAGGATGATGAACGGTATCGGTTTTGGTGCGTCTATGTTGCCACAAAACTTTGATTTCCAGTCACCTTCTGCCTCACTGGCATGCCACAACGGCTACAACATAGACTTGATGGGTAACACTGTGCCAGGTAGCTTCGAAGGGACTAGGAGGGGGGCATCATGTCCCACATATGTCTCCAAGCTCCGGGTCATCCTATATGAGTGCCTGTCAGGTGGCTTCTAATTCGGACTATTGCCCGGACAGCAGCAGTAGCCCCCTGCAATCCTCGCCAGCGATGGTCGGTACTTTGGACTGTCAGTCGCCTTACGCCAGTGCCGCCTCACACTGGACTTCACCCGGTGTATCTTCATATATCAAACAGCAATCGCTGGTTTCAAACAGTCCCACATCATCTGCTTTGCACTCGGGAATGCCATCTTACTCTCTGGAACAAAGCTATCTTCACCATAATGGACGAGATTCCTCTGACGTTCCAGGTATATCACGATGCTTTATTTTATTTGGGGAGAGTCTCAAAAAGAGGCATGTGATAAGAATCAATGTAGCCGTACAAGGTTGCCATTAAACTGTATTGCTAAATTATCGACCAAATCAAAACAGAAACCAAGTGTATTTGAATTATTTGAGACCTTTTTTCGCTGACATCCAGGAAGTTTGCACGTTATTTATTATATGGTGTAAATGTTAACACACCTGTACAAATTAGATTTCCAAAATCACTACCTGTTATGGGAATATCTTTAATTTAAAGGGGCCTATGTTTCAAATGCAAAACGAATGGGCTGCGCAAGCTAAAGAGAAAGGGAAATGGATAGTGAGCAAATAAGAATGTTTATTTCTACAAATCAGAAATGTTTTTTACTAAAATATTTACCATTTCATAAAATGTCTATCCTGATCGATGGAAGGAGAATTCCTGCACACGGACTCCCAGCAAGCTTTATTTGTGCATCGTTTCAACCCAGTGAAACAGTTGGGTAGAAACGTTGCTGAAGTGGGGAAAAGATTAGAAATTGGGAAAGTGATGGTTGTGTGGCTATTGACTTCAGTTTTATCATGCATCTGAGATAAAATTGTTTTTGGTTTGTGCACTATTTACTGTGCCCCATATATAGAGTGAAAGCCCCTGAAACCTTTTCATCTTTTAAATGTAATATTAGGCCACTCTTCACACAGTCAGCTGAGGTGGATAAATCTTCCGAAATAAGCCACCGTGGTAGAGTATGCAATATAGACTACATGTAATCAACAAGTAACACACAAGACAATTCCATATGGTTTTATAAAAATGAGTGAGGGAGTAACAAAAACTAAAACTTTAGTACTACTTTAGTAAAACCTTTTAACTTAAGCCACAACAGATGAATAGAATAGAATAGAATAGAATGTAGTCTAACTAACCGGTGCACTGTATGATATTGTTGTCTTGTATTACTTATATTGTGTTTTTGAATGTGGATATCTATTGTTTTAATGCATATGACCAAACAAATAAGGTTTAACTGCATCTTTAACCCTCTACTAATATTGATAACAAACTAACTAATGATAGATAACTAACACATAGCTGGATATTATTTTGAAATGTTACACATTAAACAGAAGTTTCCCAGATTGAGATCTATGGAAGAAATCAGCATGCAAGCACAGTGATTAGCTTGATGTTTGACTTCATTTTCTCCTATTTGTTTACAGTGGGACTATCTCGGTATTCAAGCCATTCAGCGCCAGTGTGTGACAGGAAGGATTTTGTTTTGAACCTAAATGGAATCTCTTCCCTTCATCCTAGCAGCAGTGGATCGTATTACCATCAGCTTCATCACCATCACCAAAGTGTGTACCAGGATGTAAAGCCATGCGTAATGTAACATTCAGGGTAGAGCCGTCAAGTCTGAACTGGTCAACTTTTCTGCTGAATCAACCCTCAGATAGAACCAGACTTTTGATGGAAAGCAAGGCAACCTCATCCTCTGAATATGTCAATGTCAAAACAGTTACAGAGAAGATATAGAGGCATCTTCAGTGACTGGCATCAGATCTTCTTTGACTGTTAAGCAGTGGTAGTATCATGTTATGAGGACTTGCATGTATTTTAAAATGCTGTTACAAGTTTATTGGGGCACTACATTCTGACTACACATACATGGATAAACCATAATATCCATATTTTAACTGAAAAATACAAGTAGGCGTACACTTACCTGGATCTGTTTTTATTCATGCACTTAATTCTATTCGCCTGAGTTTGATGAAGTTGTTGCTGATTTCCTGCAGCAAGCCAATAAAGAGATTTATTTTTACATTTCTGCCTGTCAGTCAGTTATGAAGGGGAATTGGAGCATTGTGTATTTAGAAAAGCTTTACAGACAAATATTTCTCATGAAGCATTATAAAGCATCAGCAGCAACACTCTTTGAGCCATTGTTCCATATCTGGATGAACAAATCTGGATGAACAAAACAGACAGACAGACAAATAGGAATTGATTTTATTGTCTACAGTAAAATACAAACAAATGAAATACAACATTTGTATATGTGTCATAAAATCGAAAAAGAATTTGCTAATAATATGAAGCATCAATATACAAATCCTGATAAAACAATTAAACATTATTATGCATACGTCAACATTATATCAACATCATTGTTGACATTAAATATCCAACAATGGAGTTAGTGACAGGTATAAAATCTTAAGGGATAGAAATTTCAGTATGTTTTGGTATAGTAGCCAATATCAGCCTCTATTCTTTGTTTGTTTGTCTGTTTGTTTGTTTGTTTGTTTCTTTCTTTCTTTCTTTATTGATCTGTATCGTTCCATTCATAAACTTAACTTTGGCAGGTCGGAGATCTAGTGGTTTGAGCAAAATGTATATTATTATTATTATTATTATTATTATTATTATTATTATTATTACACAATATGTTTGGGCTACATTTCAATAATTCACACTTTATGTACCGAATCAAATTTTAAAACATGTTCTAATTCACATCACTTTTTTAGCCCTTTTTAGACAGCAACGTTTTGTGTTTCGACCACTGATTCAATTAAAACTGCAACCAGATTCATGTAAAAACAAAATGTTCATGACAACTTAACAGTATCCAAACTGTCTACGTTTCTGCAGCGCATGCCTTTCAGACATTGACCTGGGGTCCATTCAGATCTTAAAATGAGACTCAACCTCAAATTATTAAAGCTGCTCGCTTCGATAGGCGCCAGAACACGTCACAATTTACCTCAACAAACTGAAAAGATGAAATATTTCTAATTTATTTCACCATTAGATAAAAAACGAAGCATTATTTGACCTTATTTATCATTGAAATGTGTTATATAGAATAATTTTGATTGCAATATGCATTTGATTATTAGCAATGTAAAGTCTGACTGAAAAAGGCATTTGCTGTTGATGTACTTGCTGATGCAAGCATTCACTGTAATTACTAAAAAATGAAAATTAGATCTAACATTTGGTCACAAGGAATGACAGAAATTACAGCTGTCAAAAACATGTGAATACACTTAAATCCAACGCACAATTATGAGTTGGGAGCTGACTAACCCCTCAGTTGAGACATACTGCTGATCATCATGTGTCAGTACCGCCACCTAGTGGTAATCGAACGCTGTGTGCTGTTGCGCCACATACAAATATATGTTTTAATAGATTACTTTATCACTTATCATTAAACAGCTTTCTTGTGTGCATACATTCTCCATCAGATATTTCTCTGGACATGTGAACAATAATGCTTAACAGCAGCCAGAGTCTCATTCCGCCACGAGGTGCTGAATGTGGATGTACATGTCTAGAACAATATTAACCAGATGGTTGAACACCTTTGCTGAGAGGTCGGTTGAATATAAACGCCTTAAATTAAATGAAGAGTAAACGGCAGGTTATAAACATTTTAACGTCAATGAACCACTAATAGATATGCATATCTATTCGTTTTCTTGTTAAATATGATTCAGTAGAGACTCCCATAACAGTCTAGGAGAGAGTGAAACCAGACACATGACATGTTCCTCACTTTGATATGGACCTCCTATAGCACACTGGGATTGTCTGGACTACAAACTGGGAACCAATGTGGTAGACCTTCATCTTGAATATCTAAAATAGAACATTTATATCTTTCATGAATATGGCTTAAATTGGTTTTCGTTACTCCTGACAGACAATCTGTTAATTAATGTTAAGGTGTGGAAGTTTTAGAGGAAACATGGACTGGACAAAAATGCACTTTGTGTCCAGTGGAACTTGAAGCAACCATAAATTCAACCAAAATCCTCGACTGACCTGTACTCACAGCCTCTGGTTGTATTAAAAATCTAAAAACAACAACAACAACGTTTCAAAGTTTAACGTCAAAATGCTAAATCTAAGATTATTTTTAAGTCTTTTCTGTGAAAACCAGTGGCCACGTTACTCTAAGAGTAGCCTCGGCATCGACGATCCACGTCTGAGTAGGTTTCAGTGCATAATTTCCAGAACAATTTACAAGGTGAAAACCATTTGAACAAAGCAAACCATCCAATACAATATCCTCACAACAGAGACGTTTTACGTTTAGGTGAAGGTTGTCCATTCTTTTGTTTCAAATTGACATTTTTGATTGATTGACTTTTGAATGAAATTCTTCAAATCAATAATCCTATAAGCAACCGCAGCTTCGCCCACAACGACGCTGATAAATGTGGAAAAGTATAAACATGGAATAAAGATGGTATAAATTATTGGCGTCACAACTACAATTTAAACAGACAAAACAATCACTGCGAGTAATTACGCGTGTTTTAACTCAATAAAATGACGGGTTTTTTTCCAGTGATGCAGCAAATGGTGAGACTTAATTCATGACATTAAAGTAGCTTAGTCATAATTGTCGCCTTTTAAGTCTTGAGAGGGTTCGAGGAAGGAGGACAACCCGGACAAACCGATGGACAGCAGTGCGTGCAGGATCGTCGTATGAAATTGAACGTGTTCTCGGATACATTCAACTTATTTGACTGCTAGGGTGCATAACACCAGGCCAGGGGCCCAATACATTATTTTCAATTAATGTATCCCTTAGTAGTTGATGTTTCTGTTGAAACATCAAACACCATCAGATGCAGACCAAACCATGGAGCGCTGAAGCAATATTTCCAAACCTAAATATTATCGCCATGGCTTAATGACTAGACCAATTATGAGGAAGTCTTGAAGAAGAAAAATAAAGACGAGATTATGCATCACACTTTTGATCTACCTTTACCGCATAGTGATATTCCACAGCCTTCTAAATATGCATATCTATTGTTTTATATACATTCCTAATTTTGCGTGTGAAAAAACTCCTTATTGTGCAAAACAAATCCTTTTTGTGCACATATTGTCTACATATGAGACCCCTAGTGATTATGGAGCCAGTTTACCTAAACATTAAGCAAGACACAGAACTAAAACTTCCATATAAAGCAGATATGCAGCATGGAAACACATAACTATAACTAACTAAATAATTTTGATTATAACGATTACGTTTCATACTCATGAAACCACAACAAAAAAATGAAATGTGCATTAAAGCTTCCTCCATTATGTGAAGCATTTTTTTTCGAATCTAAACACCATATTCAACGGAAAGTGTCAGCAGATGTTTTGGGCAAGTGCGTGAGAGCAAGATATTCAAAAACTAACATAGACCGCTTTGGGGTTGAATAAAGTGTGAAACAGTTTTGACGCCTTCCACCCAGTCAGTGTCCTAGAGCAGGGGCCCCCAACCTTTTTTACACTGGGGTCCGGTTTTATATTTAGAATATTTTAGCGGCCCGGCCAGCCTGCCATTCGACTGCAAGGAGCATGGTGTCATGACGGAAACATTATTTGACACTAAAACTGTCTATATCATATATGCATTCCTTCAAAATTATATAAAAAAAACATAGGAGTAGCCTGTAATATAACAGTCACCTACTATCCAATATTTCATGTTCCATGTTTCATGTACCAGGAACAGTTTGGACACGGTAAAGTTTGGCTCCGGTTTCTGTTGCAGGGCTGGGGGATGCAGGCCTGTTGACTCTCCACTCCTGCCTTTGCCTCTGCGGACGGTGCCAAATATTTTTTGCACGTTTGCACGGCCCCGAATAGGTGGCCCGCGCCCGGTAACGGTCCGCGGCCCGGTGGTTGGGGACCCTTGTCCTGGCGCACCGTCAGCTGATGGAACGAGCGTAAAGGCTACAATTTCGTTTGTTTTATCCCTTCGCGAGATCGCGTGCTTCGCGATACTAGTAAATCTTGTCTTTTCAAGGTAAATATTCATAAGCCGAGCTGATCATTGATGATTCGGTTGTCACAGTTCCAGTTATACAGTATATAGCTGCCCTCATGGGGCACAAGTGAAGGCATCAGAGAATTTATGTTTTTCTGTTTTTCTGTTTTTTTCCTGACAACTGTTTTTTTTTTTTTTCCCTGACAACTTCAGGCTATTGATTTTTGACTATTGAGGGATAGCCCATAAAACACTGCGTGGTATGATTGTCCTGGATTTGAGCACCAGCAGCTTTTGACAATATTTCCTGTGGACAATGCGCCACGAAAGAAAGAATATTTACAAATGATACGCTATCCTCACTGGATTGCCATACAATTGTGCGTGAAATCTCAGGACAAATGATCAGTTAGTCTCATGAACAGAATCAGAATCACTTTATTGGCCGAGTACGTTTCCACGTTTCCACAGTATAGTAGCCTAGCCTGTAGTATAGTACAGTATACTACACTATAGCCTGTTGACATGATCATGATACTGCACTGGCATGAATCAATTATGGCAAATACCATTATACAAGCCTTTTCAATCTAAACGTGACTTTGATAGGTAAACCTATATACACCCATATAACGTGAGCATAACAACAACAACAACAACAACAACAACAACAACAACAACCACAACAACCACAACAACCACAACAACAATAACAATAACAATAACAACAATAACTATAATGATAATAATTTGAGGTTGAGGTCATCGCCCCCATTGACCCTCTTTACTATGAGGCATTGAACATGCATCCTTCATTCCTATAGTGATTTAAACGACGATTATGTGAAGCTGATATCGATGTATTTGAATATTTCAAAGTTAGGATATATACTCACACGAATAGCCTTCCTGCCCGCAGAGGCATGTATGCAGTACTGAAGTAGTACGCGTGGTGGCAGTAGTGCCATTCCAATAAACTGGCCTCCTCTCTTCCTCAAACGTTCTTCCTGCCAGGATAGGGCGAAACAGGATCACAGCTTTGGGCCATAGGTAAACCCTCTCTAGATCTAATAATATTACATTGACCAAATAATAATATCTTGAAAGTCATCAGTTATTTCTTCAATTCTCTCAAGAAAATGTAGTCGATATAAGCAGGTTTTGAAGGTTTATGATGTAGTGAATTCAGGTCCCCGACGTCAGCCTACAAAAGTGATCTAGTTTAATTGAAACTTTAAAGTATTTCACAAGACAAATTGATATCCAGGACAGTTTTTGTGACGTAACTTGAAATTACAAAGAGGCAGGACAGGTTTTACAAAAATAGATCAGGTTTTACAAAAGCCTGAAGATTCACATGCAGTTTGACAATACCGAACACCAGGGGGAGACAAGCTCATATTTATGAGGAACCTTGAATATTTTCCAACTACGACTGGTCAATTGCACTCATTTTACCTCCAACCTTTTAATCAGTGAAGCCCCGCCCTATACCCCCCAATCTAGCTATACAGTATAACAGGCCAACATTACTGTGGGTTACAGTTAGTATAAGTAATTCAATACTTACATTTTGTTGCAGTATCCGGATTTGTTAATTAACTCCTGTGTTGTCTGGGAGGCAAAAGCGAAAAAAAAACAAAAAACATTTATTATACACATACATTCGTTTTTGCCGCTAGTTGCTTCTAATTAATTTAAATTAGGATTAAAAAGTAACGCAACGTACATTAGATTAATTATGATTATAGCAAAAACCATTCATAATAGATAAATACAAGTTATTATCATGCTTTAACTTTAATGTCCATGGCCTTTTGTTTTGTTAGTGGAAGAACAACTTTGTTGTGAAAGGAGAGATGGAGTTTGCTGAGGACGGGGAAATTAAAAAATACCCATTTTATGGAATTGTGGTAGGGCGCGAATCATAAATATATTACATTGTTGATGATTATGCTGTTAGTATAGATGTATGTTGTAATTATCTTGATAAAATATAATTTAAAAAAAGCCACACGTGAAAATCCAAATTCTGTAGCCATTATCATCATATTGTTCGTTGTTCCGATTTTAAGACATTGTTTTGCTTATTTTTAATAGACCTACTGAATCATGTTCACTGTGCTTCAGTCATACACATAGGACCTTTATAACATAATATATGGGAGTAGGTGGGCAGGACATGGTATTAAGTAAAAAGCACGTTGTGAATTGTGTAAACAGCCCAGGGCAGTGGAAAAGGTTCATGCCCGGGTCCATGTAAGGAGAAACCGGCGGAGCACCAGGCCACTGCGCGGTCATTTAATTAAGACGATCTGCAAGGGATTAGACCGATATTGGGACTGTAACTTTGCCTCACAATGACCATTAACAATTTCATGCGCACTCGCCTTTGACAGCAGGGTAACACAGAGGCCTTCAGGGTGTAGCCCGATTAAACTCCGTTTTCTTTTTAGTTGTGGTCAAAATCCTGTTTAAATGCATAGCAAAACCCCAGCCTCTACGTTGATCTGAATGCACAAAATTACATTATATGGGCGTGCAGCAAGATTAAAATATGAATATGTTATAAAAAAATCGTGTAACCAGAAACAATAAATTCGACTGTAAATATTCGCGCACGTAAAAGTTCACAAATAGTGCTAAAACTGATGTACTAATACTTCAATAAAAATAGTTCACTTTGTTCAGTTAGTACAGACACAATACATTCTCGGTGCAGGCCTCCAGCTCAGCGACACTAGAGATAATCAAACATGTTGATGAAGAACGACACATGCTAGGTGTCATGGTCATCCCATTTGGTCCCTTGTCTTTTAATCTTTTTCTTGAATAGAGTAAACTCTCACACCTTTGGCCTTTCTCAGCCCAAACTGTCTTAATTCCCGTCGTAATGAGATCGCACATACCGCCCACACCACCAATGATGCGGAGCGCTCTGCTGTGCTTTGATGTGCTGCTGCTGTTGAGCCTTTTAACTAACAGCGTTAATAAAAATCCCCTAAGACGTCGAACTGGAAGGGAGTTATTATTATTATTATTATTATTATTATTATTATTATTACTATTACTACTATTTCATTATACATCCTGTTTGTGTATGGGACAAATAAAGTTGAATCTTGTATTTTCTGACAACAAAAAAGAAGGGAGTATCCCTCATGAAAACACATTAGATAGTATTTAGACCGAATGATATCAACCTTTTTTTACTCGAATCAATGTATGTAAGTTTAATTTAAATTGAAGGTGTGACACAGAAGTGAAGGTAACTACACGTCTTTAGCTATTTTTGTGCTGGAATAAGCAGGCCGTGATCAGATTGTGTACATGAGAGCTGCTCTCTCACGTCTGAAGTCTTGGCCGGAGTGGGCTGGGAGTTACCAACACCTCCTCTCGTTTTTCTACAGCCCTGTGTGTGGCCAGGAGCTTGCTCCATTTCTGCTCTCTCAGACTTCCAATTGGACGACTTGTATACTTTTTAGGGAGGAGCTTCACTGGCAGCAAAAAGGAGGAAAGAATTTAACTGCGCAAAGTCCTGTGTGGTGACGGATACCCAAAGCTCAGAACTTTTTCAATGTGTGTTTCATACAGGCACAGAGATGGGAACGGCTTAAACACACTGCTGAGATCCTGCGCATCGCATTGTTGTTCGGCTGTTTTTGAAAAGTGAGCGGACAGGAGCTGTGATTTGAGCGCCTCAGCCTTCAGAGGGGGAGAAGTGGAGCTCTCCGGCTGCGTATTTTGGAGCTTTATTTTCGCCGGATCAAAGCGAAGACATGCAGGCTCGTTACTCCGTCTCCAGCCCCAACTCACTGGGCGTCGTGCCTTACATTAGCAGCGACCCAAGCTACTACCGGGCCGCTGCCGGTGGGGGATACACCGGGATGCCAGCACCTATGAACATGTACTCTCATGCGGCCCACGACCAATACCCTGCGAGCATGGCCCGGGCTTACGGACCGTACACACCCCAACCCCAGCCCAAGGATATGGTCAAGCCCCCGTACAGTTACATTGCGCTCATTACTATGGCTATCCAAAACTCGCCTGACAAGAAGGTGACCCTGAATGGGATTTATCAGTTTATCATGGAGAGGTTCCCATTCTACCGAGACAACAAGCAGGGCTGGCAGAATAGCATCAGGCACAACCTGTCTCTGAACGAGTGTTTTGTCAAAGTGCCCCGTGATGATAAAAAACCTGGCAAAGGCAGCTACTGGACCCTGGACCCGGACTCTTACAACATGTTTGAAAATGGGAGCTTCTTGAGAAGGAGACGACGGTTCAAAAAGAAGGACGCAATGAAAGACAAAGAAGATCGGGTGCAGAAGGACACACCGTCCAGGCAGCAGGGCCGGGAGCAGGAGCAGCCGGTGCAGGGCTCCCAACCTGTGAGGATCCAGGATATTAAGACTGAGAATGGGACAGTGACACCGCCGCAGGCCGATTCGCCCTCCTTGGGCACTGTGCCTAAAGTAGAGAGCCCGGACAGCAGCAGCAGCATGTCCAGTGGAAGCCCCCACAGCATCCCTTCCAATAGGTCCGTAGGCATGGACAGCACCGAGCACCACCACCACCACGGCCAAGCCTCAACGCAGGGATTCAGCGTGGACAATATCATGACCTCTCTCCGGGGGTCCCCGCAAGGGGCCACCGAGCTCGCCCCCAGCCTTATCGCCTCCAACAGGACAGGTATAACACCATCTTTGTCCTTAAACTATTCTCCAAATCAGACTTCGGTCTATAGTTCACCCTGTAACCAAAACTCTATCTCCACTACCTCCAATGCAACCTATCATTGTAATATGCAAGCCATGAGTTTATACGCCGGGGACAGATCTAGCCACCTAGCGCCGACTACCACCGTGGATGAAACGTTGCCAGATTACTCAATCACTACCACCTCGTCCTCTCTGACCCATGGTAATCTAAACTCGGGGCAGGAGGGCCATCATCCCCACCAAGGGAGGCTGACCTCATGGTACCTCAACCAGGCCGGAGACCTGGGCCATCTGGGCGCAGCCTACCCAGCACAGCAGCAGAACTTCCACTCGGTCCGAGAGATGTTTGAATCCCAAAGAATTGGCTTGAATAATTCACCAGTGAATGGGAATAACAGCTGTCAAATGTCATTCCCACCGAGCCAGTCAATCTATCGCACTTCGGGAGCTTTTGTATATGACTGCAGCAAGTTCTGACCAAAATAGGCTGTTTTGACGGTGTTTTTTAAAATTCTTTCAGTAAAATCCAGAGATTTTTTCACTCATCTGCCCATACCATGGACTAATATGAGACAGAATACTCACACAAAAGACAGAAAGACTTGATCTTGGTTTATAAACAACAGTGTTACTGCAAATAACACGTAAGTCTCTCCTTGCTTTTGTGACTTTATGTGATATGTTAAGGATATGTCAGTTTTCATGGACATATCATGACGTGTAAATTGCATATAGTAATTTATTTCTAAACTGTAGCCGGATATTATGGACCAAACACCAAAAAGTGTTTCTAAATTGAATTGCCTTAATTGTCCGAAAATGTTCCATTATAAAAGTAAAAAAGGAACATGTATATCGCCGTACTATTTCAAAGATTCTTCATTTGTTGAAAAGTATTCTGAAGGATTTGCTTTGTTTGTTTAATAAATTGTCATTTTATGTGAGTTAAAGTTACGCCTCTTTTCTTATAGACTTGGATATAGGCTAGTATTTTTACACTGTGCTTGTGGCGCCAGTTGGTTTAGGTAAATAGGCCTGGTTTGACCCTCTGATTTTGTGCAGGTCGAGGGGAGATCTTTTTCATTAATGCCATGCGTTTAAATAAGGACTAGTACAGCAACGTAGGAACAGAATACAAATTAAGGTAATTTGGAGTGTAGGCTAATACCCATAAATCTTTTCCTGTTGAAAATTAGGCTACTGCACACATGATTGAGTTCCTAAAATATTTTTACTTCCATCAACTAAAACAGCATCTGTTTACTTATGAAAATGTCTTGGTATATTTTGCTGCTCACCCTGTTAGTAAAAAAGTGTCCTGACGAAGCACGTCTGAATTATTGAGGCAATAACTAAATGTGAGGTGAACCGCATGCGCACGTCCCAGAAGTCGAAGATTGCAATGGATGTGTTTAACGATATTTCATTTTCTATTTAAAGTTTAGATTCATATTTGAAGTGTTAAAGCTCTGCTGCTGTCAGATAGAGCAGATGATCAGAGATCGTCTTGACCCGAGGCCTTCCTGACTCGTCACAGTGCAGTCTGGGGAAACAGTCTTCACACAGTACAACTTTGTTTTGGATGGCCATGTGTGTTTACTGGCGCATTCCAGTGCTTAGTTAATATCATACCACACATGCCAAAGATAGTCCCCGTTGTCACTTCAGTTTAGATGTTTGAATTCTCAACAATCTCACATGACACTACGGATGTGAATGGGGACGTATTCCTATTTGTGACTACCATCACTTATTTTATAGCGCAACTAATGAATATACAAATACAAAAATTAGTAGACATGAAATTTCCAACATACACTGGAAATTTCACTGATATTTATATTGGTTAGTGTAAACCTAGCTGACAGGTGCTCTAATAGATTTATTTCTTTGTTTTCGCAATTGGTTTCTCTGAAATGGCTAGTTCAATGCAAGATAACTCACTTAAAGATAAAGATTACTCACTTTTATTCACACTAAATGCAATCTCATATTACCTCATCATAGGCCAACATCATTTGGCCTTATTATGATTGTTAATTAAAATAGCTTTGGATATTTTAAACAGTCGAGGAGCCTATGCTCTTCCTTCTTAGACCGACAGACAAAGTAACCAGCGTTTTGCAAATATTGATTAAGCACACGATTTGACATATGTATTCGGAAAATATCTTATGCATACAACATTAAAATAATAATGTTTTCTTGGTTTTTGCTTTTTATAGAGCCGTGCGTAAAGTGTGCGTAAAATTGCGTATGGCTGCGGTCTGAACCAATAATAATAATAATAATAATAATACATAGTTTTATTATTATTATCATCAACTCTAAATGGAATACAGCCACTATTATCATATGCCATATAACTTAAAATAGTTTGGTGTGTTTTAATTAGGATATCGAAATATAATAACAGTCATATTTAATACTGAATGTCACAGTATCATCACACCATTAGAATTTTTCACATTTAAATACCTATAAGCGAGTCGGTTGTCTTTCTAAAGCAGGTCTTCATTTAATGACAAAGGGCCTGCGGATGACAATTAAAGATTATTTCATTTTAAGCGAAAGTTTGTTTGTTTTTTAACAGAAACAGAGAAGGGATGGCAACATGCCCTGAAGTCTATACTGTCATATCCCAGTCAAGACTCGGTAGCCTGTCAAAATACAAAACGCGATGTCTGACTCTGTAGTGCTAAATAAATGGTGATCACCACAAGGCAAAAGAACAAACAAACACCAATATAAATAAAATCAGTTATACTTTCAGAAAAGCGTTAATTATCGTGTTTTATAGACCCATAATTTACGCTAGTTTGACACTACTTAGCTATGATGTTGTATGTCATCAAGATTAATGACAGCCAAAAATAAGCTATTAATAACTAGTCTGCAAATAAAAAGGTGGGTTAACTGAGTTTAGGTGAGTTTATCCTCCACTACATCCCTGCTTTTGCAAGTACAGGCCTGTAGACAAACAACAACAATAGTAATAATATTAACAAGAGAACACATCAAAACAAAACAACATCTTGTGAGTTGTTGTAGGCCATGCGTGAAAGCCACAGACAAATTGCCTCCTTGATAGTAATCATCATTTCTACGGCAACAAAAAAGAACAAAAACCATTAATTGTTCGAGAGGTACGATGAAATGCTGCTTTTGTATCTCTCTCTCTTCTCTCTCCGATTCCAACAACTGTAATCAGGCTCATAAACGTCATTAGATCCTTTCCCAACTAGTATAAGCCTAATAAACAAAACGTCGTGTTAGTCCAAAGATTGATGGCGCCCTCGTAGAATAGACCTGGTCAGGAAGGAATAAAATTCAATCAGAGAGCTGGAATCGTTTTTCATGAGACGGAAAAGGCAGAGAGGGAGACGGGGGTCAATGAGGAGGATGTCGGCCGCCAGAGCACAATCAACACTATAGCAGGACATAGCACAGAGAAGACCACAATATATAACACGGTTGGGTTTCCAAACGAGCCTTTAATTCCTTATGGCCCGGCATGGAAACCTGTAAATAAAACAAAACGTCATCACATAGGTATCTACAATAGGGAATAACAGTAATTATTATTTTATCACGTTCTATTTTTAGCCTATAACCCACTTGTGAATTGTCTGAAATAAACTACAGCCAGGTGTGCGATATTGCATAGGCGATATACCACATATAATTTAGACCAGCTATGTGAAAGAAAAAAAAGATTTGATTGGTACTTTTGCAAATACAATTAATTGACAACGTATTTTGTTGTATGTGCCTTTAGACCAGTTGCTTCCAGGTCCGGAGGCCCCCAGGGGTCCTAGTGGGTCCCCCAGCAAAATAAAGACTAGAGTTTAATTTCACTTCCCCTCCTTAGAAGACACAGTGAGCGAATGCATAAGGGTGAAAATTTTGTTCATTTAAGTTGAACAGTTACCTCCCAACCTACAGTATAGACAGTTATGCAATTCTGTAAATAATCATTCTAACAACAAAAATGTCTTCAAATGGGGGTCTTTAGGGTATAAAATTGGGGGTGCGTGGCCCAAAGCGCATCTATTTTGCAGATCCTTGACTTGAAACCGTTTGGGAAGCCCTGTTTCAGACTGTATAAGGGCTTGAAAAGTAGCCTGCGCTCTTTTTTCCTGAAACGTTCCGCTACATTCCTGAAAATGCTTCCCTCATTGCTTTGGGTCGAATAGCAAAGACAAAAAAGTGGCTGTGTTGTACATGCCTTTGATATTTAAACTAAAACACCATCTTTGATCGGTACTCGTCACCTTGTATTAAAGGAATTTACAAAAAGTTTTAACAATAGGTTAATCATCTTTTATCGAAGTTTTGTGGCCCGTGTTCACATCTAAATTGACGTCGTAAAATTTAGTTCTGGTGTGAGGTGAGGATTTAAAAAGATAACTTTACGGCATTGGCATGTTTTCAAATATATAATCACAATAATGATATATCAAAAATAAATACATACATATATATTATTAAACACACATAATAGTTAACAATATTAAACGGATTAGGAGGAGATTTATACAGGGAAAGGAGAGACGTAATAGGTATAGCCTATAAGGAGGTCAAAGTTCAAAAAAATGAAAAATTTGTAATCACCGTAACCACATTTTAAAAAGTAGGCTATATTACAACATTCATTGTCTTTCTAGGCTATTAAACAATCTGACTATCTAAGGATTGGCATCTTTAAAGTGGATTGATAAAGAATGATTGAATGATGATTAATTTGTTGTATGTGATGTGAGCTGTTTTCTACTGTCGAGCCTGCATGAGATAAACTCGTCAGATGAACCATCACAGGGGTTAGAGCTAAACCCTCCCCTCTCACCCCTCCGTATCAACAGTGGCTGTTCTTATTTCTTTTCACATTGACAAGCGGGATTTCTGAGTTGTTGTTTGGGGACTTTTTTTAAAAGGGCAAATGGGTGATGACTGACGTACAATTACACAAGGTAAATCCAGATTTGAAGCAAAAACACATGCCGTTTATTTTTGTCTTATAACCTCATGGGTTTACATACCTATATAACGGGACAAATATGCAACCAAAATATCTCTCCTTAGCTTTAATTAATTTCACCCTTACATGATGGTTGTATGGTCACACAAATATTTTATGGGCACTAAGGCTTTTAGGAATTTTAGGAATTGAAGCTTATCCCACTGTTGCACTCAGTGTAAGTCAGCTAAACGCCTAAAATGTAATGTAAATGGGTCTCATGCCCACAGCTTCTCCCCAAAGAAATCTAGTAATACCAAACCTTGCTGTCATGCGTCATTGCATAGGCGGCTTTTCTAACTCATCCCGTGTTCCGCTCCGTTCAGTTCGAAGGGGATGGGCAGCGAAACAGTGCGGCCCTGCAGACTGTGCACCTGTATGGCTGAGTGACCAGCTCAGCTCAATGCAAAACGCTGTGCTGTAGCTCTCGCGCACAAGGCCCGAGCTCAGAGCGCCATCTGTTTCCAATTAGGAGTCCATAGACGCAAGCGCTGTCTGCTCTGCAGCCAAACGAGCGAAAGAGTTGGAGGTCCAACACTTGTCTTTCAGCAGGAAAAATAACCGCTGCGCGTGGTTCTTCACTCTCGACATCCCATCATGTCTCAAAGGTAAATGATAACATTCACAGAGCTTATTTGTCATTGTTTTTGGTTTTGTCTAGTTTGGGTAAATAGCCCCTCTGGATTAAATTCATCCGGCTGCGTCTTCAAAAAGAAAAAAAAAATCGAAACCTTTAAAACTGAATTCATCCCAGCCATTTTGGACAGTGCTGGGCCCGTGGGATAATAGGGTAGTGTGAATCAGACCAAGGGGAAACGGCCGACCTATGGATAACCCGACAACCTTGGCATGAAACCTCAGAAACCAACACTGACTCGCCTTGAAGTTACACAAAACCTGCTTTGCTGCTCCGGCCTGCGGTTTCTAATTATAGCACCTTTATACGCACCGAGCACTTGCATGTCCCAATTCTGCAAGCATGACACACAGGAATTTATTGTCAACCGTAGTTTAAATTTATGAAGATATTTTTTTAAGGTCTCATACACGAGGACTTCATTAGGTGAACGAGTACTGTATTTTTTTCTCTTCAAATTCAATTCGACAATCTCGGGTAGAGCTTGATTCTGTCGCAGGTGTGAGTGATAAAATTATACATTATAGATATATATATATATAGATATTATTTCCCCTTTTCTCTAGATTACTCACACTCTCCTTTTACGGAATGACACTCACGGAATTTAATGCTGCGTGTTCGAACAATTAAGCACTCAACAACGTAGCCTAAGACGAGGTGTAATAGTGGTTTAAAAGATGAATTATTTGCCGACTTTCTAGTGGATTTACTGCCTGAATAATGGGATAAAATTGCTGTAGTAACGTTTGCATTAACACAAACTGCCCTGGGCTTTTATTAAAAGGGAAAACATTGGATTAGGTTGATTTGAATCGCAGCAATCGAATATTACAGCCATGTTTTCTTGCGTCTTAAAAAGTATGTATGTATATAGTAAATGATAAAAAAAAAAAGATTCCTTGCTTCACTAGACTATTAAATATATTACTGTTTTGTGTTGTCAGTAAGTCACAATAATAAAATAATTCTCTATTTATTACAGAGAGATAGATAGATAGCCTACATGAGTGCATGCAGAACATCTTTAGTGTCCAGTTGCCTGCTGCTGGGTTTGGGGGTGGGGGGCGGGGGGGGCGGTGTAGACTGCACAAACTTGAACCCTGTTACATGTGACTTGATAGGGCCACTTCAAAGCTGTCCAGCTACTGCTATTTGAGCCACAGTAGCAGTTGTCTGTGTCGTTCGCGGGTCTCATCTCATTTTATGGTGCAAGGCGACCACTAGGCTGTAAAAACATCAACAGCACACTAAGATTGCAGCAAGATTGAGATGAAATGGTTTAACTTTAACTGTCTGGCTGTTGATTGGAAAAGGTGTTATTAAAGTTAGGGTCACCTGCTGGTTCAGAACTGATACAGAAATATGTATAAATATCAATTTCTCCTATTAAAAGTAAAATATTTTAATTGAATCACGTTTTTCCTTCTTGGTTGACTGCAGGCCTGTGAGATGTTTTGTTGCCTGTAGTGTTTAATGTGAAAACAATGAAGTAAATTAATTAAAAAATTGAACAATCAAACACAGTAATAAATAAATACACATCAGCAGTGCAGCACTCCTTTTTTTTCTCTTAAAATTTCCCTTAAAATTAGCAACTGACACTACACCCCAGAATGAGAATCAGAATCACCCCACCCATACAAATTTTCAATGAATGGAATATATATTTAGACACCCCAGCCCCCCCCACCCAACATGTCAGTTTGTTTACACCAGACTCTCCCCCCTGTGCCTGCTATTGCTTACACCTTAGAACTCCAGACTGGTGTCATCAGCACTGATAAAGGAGGAGACGGTGCTGGAAGTGACCCATCACAACTCTGAGGCCTGTAGTTCTTTCCAAGGAGGAGAGTGGAGTGCATTACACATGGAGTCAGAGGGAGAGGCAGTGATGAATTGGGCCGCACAGCAAACACTATCTGTCCTTCAAATAGCAACAATAATATCCTGTACAAGCAAAGAGCAGTTTGACCAAGGACTTGACCATTGAACAAAACAACCCTGAAATCTGATTTCAACAGTGAGAGATGATGATGATGATGATGATGATGATGATGTGTGTGTGTGTGTGTGTGTGTGTGTGTGTGTGTGTGTGTGTGTGTGTGTGTGTGTGTGTGTGTGTGTGTGTGTGTGTGTGTGTGTGTGTATAGGAATAGCCATCTGAACAATTAGAGTCCCACTGGCTATTAATTCCTGGCAGAGTCAGCCTAGTCCATTGGAAGAAATGAAGAAATGGGAGGGGAGGGGGGTTCCTGTGGACATTTTGGTCCTGTTGTGATTTTGACAGTGGGATTTGAAGAGAGACCATCAAAACTGCTGTCTGCACCAGACGTCCCGCTCTCATAGCCTTATTTCTTGGTGCTTTCCTACTCTGCCCTGCCAACTCTTCTCTCCTGTGCGCTCACATTCATTATGGTTTAGTCCTGCAGGTCAGAAGGTAGTACAGTATATTCATAAATTAGGCAATGTGGTCAATAGATTTGTGTCTGCTGGGAAAACGTACAACACATTGGATAGTATTAACCTCAACACACTTGAACTATTAGGAAGGCATACCTCTGCTATTTTTCTAAATCCACTAACAGATTTATCAGAGATTAACAAATTTATCTCATGTGAATTTTGGCAATCGCAGAAGGTGGAAACTCTATCATGACAGCATTAGTTGAGTCATGGAAGGGAGAAGTTTCTATGACAAGGACAAACACCATGCCGCACTTCTATTCTTGGGCTCTTCCCAGCCTTTGTGATACGTGTTCAGCAACTGAGGTTTGGTAGATTATATGCAAAATATAATCTCTTACAGATTATTTATCACCTAAAATTGTAATCAGTAACTATTCAATTACTCACATTCAGTAGCATTAAATTCCTGTTGGATTATTTTACCTCCAAACAGAATATGAAGATTTCTCCAATTTACATGGTGATCACCTACAACTGTTATTAAGCATCATTTTAATGTAATGTAATATGATACTTCTGTCAATAATCAGGCCTTTCCCCCTTCAAACATGTCTCTACATAATTCAGCTAATCATCAATTTCCACCAACGTATTCACAGTCTTATTCATACTATTACAATGAGACTGATGCTGGTGCTGTAATCAGAATACTGAAATTCTTTTAATCTATTATTCCAACACCTTGCATGTAGTAATGAATGTGACTTTGAGTGCGTGTCACCATGAGTCAGTGTGTGGGAATGTGCGCGTGTGTGTGTGTGTGTGTGTGTGTGTGTGTGTGTGTGAGAGAGAGAGAGAGAGAGCAGAGCAGCTTTGTTCGAGTGACAGCCTTGCACTCATGCATGCTCCATGTTTCACCTAGATTATGATCAGTCCCTGCAACGAGAATAGCAGGAAGCAGGGGTTTACCTGGTGGAGGTTGGAGCTTTTAACACACACACACACACACGCACACACACACACACACACACACACACACACACACACACACACACACACACACACACACACACACACACACACACACACACACACAAGCATACTTACGAGTACACACGCATACACACTGTGATGGAGGATTAGGACAGGGTGTGAGGTGAAACACAAAGGAAACCCAAAACGGTTGTAAAAATATAAAATAACAAAATAAAAATAACATTAATTTAGGAATAGGAATTATTTGCAGACGGGACAACACATAATCATCATACGGATCATATTTAGTCCTGTAGCACCTTGAACGGACACATATCCTGCTTTATCCATGTGATCAGATAAAATGACGTAGGAGATACAGGGGGAATAAAAAAAGAGAAACCTAAGAAATATGGTATTTTGTGTCAATCTTGCAGAATGTGCAACACTGAAAAAAAATAAAATAAAATAAATAAATAAATAGTTAGAGCCCAAATAGGAAAAACACAACAAAAAAGGTCTTTACTATGATGTGAATGTGTCTCAAATGTCAGTGTTCGGGGCCAGTGTCAATGGACAATCTGCCCTTTGACCTCTCAGAGCAAAACTCTTCCTCCTGATGGTGTACGTCAGCACCCCATTGTTTACTCTTCAGCCAGTTAACTAATTTTCTTTCAACCCCCCTTTCTCCGTTTTCATGGCTGATTGCATTGTAAAGGACTTTTCGAAAATCAGACGCAGGAAAGAGGATAGTCAAGAACTGGAGTCTATGGTGAGCACTAAAGAGCTCAGAAAGGAGGTAAAAAACACGAGTATGTAGAATTTGAGCTGTGTCTTTGTTTGAAAGAGGGACCAAGAGAGACAGAAATAGCAAGAGATAGCAACAGAAGGGTGGGGGATCGGCTGGTCCTTCGCTGTAAGCCAATTGATGGCATGTGTTTCTAATATACCTTTTAACTTCCAAATGTGAAACTGTGACGATTAACATGTTTCCAGTGGGAATATCGGTTTGAAAAGACACCAGCGGGTTTGGAAATGAAAGGGACACCATTTGATGCTTTCTGAAGTTTGGGGGCAAATAGCCCATCTGACATGATCCTTTTGATACCTCAAGTATTAATGTTAATCCATGCATTATGCTCACTGGAGTCTGCAACCAGTTTTTACAAAGCCAAGAATATATTTCAACTTTCAATAATCATGTAATCATAGGAAAACCCAACAAGGTTCACACACCGAAGCTAGAATAAAAACAGGAACGCATTTCTACTGCGGTGGACAAACCAAACAAAGCTCATGATATTACAATCATGATATTACCCCCTGCTTCTCTTGTGGCTTGCTGAGTGCTAAGACAAATACATAATAATATCAGTGGCTCTTCGTGGATTTCTGTGAGGTGTGCAGGTGTGAGGTCTTCTCTGTCTGAGCGAGAAGGTCGGCCAGATGGTGTTTGTGTGTGATGGCAAGCAGCAGCGATGCAGCGGTTGTTCTCTTCACAGATCAGGACTGGTATCTCTGTTCCATCTCCAGGCCCTCCGCTCATATAAACATCCCCAGTCCACGGGCCTCTGATGTTTTCGCCATTGTGTTTACAGTGAGAAGTCAGGCAAATACGTGAACTTTAAGACAAAGGGAAGAACGGCGAAAACAATGCACAGTGTGGGTATGGGCTTGAATCAGTTCAAAAAGGTATATGGAGTAGATGTGATATTCTGATATCGTATGTGAAAATTGCATTATCAAAACAATAGGAGATGTAAGGTGTTCTTGAATGTTTTTTTTCTTTTTACCAACGATACAAAGACAAAAAAACAGTGACCATCCTACTACTGCACGTTAGTACATTTTGTCCTTAGTATTTGTTGTATCCTTTGCCCGTGGCGATCAGATCTTCTAATGGGCTGAAACCAACACCATTTAGCCCAAGCCCCTGTGGAGGTTCCATAGTGGGATTTTCATACACACACTGAGCCCTTTGGTCCGCACACTGCACTCTACACTCAGTGGGAAACAAGTTCAATTACACTGATTCAGCATATACAGGGGAGGGACCAGAGAAGAGAAGTCACGTTTCAGCACTCTGGGGATGCAGCAACCAACATGAAGAGTTCAACAAAAGTGGAAGGCAACTCTCTCTCTCTCTCTCTCTCTCTCTCTCTCTCTCTCTCTCTTTCTCACTTTCTCACACACGCACAAAAGGTTCTTACTCATACGGAGTTAAATTGTCTTTGCAATGGAGCAAATGAGATGTAGCATTCACTTTTGAAAAGCTTTGTCTGAAATTAATCTCGTGTTGAAAAAAGAAAAAAATATCATGCACATTTTCAATCAAACCGAAACCCCATGCTACGACTCCCAAGATCAAAGCACCCTCAAAACGATTGTTTTTTCCCCCTCTTTTTAACAGTCTGTTTTTTAACTGCAGAGTGGAGAAAAATCCCCTGGACTTCAAAGAGGGAGACAGAGAAAGCAATTTAGCCTTATCTAAATTGGGCTGCAATTTTAATAATGATCTTACACATTGGGACCAAAGAGGAGAGAAGGTACAGCGGGCGGCAGGACCGGTCGGCTCTGCGCTCCACTGCTCTACTCTGGTTGTCTAATCTCAGCTCCAGACACATCACTGGCCTGTGATTAATGATGACCTAATGTTTTGTTTACTTCATGCTCATAACAGGCGGGTGGATTGCATAGGGCATGTCGTATGGGGAAACATGAAAGCGCTGGGACTGCTTGCAGGGATGCAGTCCCCACCGGTTCGCAGAAATAAACAGCCCTCTGCCTCAGCCACCTGGCACAGCAACCCCTGCCAAATGAGGGAAGTTTACAGAAAAAAACCCAGGCTGTGTGTTTCATTGGATGTCATGAAGTCGTGCCATCAGTCAACAATGCGGAGGTCACACACTTGATTTGACCTCAGGACAACGCAGAAACAACACGCATTGACCCCTCTGTTCATGCACTTTCTCAATAATTGACTTGCCTTTGCCATAAAAGAGGGCAAACATATGAGGTCTGACAACTGCTTGACAGTAAGGTCAAGAGTCCAGTAAGTCAGTCCACTTTAAAACGTCTTGAACTTGAGCTTCTGTCTGTGGTTTTCTGGTATTTAGCAAAGCAATTGAGAAGGGCTCAAGCAGTCCCAGTTGTTGCATACAGGAAATGCTGCTACTGCTAAGGAAAATAAACACAAGGGTAACTTCACGGAGGGCTCAGAGCATGCAATTGTGATTGTGATTTTGGGTGACTTAGTTGATATCATTGTGTGAGAGTGTCTTGTATCGGTTTCCTTTATTGAAAAGGGTCTGTGGTAAGTCCAACATTCCCATTTCCTTTTCCTCTCTAAATTTTTGCAATACCCCAATACCCCTCTGCACTGCTGATCTGGATTGGGATACAAAAGCGACTATCAAATATCTTTTTGCTGTGAAAGTAAAGATAAATATTTTTGGAAGAGTTGTGCATGTTAGCGGACAACAAGGGGAAAGGGGGGCCAGCTGGGCCCTTATCTGCACCAGCTGTGGAGGTATACCCAGGTTTCTCCTCAGCTTCACGGCTCTGATGCGGGCAGTAAAAGGGTAATGGTTCCATGTGTTTTCGTCCAGCTTCATCTCTATTGATTGCTTGCAATAAAAAATCTGAAAATGATCTTCAAGCACTAATTCATCAAGCAATAAACATCTATTTCCTTGCCAAGTCTTTGTGCACAAACAATTTACTTTTTCTAACCAATAATGAAACAAATCGGTTTTCTTTGGTGGAGGTCCATCAAAATGAAAGGAACACAATTTCTTTCTTTCTTTCAATTTCTTATTTCAACAGTTTGAATTTGACACTTTGAGTGAACACATTGGTCAAAAGATTTAATTTAATAGAAACGTATCTATCACTCTAACTCTGCTTCCATCCGGTTAGTCATTTTCTCTCCAGTCGACTTAAATTGCTGCCACTCTGCAAACTGACCTAAAATGGTCTTATGTTCAACATTTAATGACGGAGATGTTATGCATACAGAAGGCTGAGTGAAAAAAAAGGGTTACTAGGCTTTACACATCAAATTATTCTGATCAAATAAGTCTGAAGAGAAGAAAATGGCATCAATGTGTCAAATACATTGGCACATTGTCACCTACCAAAATCTCCAGCCAATCTCATCATGGAACTGTTTACTTTTATGTGTTGCTCTTGTTTACTATGCTGCCAGGAGGGCCATGCCTGCAAGCTCCCACCCTGGAGATGTCACGTGTGTAAATATCTTTCTTCTTCTCTGTCCCGGCATTCAAAATCCAACGTGAAAATCCCATCAGATAGCCATTTCCTCCTTCTGCACCGGCAACCAGAGCAGGCGACTGCTACATTCTTATCTTATCAGGAGCAACAATCTCGCTTCTCGTCGTGCCCAAACAGGGTGAGACAGAATCATAATGAAAGTGGTATTTTAGCTTCCACCTCCCTCGCAAATAATGCACATACTGAAGCATACAATCACTCATATGAAAAAGCTAAATAGGCAGCAATCTGCCCCCCCCCCCTCATCGGCTCAGATATTGGCTTTTTGTCAAGCAAAAGAGCACAGAGGAACAACCCTCTTAACTTTCTTGCTCTTACTCAATACTCCCCCCCGGCTCCCCCTTCTTTTTTTCTCTCCTGGCTCTGTCGGTGACATGCATGATAAGAGCAGAGAGGCAAACTGTGAGTTCTGTCTGAGTCTGTACAGGAAGCGCAAGCGAATCAGTGGTGTTGTCCGTCAGCGAGAGCTCTGTTGAATGCCGTCAGAGCCTAGAACAATGGCCACAGACTCACTCCCCTGGCATCGGGAAAACTTAGTCAGCCCGCAATCTCACCAGCACTGACAGAGGAGATAAAGTACAGAGGAAAATGAGAGAGGATAAACTAAAAATGACATTCACACACATTTACACACACACGCGCACACACACACACGCGCACACACACACACACACACACACACAATGCACACACCTCTGATTTTTTCTGATTTTTCCAAATAATGAATAGCTCAATCAAGATTACAAGCCCACAAGGGGGCAAAGAGAGTGGGTTGGAAAATTCACTGCATGGGTGAAGTTGCAATTAACCCTTAACAGATGCAGATGAATCGCACATGAAAACAACGCAAATTACAAATACATAATGTTGCTGTGAATGTAAATGGCAAAATTTCACTGCTAAAAGTAAGCTATTTGTAGGAGTACCCTATTATAATAATACATAGTTTACATCTGCACCTCATCAGTACGACATGAATTAGGCTCACAGAGACATACATTCATCAATATCACACTGGTAGACATTTAAAATCTTAATTCATAGAATTCCCGGTGTCTTAACTCTCGTGTTTCTAATGTTTCCATCAAAACATTTGCAGAAGAGTAAACATGGATGTGACATGCTGATGTCTCCCTTGCCATATTCCTTTGTGTCTGTGCCTTATACAACAATGATACTTACACATTCCTGCCATGGCTTTCTTTACTCTGCAGGAAATCTAACCCCAATCAACCAATTGCAGAGTGAAGGCTAGATACATTGTGAAAACAAACAAAGCATCGAGGCTTGTTGATTTAATGCCGTGGCATACATTATTGCAGGGGAAATATTTTTCACTGCCAACAAAAATACATTCCACCCTCACATTGCATATACTGGGGACAAATTACAATCAGTAATGCAGTAACTAAATAATGGCCCTCGTAGCAGGCTGCAAGGCTATAATGATGATAGATCTGGTTGCTTCTGTAGAGCAATATGGGCTCATGCTTCTGAAACTTAAAATAGGGGAAAGTACTTTGGGTTACTAACAGCCAAAATCCCCAAGTCAAGACTTCAAATTTACAGTGATGGAAGGTGTGAAAAATACAAAGTCATTTAAACCACTCTGACACACACACACACACACACACACACACACGCACACGCACACGCACAGGACAGAATGAGTGAGTGCATCCTTTAGCTCACACTTACTGGAGGGAAAGTCAGGCCTTAAGGCTGTCGTATGACATCAGACACAGAAAAGGCGACACCATTTATCGCCAACCAACGTACATGGAGACAATCATAACATCCTGACAGGAAAATCTTGCGGAAAATAATCAGAAGGGCTTTGATAAAAAAAACTTGGCTCCTTCTTTGCCTCATTTGGACAGTGTCCTGCTCCAGTGTGCCATTCTTTAAATCTGACATTTAATGTTATTTATGTATCATGCATTGAACCAAAACCTGCCGTTGGATGAATCTATGTTTTGATATGTGTTCAATAAAAGTTGTACATTTACATTTAGGGTATTGTTAGGATATGATGATGAGAAGATAACGCTTCAAACTATCTGCCTCTGATCGCAGGATCTTGGGTGAGATTGACGAAAGCTATAACTGAGTAGATCAATGCAGCAAGTCAAATTGTATTTTTTCTTTAATGTTATTAGATCAACTCTCAATGAAACAGCATCAGTGTGTTACAGTGTGAAACATCAGTGTGTTAACCCTGCTACAACAAACTCACAAAACAAGAAAAACGAGATGACCAACTTTTTCCAGAACACACTCACTTGGGTCCAAAGGTCGGTGGGCCCTTTCCCGTCTAAGCAAGAGATGGAGTCTCTAGCAGCTTTTTGTAAATGACCTGCTCTCACTTTTGGTCTCCCTTTTGTGCTGAGGTGAGAGTGGAACTTTTGTCATATGTCAGAGGAGCATGGTCATCAGCCAAGCCTGTCCTCGGGTCTTCCTATTTTGACACCCTAAAGCACCTGCCCTCGCTGAAGCATGGCGGGGAACGTCACAAGTAGAACAATGGAGAAAGGGCCTCTTTCCAGCCACTCCTCACCGCCTGCTCCAGCGTCGACCGCCTGTCACTCAAATCCATAGGTCAGTGCAGCTCACCACCCTCCAACCCCAGCTACCAACAGGAGGACACACCCCAATGAGCCATGCCAGTTTTACACTCACTTTTTCCTCTCCACCATCTCTCCTTTTCCCTCCAGAGGTCAAAACAAGGGGATATCCCAGCAGGAAATGACTGAGCTCTGAAGGAGGTACTCATACTTTCTCTCTTTATTTCTTCCACCATGATCCTGGGTGTTTTTGCTGTTCTGTAATGGAGCGTTTTGGTGATAAGATGTCAAAAGAGACTGCATACCTCCTTAATGACATTAGCCCACTTTTGAAAAAAGTGATAACATTTTTGAAACTCTCTAGTAGTGACAATGAGTGATACTCAAAATGTCAAATACAGTCACTGTTCCTGTTCAGAACCCTGTTCACTCAATAAAATAAGATAAGCTGCCCATCATAACATTATCAGGAACTGAAGCTTGTTTCCCTTCCTACATTGACATTAACATTGTAATAATCTTATATTTTCCAAACAACAAACCAATATCCTCATTGTTGCTCTTTGTTTTGAATCTGCGTGCACGACATGAAACATAAATGCCACTATGGGTGCAACCTTGGGCTCCAGACTTCAAACAGCTAACCTGTTCTTCAAGTCATAATAATTCGTAGGAGGTTACAGCAAAGGTGAAGATGGATTCATTCGAGATGGGAAGTGGCAGTGAGCGAGTAGTAATTTATTTCCTCCCGGACTTACTTATCAATGCCCCATGTGAGAGATTCGTGGACTGTTTTAGAATCCCCCTTTTCTAAATTATTTCAGCATACGAGTGACATACGTGAAAAAAAACCCAAATACATTGGATGATGTAAAAAAACATCCCGGAAGTACATGTGGCAATGTTGCTGCTTGCAATAGACAGGTCAGGAGGCTATAGATCACACATCTTGCACTGTATATGTTGGATTAATGTTTCCTTACCTCAGTTACAGGACATCCTCTGATAGGCTCTTATATGTCATATACCCTCTTGGTGAGTCCTTGAGAGCTTGAACCTCTACAAGCCATACAGTTCTGCACATAAGAGCAGGAATACACACATGCAAGCATGCACACTCAAGCATAAGTGTGTTCAGCCATATCAGCTTTGGCATTCCAACCCCCAGCTTGGGTGTAAGGAATGATTTAGCTTTCTTCCTCTTGATAAATGCATACCTTCACTGTAGAATGGGAAGGGATGGTGGGGGGGGGGGGCGGGTATGGGGAAGGAAATATGAGGCACCTGAAGCAGTGAAACCAAGGAGACCGGTTGTTCTAGTGATACCTCATGCAGCACCTCGTTCGTCTCTGGGATTGTGAAGACAGATAAATCTCTTTTTTTATGGCAACTCCGTCATCAAGCACAGGAGATAGAGCACTCACTGCCATGGTGATGATTACTAACCCCTATCGCTGCACCGCGCAGACCCGAAGTATGGGGAGTTATGTTTGACTGCCTGCCCTGCTTATCCATCAAGACCAGATATTAAAGGACTACATGTGAAGAATATCACCTTTTTGGTTGAAATGGGGTGTTAACCTGTGGGCTATTGATGAAACATGTGAATTACATTCAAATAATATTATCTATATAAGGGTAAGACTGTCTTACAATGGAAATATGTGAGGTCCGATGGACACTAATGGTGGTGAAGTAGTCCAGACTCAAGGCCTCACTGTCCAATAACAAATCCATCATTTTTAACCAGACAAAAGAGCTTGATCAAGGACAACACAATAAATGTCATTTTGTCAATGGGAGCATATATAAATATTGAAACTGGATCCATCAAACATATTTTGGCTGTCAGGACATGTGGAATGTGCTATGGTAAGTAAAATCAACACCCTTTCCTCCAACAGAGAATGACATTATCACAATTTGTGAAGTGCTGTTAGTTCTCATGACACCATACAATGCTATACATTTCCTCACCTGTGGGGAATGTGCAGAGGGAGTGATTTAGCTCATACAGATAATCAACGTGTGCCGGGGTTCTGCTCAAGTATAAGGGTCACGGCTTTGTGCAATATCTAGTGGAGCAGCCGTGCTTTTAGCTTGAGGACACAAGCGTATCCAGCGTCACTGAGAGTACACGTCCCATGGAGTGGAATAAATGGCTGACCTTAGCCACTATCTTCTCTTTTCCTTTTTGAACAGCTGAATCACTTCAACTCCCTGTTTTTTTTTACTAGGGGAATAGAGGATGTGAAGGGGAAAGCAACTTCTCCAATGATCTACTAATAGCCCCAGGCAAGCTCCAACCACAAGGCTGTCCATCATCAGGCTGCAGTTCCTGCCTTCGGGTTAATGGTGAACGTGTAGATAATGTCAGTCAGTTTACCTGCTGCAGTGACAGCTTTACTGGGGCTCTCTGTTTCTCTAGTCTTATAGAGTCATTATATCTCCTCATCTAGCCTATATGCAACAACATGTAACAAACAATAAAACAATTCATAGAATCTTTTTGCAACTAAATAGTTGTATTCCAAAAAAATTTACATATACATTTTGGGAGAAAAAACGATTTTACAATTATTACAAGTTTGTCATTCAATATCCACAATATAAAATATCCAGGCAAAATAATGCATCTTTGAGGAATAAAACAACTTGCTTAAATGTTTAAAGTGTTAAACTGTTAGGTGGAATGAAACCTGTCAATTGCTTTTCATTTAGTTTTGTCCTTAGAGCCCCGCCACATACAACAAAACTTAATTTGATGGTAGATAAGGGTTCTAGATGAGCACGTTTGTGATTTTAACAGGTAAAAGGTGTCACAAGTATCACAAATTAAATCAATCACTCATCTAAGCATGATGAAATCTCTTTGGCACTGATATGCCAACTGAATATTTCACCTCTCTGCTTGTCAGTGTCAAATTCATGACACTAACGAGTTATGATTGCAATCTCTTGGCTGTATAGCCGTAAAATCATCTATTTTGAATGGCATGCTTGTGTTTTGCAATAAACAGTATCACAGAAATACATTCAATTACAATAACATTTCATGAAGCACTTGAACAAATTATATAGCAAATTATTAATAATAAAATCAATGAAATCTCAGCACAGGAACAAGCAGAACTGAGCAGAGCAGAGCATGTCCAAATCATAAAATGATGAGGAAGCTTTATTCCCATCTGAAACTTTTGAGCGGAGTCATAAACCATGTGAGTGGAGGAGATGATAGCAGGTCGCCTGCCTCGTCCATGGCAGCTGTCAGCCTTGGCTCGTGGTTCCCTTCTCTAGGTCAGAGGTCATCCAGCTGTGGCCCCTCCCCCTCTCCTTCTCCCCCTGACGCAGCAGATGTGATCGGACCACCATGGCGAGGGCCTGACCACATCTGGCTCTGATTACAGCCAGACAATCCAGCTTTATCAGCTCCATCCACCTCGCTGAGCCTGCTACACTCATTCTCCCAGAGGTGCCCTGTGACACATTCTCAACTCACCAATACCAGCTCTACAGGATGATTTATATGTAAGTCACCAAAACTAGGGTTTCTGCTGTTGCAGTAATATTTTGCTTTCAGTATAATGCCTGCAACTAATAGCTAAATTACAACACTCCCAACAACTAGCACTACACATTTCTTATCTACCTGCAAAGAGACCTGGCCTGCCCTCCTCCTTATTGTTTTGACTGACTTTCCCTTAAGGGATAGTGATAAATTCCTGCTAATCAAACACATAGAATGACAATCTTAATGATATACTGCAGTTTTTGAGGTGTGTGTGTGTGTGTGTGGGTGTGTTTATTTGGCTGCATCCGAATATGTCTCCATGTATTTGAAGGTGCACCGAAACAACGAGGCATGTCATAGTGTCTGTTTTCCCAATAACTGAAGCATATAATTACTCATAACTCTTGTGTTCTGAAGCACTCATGATGTGGGTGAGAAATATGCCACACTTGCAGATACAAATCCCAATATCTATAAACAGCAGAGTTTGAGCAAGGATTATGTTGCATACGAGGATCACTGACTGCAGTTTATTTTCCCATGGTGCCTTTCCCGTTATCCCCACCCCCTAGCCAATGAAATCTCCACATCCCTTAGCCCTCAGTTCCTGTGGTTACATTGGGATATCTCAAATCACTTCAAACAAACAGATGACAGATGAGATGGAAATCCACAAATACGAAGATATTAACCTGAAATTGAGTCTACCATGAAAAAAGTGAATAGAAGAATCAAATATAACTTTAACCATCATGATTTTATTGCATTCGGTGGCCAGTCAGCATAAAGCCATGACAGTAGACTGATGACGGTGCTTGTCGTCTCCCTGACTCAAAGCGCTTCATTCAGATCTAGCCAGCTAACTAGGGATGCATCTACACCTCCATGTCACATTCATGCCATTTCTGCTGTGGCCTGCTATCCTCATCACATCCGAAGTTGTCAGGGCGGCTATCGCAATTCTCTGAACCCTTTTCTACCCCTTCCAACCATCATCACCTACTCAACCCCACTCAACTCTAACGTCAGACCAGAGGTAGGCCACCCTCTGCAGGCTTCCACGTGTCAGGGGTCCCTATGCAGCCCACTAGCAGTGACACAGGCATGTGCAGTAAAGCTGTCACCGCCTTCTACTGCTGCCAATGCTGGAGGTTATCTTCCACATGGAAGCCCTGGCCAACCGTGTGGCTCTTTGATCTTTAATACTGCTGGATGAATTTTTTTTCTTTTTCTTTTCCTTTTTCTTTCACTTTGAACTGTGTTTTTCTTGAACTTTCTGATTTGAATTTTGCAGGAGGCACTTGGACATGTGACAAAAAGGCATCTATCATTCTAAAGGCTGAAGTTTGATGCAGTTGGCAACATTTTTTTTTTATGTGCAACCCACAACAATTCCTGTCAGGGGCTGAGCGGCAAGTCTTGCTTTGCTACCAGGCCAGACAGCTGATGAGTCTTGGGGTTTATGGATGTTATCAGCAATAGGAGGAAATGGGTGAGGCCTGTTGCTCTTGAACTGTGAGGATAAATAAACAGAATGATAATTAGAGAAGATGAGCTCTAAATGGCCTCCCATTGATGGTGAAAACTGCCAATCAGAGAGGGGGAGGGTATTGGGTCTCACCTCTTTATTAGTGGTGAGGTGATAATAGCCCAAAGGGTCCTACTTCCTCATGCCACAGCTTATGAGCAAGTTTGTTGTGGTGAATTTGGCAAAACCTCCCGTCTCAATACTTCGGTTTAGCACAAAAGTGAATGCAAGAAAATTAATTTTGCTCTAATGATAAGCGCAGCACATTAGTGGTCCATACAGACAATGTAATGGTAATGTGGTTAACCTCAGAATTACAGGTGAACAGAAATGTTTATTTTTTCTTTGAGGATTAGATAGACTAATGAGGTCTTTTACTCCAGCGCTCAAAAATACTGTTAGCCACTCAAAATAGTCAATCTTTTCCGACATTGCATTGTCTGTTGTTTATTACCAAACTGTTATAAATCATTCCATCAGCATTTTCATATGATGGACAACTAAACTGAGAGAAAGTTATGCAGATGAGAGCGGAGATCTGCAAATCATTCTCCCGCCTGGAACCGAGGTGTGAAACCCAACTGGCACCGAAATGTTAATTTGATGAAGGTTTTACCGCCGCTGAACTCTCTCTTTTCTTGAAGTGGAAAATCATTCAAATCAGACCCGTTGCCAACTGGCCAAGGAGTTTGTTACTTTCTAGGTGTCATCAAAGTGACCCAGTTGGTTAGCTAACATGTGTGAGAGTGTTTTTCTTTTGGGGGGGGAGGAGTGAGGGGTCTAGGGGACTGCAGGGGGCTAATTAGAAGCTATTCTCCAACTCAGGGCCAAATGGAGCAATTATCTGGCCGAGTGAGTAGATAATTCCCTCCCATTCATCTCCCACTGTCAGGGTCCCACTACCCACCAACCTACGCTGAGGACTTGCTGCTGGGGCCTGTTGACACCTCACCCCTTCCTCCTAAGTCCCCGCATCCCTCCCTAGTAGGCTACTCCCCGCTGTCTCTTAGCAACGACCAACATGGTGGATCACCTGGCCGATAATTTCTCCCATGGTTGTCACATACCATTGCCCACCCCCACCAGGATTTATGACCACCACGGCCCAGGTTCAGCTAATGAGTCTGTTGGACACTGGTGGGAGAGCAGGCTTAAAGGAATGATTAATGCCATGGCCCGATAAGTCTCCTGCCTAAGACTGAAAAAATGTGTTGCAAAATATGGACTCGCTGATTGAGTTAGAATTAAACATGAGGGTGGGAATAGGGGGAAAAAATGAAAACCTGAGTACCTGGAAAAACTGCGGTCTAGTCATAATGCTCGACTCTACAAGAGCACCCTGGCAATATGCATGAGTTAAATAGGTGATAAGTTCCTTTTCATTCAAGTTCACTATTTTGGAATGCTATGTGAGAATAGTGGGCTAATATCTTATGCAGCTTGGGAGTGACACACCTTTGCCCAAAGTTTACCGTTTCAGTGAACATCCACGGTTGGCAAGAAAGTTCATGCCGCTGACAGGAGTTGCCATTTATTACGAGTAAGAGTTCTCGGTAAGTACCAACACAAAGAAGGCATCCTTTCAACAAGTCTCCTGCTCTGAAAGGAAGTGTAGAGCAAAGGAAACCAAAAGACCCCACTCACGCAGAAACTAAATGTATGTGTGAGCCGTGTGTGGGTGTGTAGTTGTTAGTGTGGGCCCTGCTACAAAGCATAAAGAAAATAGGGGAAAAAAAAGAAGTATGTGGGAGGTAAAACATGAATAGCTTTATGGAAAACTACATGTACTGGGCATTTTCCTGTTCTTACATCGCTCTGTCATTGCAGTTCTTGGTTTTGGCTCTCCGACTTAGCCTGAGTTCACTCCTAATCCAGTCAAAATAGCTTGCAGTGCTGCAGAAGACAGAGCGCAATTAAATCATGCCAGGGTATTTAGAATGGCTTACCGTATATGGGGACAGTATTTTTTTTTACATAGATTTGTATCCTCAACTTAAGTCTCAGAGCGTGGCCTGGGAGACGCATTTTTGTTATCCTTTGCCCTTATGAGTGGTGAAATATTCTCTCGTCCCCACATTACTGAAAACTTAAAAACTTAAAGACGGTTTTAGATGTTTTAGTGACGTTGTGCTGGAGCACAGTAAGCAGGCTAAATTTGATTTACTCAACTTTGGCCACATGCAGGGTGCTAGACATCAGTCTACCGATCAGGCTAACCCGGACAAGATGAGTCAGTGACTGGGATACACAGTTGCGCAACTGTAGCCCTGCCAGATACCCTGCCTAGAACCTCCAATTCTCCTGCTGCTGTATGTGTGTGTGTGTGTGTGTGTGGGTGTGTGTCTTTGTGTGTGGGTAGTTTGATTAAATGGAATGAGTAAAAGACCAACACTGCCAAGTGACAGATACACAAGAGAGAGAAAAAAAGAAAAAGGCACAATGTTCATTAAAAGGAAACCTGGTGAACACACACCCTTATGAATACTTCTCATAACAAGGGCTCCCTATCGAGTCAGGGAGAGGAATACAAGGCCACCCTGTCATCTCACCTCTGACCTCAGAGACCTGCAACAAAAAATAAAACCAAAAACGAGAGCTAGGAGTTGTTTGTGATTCTGTAACTCTTACAAATGTCCTAACTTAATGTCACAGTTCACATCTCTACTCTACCACTGAGATGTGAGCAGAACAGTAAAGCCATTAATGTGCCTCTACTATGACCTCTACTGTCTATTCATGTATGTGTGTGTGTGCGTGTGTGCGTGCCTGCATCCGTGCGTGTGTTTGTAATATTTACTGTCAGTAGTTTTAATACTGGCAGGATTAAACTCATATACTTCTGCCAGTAAGGTTTACAGAGAGCTTTTGTTATTTCCTGGTACAATATCATGGACATGACTCATCAACAAAGGATGGATTCCAAATGACCAAAATTGGGTTGCATGTGAGTAGAAACTTGATTGTGTCATGCAGCTGGTGCATTCATGATAGATATGCAGTATCTTTATCAAAATGATAATAAATGTATTTAATAATATGTAATAAATGTACTCCATAAATGTATTGATTAGTGTGACTGAAAGGTGATTTGCCACAATGACTAAAGTAGAACCAAGGCAAAGACGACATTGATGTCATGAGGCAGTTTGTATATGATACTCACTGTAACAACGCTTCAAATGTAGCGTGATTTTTCGGACTTTTCTCACACCCCTCCAAAAGCAAAACACATTTTGGGTGAGCCTCTGTGTCTCCAGTGGATTCTCTGTGGAGTCAGGTTAATAGAGGCCATGTGACCTCCTTTTGGCGGTCTCTGGGCCTCCGCCACCTGAGAGGGGTCACCGAGAGGAGGGAGATTTAGGAATGTTCTGGTACCGGGACGCCACTAATGAAATATTCAATCACTGAAAAATTGAGAAAACTCTGAAACAGCACAGAGCCTCCCCTCCTCTCCCACCTTCCACAAATAGCCACATGCCCAATCGCACCTACTAACCTCTCACTTCCCACTCTGTCTCTGTGACAAAGCGTTGCAAATTCTCCCTCCTCTTCCTCTTCTACCATTCTCTCCTCTGTCACTCTCCCTCGCATCCTCTCCTTCCCTTTTGGCTGAGGTAAGGGAATGGGGTGAGAGGAAAGGGGCCGAGACATCCACATGACCTTGGAATTAGTAGAACTCCTGGGACAGAGCTTGCTGGGTGGGACTACATTGGCAGCTGCTGGATTTTCCCCTCCCGGGTGTACAAGATTAATGCATGCACTGGGGGTTTGGGGGTGTTCAGGCAGAGAGGGGAGGCTTTTTTGGGGGACGTGGAGTTGGAGCAAGGGCTGCTCGGGACAGTCCTCCACATTGTGCAGAGGGATTCTGCATGACATCCTGCAACGGGACTAGAATTTAGGATCTGTAAAGGAGCGCGTATGTAATAGGAGATTAGACATTAACGAAAAAAGGTTGACGTCATTCTAACTGTTGTTATCCTTTGGGCTGGATACTGGGTTGTTTAAAAAGCCAGCAGTAGACAAATTTGACTGTCTGACCCTTACAACACACCACCACACAGGGTCTCTGTACTGCTCCCTCTGAGGCCACACACACACTAAACACCCTGGAGAGAGAGAGAGAGGGAGAGAGAGAGAGAGAGAGAGAGAGAGAGAGAGAGGGAGAGAGAGAGAGAGATAAGAAAGATTTGATGTCAGACTTCAAATATTTCCCTTTCTCCACTGCATTAATTCTCCATGAAGTATTATAGAGCTTCATCAGCGCAGAGGCCTTTAAAAGGACAAAGAATCTCATAGAAACATTCACCTTTTGTTTTGATTCAACAACTGCAAATGTGTTACCAATTAATTAATTAATTGATAGCCATGTGTTACATGACACCCTCAGCAACGAATCTTCAGTGGCCTTTTTTCCCAGAGCCCATCACCCCGGGAGACACCTCCACCTTCAGATCCACACCAGCAGCCCTCTCAATGGGGCTTCCAGACCTCAGCTTAACTCAGCTGCAGAGGCAATCAGTACTCTTTTTTGTTTTTTTGTTTGTGTGTACATGTGGCTGTGCATACATGTGTGTTTGTTTGTACAGTGTGAGTTTGTGTAGATGTGTATGCTTTGCAGTATGCACAAGTGTGTGTGTTGCTAGGACATAATGCATGTCCTATCAGCACTACATAAATGTCATGGCCCCAGGTCCAAAGTGTCACCAACACTGACAAATAAATGATAGAATTAAAGGCTTGGGCTAACTGACCTGTCATCTGCTGCTTGGCTTCTGTATGTGTACTCATGCCATACATACATATATCCATTTATTCAACTGTATTTTGATTAAATGGACAAATGTAGAAGTTAAATGATGAATTGGTGTATATGTGTATTTATCCTGGCGCTGTGAAGTACTTTATAACCCTAATCCTGTGGCGTTTTCACGTGTAAACACTATCTGAGATTATGTAAAAACATTTTAGGATTATGTAAAGGAGCAATTAGTCAGCAAAGCCGCTGACTCCCTAGCATGCATGGACGCAGCTCAGAGTGGCTGTACTCAGCAAGCCCTTTCATCTGGAATTAATTGAGACATTTCGAAAAAGTCTCTCTCTTCTCGTAGGTTTGCCGATGCCTCTGACAGGTGTTGAAACGGGAACGCTACTACACTTTCTAACAAAGCAATCAAGTCTGTTGCAGTCCGCTCTATACGATTAATTCCTTTTCATTCCGCTTCTTGCAGTTGATTTCACCCAATTTGGATTCCCACTGACCTCATGACGTAGTGTGGAATCGGGGTATTAATCAGGACTTAGGCCCAGCCTGTTCCCGGCCTCTCATCTTGGGAGTGTCTACAAAGGTGCCCGAGCAGACCAAATCCTGGCTTCATTTCTCCATATGAACTCATTTCCTTGTGGTGGTTCTCGAGTTCATGGTAATGTAACCTGAGGAGAGTATGGACTGGGGGCCTTGAGGGGATGAAAGCATCCAAAAGCCTGAGAATTAACCCCTCGGGTCAACTGCATTATCCACCTCTATTTATAGTTAAACTTTAATTTTTACCGGGCGAAAAAAGGCAAGAAAACAGGATTACAGGGGTCACAGCAAGAGATTTGCAGTTAATTAAATCAATAGTAGAGATTGACAAAATCCGTGGCTTTTTCCCTTCAGTATTCCCTCCACTTAGTAACATCTTAATCAGATTATATGACTACACACAACCAAGTTTTTTAAATGTGTTTTTTTGTTCAAAGGCCTTTGTGAAAATGACTTATTTAACAGAATAATTACAAAGAAACTCATAGTGCTTTTTCATTATTTCAAATATAATGATCATAATCACATATGTGCACTTAATGTTGGGTATTTTATTTGTTCTGATGACTATTGATTTGTGTTGAAATCCCTAATCCTCCCTTTCCATGCCCCCTGATGCGACCTCATGTCCCTCATGCCCCCTCTCACGGGCATATTTACTGGTTGGTTATAAGGCAAAAAGAGTCATTTTGATTCTCACAAATCATCCACACAGAACAGAAGATTACGTTTATGCTCCTGTGAGTTGCAGAACTGGGGCTGTTTCCAAGTTTTCTTCCTGGCTCTGCAAGTAGTCTAGACACATTAAGAGCCAATGTTGTTTATTATCCTGTAGGAACAACAAATATGGTCAGGATACATGCTCCATGAATTTACTACATACACGCAATAAATGTTCATCACCATCTCAATCAAATTAATTTTCAACCGTCAAAACTTTAGGAGAGAGAAAATCCAACATTTTAACTTGCTGTCCACAGAGTAAACTATAAATAGCCACACGGGGTGGTGAGGCTGCTCATGAGGAAACCCACTGAAATATATTGACAGGTATTCTGGAATAATAACCACATCCTGAAATATTAAAATAAAAAAATGTATGTCATTTTTTGAACTCCCATTCATAGCTCAGGCCGGCCTGCTATATTTACTCCAGGTTTCAGAATAGTGGACTGGACTATCATAACGGTAAAGTGAACATTATAACTGTTGTGTGTGCATATATAGTGTGTGTTTTCATGCTTGCTTAAAAGCTTTCTCTCTGGGAATCAAACTCAAGTTGGATAGCAGGGCTGGGCTGACTTCCCCGGGCACTTGACCTACCAATTCAGAGGCATTTCCTCCCTCACAGTTCCCCTGTGCAATGGTACAGGAAGAGGGGCAAACCCTACACCTTTAACATACAGACACATCACATCTAACATCTAACATCTATATCGGACCATACATTTGTATTTGTAGCACAGGTTGAGTGTCATGAGGTTTTCAAAGGAGGGCAAGCTCTCTACTATAGTGATTTAAAAAAAAATGATACCAGTTCTGATAGCTTCACTGGTTGTGTGAGAAAAGGGGCTGGGTCCCATTTAAGCCAACTCTCAGTGTAATTAATGGTTATTGACCAGTAAATGAAGACCAGGTGACACCTTGCATGAGAAGATAGATGATCCTCTGTTGGGGCATGATAATGACCAAGTGGTAATTGCCCCAACAGTATGTTCCTCTCCTTATATTCCTCCAGTATACCCCCCATCTCCCTTACTTCACTTTGCCCCCTATAGTATTGCAAACCCCTGGCCAGAGCACAAAGGGAGCCTGTGTGAGGTGTTCAGCCACCCCCACCACCCACCTCTCCACTCTGGGCTCCTCCTGCCCCAGACCCACTCTCTCCCCCAGCTGTGTGGCTGATGTGCCCCATTTGCTGGATGATGGACTGAGCGGGACAAGGCAAAAGTTCACGAGTGCACACTTTTCCTGTTCACATGCTGGGGGGCTGGCCTGACCCCCCCCCCCCAGCCTGCTCAGGGGCCACCTCCCGTGTGCCACTGAACCACTGCTGGCCCTCCTCCTTGCACTACAATTTGTCCCCTCATTTAAGGCCAGCCACGCCTCTGTTGTCCTAATGCCGTAACTGCTCTGCGCTGTGCTCAAGTTGCCATTTCCTTGCCAGGGAGAGAGGGAGGAGGGGAAGAGGGGGGTGTAGCGAGAGAAAGAGAGGGGGCTTTGTACAAGGTCAATAGCTACCAGTACACGAGCACACACTGTACACACTATGGTTTAGGCTCCATACCAATCTTGCTAAGAGAAAATGTCAGGTTTTCAGCAAATATCTGTGCTCCTTTCTTCTTACCCGTACCACAACATCCTGCCTAGTGTTGTGGATTGGATTTCTAAACGCCACAACCTTCATGATTAATTCTGTTCAACAACAGGCATGGTGAGCTGTCTGATAGAAAAGCATGTGTTTGTGTCTTTAGTCAGTATGCACTCAGCATGTCTGGGTGGGAGGCTGCTATAAGCAAAACAAATGGCAGAGCCACTATGCTTCCTCTTTTCCCACAATTCAGCTGTCTCAGTGAAAATGGTTTGCCAGTGAGTGACTGAGCACAATTTGGCAACCCCCCACCCCCCCCCTCCACCACCTTCCCTCAACACACAGACAGCCACCCTCTGACCCCCACATGCATGCTGCCCTCACTTACCCCCGCATGAACACACTCCACTTCAGCCCAAAGGAATTCATTTTCTAATTTTCCTTGACTGAGAAAACAATACACATGCCTTAACAATGTTGACATCTCTAATGCCTTAAAACGCAGTAGTAATGGAGCTTTGATTGGTAGTAAGCGGATACACGACTACAAACACACAGGGAGCTCCTCCACTACACTGTACAAGATCTTTCTGACCTGCAATGAAACTACACAAAAAATACACATACATAGTACATATTAGAGGTAAGGTAATGCAGGAAATAGCAATCAAAATAACTTTGAAATTCACTGAACTTGAGACAGAATCTAGATGTAAATATGATGACAGATGTAGTTATTTGGGATTGTGGTGATGATTTGATGATATTGTCATAAAACATCAAAATGAAAAAAGGTTTACCGTTAAATTGAGGGTACACACATTATATCAACATTTCGAAACAATAATGCATTATTGCAAGGAATGCAATTTCTAGATCAATTCTCTGTCCTCTGCATTTTCTGTTTGTGGTTATACACTAACTCTGGTGTGACACATTTAGACTTTATATGTGATTTATTTATCCTATGCAGTAAAGGCCAGACAGCCTGACACCCATGACTGAGGACAAGTGCTCAAGCTCAGGGCGAACACTAACTAGCCTACCAAACCCTGTTGATGTTTTTGCTATCTGATGTTATTTTGCGGTATTTGTCAACAATGTGTGAGACACAATAGAGTAAGAATACTACTTTACAGAAGATAGAGTACAGTGGTTTCGCTTCCAGTGCAGGTGTTGCTAATAGTTGTCCAAAACTGCTTTGCAAACATTAAAACTGAGATTCAAGTTAAATCGTGCTGTTTTAGTGTATCAAAACACTTGATGATCTCCCTGCAAACACCAGTTATCAAGTTGGTTGCAAACACAATAGTTGGCTTTTTTTTTTTATCAATGAGATTGAAATCTGTCACTCCAAAAATTATTTAGACGACTAAGCTGCTGCATCACTATGGAAAAACTCACAGCAATGTCATGTGAAAGATTACATCAAAACAAATGAGGCATGTGCATGAAGCATGTTAGCTTCCTGACCTGCTGTCAGTCAGTCCTCCTGGCCCTTCCTTGGTGGAACACACACCCAGCATTGTTTGCTGAGCTGCAGTAGTTGGGCTTTACAGTGTGGGACAGGTTAGGAGTAATGTATGCTACATTTGTTTAAATACTACATTCAAAACAAAACAATTTTCTTGCAGCTGAACTGGAGTAAAACTTTGTTGGAAAGTGCAAAATGATGCCTTATGCAGGAATTTGCTGAAACTGTCTGCAGTGATGATGGTTTTCGCCCTTGTCAGGTTAAATTCCACAGGCCTTCCCAAGACAAGTCCTTGTCTGACAGCACTTAACACATTAACCAGTTTGTTTCCCATGAACACCTCTGTCCGTTAAAAAGGCTAATTGTTAGCCAAGTTAACGGCACCACTGACAACTTCTCTTCCTCATCCAGGCGATTTATAGCTGTCCACATTGTGAGACAATTCACATCAGTGCACCTGTTGCATTCCCAATAAATTGCATTCCCTCTTTATGTTTTTCCACTATCTTTCATATTTTGCTTCTCATGTTCTTTCACCTAACTCTTCTTTATCTTCAGGCCGGCCCCGTTCATAACTGCTTGCAGTTACTAGTACCATATGAGTACTTTTAAAATGTTATTGCCATGCCACTCCAATTACTCTCAATTGAGCAAATTTTAAACAAATAAACTATTTTATATTTTTCTAAACTCAATAAATTAATTTAGTCAATGCAGAATCTCAGAATAGCAGGAAAATAGTCTGCACATATAAAGTAAATACAGCTTGATGTCAGAATATATTCACCAATTCATTTACCAATGAGTGCTTTAGAATGAAACTTAGTCACACCAAGAGCACACTTTTAAACAAATCTTTGCATGTGTGTGGTACTTTTACCCCGCTATGCAACTATACTAGGTGATTCTACGTAGGCAACCCCCTCAACGTAGGCCTGAGAGAGATCCTTTTGTTCTTTGTGTTTCTTTGCGCAATAGCTGACACCATATTCTGGGATTGCACCATTTCATATGCAAAGCACACTGTGATTCAGCTGATATTGAGCAAAAATAACAATGTGTTAGCAGCATGTATGTCTAGAAAAAGTGGCAATATTGTTGCTATTACCATTGACTTTGCATATAAGGATTTCATGACGTGGTATACCTATCATTTGAATATTGCGGACACGTCAGCTGCAGTTGTCTCTGCAGAAAGAAGACATCATCATTTACTCTGCTGAACCTGAATATAATGATGAATAGAAATAAGTTAGTACTGCTGGTTTAGTTTGCTGTGCCACCATGCCACACAGAAGAGTGGATGATCAATCATGGCTTGTAGCTCATGAAAACCATAAGTCTAGTGAACGTGAGGAACGAGTGACTGACAGAAACCAAATGTTTCTGTCAGTCACCTCTCAATGATGGAGAGGCCTTGTCTTCTCTGGTTTATTGGAAGACCAGGCATGTAACTAAATGGAAAAAGAGCATAATCGTGCCGTTGGTTCATAGAGTATTTATTTTAATTCATTTCCAGTCGTGTCACAAAGAACACACACATATTTTTTTTGCTTGGCGACATCAGCCCTCTGTCTGACTCTTCAACGCTGACATCTCTCATGTCCCTGACTCCCTGACCTCATCGTGTCCCCTGCCATATACGTGTTAGCACAAAATCCTCCGTTTCTGCCAAGCAAGCCATTGAGTGACTTATGCCTGGCCAGTCAGCCAATGGGCAACAAGGAAGGGAGTCAAATCCTGGAGACAGGCTTCTAGTTTAGCGGCCCACATAAAAAAAAGCCCCCTTCAATCATTCCCATGGTTCTTATTCTGGGCAGCAAGCGTGGTGTCTACAGTTTCCCAGGCCCCTCCTAAAAAATGACACATTCTCAGACCAGATGCCTCAACCAGCCTGTACAGAGCTGTGATTATTAGCAAGGACTCCTTTTTTTTGTCAGAGAGAGGGGGCGGGCTATTTTTAACCAACGATGAAAGTTTGAATATCCTTCCACCCCCTTGAGCACACCAACCACCACTGCCAGATACTGAACGGTTTCAACCCAGACAGGGGGTGTCTGGAGGGCATGGCTTCCATTCAGAGCGGTGAGACAGCACCGTGCCGTTACTGGCAATGCTACATTTACTTTCTCTCACTGCACATGACCCACAGTTGGATCCAAAATGTAAAGAAAAGAGGCTATCGATGAGTGATTGAGAACACGCTAACAAAGACTGCATTGGTCTGGAGCTTTGTGAAGGCTTGTGACTGTCTGTCTTCTTCCTTCTTTGTTAACTGGCAATGATTGCCACTGGCATTCCAACAAGCTATATTTCCCATACATTCCTAAAGGTTTGGGGATTTTTCTACAGTGTGGGCTGTCAAGTGCAAGATGTGGATGACAAGTTGGGATTGAGAGCAGAATGAGGGCTGTCAAAGCTCCACTGTATTAGATCTGATGAAAATAGACACAGGCTGAAAAAATGTCCTCTGTCGAGAACAGGCAGGAATGGTTGTTTTTGGTGCTTGCACTCATTTTGAACTGGGAGATGGCTTGGAAACCAAAACAAGATTTTTCTGTGTGGTTCTCTACTAGCTCTCTGATCTGCCTTTGTACTTACAATTGCTTGTGGTCATTAAAACAAATGATGCTTGACACGTGTAGCATGAGTTTGGGGAATTTCTGTTTGCAAACAGTCATTTCATGTAATATGGTCCTGGAAATCTTCCCTTTTTTTTTTCTCTGTATTTCAAAGAACTGATTTCAACATGCTGATCAAACCCACTGGGGGCCAGGAGTGAGATTCCTTTGAGCCTTGTGTACAGTAGGGGGAGTGATGGGGATTCAATTGTGAGGTTAGACATCCTCTTGTAAAGTGCCATTATACACATTATACATCAACTGAATTGTCATCTGACCTCAAAATGTGCTGCGTCCATCCTGGCCACAGTACAAGGGATGCACAGTTTACGCGACATAATTGCCTCAAGCACATTACATGCCCATGTCCCATAGTTTGAATGAAAAACGAATTCACTGTAATTCACTCCATCTATTTTCTACTTCTCATCCATCCAACGTGTTTGACAGAGAAATGATGGATGGATGGATGTCTCACTTTTTCAGCTGAACTTATATTTCTTGCTTCCTCCACATGGAGCACTGGAGGACACACCCCTCTACCTGCAATGGCTCACTGTCAAGAGGCTAGACTGAAATATCCTCCTATGGCAGCCACCCAACAGATCTCTGAGAGGCAGCCTGAGTCCAGGGCTCAGGGCCAGAATCAACCAAGCAGATGAGCATCTACGAGTCAGTTGATAGATAATGTGAGCAACAAGGTCCTGCAGCCACAGTACTTGTGAGAAACTCCACCACAGATTTAAAATATACTGTTAGATCAACTGTGCGCGCACATTTATATTTTCTTGAAACTACACCTCGTAAAAAAATACAAGTATAAGTTATGGAAATGCTTTTTCCATGCCCGTGTAAACGACAAAACTGACATTTGCTTCTGCGTCGTCATAGTGGCTCACTGCCAAATAGCTAATCAGAATTCCTCCTGCTCCTCAGACTTCTGCAGGCGCCGGCCACCATTGCTCTGGTAATGACTAAGCCAAGGGGAAGAGGGGAGAGGAGCAAGACAAGTCTATTTTAGGAGTTTGCCTAAAAATATTTCAGAAATATTGAGTGCACACGGGTCAAAGTGAGTTTATGACTCACTATTAATGCATTTGAGTGTAGAAGAGCTGGGATATGCACAGTAGGGCATGGATTTATGTATTTGTACATGCTTGCTCTGGAAGGAAGGTAAATGGAGAGAACATGAGAACATGCAAGTTAGCTCTTTCTCTCTCTCTGCCCCCCCCCCCCCCCCCCCCCATCTCTCCATCTCTCCATCTCTCTAGGGGAGGCAGGTCTCAGAGTTTCTCAGGAATGTTGACTTCTCTGTGCCTGGGTCCCCAGGGGTACGCTGGTAGGGGTCTTGACCTTTCTCCTCCTGCATCCCTGGAGCCTATCAGCTAACTAAGTTAGCATGAGATAACGCTGTGCTCCTGGCCGCCCCCCTTTTCAGCCTCCTTTCCTTCCCTCCCTCTCTGCTTCCCTCACCCTGGGCTAATGTGAGACAGGATCTTCATTAGAAGCAGGGGAACATCCATCACGCTACTGTCTAATCTTGGCCTGTGGCAAAATTTGTCTTTCAACTCTTGTCCTCCTCGCTCACACTCTGTGCCCAGTCGCTGATGAAATCTTCTTCGCTAATCCCTCACCGGGCAGTACTGCCATCCAGGCATCTGCTGGTATATGCCACAATGAGGTCTCGAGTTTCTGTTTCACGCTCTGACATTTTCCATTTCAACTTATCTGCTATCTGATTCATTTATTAATGTGCAGGATCTAAGCGATTCAATCCTATTCAGCCAGACAGACACATGGAAATTCAAAGCGTACATGCTATAACCCACATCCATACTGTTGTGAGATTATGTAGAAAACATCTGCATTCCACTGGCTGTCCTTGCTGTCTTCTGCCCAGCTGACCTCCACAGATTAATGATGTGCCTTCTATCACTGCCTGGAAATGGCTGCTATTGAGCTCGACAACGAAAGCAGGTGGTGCGGGGAGCATTTTATAAGTCACCACAGTATTACAGATCAGATTCACTTCTGATGAAAAGTGTGTGTGTGTGTGTGTGTGTGTGTGTGTGTGTGTGTGTGTACACAGAGTCCTCTCTGACACCCTTGCTTGATGTTGTGCTACGCTGTGCTCTGCAAGTCCTTCTGTACTAATGTTAACCACTAGTGTTTCAGGTAGGATATGTTTGTTTCTGTGTGTGTTTGTGTGTGTGTGTCTGCCTGTGTTCATGCGGAGGGGAGCTAGGGAATCAGTAACACAGTCCCTTTCACCCTGTTAGCAAGCTGTCATTGTTTTACATTTAAAGTAGCATTGAGGGATCCTGATCAGTAATGCCTTCGGGGGCATAGAAGCAACTCAATGTCAACTCAGGCTAAAGGTCCACTAGCAAGCAGCATGTGTGGCTCCTCATAATATCAGCTCCAATCCTGTTGTGCTCTTTTGTATTTTATTAGGGGGGCCACCTCAATAATGTGCAAATACATTATTTTTGTATCATATTATGTGTAAATGTTGCCAATGTCCTATACAAAAAACCCATTTTGCTTTAGAGCTGCAACAAGTTCTCATTTCCTCACTTTTGAGATAATGCTAGTTGCGGTAAAGTGTTAGTGTAGAGCACCAGAGTGACTGATCTTCTGGGGACACATGGATGATTTTGATGTCTAGATTCTCATCCCTTTATGGGTAAACTGGCCAATCTCCCAACAACTCAGTCCGTTCTTTCAACACTCTAACAGTCCCGCCCTGTCATCCTGTGCCAGATTGACTCCAGTTATAGGAAGCACTGTTCAAATTTGCTTTGTTGGTATGGTAGAAAGGATACGCTGAGAGGTGGTGCCAGAGCCAACCTCTCTCTACGTGCACACACACACACACACACACACACACACACACACACACACACACACACACACACAATTTGAGGTGCAAGGGTTAAGGCTGTGCGTCACGGATGGCCAAGTTTCAGTAGAGTGGAAATTACAAACGTCATACCATGCTGAATTCCATTCATACTGCACAATAGTAATATTATAGCTCTTAATTCTGCAAAGACATTATGTGTGCTGTGTGTGTGACGAACACCACGGATATGATGATGACTGTGATGATGATAATAAACATGGTGATGGTGATGATGATGATGATTCATTGGGCCTACATCCTACGGGGATAGCAATAATGATGGTACTGACAATGATGATATTGTCACCGTTAGTTTATTCAGTTATTGATTCTAAACGTAGGAGAATAGACTAGTAATATCCCCCTGAACCTGCCTGGCTGACCCATGCAGGGAAAGCTAACCAGGATTTCTGTGTCTTGTGGTTGTGACCTTCAGGGCAGACAGCATTCATATCTGGTTCATGAGCTGATGATGACTGTGCTCTGCCCCCTGTTTGTTGTGTGTTTTCTCAAGCGTTACTTGTTTCCATGGAAGGTCAGTAACCCCTGGAATTTTCTCCCACACACTGGCTAGTACTGCCGGGCTCTGACACTGGTCCACCTCTTGTTCTCCTCACCCCTCGTTTTGCCTGGGGTGCTGCTTGAACTTAGGGACGCACTCCGTCCCTCAGTGGGAGAACTTGGAACCAGGAGGAAATGGGCTTTTTCCCAAGGTTGGGACAGGCGATGCTGTAGAGAAAACATGAGGATTGGCTTAAAAGTGGAAATATGGAGATTATTGGGGCTTTTCCTCTGGGGGAAAAAGTAATGAACAAATGGTGTTTAGCTGTAGTGATAAAGACGTGTCACTGCAGAGAAGATGTTAAAGAGTTTATTGAGTAGTGATTGCATGTGTGCCAGCAGGGGTGACTTTAAAATAGCTTGAGGGTACAGCTGCAGAATTGGTTTAGAAGGTCAAAGTTTGGATGTGGGACGTCAAATAAGAGACGCATCTATGAACTCCTGACCTAAAATCTGGATTCAGTTATTCTCTTATTATTTTTGGTGCCATCATTTCTGAGCGTAGCCTTGTTGTGCCACATTGAATATGAAACCAAAAACTACTGGCTATTATTTATTATTTACGATTTCCATTCTGGAACTGAAAAACAAAGGAAATGGACAAGTCCATACTTTGTTTAAAACCACACAGTTTTCCTCCCCCTCACTTTGAGCCATTTATTGCCAGTCTCTTAAATGAACTAGCTGCTTACAGACGGATATTACTCATGACTCCAGCCACTGCCAAGTCCTGGTCTGAGGGCCATTAAGGTGTTTAAAGTCAGCCATTCATATTTGTGCTGGATCGCCTTTCTCTATTTTAAATATTCCCCTGAAGATTTTTATGAAATACAGCCATGGCGATTGTCTGAGAGTGCACTGCATCATGCCTTACCATCCTGCATTACTGGGCATCATTCAACACCTCACATATTATACAGTCATATTACACCATCATGTTTTCCTCCTGAAGTATAGCCTGCTATAATTTATACTTGAACCAGCTGAGTTGCAATTTTATAGACAGTCCCGCCAGCCGGTGGCATAAATCTAGACCATTCCAACATTTACTGTCACCTATTGCAAGAAGGTGGAGAAGGTGAGATGTGTTTTTTTCTCTGTATACTATGTCCCCAGTCCATTATTGATTTCTTACTTCATCAATCTTGTCTACTATCTTCAACATTGCAAACGATGTTTACTGTCACCATCTCGCCTTCCACCTTGGAAACCAAAGATCTTTCATTCTCTTAAGAATGATGAGTTTGGGAAGTCATAGTTTCTCTCAGTATTTAAACTCCTTTGTAAGCTGCTTGGAAGACGGTGCTGTGATGCATTCCAGTGGAAGTTCAATAAAGGATCGAGTTAAACTGGCTTTTCTGTGTGCTTGTGCAGAAAGGCCCCTTGGGGGTCCTTTACCCTGGAAGACTCTGTATATGAGAGGCCGGGGAGTCGTCCAGGCGGCTTGAGTTACACCAGGCCCCCGTGACCCCGGGGTCACAGGGCTAAACGCAAAAGTGACAATGTGGATAATTGCCTGCTAAAGATAATGGACTGCTGATTGAGATCAATTACTTTCCCAAAGACGGAGTTGGAGTGAAATAGCACTGAATGAACTCAAACCTAAAATGTCTGGAAGCACTGAACAATGGGCAGCCTGAAGTAATGGAGTTGTTCAGCTGGCTCAAAAAAGTGTAGAGAGATGGCTTTCAAAACACAAGTGTCAATCACAACACACATACACACATTCACACTCTCACGCATGAGAGCTCGCAAACAGATGGACAGACAGACATGCACACATACACACACACGCGCGCACACACGCACGTACAAACAAGCACAGACAGGCAACTGTGGTACTGCTGTAAACTGTAGATATATAACCTATAGGAATTTCAATAGGAATTTCAATTTCATTCAAATAGAACCTGAGTGACCCAGAAGTGTCCCAGGAGGAAGATTAGAAAAGAACTGTGACCCTTGTCAAAACAAATAGAGCCTATGCACACACAGACAGACACACACACACACACACACACACACACACACTCACACGCACGGATGCACACACATGCAGTGAAACCCAAATATTTATATATGTTTTTAAAAAGCTTTCTGCATAATTCTTTTTTTTTTTTTTTTTTTTACAAAAAGGGCTTCATGTTTTCGGTGTGTAACTGATACTACCGTTTAATGTGATAGATATATTATCTCCAATCTATGTGTTCCTGTCGATCTCTGAATAAAACATTCAAATCTAAGATGCGATCAAACAATGCGCCCCTCATCGCAGCGAAGGCACGACGCCCATTTTACATACCAGAGGTTCCTTTTGATACGCATCACATTTGCAAGTCAGAGATGTGCAGTGGGGACACACTCTGTCTGTCTGTCTGTCTGTCTGTCTGTCTGTCTGTCATTCCCTCTCACTAACGCTCACACATACACACTAGCATACAGGGCGGCTGGGTTTAGGGGGTACACATTTCTGTCCGTCCGGGCGTTCTGCTTTAATTACTAACACAGGTTTCCTCCATAAGGCGCAGACTGTTCTCACACAGTGGTAGTGGTCCTCCTGAGGAAACCTCTGTTAAAGTGAAATCATGTGCAAAAAGCGACGTTTCCATGTTATGGATAATGTAAAATATTGTAACGTGAGAAATAGTTTTATTTGGATTGTAGGAGCAGCAGTTTATGGAGATATGTGATAGGATTTTATAATACCTGCGTTTTGTGTTTTTTCCTATATCAACCAACGGCTACTGGAAGGACTGCTGTTGTGAAACCAGAGATACAGGTTAGAGAGCATATAAGATGTAAAACCCTCTTATATGGGCACATTATATATGTTACATAACATATCCGGAAGTGTTATAAATTGCACACAAAATGCACAAAGTTAACACATAAGTTTGTGTTTGAAAAAGAGAAAGAGCAAAAAAAAAGTAGACAAACGTCAACGTAGACGGATGTAAAACACTGAGAATCTGCCGCAGATTCTTTCCTGGATGCTAGCCACAATCTGTGGTTATGAGAGTACGTACACAAGCGTGACACAGCAGGAGCCATCTATCCTCATCACGCACTCAGCACAGACAGGCAGCAGATAGCTGGCTCCAAACAAAGCAACTACAGAAGGAATTGACCTTGATTAGGACTAATGTATGGCAGGAAAGGGACCGGTGACGGACTGAACCGGAGCTTTGCCTGGGTGGGACTGGGGGGCTGAAGAGAGGGAGGTGGAGGAGGGCTTGTGTAGTGGCAGGGCTCTGGGGCTTTGATGTAAACAAGATGAATATCTGGCATGTTTATGCTTTAATTTGGTGCCCAATTGTGAGAAGATTGGTTACAAATTGAAAAATGAAGATCAGGTGCAGAGCCTGGGAGTAATACTCACCTCCCTTGCTTGAAACTGCAGACACATGCCTGCACACACACACACACACACACACACACACACACAAACACACACATTTTCTCTTTTGTGCCCCTCAACAAACCCGAACCCATGTAACGAACCCATGATCCTCTGCGAGTCCAGGAAGCTGGCCCCTTTCTCTTTCCCATCTTTTGCCAGGCTGGCGGAAGTGCATTGCATGACACAACTCCTTTTATTTCCACCAGCCAAATGTGTGCCCATAAACCTCCGTTAATGTATTTTTGTCACATATTTAAGAAAGTCGTAAGAGTATTTATAGAGCGTCCAGGGTGAGGAGGGGAGAGGGAGCCCTAACTTAAGTTGCACTGCTGCTGCACTGGGTCCTGGGAGAACGGAACATCTTGTTTTCATTACTGGGGGGGTCAGGGGTGGGAGGAGGGCAGAAGTAGGATGGAAAAGGAAGGAGGGAAGGCGGTAGCTGTTAATGTGTGTGTGTGTGTTTGTGTGTGTATATGTGTATTGTGTGTAATCGCCTAGACGAAAATGTCATTGGCCCATCCAGATAGTAGGGAGATGGTTCAGCATTCAGAGTCTAAGACTGATGACATCTGGAGACATCTAAGACTTCATTTCCCCCTTTTACATATAAATATCTGCCATCAACACACATGTGGTTTGCTGACATGACATTACTAAGCCTCTTTTTTTCCCGTATTGTGCTGCTTTCTGTGTAACGCAAACGCAAGCAGCATGCAGCGTGAACAGCGTGGTAATGCGGTCAACAGGTATGTAATGTGCATTTCGTGCACACACCAGAATGTACATGCACACAGCGGGGGGAGAAAACTTCTGTATGGACCTTTGCCTGGCCTGGCTGCCTTCCTGCCGTCACTCAGAAACTGCTGACCCTTGTCCGGGTCCTGTTCCTGCAGAGTTGACACATGCAGCACACAGACACAAACATGCACGCGCACACACACACACACACACACACACACACACACACACACACACACACACACAGGGATTCAAAGGCAAACAAAAGTAAAACGTTTTTTTACATTACAGAAAGTGACCTCAATGTCATTTTTGTTGCTGTAACATTTGTACAGAAGGACTTGCAGAGCACAGCCCAACATCAAGCAAGGGTGTCAGAGAGGACACACACACACACACACACACACACACACACACACACACAGAAACAAACACATCCTACCTGAAACCACGCTGATATAACGCTGTGTCCTCTCCTTCCCATGGGCACGGTGTTTTCACATCACATGCATGTTTTTCAACTGCCTCTATCTGTTCGTTCAGCAGGGGAGTTGCGAGAGGAGCTACGACACAAAAACCCCGCTGTCTTCCTGAAAATGTTTGTCCTCTGTCCTTATCACGCGTGACTCATCTCCTGTCACGGCCACGTTATCGCTCATTCATCTCCACCATCGCTGGCGTCATAATACCTGATGTCTGTTTTTCAAAGAGCGGCTCGCTGTACAATGTGCGTGTGCGCGTGTCGTTTATTGTTTCAAATAAACAATCCTATCCAAACCTTCGTCACCTGCGTTGATAACCTTTGTGAAAAATTCTCAAGCGGTAGATTAAATGACAGATAATTGCTCAATAAATATAACAGGAGCCACATAACCGCTGATAGCAGTCAGCTTATACAAATATAATACCCATCAGTCTGTCCCGATGGAGCCACTTGGCCTAGTTGTGCACAGTAACACCATTTTCAAATATTCATTCATTTTTATATCAATGGCTATCTGCAAAATCAACAGCTAAATATTTACTCTACAATAGCAAAATATCATCGCTATTATAATTAAATCCAATTCAGAGCCAAGGTTGGGGAAAACGCTGGGATGTACAGCAGTTCTGAAGGCAGCACGACCGGTGTCTCTGTCCTCTGAAGGGTCTTTGAACACAGCAGCAAACACGTGTAGTGGAAGTGTCGGAAACAGGTGCTTTGTGGTTCAGGCAGCTCTCTCTGTTTGATATCCTTTATAAGAAACAGACGGTAAGTGCCGGGCGTGTCCATAAACATAGCAAGCACAAGCCAGTGGAGACCACAGCCTGTCATTCCCATTCCTATTAGGCTATGAAAGATAGGTTGTTTCAACGCTATTTATTATGAAGGAGTATTTATCAAGAAGGATGAAAAAAAAAGTAAGTTATTGTGATTAACAGTTGAATGAGGTATTTGGAAAATAATATTGTGACAAAAATATGTCTCTTGTATCAGCATATTTCAGATTCAGATATATCAGTTCACTTCAGGTGAATATAAACCAATTAAGAATATAGAAGTCAATAATTTAATATTAATAATTTCATGACCTATTAAGAAATGAAGAAAGGCTTCAAACAAAAATAGAAAAAAATGTTCTTGAGCTCTCAGTTCTGTATTTGAGGTGAGCCCGTACTCATACTGTTTAGTTCAACTTGTCATGTTTTCTATTTGATTCTCAGTGGAGCTGTGATGCAGCAGTACTATACTATCAGAGATAGAATAACTGATATGATTCAAATTGGACTGTCAACATCCTAATACACAATAACACACGGGAAGGCCTAAATCCAGTGGTGAGCTATACAGGGCTATTTGAACTCTTCTTAAACACGCCATGTTCCCAGGCCATGTTCCCCATACAGTATAAATCTCTTGTCAGGAGATTCTTCTTTCAGAAAGAGTCATACATAGCTGAAATAGTCACTCAAACGCTCCCCTGGGAGAGGGTGAGGCCAGTACTCCTGACATGGTCGATCTCCACCCAAACGATGCTGGCACAATAAAAATAAATCGCTGCTGATGATGTGTTAATCCGCTCTGACAAAGCGGCTCGCCTCTGAATTAAGATGTCATTTTTTATCACCAAACTGACACCTGTTTATAATAGGAGGCCTGGAATGACTTATGTCTTTGTTATTCTAGCTTGCACCCAGAATGAGCATAGAAAGCGAGAGAAACTGGGCTGATACGTGTGGCCTTGTACTTCACCATCATTTGAGCGTGGTTGAAATTAGTTCACAAGGGAGTGCTATGAGATTTTACTGTAGAAATTAATTCATTTGAACAGTTAGATTGGGTTCATATTGAATATGTGGATACCTCAGTTCCCGTATTCCATCCATGCCCTCTGTCATAATATGTGCAATACTTTATATCAGCTTAAATAGACTTACATTCTCATGCATCCTAGAAATCCCTGCAACCATTGAACAGCTTCATTCACCTTGTCTTGATTGTCGCCAACATAACACACATACGTACACACACACACATACACACACACACACAGATTGCTGCCACTAACTTCATTGAATGATCAGAATCAGCTCCCTGTGCAGTTGAATGCCTTGGCTCTGTTGCTGTCAGACTAAACTGCGGGGAGGCAGAGCATGCGGTCCAGATGTGAGCCAAGATGTCCGCCCTCTCAGGCTAATCAGATTGATTAGGGGCAGTAATCTGGCGGGTTGGCAATGGGCTCTGCACTTTATGAGCCTGAGCAGCTAGAACTCACAAGATGGCTCGGTTATTACACAGTCCAGAGCAGCTTAGGCCTATACCTCCTCTCCCAATGCACTGGCATGTGAGAGGTTAGATGGAGTGAGGTTCTGACTATGGTATTGTGTAAGAGTCTGTTTTAAATCAAAACCACAGACTAAAAAAGATCAAGTCGCATGGGCATTCTGAGACCAGGCCTAAGCATATTTTTTTTTATCCTGTTTTTGATCTAATATTGAAATAATTCTTGCCTTTTCAACTTGACTTCCTTCCATCGGATGAAACTGCCCAAAAACTTCAAATCAAAGCTGTCGGAATATAAGAGTGGAGTGGAGCTTATAAACAGGCGCAGCAACAGGAGGTCTTATTCAGCCCGGGCCTGAATTTCAGACTTTGAATCCAACCCATTGAAATGATTTGAGAGGGATGTGGGAACTGAGATAGCAGTGCTGACAAGCGAGGCCATGATCAGAGAAGGAAATGCTGCTCTCAATGACCTTACTGTTACCCTTAACAACAGCACATAAGTCTCCTCTTCCTGATACCGGTCTGGGTCTGAAACATCCAATTCAGTCCCGTCCCAGGAACTAGCCTTCCTCTCATTTCCTGTCTGTGCAACAGCCGTCGCCTGTTTAAATTACGCCCCAGCACCTCCCTAGTTCCCCTCCACATAGCTCCCCTCTCTCTTCGTCCTCTCGCTCTCTCTTCATCCCCATTGGCTCCAGCTGGCTTCCAACCTATGCTTTTCTGGAAAGACCAGAGGAGGTTAACAGGGTAGATTGCTGATGGATGCCTCGCAAGCTCGAGAACTCAGCTGATAAAGAGCGCACACAGTGTTCTTGGCTTAGAAAATGTTGAGATATTATAGTCTAATGGATTGTAAGCCTCATTCGTTTCATAAAACATGAATAATACAAATATGTAACTTGACAGATACAAAAGGCCATGAATGATATAAATAATGTATTTTTCATGAAAAAACGAATTTGGAGATTTTGAGGTTTCAGAGTGAAAGAGACACCTCCTTCCTTTTTCCTCCTCCTCCTCCCTGCCTGACTTACATCCTGCAGCACCCAAAAGCATGCTTGTCCCCGTGGCAAGCTACCGTGGCCTCAACGTACAGATGCAGTCAATGTTCATTTACACACGAATGACACAAACCTTCGCCTCTGTCTGAACTTGTCCAGCCAGCCTCTCCTGAGATGCACATTAAAATGTCATTACGAGAAGCTTTTCTCGCAGCCATTGTCATCATCTCAACCCTCAGCGGAGACATAAACAAAGGAGAAAGCGCATGAAAAATAATCATCACGGCGCAACAATGTAGTTAAACGAAGACCAATTTTGGAAAGTGTGAAGAGATACTGGTGAAAACCCCAAACACTCCCTCCCCTCAACCGTGTTTTAAACCATGGACTTTCTGTCTGAGCACAGATGTTATCACACAATTGCAGCACACACATGTTGCGGACTCTATGAGATGGACATTGTTACTTTAACGAGGAATGATGTGGCTTTTAATGAAAGTATGAGAGTTCCTTAAGTCCAGACTATGTGCCTAATTCCCAGGAAGGTAGTTAAAAGTGAATTTATTGTGCTCGTTTACATTTCAATGCATGTTCCAGAGAAATCAGGGAATTATAAACCACGGGTCTACGTTTTCTCCTCTCTGAGTATGCATAAATGTAGAGAAAAATGCAGCCAGTGTTTTACATCTCCCCCAGTGCTCAATGAGTGCACTCTGTGGACACTAAGGGGAGGGTGTTCTACTCCGGCGGACTTCTCCACATATCTAGCCTCCACACAGATACACAATCTACTACGTTAAAGTACACGCAGTAACACCAAGCACTCAGCTCAGTTACTGCGATTCAAACACAATGATATTTTACTGCATGTCTGTAGGAGTAAACGCAATCTTCAGTATGCGTGTGTGCCGGTATCTACTGTCTATATGTGCCTGTTTACAAGTGCTTGCGCGTGTGTATATTGGCTGAGGCAGAAGACATGGCGTGGACATGGAGCCTTGGGTGGACGGTGAGTCAGTCTGGGAACCGTTGCTCTGGGAACCGTATCCCAGTACATCTGTCTCTACAAAAAAAAACAGCCCATCGGTCAGGCTGGAGATAGGCGGGTTTTCCCCCCGCACAGCGTTTGTCAGATTCAGGTTTGTTGGTCCCCTCAGTCAAACCGCCCACATGGCCGGCAACTCACTCACCGGTCAAGCATGGTGGATTGATCGCCAACAATATTAACCAGAAGGTTAAAGCTTCACTGGGTAAGTTTGCACGCTGGCGGCTCCGAATGGGGTAAATGTGTGAAACTTTTGAACTCACAAATCCCAGAAATGATGTAACATGACATCAATAAATTGCACACAGCACGCTCATGTTTACCGACCCGATGGTCTGTGATCACTTTATACCTACGGTATGAAAAACAAGAATGGAATATTTTGAGCTCCCCTACTATTATCAGAATAATGTACTGTAAAAATTCCTACTCAGTTTTATCATCGCCATAACTTCAAATTACACAGTGTATAATATATCATTGTGGTCGTATTTCAGTGGTATATATATTGTTCTGTATATTGTTGTCTCTACAAATAGGACAAGAATTGAATTATCTAAGCCTAACATATCATTACCTATACCGTTGTTCAGCAGCGTCTCTACAGTGAGCATGTAAAGAGCCCTATAGTAATGCACTGCTTTTCACCACAGAGAGCAAAGACAGCCTGAGATGGTGGCCAATAAAATCAAAAGTGCAATGATCCCTGTTGGGTTTCATGGCCGCATCTGACATCAATCGCTGATGTTCAGGGTCAGCAGTGCAATATTGTCCACGGGATTCCTCTGATCACTCCTTCTCACTCCTCACCAAAACAGGCCTATACATCAATACTTCACCGGGGAGGGCTTACTGGACGTCAGGTCGTTATTGCCAGAAGAAAAATAAAGATCTTCAAGCAGGAATACCGCTGGAGGTCTCTTTAACAGGGCTCCCCAGCCTACGAGGAGCAAAAGGGCAAAACTCGAGAGTGGGCTTTTTTTTAAAGGAGGAGAGAAAATTCTGTTGACTCTGGAGTCTCCCTTGTTTCTCTTCATCACAGGAGTGAGGGGTCCAGTGATTTTTATAGGGCAAACGGCTGACATTTTGATTTTCGGCAGTGTGCTTTTGACTTTGATGTCAACCCCTGCAATTTCCCCCCCCAAAAGGCTGCGGCACATGAGGGTGGTATGAGCAATATTTACTGTATGTCTCTGACTGTCGTTATTTTGGCTGTCCTCGGAGACCACTTACCGAAAGTATGAGAGATTAGAATGGAAACTGTTATCAAGCACTGCGTAGAGGCTAAATCCTTGCATACACACACACACACACAATTCTATCGTGTTCACACCCCATCTTTCCTTCCACTCCCTTCCTTCCTTGACCTTTTAGATATGTGGTCCATGAACAACTTTTCTGAATCCTCTCGGTGGTTTCAGAAACTTTAGACTTGTTTGGCCTGCAGTCAGATTCTGGAGTCAAGCCCAACAAAGCACTTGGGGAATTCCCAGCATGCACTGCAATAGCATGCGTTAGCAACAAAATGGGTATGTATCCCTATCACCAAAACAGGAAATAAGCATGAATTCTGCCCCTGGAGATTGAAGTTGCTGGCCAGACTGCAGTGAAAACCATGCGTGTGGCACCACAATACCATCTAGAGTTACTCATTCATATGCAGGACTAATTCAGATTTGACATGTCTTGCTATGGTGTCAAAATTTTGAAACCAACCATGCCATGTGTTTTTCTTTTTCCTTCTGCTGCATGTGAAAGACCATTTGGAAGCAATTTTTCTTTGTTAATATGAGTATTATTTTAATTGTAGTAATTATGGGTTAAACTGTTCGACCACTCGCAAGGTGCTCACCAGCTTTTGACAAGAAGACAACTTGAGTCCTCTCGGTCCATTTGTCTGCACCTTCATTCATTATTTTTCCTTTTTTCTTGAAAACAGATACTCGCCCCAAAAGTCTTAGAAAAAGCACCAGCCATATAATAATACAATCAAATCTCTGTGTTATAGACACAATATATTTTTTTTCATTTTAAAAGCTGGATGGTGTACTGTGAAGTTGCACATGTTAGTTGCATAATGCTGTAAGAATGGTTAGCTGAAGTGTAAAGCATCATACACCACGTCTTAATAATTGTGACCACTCTTTAGGTAATGTATAAAATGATTCAGTCATGTACAAGTGTTTTGCAGAACTTAGTCATAGCTGGTACTGTGACAAATCATCACATGATAGGGCAGGGAAAACACTGAGGAGAATGTTTTGGGGAGTTCAACTGTTTTCTGGCTAACCTCTTTGTGGTTTCCCCTTTCTATGACCCCTAAATCACAATAGAGATATAGTAGTCCAGCTTAGAGTCTGGTACAATTTAACCTTCGGCAGACCTTAGAGGTGGGTGGTACAACACATTTCACCTACATGAAGCCTTGTTAAAACAGTGATGCAAAAAGAGCAGCCCGGTTTAAATTAAATTATTAAAAACAGCTTCTAAAATTGTATCCCTTCATCATGTATGAAAATAGTCTTTCCTTTTTTTTTGTTTGTCCTTGCTACCAGAGGGCTGTTACAAAGGAGACCACTGAAGCAAATTCTTTATCTGCTTGAACCAGCCCTGGAGGCTCATAAAGCCCTTTAAACTAGGATTTTCAAGAGAACAGTTTATGTAAACTGTATTAGGGTTTTTGTGAGAAAGTGAAAGTGGTAATTGTCCACATTCCAACAGTTTCAATACATAAACTATGGGACCGTCAGCCGTGAACAACCCAGCTGCTAGCAATTTGTGTAGCAGATAATAATCAGGCTACATGCAAAGCAGCGTTCCTCTGACAGGCATTAAGCTGTGGCCCATGCTGTAAGGGATTTGAGACATTTAAAAGAATGGTTGGTTTAGTTTAAATAACCTTGGGAGAGAGGAAAAACTAGACCTCCTCTGGCCACATTAACAATCTCACTCCAAGTGCAATCCAGATCATTTATCAAGATGGACCAGGGCATGGGCACACTCACACTGTAGTCTACACAAAGAACACATGTGGCATTCAAGCGAGCTCTCATATCAAATATTCCATTCATCTATAGTCAATTTGCGGAGGCCAGCAGTGTACATTAATCACTGACTCCACTTTTACAAATGATTTGAAAGCTGTAAACAGGCTTTTTATAGTATCGCTTTTTTTTTTTTGCCGGTTCTGATTTCATAGGAGGTTTAGTGGATTATTCGTGGAAAACAATAAAAGTGTTTATAGAAAGCAAGCAATTTATCACTGAGAGAGGCACAAAGCCCAAAGTGTGAACAGAATAATAACACAAACACTTCCGATGACAGGATCTCAAAAGCAGCTATGGCAGAAATCTCAATGTCCCCCTGCAAGCACAGACACAAGCAGCAACTGTAGTGTCCTCCGGGGTGATTTATGCCAGAGCTCCCAGTCTCTCAGGGTCCTCCTCGGGGCACATGATCACCTCTCCTGGGCTCGTGAACAGCTGGGCGCAAGATATTCGACAGGTTGTCAGGCTGTACTCGTAGACTGTATTGTATGTCTTTTCACTGGTGCTCTATTCTTGAATGAATGATCTGGTTTCATTTGGGTCAGATGGCTCCCTCTGCAACGCTCTCACAGCAATTGGGCCACTGTAATATTTCTTCAGCATGAGAATCACTGCAGATAGAGTTGAAAGAGTAGATAAGGTAAGAAAAAAAAAATTTTAATTATACATTTATGGAAAACACCCATACAAAATAATGTAATTGTAATTTTGAAATAAAATTTGATTGGAACCTATAATTTAACCTACATTTGAATTAAATTCACAAAATCCAAGTTAATGCGAGGGCAATTTCTAAAATAACGTGTTGTAGACTGCATGAAAATGTAATAATTTTTGGTTTTGGACCTCGTACAACCTTCATATCAACAAGTCCATTCCTCCTCTTGCCTGCATTTATTGATTGACAGCTGGTTGTAGAGTGGCAGGCGAGACCATCTGATACAGAGGGAGGGGTATCGGGTCAGTGCAGAGCGTCCACTGATCTGGATTCTTCCCTTTACTCCGGTGTTGGCCCAACAGGTGCTGCTTCAGTCAGAGAGATTAGGTGATCAGTGTCCTCAGATTCCTTCCCACTTGGAATGTCCTGCATGTAGAGGAGGACAGGCCCTCTCTCCTGGCTTCCTGAGGGGAGATGGACAATTGGATGAAGGGCTGAGTTGTGAGTTGCGGAGGAAGGAGGGCAGGTTTTTCGGCAGGGTCAACCTAACGATGAGCAGATCAGGATGGAAAATTGAAGGCGCAGTAAAGGGATATTCTGGGCTTTACTATAAGTGAAGTATGGCTGTCAGAGGGATTCAGGGTGGAGACAGTCGTGATACAGTGAGGGTGCTGGAGGGTTGAGGAGAGGCGTGTGCAGATGGGGTTGCAGGCTGGGTAAAGGGAGGTCACACATGCTTTGTGTCCCCCAGGGAGCCGTGTGGGGCTAGACAAGAGTGGTGCTTGCGTTTGAGGTGCAGTTCCTGGGCGCCACACAGATGAGCTCATGAAATGTTATGCCATCCCCCTGGCTGAGGGTGGGGCGTGGAGGGTTAGAGCAGAGGGCATCCCTGCCATCAATCACCCAGGGTAGAGCTGGGACCCACGTCTCATGGATCAGTCCAACAGGCAGGAGGAACATGGGGCCAAGGACACATTAAAGGCATTGGATGTCCTCCCCGCCCCCCCCCCCCCCTCCTTCAGCGTTAGGGGGTGGGGAAGGGAGTCAGAGGAGAGAGGCTGAGGGGATAACAACCAGGAGGTGTGGTGCCACGTAACTGGAGAGGTGTAGGAGATCATGGAGACAAAGAGAGGAGACGAGACGAGGGGGACACTACTGTGAAACCTGAGGCCGGCCCGGGCAAATGGAGACGGAGGCAAAGATGGAAAGAGACAGGCATGGTCAGACCCCCTGCATGCAACTCGAAGCTTAGTCCTTGCCCTCGTCACCTTAGGTCACATGTTGTGTAGCTTGGACAAGAATACTTTCTATTCCACTTAAATGTCTTAAATGTTTCCATGCTTTCTCCAAAGCCAGGAGTCAGTCAGGAGCAATTTCAGGACCTCGCTATGCCTCTAGTGTTCTGGGCAGGAGTGTGATCCACCCCTGCGTGTTGGCAGGAGTTATGGGCTCTGGGTGAAATGGTCTGCCGGCACACAGACGCACGCTCACAGTATCTGGTGTTGATAGACAGACAGCAGACGCACCAGGTACCAGTCAAAGTCCATCAGGAGTCAGTCCTGGAAATTCTTTTCCAATACAGACAATCCTTACAACTCAGAGCCAACACTACTTTACAACTGTAACATTCACAGTGGTAGGAACTCACAAAAAGTAATTTAACAAGAAATAAGGAGATTATATTTAAGGTAGCTAATTATATCATCCATTAGGAGAATCAAATGTATATGGTAGCATATTGTAATTGCAGATAACTACATATTCAACTGTTTTTTCATTCATTTTAACAAGCTAGCAGTATATTCTAACTGCATTTTAACCTCAATTGACACATTTTTAAAATGTAAAATATATATAATTTCAAATCAAAAACACAAAGTTACACACAGCTGACGAACCATATTGCCTGGGTACAAGAGTTTCATTGTAGTTTCGTTTGGTAATGACAAAACATAACTATAAGGTTTTCTATGGGGAAAATAAATGTCTCTCTAGCTCAAGCAGTCTGAGTAAAGCAGCAATAAATAAATAAATAATAAAGACTGGATGCCAGGCACATTTTGCAAATTATGGCCTAAAGGAGATTTTGTAAAATATCCCCAGATTTACAGCTAACCTGACTTTCTTGAGGAAAATCAAAACTCTCTTTGCCCAAATGAAATGCATATTTCCCAATATCCCTGGCCAGAAGTCAGAATGAGCGTTCCAATGTCAGTGCGCATACTTTTAGTTACAAGCCAGTATTTTAAAAATCAATGTTAGTCACACTCCCTCCACATTAGATATGTTGTCTGGGCGAATGTACAGTAACCCTTGCACGCTTTTTAAAGAGAGCACCTGTGACACATAAATCTGTAACAAACTCCCAGACTAGTATGTTACATTTCTAATAAGCGTCACCGAGCAGGGGGGGGGGGTAAGTGAAAAAGAATGGCTACTGTATGGGTCTGTAATAAGAGCCAGCTGTGGATGGCCAAGTGGGCTCTGCTCCGGGAGCGTGTTACTGGAAGATTTGCGCCAGGGAGAAGCTGGCAGGCACATCATAAATCCAGCTTGTTGGGTACGGTTGCTTTCTGAGGAGGCTCGAAACAAGCAAATTGCCTTTTGATTAGTGAAAAATCCCTGCCCGGCACCCGGCGCACATTCAGACCAGTGGGTTTCTCCCAATGTACATGAGAAGCTTATCTCCTGTCAAGCCTATCAGGAGCTACTCAGGCTTTCAGAGGCGCTGGCATTTACCTATGAGGAGGAATGAAAGTGACGGCAACTGAAGTAAATGGTCACTTTATCAGTATTTTGCAAGCAAAAATATCTGGATTGAAAAAGTACGATGAAACAGTTAAACATAAATCTCTCCCAGAGAAATGAATTTGACAGAATGATACTGCAGTACAAGTAAAGATGAGCACTGTCACTCTGTGTTTTAATCCACAAGGGGAGTTGCTCCAGGAGGCAACAGGAGAGAACCTGAACACCGATGGCAATTTGGGGAAATTGGGTGACATTTTACAGTCCTAAACCTGCCACGGGAGGATTTGTCTGTCCTCTGCTTAAATGATTAAAGCCGCAGAGTCTGAAATAAACCATACCAACCGCCATTTCATCTTCTCTCTCAGCGCCACATGCAAACATTTGAAACGGTGTGGAGGTATGAAAAAGAGGAGGAAAAAAGAAACATTCCTGTCTGAGCAATTGCTGTAAGCACTATATCATGTTTATTAACAGTCCTAAATCAGAGTTGGTGCTAGGGGGGGGTGGGGGGGGGGGGCTGCGATACTCCTGAGGAGCGTCTAGAACGGCTCTGCCTGGGCGAGCACATCGGTGCACAAAGGGCCGAGGTAATTAAAGGGCCGGGAGTTTAAAAGTCCGTCTATTCCCTCTTTTTTACCTTTCAGTCGTCCTCCTCTCCTTGCTGACTGAGTCAAGAACATGTTCATTTTAGGAATTTCCTCTGAGAAAAGGAGTGAGGTATCATGGTATAAATAGCCGCAGTCTTTCTCTCTCGTTCCGTCTGTCTCGCTCTTGTTCTCTTTCCCACAGGCCAGGACAGGAACCTCTTTATTTTCATTTTTTTTTTTTTTTGGGAAAGATTGGGGAGAGGACGGCGGAGGAGAAGGGGTGCAGGGCCTCACAGTGAGAGAAGCCAGAGGTGAAACTGCACCCCCCCCCAACCTCCTACCTCTATACCAGCCATCTCTCTCTCTCTCTCTCTCTCTCTCTCTCTCTCTCTCTCTCTCTCTCTCTCTCTCTCTCTCTCTCTCTCTCTCTCTCTTTCTCTCTCTCTCTCTCTCCCTCTCTCTCCCTCTCTCCCTCTCTCACCCACAGCTACAGCGCTCCAGGGCCCCTCAGTCTCTGTGTGGGCCTGAAGCTGGGCCCGGGGCACCAGGAATGAAGCAGTAAATTCAGACACATGCCCCTCTAGCCCCACGCTTCCTGCTGTCCTGCCACGCCATTGGCTCCCGAGTCTGTAATTACCACCCTGGGCAAAAGCTCTCTCCCTCGGCTACAATTTGCTGATAAGCTGCTTTTCTGAAACACATACTACCAATCATTAGCACTGCGGTGAGCATACAGTCTGCTCGCCGTAGCATGTGAAAGCACACTTTTTTGTGAGAGCACAAAAAAAATATTTTGTTGGCTGGTATTGATTGTATTGATTGAGTGATGTTAACTGGTATCTATATATTATCAAGTCAGAACACAACAGCAAATCAGAAAAGACAACACGTTGAAGTGAATGAAACCGGGAAGGGCAGCTACCTTTTGAACAATTAATATGTTATTGAACAATTAATCCTCCATTTTGTTTTCATTAAGGAAACATAAAACAACAAAATCAACTAAAACCCTACTTGTCAATTTTATCAATCTGACAAATAGAGAAAAGCTATTATATATCAGCTTCCAAGCTTATCTAATGGCCTAATGAATTCCTACAAACAAACTGTTTATACTGTTTGTTACTTTGTTATACATTGTTACAACTAATAAAGGAGAGTCAGTGAGATTTGATTTCTGCAGATCAAACAGATATTGGTGTTGAAATGAAAATGTGCACATCTCCGTTCATAATTATCAATGTATCATTGAAGTGCACCTGTTGATTCCCCACTTGGTAGAGAATTGCTGGCTCCATCCTCAGGGCAAATGATGGTCTTTGGGGTTTAGGGATCCATTCGTACAGGGTGCCCTGGGTGGAGTTTCTTATGAATGGACTCAACAGGGGTCGGGTGGAGGGGGTTAAAGGTGATAGGGAGGCTAGGGCCCGCTTGTAAGGCCTCCAACACAGGGACCTAGGGATGCTGAGCACTCTTCACCCGGGCAAAGGTTCACTCCGATCATGTGGGCCAATCGGTTCCAGACGTGGTAAATGACACATTATTGGATCCAGACCTGACAAGGGCTTTGTGTATATTACATTACCAGACACCAGGCTCACTTAAGCTTCATTACCTACACCCCTCCCTTCCCACCTAGAAAGAGAAAGGGAAGAAGAGTGAGACGGGGAGAGAGGGAGAAACATAGATATTACCTCAAGCCATGCACAGAGGGTGCAATTTCTTCCAGGTCAGACCGAGCCACTGCAGTCGGCTCACCATCGCACAGCGCTCTCTCTCTCTCTCTCTCTCGCTCTCTTTCTCTCGCTCTCTTTTCCTCCTCTTTCTTCTCCCTGCCCTGCACTGGGAACCCGTTAAATATAACAACCCCGGAGTCCACCCTGGAACACCCAAGACGATCCCACCCGCAGGGATTTTTTTGGGGAGATATTAGAAACATACAAGAGAGGTCACCCCACCCTGCTCTCTTCCCACACTGATGGAGCTGACGCCACGGGCCGATTTGAGAACAATGAATTAGCGATTTTGGAGAAAAACGTTTTCTCTTTCCTTTCGGGCTTCTAGGTGATAGTGGTCAATGAATTACCAATTGGAAGTCACTAATAACTTCATTTGAGTGAGACGTGTTTACCACTGATTAGAGACGTATTCCTCAAATTGAATTACAACAAAAGCTTTTCAGTCTATGAAGCTACTGTAGCAGTAAAACTCAGAATAACATCTCAACTACAGTATGTTCTGGTGGGAGGTTTCCTGTGGCTTGGATGCCTCCTGGTAGGATATGTGCCACAAGCAGTTGGAGGAATTGGCTAAACCTTCCTTTATTTGGATGACATGCACACGAACACCCATACCACAAATATCTGGCCGTGGCCCCGCTTGCTTGAGTTTCCATTCCTCCCTTCTTAAACTGCAGACAGGTGTGTGTCTGAGAGTGTGTGTGTGTGTGTGTGTGTGTGTGTGTGTGTGTGTGTGTGTGTGTGTGTATCCGTAAGTGCTTGTATGTGACACCGCTCAGGTATAAATTCCAGTCTCCGGCTCGGATTCGGAGCCCTTATTTAACATGTGGGCATCAGGCTACAATCTAAACACGCACTCCCAGGCGGAGGCGAATCGCAAGGAATTGTTTCGGGGCACGAGGCCACACCCGTTGCCTCAGTGCCTCCGCCGTCGTCGAATAGATTACCCGTGATGATTTACAGGCTATAGCATGGCTGTATATCCTCTCTATAACACATGGGCCACCACACCCGCCTGCAGAGACCATAATCACACAACAAACGGATCTATTTCTGAACGGCAAAAGCATTTGAATGACAATCACCTTCCACTCCTCCTCCTCCGCCGCCGCCTCACCTGCCAGGGTGCAAGGACAGGGGCAGGCGGCACCATAAGTCCACCCAAAGATATATGTGCGTCCAGGAATGATAACTGAAATGTGCACTCACGAGGGTCAGTGAAGATATATGTGCCACAAGGATTTCTGTTACAGTAAGAGTCCTACAGCTGTAGCTTCCTCAGTAGCCAGAGAAACCACATTATGTACGGTTTGCCATTTGTGACAGCTGCACAATGTAAGACATTAAAAGAGAAATATTTTATTATTATTACTATTATTATTATTTTACGTACACGCCTTTGTTTAGCTTTTTATGTTATGATATAAAATAAATATATAATAGCTTTAAAGCATATTGAGGCATTACAATCAAGTTCATATAAGGGAGCTGCACATACATTATAGCATGGCAAGCCTTTCAGCACTGAGAAATACTTGGAGTATATTTATCAACATCAGGTTTGTCATTCTTCACTTTCTATATGTGACATCACTTATTTCTGTTTTCCCCGTTCTGTCACTCATCGCTCTGCGTTCTTGTTTGTTTAAACTCTGTTCATTACAACCCACTGGTTGCCGGGGGTTACTTTGATGCCAGGATCTGTGAATACACAATGGTAAGTTTGCAATTTTTTAATGTTATTGAAGAAAGAAATTTGGCAGACCAGGTTTTTACTCTCACTGTTGCTTCCAAAATGTTGAAATAATGCCGTGCTTTTTTTTTTTTAACTACTAATATTTTTTGACATAACTGATAGATCAGTCTTGCAATATCAAATATATTATTTAATATTAAAGGTTTAGATAATGTCAATGCCAACTTGACTCAGACGTGTGTTGCTATTATCAATGACCATGAATAAATGTATGGGAAGACTAACACTACATGAAAAAGCTGTCTGTTATTCTGCCCTTCACACGTCAGTCTGTGTCTGATATTAGGTGTGTGTGTGTGTGTGTGTGTGTGTGTGTGTAAGGTTAGATGGTCATGGAAGGCAGCTTGAGCTACACTGTTCCAGCTCATTAACTGTGATTAATTGGCATGTGTGCTTTCCCATGGCTCCCTTTGCCTCATGGAGAAAGAGCTCACCTTGGAGGGCACAGGGAGCCCAGTCTTCTACCCCACCACCCACATGTAAAAATGACTTACATGAAGCTTTACTTGTCTCAACATTTGCGCTGCTTACATTTGCACTTTCTATGTAAAAGTTTGATACTGTATGCATTGTAATTGATGATCGTCACATATCAAATAAGGCCACAGTGCAAAGATATTAGTTTGTTTCTTCAAATTTTCATTTATTGTTCCATACTTACCAAACTGGCCAACATGGATTCTCTGTCAAAATGTAACAAGTTAACAGCCAGTCTTTCAAAGAAGGGACTCATTGCTCCTCCATGCTGCAAGTATGACATTTTCATGTACACTACATGACGTGTTGCGCTGGAAAGTGGATGTAAAAAAATCCAGTGGAAAAACAATCTTAAAAATTAAACTGGAACATTTTTTGCAAGAAAAAACACTTCATCTGTTGAAGTGGAAATTAGATTAGAATTTAAGCATTGACTCATTCTTTTGCAAATGTCCATTGGGTATCTTATAGGAGCAAATACATTTTGTGTCAAGTGTGTCATTTATAATTGATGTTCATATAACAAATGAACGTCTTGTTCAGATATGGGGGTTTGCGGAACACAATAATGGTCAATAATTGTCATACTCTCTATCCTTGTTATGAGTTGCCAATAATTGACATTATTATATTAATAAAAAAGTTACAAATATATGGTAAAGACGTGAGAGCTTTTGTAAACCATAACTTTAAAATGTGAGATTTATATATGCTTTATAAGTTTGTTTGATAAGCTGGATACAAAGGAGTGTAACATTTCTCTGCATCCCATTGAATGTTTCTTTTCTTCTAAAGCCGTTCAGACTATAATACAAACACTTTTCTTTTTTTTTAGACAAAAAGAAATCACCAATTATACAACTTTGGATGTAGGCCGACCTACCTGAAGAACTTTGTTTCTATAAACCAACCCCATGTCAACTCCATTGATAATAATCCCAGAAAGACATTACAAAATGAAAAGTCCAGGTTCGCTCACACAAATATACAATGATGTAGGTCTCCTCAATTAAGACATAATAAATTCAGAGAAGCCTTTGTTGTTTCACTTATTGAGGAAATAGGCTCTCTAATCCTCTGATATAAGAACCATCTGTGTAAATTCATGCCCATAGAGGATGGACACCCAAAGGCTGCAATGTACTGTATCTGCTGAAAAGACAGAGATGTTATACAGAGCAGAGTGAGCTTACTAGACAGTGATGAACTCACAATGAGTGGCTCAAGACTTTTAAAACCATCAAAGACAAACAGGGATCTCTTACACTTCCATTCTGACCCTCATACTTCTCTAACCTAAAACAAATAAGTCCTGTTTCTGTAGGGTCCCTAGCCACCCACACACACTCGTTACCGGCCTATTATCAAATGTGTAAGTGGGGTAGTCACATGTTTTATCCTGATTCTCTCTCTCTCTCTCTCTCACACACACACACACACACACACACACATACAAAACTGAACCCATTACTTTACAAATGTCATCATCAAGATAATAAACTACTTAGAGGAATCAAATGGTTCAGGCAGTTTTTTTAATCTTTTGCAAAGAGAAGTGCAATACAACATGCAATTGCTTTTTATCCGAACCTTTCTCCCTGAAATTGCAAGTATTTGAAATATCATGTAATATGGATCAATAACATGAAATATCAGTGACAAGTAAAAAGGTAACACAAAAAATAAAATACAAATCTTTTTGTTTCCAAATTAATATCAAATTATGTGGAGGAAAGATGCAAAGAAAACAATTTTGTACTTTGTAAAATCATTTAGGCATGGACCATTAAACCAGGGTCAATCAGCTCTGTCAAATAAGATCTGTATTTAAATTGAAAAACGTTTTTGGCCACACAGAGTGAGCACATGTTGAACCTTGTTCCATTTTTGTTTAAATCCGCTGTTCCAAGATAATTCGCACACAAATATGCACAAAGCTGCAGAGGTTTCTTAATTTCCTGTGTGGGCCACACACAACTACAGAGATCTCCTGGCTAAGGACAGCACTCTGAACCTAAGAGATGGGAAGCCGCAGTAATTATTTTTACTGTAAAAATAGATTTCAGTAAATGACTTTGTCTCCCATTTATGAATTGAACTATGTTAAATACTTCATGGATTGATTGAATAATGCTCTTTTGTGCCCAGTATCTTCATGGAAAATATTAAATCTTCCTATTATTTCAGTGCAGAAAATAAAATAAAAAATACATGAAATAAAAATGAATATATACTAATATCAAATAATATTAGTATATAATATCAGTTAATTCCAGTGATAAATAAATGTCCTTTTATATAAGAGTAAAGGATTCCTCCTCATATTTACACACAAACTGGGTAAAAAGGCCATTACTGTCTTTACATTTTCAATCTATCAAATTGTATGATAGTGCAAATGTGATGGGTGAGTGAGTGAGTGAGTGAGTGAGTGAGTGAGTCAGTGAGTGAGTGAACAAGCAGCCTACTCTCCGTTTACACCTGGCTGGGTTTGTAACTGAGTTCACATCTATTTTAGCCAATTAGTCAGCAATTCATCAGTGCACAGTCCGGGTGAGCCCGCTGAAACCCAACCTACAGGACCAGCCCACTTGCCCAAGAAATGCAAAGAACGTGCTGAGAAGAGAAAAGCAGACCAGCAGGAGAGAGGCCAAAAAAACTGGAATAAAACAAGGCCACCTGATCCATACCAGCAGTATCACAGCCAGCCAAACAGAGCACTCATTGTCTGTGGCAGACACCACTGAGCTCTGCTCTTTGTCGCCCCCTCCCACTTCAAAACACAGTGTCCTCCACCATAGCAGCGGAGGGATAATGATAGAGCTCACAATGTTATAGCTTAAACAGGTTAGAGGTAGGAAACTATCAATCCATCAGTGACATTTTCACCTTTCCAGACAATGCTGTCAGCACACACACACAAACCCATACACACACACACTTACTGGATATAGACACAAGGATATGAAACTACAAACATACAAATATTCAGACATGCACACACACACACACACACACACACACACACACACACACACACACACACACACACACACACACACACGCACGTATGGAAGGAGACGGCAGCGACTGTTGAATAATTCAAACGTGGAAATGCATGATTGATGTGGGACATTTCATTTCCACACCTTTAAAAGGTCTCTTTTAGCTCAGGCACCAAACAGGCCAAGTGGTCTCTGGAGTTCAAAGACTCGCATGGACCTGGCCTTCCTGGTCAGCCTCTTTGGGACAAGAGTGGCTTTATTCTGTGGTGGGGGTACCAGTGGTGGTGGCTGGGATTCCACACCTGTGTTTGCTCCTTACCCAGTAATTAAGAGCTGCATGCTATTTTGAGCCCACAGCACAAAGTGCCTCACTCATAAGGAACTTGGGGTGAAGAATCTTGGCTCCCAGTTTGATGTGGCTGGAAAACCTGAAGGCCCATGGATTAGCTTGGCAGCGTGCGCACATATGAAAGGACATGTGAGGTAGCAAGACAAATGCATTTGAAACGTAACATCTACACATGGCTGTAATTAGAACTGATACATTATCGACATCATTCCCATTATTCACATTGCTATGAAAACATTGCCTTATTATTTATATATTACAGGAAGTAATATACAGTTACAGTGGAAGAAATGTAATAGCCAATAGGTAAAAATTCATAGAATATACTGTTATGTATTTCTCAGGTTTACTTCAAATGTATCATTTATTGAAAATCAGTGGCAGAACTTTTGTTACTGTCAAAACAAATGTGTTACGAGGCAGAATTATTGAGTGTGTTTTTTTGCCAACGGCATAAACCACTGGGAGTGTCAGAATTCACAGATGGGCTTAAAAGCTGACTTAGTAAAGATGACTGAAGTACGGATAGAAGGGGAAAGGAGCAAAAAAAGAATAGAGAGGTTTGAGCCAATGCAGTGTTAGTGAGCTAAGTAGGTTTAGCAGAGGGTCATTCCAAGTGCAAAGAGAACTCCAAGTCAAAACAAACAGTCACTCTGGCTTCTGATGGGACAGCACTCTCACTTTTTCCCACAATCCTCCAGAACAGCTTAATTCACATTCAGTCACACAAACTAGGTGGTCATGAATCTCATCGCAACGTAATGTTCCAGATGTAATTTCATTGAATAAATGTCCACATTCTCTGCCATATCTGTAATGCCTGTTATATATTTTCACAAAATGACAATGATAGATGTAGAGTTTTGGTTCTTGTTTCATTACGGGTTTCATTACCATTACCATTTCATTATGATACTAATATGGAGGTTTTGAAAATGTCAAAACATCCCCGAGTTGACAAGCAATCTCGCCCCATTTAAACCTTTAAGAAGTAGATGTTGCTGCTAACCAACAGAGTCCAAATAGGACCATTTGTTATTTAAAATTCCTACTGCCCTCACAAAACCGGCTGGGTAATTTATTACGGAGAGACAGGAATTTTGACAAATCATTCAGCTCAGCAAATGCGGCTGTGGCAAAGTTCAGCAATTAGGCTCCTATGTAAAGGAGGCCAACTCCTCTGCGTTGGGTGTGCTGGATTTATGTGTGCTCTCAAGTTAACGTGCAGGTTCAAAGCTCCGAGTAGGGGAGCTGGAGGGTGACACATGGGGAATTTCACAAATATGGTGGAACACACACATTTTGCAGTAAATCTGACCATAGCATAGTGGTCTTTGGGGAAAGGAGGTGGTCAGTGAGGGATAGAGGTGGAACGTCGAGTGTAGGCTTAGCTAAATAATCAACCCGAGATGGAGGTCAACTGTGTCAAGCCATCGGTGATATTAAAGAGGCAGAAGAATGGATAAGGAAGTGGACATTTTATAGGCCTGATAGAAAAATAGGAAAACAAATAGTTTCTACAAGTTTCACAACTCCTTCAAGAATACAAACTCCTAATATTGCTCAATCATGTTAAATTTTGACTTCTAGTCAAGCCAAGTCTAAACCCTCTGTCAATATTTAGCTTTCTTTTAATGGAGTGTTTTTCTGCTACTGTCTGACCATGATAGCCACAGTGTGTCTGTCCTGCTCAGCGTCATTCTGAATGTACCTGAGAATAGCTTTAACGTGATGGGCTAACATGAATTACCAATGACCTGGTTAAACCATTAACGTCTGGTGGTTCATAAAGGATGCAATGATTGAGATGCAGTCTTTTGGGTCTTAAAATTTTAGGATGTACACTCTTTACAAAAACTGTTCTGCCAGAAAGGTGTTTTGGTTTCTACATTAGCAGAACCCCCTTTTTAATGTAATACAGAAGTCTTTTAGAAAGACAAGGTAGGAAATAAGATCTATTTAAAAAATGTTTTAAAGAGCCATGCAGGGTTCTTTATTCTGAATTGAATGCCTTTTCATATGGAACTTCCTTCTAGAGTATGGGGAGACATGAATTCATATGAAATGATGTAGGATCATAGAGGCTCAGGCGGTTCTTAAAACTGTCCCATCAGACAAAATTACCAAAATACAGGGTTGTTGATCAATACCAAGGACTCAGTAATTCAGTACTCTCTGTTTTGCTCAAGATACAAAAAGCAAATGACAAAGCAGTATTATTATTGCAGTATTTTACATTGTGATTACCTCCTCACTAGACATTTCTGTTGGATCTCTGCTCAAATTAGCTATCTTACTTGTCTCTAATGTGACTATATTAGAGATGACAATTATAGGCTGCAAGAGACCAGCTGATGTGAAGTCGAGCATTTCACACCCAACTTTTAATTAAATTGAACTCAAACTCCGTAGTTTAATACATTTAAATACATTCAAAGCCTCAAATTGGTTCAGCCCTATGTTTAGATAGTTGTTTGGGCTGTAACGTTGAGCCAAGTCAGAATGCAAACAGGCAGGTGAAAGGCAGTTTCACTCCCTGGCCGACTGTACAGCCTAGGGAGGGTCTTCTGCTGTGGACTGGGGTATATACTTGGAGTGACTTTCTTGTCCCCACTCCTCCGCTAATGAAGACCAGACACACTCTCACACACTCTCACACAAGATTAAACTACCTTGTAAAGTTGACACTTCACACTTTCTTTATGCTGGCGCGTTTATAAAAAGCTTAGACGATATTTCATGACACATTCATAAGAGCTTCATTACACGCGCATGCTACATTTATGATTCATGTGATTGCAGCAGAGAGCCATATCTCTTCAAGATCGCTGGTTCACACCCATTCATTTGTGCTCACCAGGTGTTCAAGGTTTCTCTAATTTGCTTCCCCTTTTAATACGTTGCATGTTGGCAGTGCGTGGCGAGGGAAGGCATGTAGCAACTTCAGTACTTCTAAGGCTTTAAACCATACAAGTACTTAGCCAGTCTTTACTGGTTAACCCCTGGGTCTGACAGTGGCTTGCATGTACATTTCCAATCAAAAGGAATGTCCCTACTGGTCAATAAACTGCCATTTGGAAAAGATATCTTGCAATGTGTTGTTCCCCTCAAACAGTTACTATTACCACTTAAAACAGTTTAGTCAAGCAATTACTGTTGGCTAACTCTAGTTTCTCTAATCAAGAGTAGCTGCTGTTTAGCCTCTTCTCCTCCTTCTCCTTATTTTCCCTTTTTGTGCTGGAATCTTTTGTAGAGGCTGATTGTTCAGGAACTGGAGTTTCTGTGAAGCTAGAAGGGTTTTTTTGTACAGACCACAGGCCTGGTCACTCCTGGATGGTGGTTGTACCATGGGAGGTTTGTAACCGATAGGGTCCCATAAACTTCTTCTTTGTGAACTGATCTCTGGCAAGAGCCGTGCAACAACACTGTAGCAATGATCACTTATCACCAGAGATGTCACCAAAATAAATAAATAAATAAAAAGATCTTGAACATTACCACTTTGAACTCCCATCAGGTAGACGCTATAGAATCCCCACTAAGAACAAGAAGAGATACCTCAACAGACACAAATACTCATTCATTCTTCTGTCAGTGAATCTCCTCAACTCAGGAAAGGCGTAGATTGTGTACTTTTGCACCTTTGCACTGTATTTATTATTGCAGTTGATGTAGCAGGGTGTATGTCCAAAACAAATTTCCCATGTGACAAATAAAGAAATCTTAAATCTTGAATCTTGAAAGCCTGTTTTAGCAAACTAAGGTCAAACTTGGCAACTCTATACACAATGGTATACAGAAGATGGGGTTGTGTTTTTGAGCATCTTCATTTTGAGTCTTTACTGTAAAACTATAATCAAAAAAAACAAACAGGCTTTAGGGTCGAAAGGTAGTTTGGAGGTTTCCACACATTCAGAGTTTTCATGGGCTTCTAATTGCATAGGATGACTGTTATCTTCATCTATTAGCAAGTCATTGTAAGGAGTAATTTATAAACATGAAGTTCCTTCACACATGAATTGTTTATTCCAGTTGAGGCCCAGAGGGGTGGTGGGTGGTTGATAGTCATCACATCCCTGCTCCTGTTGGTAAATGGCATCTTTTAGCAGACTTTAAGCGTAGATGTGCTCCTAAGAACATCTGCCGAGGGAGGGAGGGAAAAAGAGCTGTAGGAGATGAAGAGCAAGGGTAAGGAGTTGGGTGATAGCGGGAAAGAGAGGGAGATAGATAATGGGAGGATTTAAAAGGCCTATGGGGAACAGAGATACTCTTTGAAAGACGTCCCTGATAATAACTGGCTGTTGCTTAAGTGTTCTCAAGTGGAGTGGAAAGACTTCTGTCATCATTAAAGACACTATCTCCTCCAACTTAAACAATACTGAAAACACTTATTTTTTCCCACCAAAGTATCATAAGAGAATAGCCTTGAAAGAATCAGGACAACATTAACATGTGAAGCTTGTAAAATGTGTTGCATTACTTCTTAACTGCCACGGGAGTGACACAAACCAGAGCATTTCCATACAATATAAAAATGTGTGTGACGTAAAAACAATATAATTAGCCACTTTCAACTATTATAACTACTTATTTAAGCTTTTGAAAATCCTGATCTTGTTGACTCAAATTCCCTGCGAGGCCGATGTAGAAGCTGAAGGGTTCTGATTACACAATCGGTGAAAAACAGGCATCTGCTTTCATCTTCCTCTCGGTAGGGAGCATCTCAAACTGCCCGTCCCTACAGCCGACGGGGTTGTGGGGGTTGCGGGGCGTGGGCAGCTGCTGTCATTACCCCCACACCTTCTCCCTCTCTCTCTTTCTATCTCCTCTCCCTCCACACTTCCCCCCCCCCCCTCTTACCCTGCCCCCCTGAAGTCAACTTCAGAGGGGAACAGCAGCCCAGCGCTGTGTCCTCTGAGCTCAGATGTACACTAAGCTATTCATGGGGTTGTCTTTGATACATTGGGGCTGTCAGTAGTGTATCTGTTACTGAGACTGGGGCTTTGTGTCCATGGGGTGCAGTGGGGCGGCTTTACCAATGGATAATTCAGTTTCATTGAATTCAACTTTACCTGCTGATGTACTTTGGGATGAGATGGAAGGCAATGCTGATGTGTTAATGGGAAACTTTTGGAATTTCTGTAGCCGTTCGGATTCCTAGCAATGACCCGTGACACAGACACAGAAATGCATCGGGAGTAGATTATCAAATCTGAGATAGGACGGCATCCAGATAGAATTAAATCAAAATAATAGTGTATGCTCTAAAAATAGTGCATGGGAATTTTGATGAAAAAGAGATATGCTTTGGCAAACCTCCTAATCATTTACATCTACATGTGCACTCAGACACACATACACACACTCTCTCTCTCTCTCTCTCACACACACACACACACACACACACACACACACAAAACACAACACACAACACACAAATCAGCGCCTGGTCAGCACTGTAATCCCTGGATTCAGAATGATGTCACATCTGTTTGTCCTACTCCCTAATCCACTGCAGGTCATGAGCCGAGGGTCAGGGCTGTGGGACACACAGTCAAGTCTGCTACAACTTTGCAGCCAATGTACAAATCATGAAAGTCGACGTCAACCATCATTTAGCTGTCAGGGTGGAAACAAAATGGATGAGGAACGAAGTGCTGAGACTGGCCTGACCTTGTGAATGATTGCCGCCTAAATAGCCTGGGCTGAAATTGGGCATTTTACACCCTGGCAGCTGCCCAAGACACAATTTGTCCCAGTTTAGAGGACAACATGGCCAAAATGGCATGCCACGTCAAATACCAATTTCCTGGGAACTCTCATATACCAATTGTAAAAGAGCCATGAGTGAGTAGAAAAATAGCGCTGTTCATCAGTAAATTGCATCGCATCAGCAGTGGAAGTCTTGAGTGATTAATCATTGTAACCCATACTCATGGAACAGTGTTTGTATTGAAATGTAGTATAGTATATCTAGTATATAGTAGTTAGTTCCTATCAGTGTAATCTCTCCGGTTCTAACAGAGAACCATGTGCAGACTGTATAGAAAAGAGACCTATTCCTACATTTCTATTATTCATTATTTTTATACTACATATATCTATATATAGATATATATATACTACTTCTAAATGAGACCTCATATTCCCTAAATTCTTACTTTAACCTTTTTCTATACCATTATCATCATTGTGTGTTATGTTTAATGTGAGCTATGTAAGCAACCCACCAAGTTGAATTCCTTGTATGCACAAACATACTTGGCCAATAAAACTGATACTGATTCTGATACTGAAAGGTAACATAATGCATTTAACAGAAGAAGATGTAAGTAGTTCAACATATTATGAACCTATATTACATGTCTAATATCTACACCACAATTATGTAGGCTGCATGATATCATATTGCAACTCATGGTAGTTACTCATGGCAGAATTGGCTTTCTGGTGGTAGCCAATACTATAATATAATTATGATTACACTCACAAGGTATGGTTTTGAGACAGATGGCTAGGTATGAGACAAATAAAGTTCAGGGAGTTATTTGCAGCCTCCCTCTCTCTGGCCAACGTATGAGAGTAGTCTATCTTCCAGCTCATTTGTTATGTGTTGTATGATTTGGATACTAAGATGTACAGGGTGCTTGGAGACATGCAGCAATACTTTTTTTTTTTTTTTTTTAAAGCTCAAGCTCTTTGACCCATGCTGCCATAAACCATCTTATTTTAAGACTTTTAAGACAATATCTGAAATTCTTTGTATTTTTATTGTTTGCTATATGTCTCTATACTATTTAGACCAATCCAGAAATAGTATCAATCACAGGTATTTGGGGCTGATATATGTGCCCCTTGCCTCAGTTTTTTTCATGAGTAGAGCAGTCTAATCCAGAGGTGTACTTCAGCAGCATCTGCCTGGGACTGCTGAGCTCTGACTCTGAGCAGGGATCACTTATTATGGAATCCAATCCCTGGCTGTCCATTTGAGAGGACTGGAACTAATCGATCAGAGAGGAGCATCTGTGAAAGAGATGTCCAGAGAGGCAGCTCTCACTTCACTGGAGCCAGAAGGGCTACTGTCTCATGCTCCAGCTCTGGCACTGTCGTGTACTATTAGCTCTCGATCTGCCAGTCAAGTTGGCGATCTGGCTTTGATGCAAATACGGTTGAAATATGAAACTGCGCATTTATGCCCCGCCTCCTAATTTTGTCATCTTTGCTCTTTTAGGTGTTATCATCCCTTTCCTTCTATGTCTAATCCTCTGTCCATGCCCCTCTCCTTTTCGCTCTCCGCATATTTTATATCAGTTTCTGCGTTAAGTCCTTTCCCTCTGAACTCAATCCCCAGTCTGGCCCTCTGCTTGAGCCCCTCAGCTGCTGGTCTGCTCTCACACTAACCCCCTTGTTTATATCGGGGACGCAATTAAGTCGAAGCCAAGTAGAGGAGTCCCAGAGAGAGAGGCAAGAGTGCAAGCCCGTGAGTCAAATTTCAACTTCTCCACTCGCAGACATACACTCCTCCCTCTCTTAGTTTCATTCATTTTCTCTTTCTCTCCATCCCTCTCGCTCTCTTCCACTTTTAACATGGTTCGAAAACTTAGTTGAAAAGAACAACAAAAAGAAAACATTGTTTGAGTAATGCAAACCCAGACATAAAAGATGAAAAAAAGACTACAAAGCCAGTATTTGTTGGATTTATTTTTTTGTGTAATCACGCTGGAAGAAATCGCCGTCGAGTAGCTTCATGCAGCTGGAGAGTCTGATGTACAGCTGAAATGGCTAAACCAAGACATTACCTCATCTTAGTGTGATATGATTTCAAATGCAAAACAATTATTTATTCTAGCATTACCGATTTCCCCAAAAATTCAATGTTGTCAAAAACACTCAATTTTAAGTACTAGTAACATCATCTGCCGTTGGATTCGTTTTCTTGTTTTTACGTTTTTTCATGGAGGAACTGGTGTGAGTGCCGAGTTCACGTTCTCCACATGTGTGGTCCATGGGCCCAGGGGACCTATCCCAGAATCCCAGACACACGTGTGCAGGCAGAAGCAGTAGTGCAATGCAGAGTAGATAAACAGTGCTCTTACTGGCCACTGGGCACACTCCTCATCTAAACAATGCCAAGCACACTCCTCATCTAAACAATGCCAAGTTAACTACTTTGCAGGAGTGTATCGCAAAAGCAAACACAAATACAAAGTTAATACTTCATACAAAATCATCTGGGACAAATATTCAACCATTCAACCTCGTGAAGAGATGCACTTCTTTTTCGGTTATGTTATGTAACTTACAGTTTGCATAGCTTTTACATGTGTGGCTGCTTCATATATTATAAAGCATCGTCCCTTCCTCGTCCTCGTTCCTCGTCCCTTCCTCCCTTAAGAGTAGCCTCAAACATCCCGATTGCCCTACTTGAACATTCCATCCCAGCATTCAAGTGTGCCTCACTTTCACGGGGGAGATGCAGGAGAAACTCCAGGGATGTGTGCAGCGGTGACGGACAGGGGGATAAACAGAGGGGCTGTCCCTGACCTCCCAACACCAGTCTGGAGGAAGACGAATAGCCCCCCAATGGGCCCTGAGGAGATAAAATACACCCTACCGTCTTCAACACCAGGTGTGACAGCCATCAGGGGTGGCCTATCGGCAGGAGGTACAGAGGAGGGGAGGTAAGGGTGAGGGGGCACATTAGGAACATATCAGCAATTACTCTGTGGGTTTATTTTTCTTCCTGCTTTAACGCCTGGATACCAAGCTACATTCATCCTGGGTGTTGATTGTATCTTAAAGTCTATGAGAGAACACTCTGCAGAGTCATTTGTCGATTATCTGATAATACACTGAAACATGTTAATGTTCTGTTATAGTGACAATTTAGAAGCCCTCCAGTTTGTTTGTTTTTCGGAGCTAATTGCCAAGTGTTTTTTCTATGAAATCTATGGCCTTGGTTTTGGGCTTTGGGGCTTATCTGTGAAGTGAAGTTCCGTCTTACCGTTAGAGTACCCTGAGTTGCAAATCAAGTTCTTTATATAATGGAATTCACAGGGTCGAGGACATGTTTACCTCTTTTTCCAGGCCCATTAGGCACCAAGCGGCTATATCATATCTGACACCGGAGAATGGCCTCAATCTGTTTAAGCCATGATCTCTGACTGCATGGGCCCCACATCTTCAGATTGGCCTCTTCTAGCAGAGATATGAAGAAGGATGATAGTCATTTATATGCCCTGAACATTTTAACAATAAATGTATTATGGGTGATGACATCCTGCAGACGAGACAAATAAATGGGCTGTGTGTGTGTGTAGTATCGTACTTTGCAGGACAGTTACACTTTGTGCAGACAGTTTGCATAAAGCAGGACAAAGGTTTTACAGGCACTCACGTGACCACGGAGCCACAAAAACATTGTGAGAAAATAACTCCATGGATTAAAATAGTGAATCTATATAAAGTCAAATATTTTCATTCATGAAACAATATTAGCTCATTCTGCCAGAACCACTGTGACAAAATGGTAGTCTAATGTGTCAAACTGGGCTGCAAGAATGAAAGAAAGAGGCTGTGAGTTTGTGTGAAAAAAGGAAGCCCAGACCTCTAATTTCCTGTGTGAGCGTTTGCCATGGAACGGGAAGGCCAGACCGCTCGGCGACTATCAGAAATCAGGCCAACAGTCCCCCGAGCCACCCCTGCCCTGACGATACCCTCTCCCAGCCCCCTCTCCTGTCAGCCCAGGGACACAGGGCAAGGCCCCGGGGCCAATGTGGGTTAACCTCGCTCAGCCGTGACCAGAAAACAGAGTGATATCTTACTAATCTAATCCTCCTCTCAGTCGTCATGCAATAAAGCATGCGTTGCAACCCTTGACCTCGCAAGCCAGAACAACTCCCCCACCCCAACATCACCACCACACGACCGCCCCCGCGCACCCCTCCGAAAGATCTCCACATCCTCCAGCATCTATCCGTCCAGATGATTTGGACAGATACAGACATATGGAAAAAAATATACAGTACATACAAATTGAAAGTTCCACCTACTCTGGCCCGACCTCTATTCATTTATAGGTAGGAATATCAGTGAGGAAGAGGGAGAGGTATAAAGGGCATGATGAACACAATGTGACCATGTGACGACTTTACAAGGAAGAAGGAAGGCATGGACGGACAAGGAGACCTTTGAGGGAGTTTGTGTGCCGGTGTTTATGCGTGCAAGTGGCCGTGTGCCTCAAAGGGTGCATGCGTGCTTGTGTGCACATGTTGACATGCATGCATATGTGCATGCATGTGTGTGTGCGTGCGTGTGTGAGTGCCTAAAGCAGGGGTTCAGGGCTCCCCTGCTCCAGCACATCTGGGCTTTATATCAGGCCTTTAATTAATCCTGAGTGAAGGCCAGGCAGTGACAGGCTGACTGGGCAGGCTCCAGTCCAGGACAGGGCCTGATTTATTACAACTGAGCTCCAACCAGCATTGATTTATTTCAGACTGAGGAGAGGGGAGAGAAGGAGGCGGGGGTCGGGGCTGCGGGTGGACACAGAAACAGCACTGTTAGACAGGGAGGGGAGAGACAGAGAGGTTGAGGGGATGACGGAGTGACTAAGAAAGGTGAGTAAGAGACTGATAGAGAGGTAACGAAGGCAGGGAAGGGGGTGACTTTGTGTTGCCTTGTTCTGAAAGGAAAGCCACTGCATATCGCCAGAGGCTCTTTTTAGGTAACCAGTCAAGCAGTCAGGAAAGACAGACCGCATGAATGTGAGAGAGAGAGAGAGATTATAAAAGGTATGAAGTTGAAAAACTCTCTGCATCAGGTGGGTTACGTTCCCTCCCAGGCATGTGCTGTCAGTCAGAGTGACTTCTCATGCCTTATCTGCCTGCACAGGGGACTGTAAATCCCCTTCTGCTCATTTGGCTTAATCATGACAGTCATCTGAACTCTGTAAGATACAGGGAAGCATATCCCTTCCCCCTTCTCGCCTCCCTCAGGCCTTTTTCCTCGATGGCAGGAGTATATAAAAAGGATGTTCTTCTTATTATCTAACACATGCATCAAGCAGCCACAAACGGTCCACGGTGTTGTGGAATGCGATAGGTTGTGCGTCCATGTGTGCACGTGCGTGTGCGTGTGTGTGTTTGTGAAACTATATTGCTGTATTGCTGAGTCAATAGTTATGTGTTGTGGAAAAGATGTCAAGTGTGACGGGGTTTTTATGAGCCTCCCTTGTCTTGTGTCCTCAACATGCTTCCTTCTGATAAGGACTATGTAACAGTCTGTGTTCAATTTTCACACCATCAAACTGTAAAGTGAGAAAACTTCTGTATGAAGATTGTGACTAAAATTCAGCAAACCAGAGCAAAAAACACGATGCTGCTAAACTCATATATAAGCTCATGTAGCTCTTTAAGATAATGTTCAAGTTTGTTAAATCCTCATGCTGTTCATCCAGATCTTTGCTGTTGTTATTGTTATTTCTGAGAATGTCTGGCACTAACCTGCTGCTTTTTATCAGCAATGCTAGTGAAAATCAATGGTGTATAAAACCATTACTCTCAAAATCACATAGAAGTTCCTTCCTATTATTATGGAAGTATATGGAATGGCTTATCTGTGACATGAGCAATGCATTCATTCCTAATTGACTTGCATTTGCTAAAAGTCGGTGCCAATTTTTCAGAAACAAAAGCTCTGGCATGAAAACATGTTTTTTAATTTCCTGAGAGGGAGGTTGGTGGGTGAGCATGGGATTAGCCTCTAAAACTCCTGGACATTCCCTGGAAGTGTTTTGTTTGTGAATCACTGAATCTCCTTGCTGCTATTTGTCCATCTCTGCCTCTACTGGTGGTCGGCTCCAAATCCAGCAGTCTGCTGTGAGTAATGGTCCCTTTTAGCACTATCGTCTAGACGTCAATTCCCAAAACACCTCAGGGTGCAAGGACACATCATTGTTGTTACAGGGTTTCGCCCTTGTCTCTATTCCTTAGAATTCTGATATGTTCTTATAAGCATTTTTTGTAAGTGACTATCCTATCTACTTATTTATGAGCAATTGGGGTCTTTTTATATTTGTAGCTTACAGAGTTGGCATACATGTTGGAGTTGATTCATGTGGTTGTGCTGAAGTCCTGTGAAGGGGTCTAAATCAGCTGGCCAGGGGCTGGACAGTGGAGTAGGGAGTCATGGGAAACAGGAAATACCCTGATGGCAGAGAACAGGCATATTACTGCCATCCTCTTTCAGTGTCTGCAGCAATGCAGCAATACAATAAATGCATCATGTCTGACTGGTTAACTACATACTCTTTAGTGTCGCAATATCACAGACAGGAGAAGAAAGTACAACCCAGTGGCCGCAAGCTGAATTGCTGCTTTATAAATTTTGTCTAGAAGCCAGCGGGGTTCATGTTGTCCTGAATGTTCCCGCCAGCAGTGGCTGCCAGAGGGGAAACAGAGAAACAGAGAGTTTAAGCGGTCTGTCCAAGAGTGGAATGAGCTTGGTCTGTTTGTGAGGTCGAGGCTGGGGATTTGAGCACCGCAGACTCGTATCTCCCTCCCTATCCCCTTCCCTCACATCGGCCAGAGACGGCCACTTTCAGTGCACCCGAGGGAAATGGGGAATTCAGCCTACCACCCCCTAAGAACATATTTTTAAGCAAGACCTCTTTTCATAGATATATAATCACTAATATTTTAAGGAATGAGCTTTTTATAATTAGAAAATGCCAAAAAAGAGTGAAGTTTTTGTAAGTTTAATCATTCACTCAAGTCTCAAATAGCCTTGTTTAGATTGTGGTTAGATTCTGAATGCCAGGAGCAAACTGAGAACCTAAGAGATCCTTTGGGGGAATTTTAGGGATCCATTTTAAAGACACCTAGTAAAGGGTATTGTGACACCCTAGTCGTGTTGGGAGGCAGGCATTGTGGGACTGCTTGAGAAAACCTATATTCATTAATCATGAAACCATGGACAAATGTCAAATAAACTACTGGCAATGATTGTTTTATTGCAAGAGGGCAAAGGGAGGTCAAATCTGATTTGCATTGCTTATTAGCAGTATTATCATTGTCAACACCATCACCGTCATTTTCATTATCATCTTCATCATCATCATCATCATCATCATCATCATCGTTAAAATTCTCCTCACTGTCATCACTATTGTCATCAGAACGTTCATAGTTCCTGGTGTTCATTTGGTAACAGGCTACACAAATAGTTGGTCTGTTCCCCTCACAAACTGCTGAGATCATATTTCTGTTTAGGTTATTTTTACATGCTTGAGGAATCGTGTAAATCACATTTAAAAGGCATATACACCTCATTATACCACTGAAACACTAATTCGGCAAAGTGCACTGGAGAATATTCAGACCTCATTTGTGGTGTAAACATGTCTTTACTTATCCAGATTAACTCTGCAGATCAGATTACCCTTTCTTTCCCAATGCCCCTCAACAGTGCCATTATGGAAACCAACCTGGAACCCGAAGTAACTGGTGGCCCTACCATATTTTCTCTTAATTAGATGTGTTTTAAGTCATTACAATCTAATGCATTCCATGCTCATGTTACGGTAAAGCATTTCTGTGTATGTTAACAGTGAAGCGTGTTTGGCCCGCTTGCTGGACGTCGAGTGAAGCCCAAGGCCACAAGCAGTGAGACCCGTCCATCAGTGGCGGTTATTAGGGGAGACCACCGGTGAACCAGGGCCATTTGGTGGGCCTAATAACAACGTGAATGGGAGAGCTGAGGGACAGGAAGCACAGCCAGACAGGCCGGTGCTGAGAAAAGCACTTTTCAGTTAGGGAGGGAGGCCTCCTTGGAAAAAAAACAATGACAAGGCCTATTTAGACCTGAAACACTCCCATGGCTAACTTCCAGATGACATGTTCAACCCAATACTATCAGTTGACGCTTTGCTCATGAAGGATTGAAACGACGTGAACAATATTATAAAGTGGGACACACTCTAACTAAACAATTATCCCATGTACCTTAATGATGATGAACAGGAGCAATCATGAAAACAACTGCAACTAATGGCTCATACTCTTTATAATGTCTTTATAATGCAGTAAATATGAATGATAGATTTTATCTGTGTTCCTCTCCTATAGTCCAGGTGCTTGGTAGGAACCAAGGCCAATTTGACAGTAAAGATTTGAGACCCCACGTGTTTTAATTGCCCATCAACATGGGAGGCTTTCACTTTACAGCCCGGGTTTATTGCGGCACAGCTTAAACGTAGCTCAGGTTTCGCGCACGACTGTTTCACTGTTCTGTTTCTCCACTCTCCTGACTGGAGTGTAAATGGGAAAAGAGGCGGCACGGATCAGTATGGACTGGAAGGGAACGAGTGTGAAAGGAGTCAAAATAACCAAAACAAAATAACCAAGAGTAACACCTCTTTGACATGAAAACTATAATACAGTGTGATTACCACCGTGTAATGTCCTTAGGTCCTGACAAATGTACCACTCAGAGACACCTATAGACACCTAGAGACACCTTATATGGTGCCAAGCTATGAGTCCAACTTTTTTCAGCCTATATCAACCTTATAAATATCAGTACTTTGTAGGCTAATTTAACAGTTTATTTCCTGTGATATGTCTATGTGAAAATACTGAAGCCAGCAAAGTCATTAGTAGCTCTGAGATCAGACTTCTGTGAGGGCCCCTCGGCCTGGAATAACTCCTTATCTGGTTAAATGGACCAGTGGCTGAGACAGATTTACTGTTCAGCATAGAGAGAGCCCTGAAACGGGAGACATTAGACTAATGTTTTTCAATCACTTTCAGCACTATAATTGCACAGAGAACAAGCAGAGAAATGAAACTTTAAACTTCCTAAGGAGTCACAGTTTAGGAATTCTCAAGTTGTCATACTGCACAAAGGTGTATTCATTGGCTGTCTATATGATGCACAGTATACCATTCATTTATTGATTGTAAATATAAAATATTGGTGTGGACTTTCCATTACAGAAAACAATAAATTCATTAATTGTCACAGAGCCTATTGCAGCATGTATTGGGCAGAGAAACACAGTAGGCTGGTCACCAGTCCATCACAAGGCACATATGGGGAATTCACAGTCTGACTTGCATATTTTTGGATTGTGGGAGGAAACCCACTTGAACTCCACACCAAAAGAGCCGGGGTTGGGAATCAAACTCAGGACCTTGTTGCTGTGAGGTGACAGTGCTAACCACTGATCCACTGTGCCGCCATATTATAGTCACCAATAATGTTATTGTTTTCATTGTTGTACTTCATCACCAAGCTAGAAGTCGGGTTTATAGGCCTTGCTCCAACTGTTTGTTATATCTGGGGAGCTCATTGAGTTGATGTCAAGTCTGCTATGAGAGGCTGAGGAAAGATGAAATGAAATGATGCTTGGCCAGACAAAGACCCAAACCGTAACGCTGACCACTACGACCATCCGCCATAAAAACAGACACAGGTTTTTATTTACCATGAAACCTGTGAGACAGAAAGGGGAAAATAGCAAAAACAAATATTGAGTTTACCCTGATTTACATCAAAGTACAACACTGTACCGTGGACTTCCATCTTTAAACTTTATGTTGCTACTGTTAGAGTCACTGAGAAAGTGTAGGAATCTTCAGCTTTCAGACTGTTATCCCCGAGCAAACTGAGCCTGTGGTCTGTGTGTCCACAGAGCTCCCTGACCAATTTTTCTCATGAATTATAGCTGATTGTTGCTCATTTTGAACTCAAATTAGTCACGTCAAACAGTCAAATAACAGAAAACAAAGAACAGAGACAATAACAAAACACAGCAAAAACAACAACAATAACAAAAATAATGCAGAATACACTGTTGAACCCTGGAACAAAATGGCTTCATTCCCTGTCACACTGTGTGACGTAAACTGGCTATTTGTCTGACCATTTTTGTTTCCTGTGCAGCATTACTATCTGGAACAAAAGTGGGTGTTTTTGGCCCTGCTGAATTCTGGGAATTTGGATTTGTTGTCTGAGGGTCTCAGCAGTTCCGTACTCCCTCTTGGCAGAACTTCATAAGAGAACTCATGCAGCTCAAATATTTCGGCTTCAAATGATCTAGAAAAACACATTCCCACTGGGTGGTTAAAAGTGGGCGTGTAGTGTATGTGCACTTGTGAAGGATGGGGCTGTGTGTGTGTCAGTGTGTGTTTATGAGCTGTTCTGTGTAATACTTTATTTGTCCAAAACTGGTGACTGTCTCAATGAGCCTCAGATCCTGCCGATTCCCAGCTACTCTTCCAAAAGAGTCATTTTTCATACTGTGATTATTTTGTTGATTAGATGAATCCAAACAGCCACAGCAGTGGATGGAAATTAAAATATTTGGGAGTGAAAAAGAGATATACAAATGATAGACAAATTGATTGAAAAGTAGTCACAGCCACACATCCCCCTTTCCTGCAGACCAGTCGTGGGAGAAAGTCCAGAAGCCTCAAAGCTATATACATTTTCATGCGTGATCCCAATCTTATTACACAACACTTGTAATTTATAAGCTCAGTACTGGTCTTTGGGCTTGTGGCCAAAGTAAATTCATTTTAATTTCAAGTTTATCAATGGAAAAAATAAGGAGTTACACAAATGGCCCTGTGAGGCCGGTGTTGGGTGGTGAGTAAATCAGAGGCAATATTGCTGTAGGCCTATAGGACCACCCTGGCGTTCAGGCTCCTAAAGCCTACCCACAGGCCAGAAAACAACCAACCCGCCCGACCGCTGAACTCTCCCATTCCTTACTAGAATAAAAATCAAATAGCAAAGTCCATGGGTCTCTCCAGAAGCCAGACCTGAACCAGAAAAACAAGCAGCTAGATCTCCACACTCTGGCCACTAAATCCAATAATAACTCCTTTCCACCAACACATTCTAGAGAAGATAAAGTGTCCTGTGAGGAGGTGACTTTTGCCTGGCTTTGCTTAATTTTATTCCTTAAACCCGCTGCCAGTTCTGAGCAGTTGTTTTCAAGATTGTTTTGTCTGGTGAGCAAATTTTCTTTGGTGCAAGTATAATGGGAATAAGGACATTGAGGCAGGTATGTCAGATGTCATTAATTGTAATAAATCAATTGGCAATAATTTAGTTCAAGCATTTCAAAGTAAATTTTGCAGAAATTGAGGTGGGGTGAGGAGAAATTAGAACTATTACTGGATTATGCAATTCACAAGAAAGATGATGTTGTATGCTGTAAATGTTTGCCCTAGTTATTCAATTCTTCAGTTTAGGTAATTTTTTTATTTTTTTTATTTCATTTTTTTTAAGGTTAAACTACTAACTATTAAAATGTATTTTTGATTGGTCATGCTGTGGTTTTAATATATCCAAAATAATTTTAACTATTTGCAAATGAATGAGCCTGCTTTTATTTAAACTCTATAAAATGCCATTGATCAGAAAATAAAATAATAACATTCCCCATCAGCTGTAATAATTCCTAGTAGTGGTTATTTGAAATTTTGAAATTTGAAATTTTATTATAATAGTTATATTTATTGTTATATTATTGCTTATTTGAAACTCAATAAAGACGTATTGACTTTTTTGTTATGGGATTATTAAATACCTTATTAGCTGCAGTCAACATAATAATCCTTATTGTAAAATATGTAAGTCATAGTTGATAACTGTAATATTTAACATGGCATTTATATTTTAAAAAAGTGATTGATAATAGTAATAGCAACTAGTAACAGTAATAAATTATTTTCATATTTTAAAATGTGACAGATTTTATAATTGGTAAATCAAAGTCAAATGCAACATAGGGTATGTCTACCTGAATGTACGATTTACTATTTACTATCATATTTACTACTATGATATATATATATAAGCAATAGCACATCACGCAGGTTTTTCCCAAGAAAGGCAGACCAAGACCAAACCAAAGGGAACCTTGTACTTGCATTATATCCTGAGCAGAAGAGACACCCAGAAGAGATATTTGTATTTTTTTAATGTATTTTTTTCTTGTACTGTATATAAGACAATTATATGTAAATAAAAATGAAAAGTAACTATGCCTCAGCTATAGGAACTAGCTGTCTTACAGATACAATAAACAAGTGTGTGTGCATGTGTATGTAGCAGTCTATTTGTCTGTTTGTCTATTTCCTGTATCTGTCTGAGTATGCTTACATGTGTGTGAGTATATATGTGTAAGTGTGTGTAAGTGAGTCCTGCTAGGATAAAGATAACTGCTGAAAATGTCATGGTCGATGATCCAGACAGTAGACATCAGAGGACATTAGATAGAGGACATGAGTCATTTGATAGTTTTACTCTGCTAATGGCAACACTATTTAACTTCAATTCTTACAACTTATTCACTTCTTCTGTGTTAGTCAAACATTTTAATCCCATAATTCCAAATTTATATTTATACAATTTACAAATTTATGGACAAAAAAAAAAAGAAGATAACTAATTTGTAGCAGATAACTAATTTGTAACAGTTAACTAATTTGTAAGATACTGAGACAGAAAATTGTTAATTTGTCTTATCTTCTTCCTGCTGCACTTTTGTACTGCAGACTATGCTGCATATAGGCATATGGAAGTTGAAATCTAGGAGTATAAGTGTCCAAATAACCAACATACTATACCATCAAATAAACATCAAACTATACCGGCAGTGTCTGTAAAATACCCACTGTCCCTCAGCATTTATCAGTAAAATGCACTGAGACATTTACTCACTGGACCGGTGGTGCTAATTTGTTTCTTTTATTGGCCTCTGCTGGAGGCCATACACATAACCCCTTCTCAAACCTGTCAGGGTAACACAGTTCCATTCTATAATTACTCAGCTATATTAACCAATTGCATTGCATCAGTTTGCAATGTTTTGTTTTTGAATTTGATATTGGTATACTGTATACCAGAGGCCTAATCCGGAGGGACAGAAAGTCTTACTGCAGGATCACGTAATGCAAACTGAAAGAATAACACAGTCCTGCAGATATTCCCTGAAACAACTGCTGAATATCATATCCATACAAAAATCTTTACTGTACCTTCATAATTCCTATGGCAACCAGGTGTTGTAACATAAATACAGGTGTGGAGACCTGGGAGAGCTGACTAATGACTAAGAGGAGTCCTTTACTTCTGCTAAATGTCTAGAGCTGTGATTGAATATGTCAACCCCTAACTGACCGCCTCCCGTGGGTAAAACTGGTAAACAGGCCTTTTTGCGAAAACTGAGAAGATGATGTAATTTCCTACACATGTGGGCAATGAAATCTGGCAACTGTGTGGCACTGTACCTCCCTAGCATTTCTGGAGATGATGATGTCATAGCTGTTACCTCAGCCCAACAGGCTAAGTACTGTAAAGTACCACTGAGGCCACAGGCAGGTGACTCTTAGCATCGCGAGTGGCCCCAGCTGAGTTGTAATAATCCCCTGATATATATGACTTTCCCCACACTTATATTACTCAGAGGTATTTTTAGCTGAAACTTAAAGGTAATGAGTCTCTTAATCTCCACCTTTTGACACATTCTGTTTTTGAGCACTGCTTTGCAGCCATCATCGGTTATAAGACGTCACTGAATGTTTGAGATGTGAATAGGTCCCTAACACTCTAGTACACACCGCTATCTAGGCCATGTACACACTATGTACTGAGAATGTATATTAACAGAAAACAAGCAGATTTACCGACAGGGAAACAAAAAAACAAAGCAGTTAACATCACCTTATGAAGTTAACTTTCCCTTGAAGTTCATGTCCCTTAATTTCCTGACCACCAGTGTTTCCTGACCACCCTTAGTCACCAAGGTTGTGTTCAAAGGTGCTCAATGGTATCCACATGTAATGAACTCTGACACTGAGACATATAGGGCCATGTCTAGGGCCTCTTGAGAAAATACTCTTGTTCCTCTAGGCAACAGCTGGAACAGAAGAGGAATACTTAAAATACTCCACACATGTATTGCATCTTGCGTGAATCAAAAACAGAAAATATAATTTAATAAAAGATTTTTGAACAGAATTCCAATGTATTCAGTCATCTGAGTATCTCGCTAGTTTGAACAACCTCCTTTTCTTCGTGGTTTGGTTTACCTCGGAACTACTGTGCATGCACGGGCCTGATCCCACTCAAAACCTCACTCCAAGTTGAGCTAACAGGCCCCGAGCCTTACTGATCCAGGCTGGCCTGCTACTGTCATTGTTTACAGTGGCTCCACTGTACTTGAAAGGTGCAAAGTGTTGCTAATAAATGGTTTAGGGTTTCTTCATCTCATCTGTGCTTGCCAGCCATTGTACAAAAGACTTCTCACAGCAAATGGAATAGCTGGACCCTCCTCCTAAAACAATGGCTTTGGGTGGAGGAGTGACTACCCTATGAAACAGAGATAAAGGTACAGAGAGACAGAGAGAGAGAGACAGAGAGTATAAATAACAGACAAGCCGTGGCATCCATGTGTGAAACAAGAGAACTATTAGGCCTTGCTGAAAGAGCACTTATGTGGAGGCGAGCCAGACGATAATATTTCACAGGTAAAGAGATGTCCACATGATGATAACACCCTCTAGCAGAGAGGACAAGTGGGGGATGAGTGAGAGGTCCCAGGCCCTCTGCGGTCCGCCCCCACTCACGGCTGAGAGGAGATACCACAGGAGCAGGGAGGCTGTTATTCTCAGGGCTGGTTGGTTCATCAGCAGATTCTTATCATGCCCAAAGACTTCATCCCATCTACAATGCATTGATATACACACTCTACAATCTCTGAAGAAGGGTAGAAGGGGGACCAGTAGTGTCACTCCTGGTCACTTTTAATTAGTTGAGTGGTCGTGGATGGGAATGCAGTGAGGGACGGCGGGAAATGACGCTGACCGCCTGAAGACTGGAAATTGTATCTCCCACGGGCTCGTCATTGTAGTCTGACACGTCTCGTATCACCGTCGTCAGAGATGGGAGCTCTTAGTGCTGCATTTAGCCAACAAAGAATATGAAACCTTATCGGCTCCTCGGTTTTATCTCCTCAAAGCATCAGTCACCAGTCAGCTATGGAATTAGAGGTTTAATATTTGATATCGCTGCGGTCATCTCCATTCATGAGAACCCAGAGAACCTTTCCTTTTTTTTCATGGTTTTTGTTTTCCTAGACCATGCCCATAATTTCCACATTACGTACCTCCCTATGCCACAGCCTCGAGCTGGCCTCCACCCACACTTGTTCTGGTTAAGTTGTTTAAAAGCATTTTAACTCCAGCATGCTCATCTTCAAGATGACAAGCTGACAGCTCAGGCACTCTGTCTCAGTCAACTACTCTTGTGATTTTACAGTAAGTAAAATTGAAGTCTGCTTCTCAGTCTGTAGCTCAATGGATAGAACAGAGTTAGTATGTACTCATGGTACTTGCCGGTTTAAAGGTTAAAATGGACCAGTGAATCATTCCCATCATACCTTTCTTTTACATTATTACATTTTATTTTATTTTACAAGTCATTTAGCATTGCACCGCTTTAAAGTAATAATTTAGGCTACAACCCCTTTAATTCACAATAATCACATGACCTTGTGAAAATGCAGGAAGTGTCAATTAGCTGTTTTATAAAGCCTAACTCCAACTAATCTTTGCCTGTGTGGGTCTCAATATGAAAATAATATATCTTTGTATTTTTTGTAAATATGTGTGGGATTAATTGCTCAATGTGGTTTTAGTTTGGTGATTCAGTGCCGTCTTAAGTAGCGCCGTGAAACTGTCTGGGAGCCGAGGAGATGGGGTGCCAACTTAAATGGGTGAGTGGGACGGCATGGCCAGCCATCCTCCCTGCTGCTGTCTGAGAAATGGAGAGGGACAAGGCCGACTATCTGTCTCTGAATTAATCTGCCACAGCTCATTGGTCAATGAACTGGAGTCCATTAGTTTGGCCTGCCTTTTTCCTGCAACATGTGTGGGAGATGGGAGAGAGAGAACGTGGAGAGGTGGGAGAGTGGAGCAGATTTATTCAGATGGGGCCATGGGTCATTGTCTTAGCCTTAGGTTAATCTATGGCTTCATGTCTTTTTAATTAGGCCAAGAACATTGAGATATGAGCACTGTCAACACATCACTGTTACTGGTAGGTAATGCTTTATATCAATAATGTATCAATCATGTAATTCATCATTTAATAATTTAAGTTAATACATGCCTCTAGGCTGGACGTTTGCGAAAAATACATTTTATATACTTAAAATCGTTAAAGATCACTTTTGATTCTAATGTGTCAGCATGAGGTTATCAGTGTATTGATATATTTTGGGACATCATTTTGAGACCCTTGCTGAAGGCCAACAGAGCCCGTCTCAATAGGATTGGATCTCAATATCCAGACTCTGGGATAGTGTCCCAGTTGTTTGTCCTCCTGATTTTCTTCCAAGCTATTTTTCTTATAGAAGTCTAATGGGAATGTGTTTCTATGTAGCATGAAGTATTGTGGCATGAGGTTTTACACTACCTCACTACCGCAGGGCCTGGGCAATGACTCAGTGCATCATCTATTTATTCTACACTTCAGCAAAGTTATGTCCAACATCATCTGTCATTCAGCTGAGATGTACAGAGGAACAAATCAGCAACTTGGCAATATTGAGGATTTAAAACATCAGTTGCACCAAAAGTGAACTTTTGTGATTTTCAAAGTGCATTTGTCCCTTTATTTATGGTCACCAGGAGCATGTAGTCATTCATCAATTTAGTAATGTATAGGATAGTGTTTCTCAAAGTGGGGCCCATGGACCCTCAGACTCTCACTACTACAACTTAACTACTAACATACACTCAGGCCTACTACAGTAACGCTGTATCCTCAACAAAGGATTAAGCCCACTTAGAATGAAGAAGTTCAATAAACAAGATGCACAAGTGAAGTAAAGATCTGTAATTTCAGAGATCATGCATTTCAGACATGCACAGTTCAATGAGGACCTAATGAAAATATTACAGTCCCGTAGCTACATCAGCGCATGTAGATGCTTTCCCTTCAAATTAATAAAAACAAAATGCTTTGTGTTATATGAATTAGTTACTCATGATGTTCAAAGCTGGGGATCAGCTTGATCCTTAGCATACTCTAAACCTAGTCTATTATACTGTCTCCCACTGTCTTTCACTTGCAAATAAAAAATAAAAACAAAAAAATAATAGAAGATAGCATGAGAGGTACATTCCAGAAGAGGCACCTTTAACCAAGCTACTCAACGTAGCTTATCTACTCAGAGAGATCGTTCCATGCGGACTACAGTTTTAAACACCTGCTGTATTCAAAGATACCACTTAAAAGTGTCAGGTCATTTGTCAAACATTGTGGCACTGCAGACTCTTGACACTGAGCTTCACTCTATTCAACACACCTGAGTTTAGATGTTACTGTAACAGTGAGGCAAAAACATCCCCATTACAGGTCCATGCCACAGGGCTGACAGGAGTATATATCGCTACAGCCTCATCATTATCAGTACAACCTGAAATACTTAAACTATTCCATCATCCCTCATGCGATTTTCACATTTTGTTATTTTGTACATGGAGTAGAATGGAAAATGAACAAATAAAAAGAAATATAGCCTCACACAAAACAGAATGATGCTCCAATGTAGAATGTAGGATTGCAAGTTGAATTACAATACACTAAACTACAGTATTTGTCAAAGTAGTATGTATTTATTTATTTATTTATTTATTTATTTATTATTGTTTCAAAAATATTTGATGTTCTCCTATTCCACTACTTACCAGCTTGATAGATACAGATGTCAGAGTAATATAAGGGATTAACGTAGTTGTTGTCTTTTGGATGTGAGTATAATATCACTTTTATACAATAAAGTAAATTATAATGTACTTTTTAATTACACAGTGTAGATGTTCTACATAGGAATTCATATGTTTATTATATTTGATTCATTTTAATTCAAATAATTCATTTAAATATAATTCTGTGATTTGCTCCAAAAATGCAAAATATATTTTGAATGGTTGAAAGCTTAAAAGAGAAAATTGTTTTATTTTTTAAGTATTTATTCACATCCTTGTATCTACTCGACTTACAAACAATATTTCAGCAAGTGATGCATTAACCCGATCTTCTTTATTCTGTCATCCCACTCTCTTGTCAACCCTTTCACCCACTTCATCCCTCCATCCTGCACCCCTCTGGCCCACAAGGAATGTGTAGATATGACTGATAAAGGAGGCGGTGAGTCGAGCAAGGAGAGGAGGGAGAGCATAAGCTGCTCCTTGTAATAAGCAGAGCCGTAAAACTGTGTCAGAAAAATGTTGCCCCCTCGTTCTTCTTCTCTCCCCTCCCTTTATTCTTTATGGGTCTGTAACCGCATTTGTTACTCGTTTGATGGGCTGGGGGAGCCGTCCGGGCCCTGGAGTACAAGATATTATTCTTCGCTCGCCCCTCGCCCCTCAGCCCTCCCAAAATAACAGCCTCCAGCCTACTGTTTAAAGTCTCTCACCAGAGGGAGTGAGGGGGAGTAGAGCAAAAGGGGGGAGGAGGGGAGGGAGTCAGAGGAGAAGAGAGGCTGAAAGATGTCTCCATAGCTCTCCTCTGAGGAGATCAAAGTGGACTATTCCTTCAACCCTGTGGCACCATAATGGTTTGGTGGAGTCAGAGTGAGAGCCCTCGCTGCTCAAGATGTTGTAACATGGATGATTAGTGACAGTGTAATACTTTGAACATTTGCCGTACAAAGGGAGAACCCAGCTGAGCAAGAGGCTTTAAACTTTTTGGGGGGAGGGGAAAATATGGGGGTTCCTTAGCCACCGGAGAGCATTAAGAACTGAGATGTAAAAAGATATCACATTCATTTTTCCCTTTTATATGCATCCTGGGAATAAAGGACAACAAATAGAGTGTGGGAGGCAACATGCATGCCTATCATACTTTCCCTTATTAGAAAAGGGAAGTCGGGGCTGTTTTCCGATGTCATAGTGATACATTTGTAAATGGACATTTAGTTATTTGAACCATTATATTTGTACATTTACATTCATTGTGCATGGTATTGTAGACATTTAGAAGTTTGATCCATAATATCAGTATAAGTATACTTAATTCCCTATTGTTATAAAACATTACAGGATAAAGACCAACTCTATGTGACAGAACATTTGGAATCTAAATGAGTTTTCAATGCTAGTGATATTCACTCAAGGTCAGAAACTGAGATCATCTGAGATCCTTGAGATCAAAGTACACAGCAAATATTATAGTGTTAATAAGTGTTGCTTTTTCCATGGCCATTGATTGGATTTGAAGTGTTTGTCCACTCATAGAGCTGATGTAGCTCTGGAGCGGGTGTTCAAAACTATCTAAAAGTGATAAATCAACTCTGATGCGTATGGACTTCTAAGCACCGGCATAGTGTTGATTTTTACACTCTCAGAGTTAAATGAACACTGGCAATTTTGTGTATCTATCACTTCTACACATTTTGTTAATTGAACAATTGCTTCAGCGTTGTATTATCCTACCTTAATCAAGACTTTTAATGATTAAATAGGGTGAATTTAATCCAAGGTTGGGGGATGTCGTGCACTAACCATTCATTGTTTCACATGTTGGGCACTGTGAAGCCCTAGAGACTGTAACGGTGATTAAGGGCTATACAAATAAATGTGATTTGATTTGATTTGAATTAAATAGAATAGAGCAAAGCCAGCAAGAGAATATCTGTGAGGACAACCTGAACCATCTCTGATTGCTCAGTCTACCCACACGTCAGCAGTGATCGGCTGGTGTCCCCTATTTGACTTGTTGCAGAGTCTTGCCAAAAATTCCCAGGTTGTGACTGAAAGAACATGCTTTCTAATGGTTGCTAGCCGAGGAGCCATACATAGCAAAAACCACATATGGTCCTTTGTGTTTTGTACTGCACCTATTAATTTACGTATAAATGCAGTATATTGTACATGCAGTACCTGACAACACCCAATATATTAAATGTGATCCTTTTACAAACAAACTAATTCAGTGTTTCCATAAATGTTTATTTCTTTTTTTCACTGTGACTCTGAATTGTGTTATTTTATTTTCTGGAGAAAGAATGACTTGGAAGCCTTTTTCTGTACATATTTGAGTGGTTGGAATGTGAAGATAGAATATCTGAAAGTAATGTCTGTATAAAACCAGCACTCTGTCAGTTCTACTGTGGAAATGATTGTTTGTCTTTATTCCCTCTGTACTTTCTGTATATATTTCACTAAATAACCCTCTTCCTTTCTTCACTTTATCCCAGATAGAAAAGCATCAGGGGATTATAGTTTACTGACAGGCTAAATCGGAGAGTGCTTAAAGAAGTTGGAGTGAGAAATTGCACTGATATTTGCATTCCTCGCAATTATGTAGCTATTCTTTTGACAGTGCAAATTATCATTCTGGACCAAGAGTTTGAAGAGGTCACTTACACTTTCCCAAAACAAACTTCACAACTTTTTCCCTCTTTCTTTGGATGAACTTGTACTGTCGTGGTGTGTGTGTGTGTGTGCGTGTGTGTGTGTGTGTGTGTGTGTGTGTGTGTGTGTGTGTGTGTGTGTCTGTGTTCTCTCCAGCTGTAAAAGGTAAATAAGTATTGCATTCAGGCTGAAACCCAACCTAAGGCAGAGAAAAACATATCATCCCACATTACACACTTTACAAATGTGATGTGCTAAATATAACCTGAGAGAGTGTACTGAGTTCTGTCCCCAACCTTTGGAAACATTGAAATATTTCATATGCAGCTACACAGTTATCCAGAGTGTTCTGTACTGTTTTCTAGTGTTGGGACATCTACCTGATTTCTCAATTACAACCCTGTGGCACAGCTTTTTGCAACTACTTCCCTAACCTTGCTTGGAGTACTACATTTCTAAATATTCAAAAGAGTGCACAAAATTAAATGGAGCAAATCAGAGAAGATCAGAACATCAGTGGCAACAGCCTGAATTATATCCATTCCATCTATCTGTTGATAATTTGTAGTAATTCCATGTTGGATCGCAATCTTCTATGCTGCCTTACCATTTTAGAACAAAGACGGACAGACAGAGTTGCTGTACTGCAGACTGATACGGTCACTGCAAGGCTTAGATACAGGCTATGTAATCCACTTATCTTAAGTGGGCTTTGCCTGCCTCACCTGCCAGGAGAACAGGAAAGAGGGAGGGAAGGAAACATTCACCTGGCCTCAGGCAGCCATCACAGAATGAATCGCTGCACTTTGCTCTATTCAGAGCTATTATCGCATGTTGGATCGCTTCATGGGTGGAGGTGTTTTGTATGTCGCTTTATGGTTGCAAAGTACATAGCCGGATGTTGTGATCTTGTTGTTTTTCATTATAGTTATAAAGTGTAATGCTCTGTGTGTGTGTGTGTGTGTGTGTGTGTGTGTGTGTGTGTGTGTGTGTGTGTGCGTGTGTGTGTGTGTGTGTGTGTGTGTGTGTGTGTGTGTGTGTGTGTGTGTGTGCACGTGTGTGTGTAACACATTCAGCAGGACAGCTGCTTGCACCTCTGATACACATGTGAATTCACCCCTCTCAAGCCCCTGACGCTCTTCATTCAGTCTAAAAATATTCTAAATATTCCTCTCAAAAATAAACACATTTAAAATAAGACAAGAAATGAGCCTTTTAAGGCTCAGAATAGTCTTGTGTCTCTCCTTGTGGCTTTCATGTTACAGGAAGTGCAAAACAATCATATTGTTACATTGTTACATTTCCTCCTCTTGCTGTGAAAGCCTCACATTGATCTTTATGAGGTCACAGACAGTTCTCTGGGCTCCCAGTAGAATATCTTAACATTTTTTGTGGCAGTTGTACATGTGCGTATACTGCATAGTGCAGAAAGAGCATATATATACGTAGAAAAGAGGTGTAATTGTGCACAGATATAGCTCTATTGCCTTTCATCCAAAATCAAGATTAAAGACAAAAGGTGACTGAGTAATAGCCTTGAAATCAACTGGAGTTTTTAGTGGAGTTTTTAGTTTAGTATAGCTGACTGTTTCTTGTTAATTCCTTTTATTTTGCAGCACTTCGTAACTTTGTGAAGAAAGGTGTTATATAGATATAAATGTTATTATTGCTATTATTGGATATCACATTAATTTTATGTTTGTCAATATATAATATGTTACCTTTACGGTCGTTTGTGCCCATTGCCTTTAGAGACTATGGTAGTGTACTCCTGTACTCAACATCAAAAGGGAAGGGTTGGGGATAAGGCATGGTAACAGAATGCCATCTTGCCCAAGACATCAACATGCTACAGAATCATTGATTAAGACTGGTTTATTGTTGGTGAGCTGGTAACAGCTTGCACAATGGATCTTTGCTTTACTGTCTCTATGAGGTTGCTCAGTAATGTAGATACTAAGTCAGTTGTCTAAAGCCACGCATGAGAGATTGAATAGAACCTGTTTTCCTTTTTATTGTCTTGTTAAAATCACTGGCCTTTAAAAAGCTGTGCAGCAGGACTGTATAAAAGGATATTTGAAAAGCAGAGGGATATTCAGACTCAGGGGTAGAGTAAAAGAGAGACAGACAGAGACGAAAGATGAGAGGGAGACACAAAGAGGTATATACATTCCTCTAGATGTCACAATGTTGAGTCATGTACTTAAACTTGGCAGGGAGAGGTGAGCGATGTGCTGAGCTGAGATGAAGACAGGGTGAAATCCCCCTCGATTATCTCTAAACAGTCACTGGCTCACTCTCACTGTCAGGACCAATCATCCAGGGGGAGAAAAACAGCATTCTTCTACTGCAGCTAGGATTAATGAACTGACAAAGTCTGTTCGAGGCGCACACAGGGGCACCTGTAAGGGGCAACTACAGATAATGGCACAAGAGAAATAAAGAGGTTAAATGGTCGGCAAATCCCACCAGCACAATTACCAATAGACCTTTTTGTCTTACACACATAATACCTCATACAGATACTTCAAAAGGGGACAAAATTCCTTTGGAAAATCTGAATGAATGAAGTATGAGGTTATATCTCAAATATTGTGGAAAGTCCCTAATTGCTCTTTTTGTCCCCCAACCCCCTCCATCGTGTCTTCCATTCTGCCCACCCCTCACCCCCTACCTCAGCTGTGCTCCTACCCCCACAGTGTTGCAGGACCCAGCTGTTGCTGCTGCTGCTGCTGCTGCTGGTCCATTTGGTGGTAATCAGGTACAGGCCAGAAGGCCCACATCCTCTCCTTGATTAACACTTCTCAAATTCTAACACAGGTCTCAGCTCCACCTCCTGTTGAATATTCGGCCATAGACGCCAGATCTGCTCACCTTCAGAGAGATGAATACCCCTGTTGTTGACACGGAAAACAGCCCACCTCACTTTTTGCCACCCAGTCATTGATTGTTTTTTGGCTTTGAAAAAGAGAAAATAATGCTGCCCCCGTCTACCTTGCCCTGGCCCCCACATCTCTATTACAACTGATGGGTTTCCATGCCATGTTTGTTTATTTTACTAAGCCCACATGTAAATGCTCTCCTTTTTTCTAATCAGCTGAGTTCTGAAAGGTTCCTGGCCTCGGGTTCTCTACCTGTAGTGGAATTTGGACCATTCATACGCTCCATTACCTGGGCTGTCAGGCCCAACGAAGTCAAGGCACAAAACACAAATTTATCCACGACTGCCTGTTACAGGACATTTGCCATAGACATTTTTGTCTCGCCAGCATAGTCAGAGAGGAAAAAAAATCTTCCTTGAAGCAACATTGTCCAATTAAGTTTTTTCCTCTTGTCTTGGACTAAATGAGCCAGCTGGTTCAGAGTTAAACAGATGACATTTCGAGACTTTAGATCTGAAAGCTAAGTTTTACAGTAATGATACTCAAACAAACAAAATGCTTTCTTGGACTGTTGTTTGAGGCAGATTGTGTTCAAGTATTTAAGTATTGAGCAAGTGGGCTTGATGTAATCCTGGTCTCTCTCTCTGTCTCTCTCATGTGTGTGTGTATGTGCGTGTGTGTGTGTGTGTGTGCGTGCGTGCGTGCATGCGTGTGTGCGTGCGGGGGTGTTGGTGTGTTTTGTTATTGGGATGCAGCCTGGTATAGAAACTGGAGGAGGGTTTGTGGTAAAACAATCAGAGACTGCAGGGGTCTCTTTCCTCCTCGGCCCAGGCTGTGAAGTTTACAACCTTTCCATCCTCCTTTTATTTATCAATTCTTTTTTTTGATACATTGAACATGCCTGACCACATTTCCCTCCGGTGACATGCTTCTTTTCATTCAATCCCAAACATGGCTTTTGCGGCAAGGCACCCCACTGTCAATTCTACTTAGAAGTTTCTTTGAAGTTTTATTTCCTCTCTCTCTCTACATTATTAGCCCTAAAACCAAGGTGACAACATTAGATGTCATATTGGTCACACAATGCCAACAAATAGCAACATCATTGATTTGGAAATTGTCATCATCATTAACAACCAAAGACAACCATGATATATATCTCCTATAGTAAATGTTTTTTTCTAACGTTGTGGCACCCGTTATGTGTGACAGACCAATAATTGATAGCCCTTTCTGAAATCCCATCAGCAGTATTTGATTACAAGGGTTTTGTTTCGCTGTAGGTCTATTCCTAGTTGGCCTGGGAATGAAAATGAAGTGACCTAAATTCATCTTGGGTTTAAAGGCAGATGCATCTGCCCTGACACCGTTCATCATCAATCACCATGGACAGAGTGAAGGCCAGGGGTTATCTATATAAGACCAACAACTGTATGTCTATTAGCTACAGCAGGAAGCTAAGATGTTAAGATGGAAGATGCTAGTCTGTTAAATGAATTCTTTCAGATTGGTAGTGGCCTAATACAAACACAATATACGCTATTAGGTTAATAATACATTATCAAAAACATACAAACAAAGTTGAAATTAAAACAAAGCCAATAAGGTTTAGGCTTGGCTAGTTTCTTATTTCTTTAGCTGTTTCTTCCTTAAGAGGGATTAAAATGATGTTATGTTACCCAGTCAAAAATACAATGTTAAAGTTTGTTACCAAGTTCTATTTAACTATATCATAATGAATATCATAATATGTTTCTCTATTCCATAATGCACTATTTCGTATCACAAAATTGAGCGATGATGTATCGATACAAGCCTAGCGGGACGTGTGTTGAATCTTTTCTTGACCTGCTCCAGCTAAAGATGTGATTCTCTGTGTGTCGGAGACAGCACCAACCCCTGGAAGCCAGGGGAGCTGCTGTACTGAAACCTCCTACTAACTTCACATACAGGTGACAGCATGTGGTAAAGGTTAGCTGGCAGCTCCAAAAGTGTGACCACCTGGCACAAATGAGGTCCCCTGAGAAGATTTACAAACCCCTCATCTGAAACTGCAGCCCCCTAAACTCGCTCCCCCCATCAATTTTAGCTCTTAAATCCCCCCCCCCCCCCACCACCACCACCACCACCCCACTGCAACAAAACACTCTCCAACACACTGAAATGAGCAAATACAGTATATGCAGTATAGCTCCCCTGACAAACACACATGCATACACACCCCTGAGCCCCCTCTCCCGAAACTCCAATAAACTGCAAGAGTGTAAAAGTGACAAACTGCGTGTGCAAGATGAGCTGTGCCGTTATTTGTCTAATGGGGCAGAGGATGAAATCTGCCAAGATCTTGCAAAGCTCCTGAAGTTTCCTCTTCCTCTTCAGCATATTTGTGCTCAACATTCTTGCCAAAGCCTGGGATTATAAGGAAATCAGCACAGTTTTCCATCAGTTGGCAGAAGGTGATAAATCCATTCCTGGCAAATTTGAATTGTATTACATTTAAAATTGTAATCTTGTCTTAACACCGCATTTACAGTGCAGATTGAGTGCCAAGTTGTGTATTATCTCATTATAGAAGTCAAGGGGGGGCGGGTATCTAGCAGTGGGTCGTGATGCAGTATTTTTACAACAGAAGATTGATCAAAATATACAGGAATGATTGAAATCCTGCGACCCAATCATTTGGGATGAACACACTGGCCTCCAAACAAGGCATCTTTCTTTTTGTGAACCGAGCCACAGAGAGGCAGAGAAGGAGAGACTGATTTTTACACTTTCTGCACAATTTCCTCCCTATTTCCTCCCTGAAGACCCTTGTCTGCAGAATGTGCAGAGTATGCTTTCCATGGACGGGAGGCTTTGGAACCTGCCAGAACAAAAAAGAATGAAAAAAAAAAAGTAGTAGAGAAAAACGCTCCTCCCTCCCGCACTGCCCCAATACAGAAAGATGGAGTTATTACCCAGAAAACCTCACCGCCTTGTTTTTTGTTTTTTTTCACTCTCTTTTTTATGCTGGAGTTCCCGGAACACTGAGCTACCATTACGACCAGAATACTTGGACCGCACACCGGTTACCCACTCTGACGTCGGGAGAGAAGAAAAAACAAATGCTCCTCGCAGCAAAGTGCATCAGCCTTTATTTCTGTCCCACATCACGCCTAATTGGCGTTCATATGAGACAGCCAATGGTAGACCTGTGCTGAGGTTCAACTGTGGGTGGAAATATTCCAACACTAGGATACAGTTCCCAGCCTCCCCCCCTCGTAACTGTCTCAAACATTCCTCTTGGTTTCAACTAATGACAACATTTAGGAGACTGTTATTAGATAAATAATATATAAAAGGCCTCATCCTGTATCAAAAATATCTCACCAAGTCATTTAATGTAGTGTTGAGTGTAAACAAGTGTAAATAAATCTTCCACAGGGTGATGATTTGTTTTAATCAAGTGTAATTTTCTTGATACCTGTGAAGTGATATTTATTCCATCTTGTTCTCCCTTTTTTAAAGATTTTGTCTCTTTCTAGAAAATTCCTGAAACAAGTGAAACTGAACTCAAAACAATGGGAACTTTCTCACGGCACTGGCAGAATTTTTCACTAAATAAATATGAGACTAGATGGGCCATTTCTTGCATTTAAATGACATTATTTATATTCTCTGCCCTTTCATATTCCCCAAAAATGTGCACAACTTGGCAGAATGCGAGATGTAGACCATGGTTGTGGAAGTTTTTCCATGCTAAAACTTCAGTACTGGTGCCGTGGCTTCTGCTGTGTTGTCAGTCAGCGGACACAGGAACAGGGGCCGTGGCTGTCAGAGCCGAGGTCACACATGCCGTTCACTGAGGTGTCAGGAAAAACTCATTTCAGAGTGAAGTACTTTTGAAGAGCTTTTCCTGCCGATCATTGTCTGCCCAGCGCGGCACGAGGTGACACCGACGGCCTTCTCTTTCAAATGCATTTCTTTTGACTTTTTTCATGCCTTGGCGCTTAAAATCTATGAAATAACTGACTTTAAGGTTGTTATGCAATTTATAATTTCTGTAGCAACTTGTTTGTCCTTGTGACAAGCAGTGAAATAATATTTGTGTGGTGCACCAAAATAGCAACGTTGACTATCCTTGGTCTTTTATCAGTAAGTCATCCATTTTGTGATATTTGGAGGAAAATGATGAGTAAATATCAACAATCCATCTCAAGGACACAAGGTTTCATTGAAGGTAGCCCTTTTAAAGCCATGGTCAATAACATCGCTCAGCCTGGTGTTCTCGCCCTCGCAGCGCTATCTCTCAGGACAGGTGACGAGGATGGCAGCAGTTATTTACCATTTGCCCTGGCCAAATTGAAGTCCAAGGGCCATAAGACGTACCTTCCATATACAGTGAGCCCTGTGAAGCAATGCTTTGCACACTGGGTGTTAGAGCAGAGGAAGCTCTAAGTCAGAGAAGGAAGGATGCCCTCTTAAAAACCAGGAAATGAGACTCCAGGATGCCCACTTCTCACTAAGGATCAGTCAGACAACAATACACTCAAGCATTCTCCCTCTGCAGTGTCTATTTAGCCTAGCTACTGCAGAAGCAACATAATAAAGCACATAATAAAGCACTGTGTGCCCATCCACACCTCACCACAGGAATGCCGCACTTAGTCACGGAGAGAAAAGTTGCTGAGTCTAATTAATTGTTTCCAAATACCTAACAGGCTTTTCTGCTCCTGTTCACATCATGGTCTGCTGAAAGTAATAACAGGTGTGAACTGTTTTATGTGTATCATATCTATCTTCCCTCCTGACAACATGACATTGCATTCTGGCTTTGCACGCGTTTTTCCCCTCCTCCTCCTCCTCCTTTCTCATGAGTCATCGACCGATGTTGACACTGGCTGTCAATAAAAGATTACTCCAAAATTCTATAAAATATGTATCTGTGGTTTCTGTGAAGAGGAGTGATTGCAGCACCAGGGGGTTGTTATAAAAGCCTAAATAAATTGATGAAGTAATCTATATTTTATATAAAATAATAATAATAACTCTCAGAAATCTCAGATAAACACACCTCATGGCAAATTGTAAGGAGGGGTAATGATGAGCAGGCCTGGTAATGTTTGTGCCTCAACTCCTGTCTAGTTCAACACACGTGCACATGCATGCACATACACAAACACAAACACACACACAGACACAATCAGCTCTGAATAACTGGACAGTGGGAGGATGCAGGAGGAAGGCCAAGGGCTGGGAAAGGGGAGATGCAGGAGAGGGGAGATGGGTAGAGAGACAGAGTCATTAAGATAGCATGGGTGTTAATGTAATTCATCAACCCAGATAAGACCACGGCCTGCTGCCACATTCCCTCATCATAGTGAGTGGTAGTGTCCCTCACAGTAACAGTTTGTTGTTCTTACTCCTGCTATTCATTTCAGTCACTGTCTGGTAAGGACAATTTAGTTTCCAGAGTCGATTTAAAATACACATCACATGATATATCACATAAACAAGCATCAAGAGACGTAACAGTTGATGAGACCAGAAAGGCATTTGGGTGTAGATGTGTGAGTCAATGAGCATCTTTGCCTGAATGCCACGCTCTCTCTCTCTGAAGTAATGATGCACAACCAACACAACGATTGAACTGTGCCTTTGGTTATTAACTCTCCACCCAGCGTTGTGATTTTTGGAAACCAACATGGCTTCATTGCACCTGGAGCAAAATTTCCAGTTGCACAACTTCTATTTCTCTCTCTCTCACACACACACACACACACACACACACACACACACACACACACACACACACACACACACACAAACAAATCAGAGCTGCCATGCCCTGTATGTGAAAGGACAGCTAAATTGAAGGGAAGCGTCTGTGTGTTTTCCCCTTTAAATTGCCCAGAAAATGATGTGTGATCTATTGCTGCGAGTACTGTCTCTCCAGACGATGATGGATGACTCCATCATCCATGTTGCCTCTCAATTAAGTGGCTGTGTCTAAACACAACCTCCAATTTGACTCAGTAGCACACCACAACTGATCTCTCTCTCTCGCTCTCTCGCTCTCTCTCTCTCTCTCTGTCTCTCAGTTTCTCTCTCAATGTCTACCAATTCATTTCTCTCTTTATATCTCCTCAGCTTTTTCCACATCCACCCCCTTAAACATCACATGACTTAGGTGTTCTACTTCATGAGCAAGGTCTGGCTCACAACAAGTACTGTACAGCCAAAAGCCACACAAATGGTCATTCATATCAATCACTAAACACCATCAAACAGGCCTTATGTTTCCAATGACATTGAAGCAAACACTCCCAGTCCTGTTCTGAAATGAAAAGTAGCCTGTAACCAAAATTCGAGGTGCTAAAATGGAGTTGCAACGTGTTGAAACCAATGTGACTAGCTCTCAAAGCCGAGATTCTCTCCAAAGGGTTTTATCAATGTGGTGGCTTTGAAACCCAGGAATGTTTCCATTTTCAACACCTCCTTGATAAAGTTTGCAAAATATTTCATATGGTTTGTGACGTGTCGATGAAAGAGAGCATTATGCCGATCACCGGGGGTGTTCTGAGGAGAGAGGGAGTGAATGGAGGGTCCGAAAAAATCGAGTGCAGGAGAAAGCTGAGGCCTCCTGCTACATTTAGGAGGTGTGAAGGGCTGTCCAGGTTCCAGTGTTCGGCATCTGTCCCCAGAGCAACAAGAGATGCTGTGTGGGGACCAGCTCACCTCACTGCACAAAGGATGTCCTGTGTTTTCACACACACACACACACACACAGACACCCCACACACCCCCCCCACACACACACACACAGATACACATTGAAACACACAACCCCCTCAAGCTTTTCCCTTTGTCACAAGGCACACGTTTCTGAGCGCCAGCTTACAAATAGTTGTTTGCTGACAGCCTGCTGGTTTTCTGAGCTGCAGAGCAGAAGAGTGAAGAGCTTTAGCCCACATCCCTTTCCCTCAGGCTGATAAAGTGCTCTGATAAGCTGCCGGGTGCTGGTGAAAAGTGTCTGGCCCTCAGCCCCCAGGTCCGCAAAATGAAAGACTGGCTTGTCTGGAGCAAAGCAGAACAGAAGAGATGATGAGGCCAGAAATAAGTACATAAAAGGGCAAAAATGAGCTGGATTCATTAGGACAGAAGAAAGGAGTTGGATTAATAATGAAGTGGGCTGGGTGCAGTGTGTGTGTGTGTGTGTGTGTGTGTGTGTGTGAGTGTGTGAGTGCAAACACGCATGTGTCTGTGAGAACTTACTTTCGCCACCAGCTGTGGGTGGTGAGGGGGGGCGGGTGTGTAGAAATGGGGGAGCCCTGCCATGTGTTTATGTTGACTAATGAGCTAATTACCCAACCCCTAATCTACCTCAACCTGTGTCATTTCACAGGAATGCTGCAGCAGTCAAACGCTTGCAGATTATGGGTCATTTCCTGACAGTTAAAGGCAAACTACGACAGCGGTAATTCCTCCACACACCAGGCGTTAAACCACAAGTGCTGCAGCCTCTCCATTTGTCTCTGTATGCATTTATTGTCTTTCTATGCTGTTAGAGGATAAAACCTATAAAAAGTAAACAAGTTGACTGTAACAAGTTGAATTGAATCAGCAAGATAATTCATCTGATAATTGTTACCCCTAGTGATGTGTGCATCAGGCCAAACCCCACTGTTTACATCAATTATATAAATAATGCATTGAAAGGTTTTGGGTCAATTTATCTACACTGGTTCAAGTTATAGCCTATGCATGAAAAGTTGACAATAGATTTACATTAGATTGAATCAAGAAATTTACCAGATTTAATCCAGACTGCAAGCACTATCAATATACTATTAATAATAATAAGAGTAACTGCTTACATGTTTGTTGAAGTACAGGTTGTACTTCTGGCCATGTTGAGTTGTTTCACAGTGGCTATGTTTACATACACAGAGAATTCTGTTCTTGACTGAGTTACTTGAGCACCTGGTTTTGGGTTGATGCATGAAAACAAACAAAACAGGTTACTGTGGCATGTAAGCATCATACTCTTTTCACTTTTGGTTTCCCCCAAAACTCGCACAGGGTTATGTTACAGTTTGATGTCAACAGACAACAGTACTTACTATTACTACTATTACTAGCCAATAAAAGCTCTGTGATTTGAATGTTTTGTCTGGGAGTGGCTTTCAAATAGATCAGGTGAGTGCTGCCTTTCTACAAGTACAAAAGTTGTGTGGTGATTGAACTCTACACCTTGTTTTCTTCAAAAAAGCGTTTTGGAAAAACGAAAACATTTAAGTGATCAGTTTTAAGAAATATTATTTTTGTAAAACCACTTGAGAGTGCTTATTTTCAAATGAAACAACGTAGTTAAAAGTAAGAGGCATTAGGAAAAACAGTCAAAGGTTTAAAGGACTTTAGAAGGAGAAGTCAATCTAGTTTAAAGGCAGACAGCATGGGAGGTCCTGGTCCCCTCCACCCAGGGCAAGAGGTGTGAGTGGGGATTTAGCTTAAACTCTCTCCTGCCCCCTTGTTCATCATCCCCCTCCCCTGGGGTGTACTGCTCCACTCCCCCTCAACAAGCTGCCATCCATCACTCCTAAGATTTCACTTCAATAGGTGGTCCTCTTCCTCCTCCTCTTCCTCCTTTTAACACACCCTCATGAGAAAGTTTCACCAGGAGAACAATAAAGCAAAGGGTGAAGAGGCAGCGTTTGCATGTGTTGTTCTGCTTCTTCAAGAAACAAACCCTGTGTAATTTCAGCGGTTATACCTGCAGAAAATGATCCCAACAATGGTTTACGTTGCAGTCGTTCCTAGTCTGACGCAGGTCCACGGTTCAGAGAGCTGAACACGTAGCACCAGCGGACTAGCCCGGGCCGAGCAGCGCAGTAGCCAGCCGTCCAAACAGAAGGCAGGTTGCTTGATATTTAAATGGCTTTTGTTTGTTTTTCTTCTGGTCCCGTGTGTGCATGTGAGCCCAGTATAAAGGCATGTGTCCTTTTGAAGGGGATAGCACCAGGAAAGTGAGGAGGGGGAAGGAAACTTTGCTTTGGTGTTTTATATATCAACGGAATGACTTCCCTCAAATAAAGACGTGTTCCATTCTGTCTCGGCCTGGAACAAGCTGCTTGTTTCCTGTCCTGAAAACTCACTGTTGGAACAATGAGCATGAATAGGGGAGCTGTCATGTCTTGAGGATCTGCTGCGGTGCTTTTGTTTGACCACAGGTTCAATTGAATCATATGTTTACAGTTTTTGTGACATTTGAATGATCAAACACAATTGTCTCATTTGAATTAATATACAGGCTGAAACAATGAACAGTGCCTTTTAAACATCTGGAACAAGGGGCAAAAGATGAAAGTATTTCCTTTGGGTTTGTAAATTCTCTTTAAACTCACTTTTCACTACATATAAGAAACAATATTTAATGAATCATAGAATTAATCTTGGTCTTAATGTTCACATTTCTGCCCGCTGCCCTGTCTGCGCGATGGACAAAGGCCTCTCTTTGCCTGTCTCCACTGGGAGCTCGCCATGCAGAGTTTCTCACTCACGCTGCCCTCTCATCAAATTACAGCCCTGCTCCCTCCTGTCATGTTGGCAAACAAAGGTCTTAAAGCGCACTCCCAGTGTAATTGCCTCTAATCTCAGACATAATGTGGTCTTTCATGTCAACTGGTCAGAGAGAAAAGGGAGCTGTTGTTCTCCCTGTCTTTTTTTTCACCCCGTCGCCTTCCCACTTTCACTTCGAGGATTAAAAATGTTAGCTTTTGTTTTGCTTTACTTTTCATTTTGAAGAGTAATACACTTTGCATTGTGATACAATTTAAGAATTTTGACAATTTGACAATGTAAAAGTTCTACCAGCCCTACAGTACCTCTACAGATCGACAGATGCTTGGTTCTATAATGATTAAAATAAATATCATGAAATGAAGTAAGACTTGGGGAAATGTCCATGATTGTGCAGCAGTTCTTGGTGAGCTCCTCCACCTTTGGCCTGAATTCTCTCCGTGGTGAACATCAGGCAGCCTGCAGCTGGAAGTGTTTCTGTGGTTTGGCCAGGTGTCTCTCTGCCCTGTCTGAGACAAGGCCTCAGCGGGGCCTGGGACTGGATTCTGGGAGCAGGCTGGAGGGCTGAATGAGCTGGCTGCCCTCCGTGATTTGAAATGTCCTGCAGACCCACCTGACTGGTGGTCAACTGTAATTGATACTGCACGATAGCAGCGCTGGAGGGGAAAGAGAAAATTCAGATGTGTGTGAGCGTGTGGCGAGGAGACAGAGAAACACAGTTATAGAAAGGCAAAGAGAGGCAGAGAAACGATCATGGAAATGTTGGACAAATTCTTGAACTCAAGAGGCCCTTTGGTTAAAAATGTGGAACACAGACTTTAATATGGTTTCCAGGGGGTTTGGCAAGCAAAGATGCACATATCAAGTAAAAAACACAGTATCTGATATCTGTGCTGGATGGAGAATGAGTGGGGAGAGATGCAGAGTGCAGAGTAAGAGGAGATGCAGTGTTTCTATAACCATTCAGCTGGGCTTTTTAAGGGAACCAGCTGTGCGCCCCGGAGGTGCCGAGCTCTAACTGGGACAAAATCAGAGCAATGGGGCCAGACTGCAGCTTCAGTCCTGGGCTATCCATGGTCTGATGTTCCAGGAGCCACAGCAAATTGATGGGCCCCAGGAGAGTCGTCACATAGCCCTCTAACAATCACCCATTCATCCCTCCAGCTACAGCAACTGGGCGAGCACTCTCTACTCTTACAAATCTTGAAAATAGATTTGAAATTTTATATATTAAATTGTCGAAATTTGAGTGAGTTACTTGCACTGCGTTTAATTTTTTTTTGTTTTTCTTACTCGCCTTTTTTTTCAAATTTGAAGATTTCAACACAATGTCAAGACATTTTAAAACTCTAAAAACTCTGAAGAACACAAAAAGAGTGTGTGTTCCTCTGTGAATGTGGCCTGTATATTTTTGGATAATGTGGCTCAACTGGCTCCAGACCATCACGCCTCATCTGCCAGAACTACACACTGCTGTTACATAAGACAGCTGAGGCGGTCCAGAAGTTTAGACAAGTCCTTATGTGGACAAAATGGGTGTGTTCAGTATGTCCCCTACCTCGAATCCATTTACCATGACTGTATCAACCAATGTTCCTCCAGCGCTGTGTTGCCCCTGTCCAAATGCCTGAGTCTCTTTCCGTCTCAAAGATGAGAGGCCTGGAGGTCAGCTGCACATCAGCTACATTTTTCTCTAAGTTACTGGCCAGTTATTTATAGAGCACGAGCAAATATACAATGGAAGGAGGGCAGTGGTTTGGGTAGGAGGTAGGTTAAGCCCAGGAACATCTGTCCTTTCAAAGACATCTCTTCCTTGGTATGCTCAGAATCCACTCCAGGGGTGTACGCGCTTCACTGGTAGTCAGAGAGCTGGCATGCTAGTCAAAACAGAGTTGAAGAGGGGGAGCAAAGAACGCCTTCAGACCCTCCATCCCACCCCGATGTCCCATGTTACAAACTAAATATGTTCACCACTAGCAACCTTCCCCCTAAGCGCAACCGTATACACAGGCAGGTCTTCCTAACTAGGACAACACTTAACGTTTGTCAGGGCAGAGAGGAAACCTTCAGCAGGAGCGGTAGCGTTTTCTGAGGTGTGAGAAGTACGGAAGTACGGAAACCTGAGCATCGCTTCTGACGAGGTGTAGAGATCCTCAAATAACCTTCCTCAAGTCGGGGAGGAAATCGGCCTAGGAGTCCTATAATAGAGTCTTGTTATACAAGAAATAATAACACTGCAGGAACATATTTGGCTATAGGTCTAGAGGAGGAAGTCAGTGATTACCAAACATTCAAAAACACAAGGTTCTCTTTGATTTTACTTTTAGTCAAAGCTTTAATTTTAATTGTTTAATGGTTTTAATTGTCTTCTAAATGGCCATTTAAAAATGTTGCATTCTTTGCACTCAGATCTTTTTTCATTGTAAATTAAATATATATATTTTCCATCTATTAAACAACAGGTACACATCACATACTCTTTTAAAACCTATGAAGAAGGGGAACATTTATTGAATTGCACAGTTTTATTTTGGATTGATTTTCTTTCCAGTTATCATGGAATCATGTCAACAAGTTGGAAGTTGTGTTATCCTGCCATACTGTCCTGTAGTGTGAGTTGCTGGTGAATCCCAGGCTTGTTGGACAGGCATCTCCTATAGCCCAGGGGTTATGACTTGGGCCCCAGGGTGTGACGGGACGGAGGTGGGAATGTGTGTGTGTTGGGGGGGGGTTAGACTGTCTGCGTCAGAGATGCTTCATTACACACTCGTAAATTCAACGAAACAGACACCCAGCCCGACCCCTCGTTCTTATTTCTCTAATTCCTTCACACACACACGGACACACACGCACGGAAAGCAGAAAATAAAATCACAGCAGATACAGTACAATGACAATACTTTTACTCTTAAATATTTTATTTTTTGGTTTAAAATGTTCCCACATCAGAGAGTTAATTGCTTATCAGTACTCAAAAACTGGGATTCTTTGTCTATAATTTATCATCATTTTATTTTGCAGTTATTACACAATGAATGTAGAATAAAGAACTTATAGTTTACAGGAAACAGGATCACGGGGGATGCATCATAACATATTACGCTACCAAAAGAATTACCAACTCACGTAAAAAAAATTGCAGAAATTTCATCTCATAATTTTGAGAGTTACATTTCAGTATCAAACCTAAGAAGAATGATCACATTATGTATATTGAATCATACAAGAAATAGTATTGGTCCCCATTAATTATTATATTACTTAATTAGTTAAGTAATAAAAAATGTAAAAGTTAATTTTACATTTTTTGTAATTTGTAGCCTATGGCATGGTAGTTTGTGGCCTTAATATTGTTTGTTTAATTTGCGTGGCATTTTGTGAATCAGTTGACATGAACCAAATCTATGTGAAAATGTTAAATTGAATGAGGACATATACTGTATGTATATATTTTCGATTTTTCATTTTCTTCCCAACACATGGTGTGTTTCATAGTCTCAGTCATGCATTATGGAACAAGAATGAAAACTTTGAGGATGAACAGCAGACTAAATAAACATATGGAAGCAGCGATATCACATCCTGTAGGATTGGCTAAGAAATGACTATTATTTCTAAAACTGTTGAGACTGAGTAAAAAGGATTTATGCTTTGAAACCTTTTGTAAGATACTGAGTAGCAAATGTTTTCTTTCTTTCCTTCTTATTTTGGTCTGTTTATAGCAAAAGATAACAAATTGTTTATTTATATTAAAATATCCAATCAACAATGACAAATACGATTAATTTATTCTCATATTATTCTATCGTTATAAATTATTACTAATCCTGTCTTAATAAACAGTGATAGATTTGTATCCATCACACATTTCACAAATAATTAATAATCTCCTAGCGCCTTCTCTCCTGAAAAGTAGTTTGAAACTCACATTAGTGCAGAACCAACCACAAACAAAATATGTTGACTAATGCTGATTTTTTTTTTTCTTCAGCTGAAAGAAATCAAGTAATTGTTTGATTTGATGCCACATTATAATTTTTTTGTATTATGTTTTGGGTGTGTGTTGTTTAAGTGAAGATAACTCAAGTGTGAGCATAATTCCTGTATAAACAAGCCATGTTTCAGAGGCCACGCTACAGATGCACACCTTGACCCTGGGTTCTGCAGAGACTGACAGCGGAGAGGTAAACAGGATCCATTAGAGAGCAAGTAAAATCCCCAGGGTGGAGTCCACCGGCCCGCTAAACGCGGACCAGACCAGGACCAACCAGGGCTCTGACTTTCTGTCTCCAGCTGCAGTCCACACCACCATCCCAAACACTGTTTTTGGATCCTGATTTCTATAGCCACTAAGAAGGGGAAATCTTGGTTTAGATTGAAAGAAGCAACTAGAATCCCAATTTATAAAACTTTCACTCACAGCAATGAATATGATATCTACACTGTAAAAAATATGAAGGCACTGAAAGACAAGCTTCTTTGCTGCAAGTTGGCTGAAGTGGTAGTGAATAGTCAATAGGTAAGTGTAGCCTATTCTAATGCAGTAAGTCATTGAGCAAATATCTGTGTTTTTTATCTGAATGCACTGAATTCATGATTCACATTGCAGTGGAATTTGGATACAAATTTTCATCATGCTTATTTTAATTTTTATTTTATTTTTCATCAGAAATAAACCTATAATTCACCTAACATACAAACATAACAAGTTTCTATTCTACAACTTTATTAAAACAAGAAGAAGGAAGGGTTTCTGGGTTTCTGGAGGGTTAACTCAAATCCAGTGCATGCTGGGAAGTCTGCTAATAAGCTAAAAATAGTTCTTATTTAACTGTTATATGATTAGTTTAGTAAATGCTTGGTGAGATGTTCTTTCAACTCATAATTTTAAGTCACAAGTTTGATAACTAGCAAATGTAAGGTGAAGAAAAATGACATATAAATTAATTAAGATGATGATTAAAGATGTGTTATTTGCACTGTGAGATTTGTAAACCTCTTCACAGTTATTTAAATTATTAACTACTGTGGTTTAGAATCTATGAAATGTATCGATTACACATTGTTAAACATATGAAGAAACACTGACAATTGGCTAATAATTTAATCAGAAAAAATATCAAACTTTGCATTCAGTTCGGTAGATATTTACAATGCATCATCAATCAGGGTATCATGAAAGGGAAAAGTTCAACACAGTTGTCAAAAGGAAAGGAATCCCCCTATAATTACATTTTAAGAGCGGAGGAAGCTGAAGCCCTGAACCCCGTCATTTAGTCAGTATTAAATAAACACAAGTCCCATCAGAGTCAGATATGCCCTCACACAGTTGCACTGTAAATAATGACTTTCATTGCCGTGAGCAAAAATCTGGGGTCACGATCAGGGTACATGAAAAACACCATCAAAGGCTGATCTGGTATCTCTGGGTTAATCATTAAAACTCCCAATAATCAGCCAGTATGCAGTGTCTATTATCACTTTGTATTTCCTATATTCATACCATACAATTCAGCTCATATAAAACAATCCTGAAACACTATTAATGATAGATAGATAGATAGATAGATAGATAGATAGATAGATAGATAGATAGATAGATAGATAGATAGATAGATAGATAGATAGATAGATAGATAGATAGATAGATAGATAGATAGATAGATAGATAGATAGATAGATAGATAGATAGATACTAATTACTCAACAAAGGAAAGGGCAGGGAGCATGTTGTTACATGTACAGTAGCATAACACAAGGGAATATCAGTGTCTTGTGTGGTGAATGGTTGGCAATAGCATTTCTACAGCAAGTACTACTGCTACATGATGTAATGTTTGGATAAAAAAGCATCATTGTTGATGGAAAGCCTTGGTATTACCAGTTAAATGAGTACATTGTTCACACAGAAGTTTGCAGGATTTCTACCTTATTGAAATTTGATATCTAACGCATGTCATGGAATTTTTATTCTTCATCTGCCCTGGCTTGTCTTTGATGTCTTGCCAAAACTGCCAGCACTATAAACCTCTAAGAACCGATAGAGATATGCAATACCAAGGGATTACGCTGATTCAATGACAAACAATTACTGTAAGATGAATTTAAGATCAAAGGCCACATTTTGTTCAACCAGAGCAGAATCAATGTACAAGACACTCTTTCAGATTAATAGTGATTACTGTCAACTTCTTAAAGAGCAAACATATCAATTTTATTATTATCACTACTTTATTAACTGTATTCTTCTTCTTTTTTTCATGAAGTAGGAAACTGGTAATATTACTATCATATTGTCTAACCCATATTCTCCTTCACTTATCATCATTTACATTATTTTACTCTTCTCTTTGGTGATTAAATGGCGGTTTGGCGTCAAATGATTTGAGTGTTTCCATCAATAAACTCACAGGAGGAGGAGGGATCATTATATATAAGTCAAATAAAAATACCCTTACATGATGATGAATTTAGAACTTTTGAAATCTGGATTAAAAAATATATACAATATAAAATGATGTATATGTAAAACTGTATAAAAACTAATGTACAAAATGAACATGACACGTAAATTAGACAGTGATTTTAAATATGTTTCAATCTTAAATCACACAGACAGAAAAGGCTTGTGATGCTCAGTGTCCAGTTGTAGCTCAGTGATTTTAGCCTGACCTCTATAACCCTAAGGTCAAAATCAACATTGTTTTAAGGTGTCCCTGTGTGGGTGAGCACTGCCAACGCTGTATGGCACAAGAAAGCAATATAAAACACTGGGTCTGCTCATTAAATGGACAATAAGAACGGCTGTGAACTTTCATTAACATCCCTTACCAACTTCCCCTGCCCCATAGTGTACTACGACGCCAGTGCACCAACCCTCTACCACCTTAAGGAAGAAATATCACACCTGACAAAGCATGAGATAGAAAAAAGGAATAAAACAAAACATTCATAGTGGTATCTATTCCAGAATAGAATCGTTAACGGCAAGTACATTATAGTCATCATGCCAGTCGTTTGAATTGTTTTCAATTTTCCACCACTGATATGCCTCCAGAGATCCCACGCTCATGGTCTCAACTGTGCAACGCACCAAATATTTAGTGTAATAGCCGGTTACTGTGCTATCTCTTCCACTAGGAGCTGTCAATCTCTGCCCTGAGGCTAATTAAAAAAGGCCCTGGTGCTTTATTTGTTTGCACACACTGAGGGCAGACTGGAACAGTCAGGCGTGGGGGCATGACAGGCATGCCATGCCCCCTTAAATCACTCCGCTGTGCCAAAATGCTGACACCACACAAGAATCTTGACAAAACATTCCCAATGTCACAGAGAGAGAGTGAGAGAGAGAGAAAGAGACAGGAAGAGAGAGAGAGCGGAAGAGAGAGAGAGAGAGAGAGAGAGAGAGAGACAGGGAGAGAGAGAGATCTTAATTAGTCACACCAATCAACAAGCATTAAGTACACCTTACTGAAATTGCTGCTGGGCCCTTTATCTCCCGTCATCACTTCCTCATTCACTCTTTCATCTGCCTACTTGTCCCTCAGCTCCCTTGCCCTAAAAAGCCTACTTTTCTTAACTTTACATGATTTTTTTTTAATCAAATAACATCCCATGTAATCTATCTGAGACTGCAACCTTTTTTATATAGTACAAATAATATGAAAGATCCTGTAATGCACCTACCTGTATTGTCACAGCCCTTCACTGTGTTTGGCACAATGGAGGCCTGCTTCCCAGCACCCTTTATCCTGGTGTCCTGCTGCTATCCCGATTCCTCATGCTTCATCTGTCACTACAGCTATTGTAATGGTATGCTACCTTCTGAAATCGGCACCTTCTGAGAAGTGACACTAAGACGGAGCTGGCATGGAATAAAACACAGACACATTTAATTGTGTTACAGTGAACCCTGGGACATCAGTCGCTGTGGCCTCATGGCTCTCTGCTGCCACCTGTCTGTCTGTGGAAGAATGTATGAGGCAGTGTCGAAAGACCCTTGAAGATACACCAGCAGAATGTGCTGAGTAATGCAGAGGGATCCCATTTAAGTCTTTGGCTTTATGTCTTAACATTATGTTATTCTCTGGTTGCTGGTAGATAAAACACAAGCACTCAATTTCCCTTTGGAGAGAGAGAGGGAGAGCGATCGAGAAGACAGAGCTCCTTTAGCCAAAGCTATTTACCCAAAATTTCAGCATGGCTTGAAAATAGCACACAGCCTTTTCACATTAAAAGTATCTCTCACCCTATAAGCACTCGTAAGTGACTAATGTGGTGCCAACAAACTGAAGGGAAAGTCTAAACCTAATTTAAAATCTTCATCATTCTACACCAGCTTGAAAAATGTCAATGTGAATGGTATAATGTTACGTGATTACACTTTTACTTAAGATATAATTCTTTTTTTTGAATGACTCACTACGGGGCAGCTGTAAGGCTGTCTTGATTCTGATCAAATCACTCTTTAAATGAGTGTTTTCAGAATGAACTTCAGCTTTGGATGGTTTGATAACCTACCAAGAACACTTCAGACAGGAAGCTGTTGAAACTCTAACATAAATAGCAATCAGGCCATAAGTAAACCAATCAGCAGCTTTGTTACAAAATATGCACTAATTAATTAGCAAATGGATTTCCTTTCCTTTTAACAGACCAAATCAAAGCATTTCAGGCAGAAAGTTACAGACAATCTACAGTTTGTTTTTATTGAGTGAGTCCACAGTCCTCATGGCGATGTGTTGTCTCAACATACTAGATATTTATTGTCTTTACATTTGGTTACATTGCAAAGGTTTTAACCATTTGCTCCATCATCTATCTATTCTGCATGATACAAATTCTGTTTGATAATGTCAATGGTCATGTTAGCAATTATCACCTGTTGAGCTCATTTAGATTTGCTGTCCTCCCTTGTGCACTGTGCAGATGGTAAACAGCAGATTATCTCTTTGACAAGATACTCTCTTCATTATAAGGCTTTCATTTTCCATGGCTTTTTGAGACTGCCTATAATGCTCTCACATGTGCACCAGTCCCACTCACACAGCTGTCTTCCAGACTACAAGCAGGGCTCCTTCCCCAGCATCCAGCTGCAAACCACAAACAGATTAAAGTATTTCCCTGGAGGGCACTTCGTGCAGTCAGGCATCGTCAGCATGGAAGACGAGGAGGAAAAATACAAAGGACAATTGATTGTACTGCCCACTGATAAAGGATAGTTTGCACCACTCAAAGCCTTGTGCCAGTGAGGCTTGATACAGCAGTAGCTGGAGTGATGTCTGAGCATGTGACAACATTTCCCAGACCACTAAACACTGAAAACAGGCAAGCGAGGCAACATATTGCATTGATTTAGTCATTTGACAAATAGCCTTGGAATGAGTATCCAAGTCCAGTCATTTGTAAGTTGCCTTATATGAAGTGGATAAAAGGAAGTTTTCAGTTTAATATCTGAAGAGCAGGAAATGATTCAATGACAGGAGACAAACTTATCACATATTGAGACAATTGTGGTAATCATGTGGTGAGTAATGCTCCGTAGATGGTATCTCTAATGTCTCACCATGTTAACGTCCTGATGCCATCATCCCCTTCACATAAGACAGTCAGGCATTCTGCTGCAGCTGATGTCCACAAGATAACATGCTTACAATGTTGTCCAATCAATTCCTGTGACATCCATCATTTATTATAGCTCCTCTCTGCTCAGTCAGTACATTCACTAAACGAGGAATGCTGTTATACCTGATAATTGATATTATATTACTTGTTCTCCCAGGTTATCTCTGTTTGACACCATTCCCATGTTGATTGCTCATGTTGAGTTAAATCCCTACCAGCTCCATCTGTAGCTGATGCTGTACTCACTGTACGGCAGGCAAAATAGTGTGAATTCCCCTATGTGAATCAATGAATTATTACATTTTTAAGCATGCTTGTTTGGTTTGGATTCAAATATTGCATAATAACGTGTATTTTTATGCTAAGGAAGACATTTTAATCTTACAGCATGGGACTGAATGATAAATTCAAATGATAAATTTCTGTATGCAGAAATATGACAGACTTAGGTATGTGCACACTGCACAGGCATGTGTGTTACACCTGCCCCATGTGAACACCAGAGCAGCTCTTGCATACTGCGACAAGGCAATCAGCACCAAACAACCATCAAGGCTCACAGAGTTCAGCTTGTCAAAACAGCGTGATTGCCTTTCATTTGATTTTCCTAAACCCTGCAAACTCCGATGGAGAACTTCTGTCAGCGAGAGCAGCACAGTTGAGAAAACAGGATTACTCGCTATGGCAACACCTGGAAGCAGCACGTGCAAGCCGGAGAGGAAAATGATCCCAGTTAGCTGCCACAGATAATGACGCTGCTATATTTATATTTGTCTTTGGCATGGGCCGACTCAGCCATTCCACTGCTTACAACAGCCAGCCTTTTTTTTTCTATACAGTCCCAGTGTGACTCTTACTCAATGTTAGAGTGATGTGTAACGCAAGAGTTTCTTGACCATCGTTTTGGCTGGGATAAATGCTAGTAGTGTCAATAGCGTAGATTGATGTTCGCGGCCTTAAGTCCTCACAGTTTACAATTAATAGCATAAT